>OZ023262.1:35520288-36720288 GCA_964006375.1 Tillus elongatus | reverse complement strand
ATCGGGTCTGATATGGCGGCAACTATGGCTCTCTGCTTTGCTGTCCATGTCCCAATTTGCAACTCGACGTCAGTTTAGCCATATACCTGGATTCGATCACCACCGGCTGCATTTACTCTGTACACTCTGTCTGGCTCTCTTACTCGCCATCTTGGAACCATGTCGCGGCGAATAATTGTCCTGGGTGCGCCTGTGTCGACGACCGTCGGAGCCTTATTACCGCTTACGTATCCGTCTACGACGAGAGCGCTGCCAAAATCAGTAACCTGAGAAATGGTTACCGGCCTTAGCTTCACTTTTTCCCTTAGGCGTGATCTTAGAGCCCAACATTTCTCATTTCTTCTTTGGCTTATTCGTCTCTTTTTCTGGTCTCTTCATCTCTTTTTCTGATTTCTTCTTTGGCTTCTTCATCTCTTTTTCTGGCCTCTTTCATTTCTTTAATCAATTCCAATAGCTGGGCCTCCATTTTGGCTGTTGCGCTACGTGTCTTAGGCATAGATGTACTTAAAGCTGGTAAACAGTTTATTATGTTTCAAGAACACACCCAGTTATGACTTACCGCTGACACTGATCTTCCAGAGATTCTCGAAATTTTCACGTTGTTCGACGAATATTCTGGAAAATATTTCTGCTAGCAGCTTGAAAATCCCACTTCTGATACCAGTTGTTACGTTCCACGGGGTTCTGGATTTGTTTACTAACAAAACACAGCTTTTAAAACTACTATTTATTATTACCAACTATTTTCCACCACCAGTATCAACTAAAATATTTCTCTTCTCTAATATTAAATGTCCATAGAACTATATTCCACTATTCGTCTTCTATGATCGCTTCTTAAACACCAACATTTACTGTTGACTCGCTTAATACTCTATGATCACTTCTTTTACATCACACTAATCAATAATGAACTAACTTACTCTGCGCACCGCTCGTCTATTTATACTGCCTATAGTGATTCTAGACCTTCTACGCTATTCTACACCTGTCACTTCTGGTCTATTCTAGAAATGTCATTCCAGAGTGTTCGCTGTGACACTGTACAAAATTATCCTATTTAGGTATATACCTAAGCCACAGCATAGACTATGCTGTGCTCAGTGGCGGTTGGTGTATAAGTGCGGCAGAGCTGCAGAACTGCCAAAAAAATCATTTACGTTTCACACAAATTATTTTAGACATTGTAAAATTACGTCAAATAGATTTTATCGGTAATACATTAATGGTAATATTTAAATACGATCCATAGCGCGCGAACGTAGCCTACTATGAGTTTATGTTTATACGTGAGAATAAGCTTAGAGCGAACCAATCGACCAGTCGAAAACTCAACAAAATCTCGCCGGGTCATCTTCATTTCTTAGCTGGGTCGCTTAAAGACGGTCTGTGCACTGCTAGGGCCGCCCGCGCTCATCGTCTCGCCTACCGCGGCCCAACGTAAAATAACGCTGAGACAGGGCCGGACCGGATGCTCCGGCGTTCAGGTTTCGGCTGCCACGCGCATGACGTCACTCACAGAGTGATATCCATTACACAAATAGCCGCTTGTGCGTATTTTCGCTGAGTACGGGTTTAATTTCATAACTGGAAAAGAATGTCTAACACAAACATGTTTGTAATGGTTCATTTTGTAATCTAAAGACATAAAATTACTGGATTTTTCATATCTGTGTTCTTAAACGCCTTATTTCGACTGCAAGACTTGGTTTTTTTAGAGTGTTCTCACGAATTTGGGAAGCAAGAAAATTAAAAATATTAAGGGAACAATAGGGTTTAAATTTATTACATAGGGTTTAAATGCGGCGTTTTATTTGCAGTTTATACATAGGGCGCTCATAGAAAATATTTTGGGAAAAAATGGGATGTATTCTGACAGAAGTTGTAAAATTATCTATAATCTATAAAGATAAAATTTTATATTGATATCGATATGTTGATGACATCAAATTTGTTGGTTAGGTTCCAAGAAAGAGATAAAAGAATTTAACTTATTTTTTAAAATTTATTAACTATAGTAATAATACAACTATATTATTAATATAGTGATATTAATAATTTACATATTAATATTAAATTTACATTAGAATTAGAAGAAAATAAAACATTAAATTTTTTTAGATTTATCTATGACAACATTAAGTAATAAACACGAATTTAATATTTATAGAAAACTATACTACCCTATTTCAGAAGTTGTACTTGGCCCTACCACCATGTTACATTCTACATTTTGACCTTCTCTAAAATCAATCAATTCTGGTTCCGGTCTAGGCTCAGTTATTTCTTCGCCCCTATCATGCAAAAAATACCTACATTATTAAACATATACCTACATTCAATTTAAATTTAAAGCTCACGTGTTTTTGGCCATGATGTCTTCAATAAGTTGAGCTCTTTGTCTTTTTTCAAAGACAATTTTTCGCTTTTCTCCAGCACCAGATGTGGAACGCCCAAATAATAAAACACATTGGGATTGGGGTAAATTTTGTGTAGGGATTGCATCATCCTTTAATCCACGATAATTCCTGGGGGTGTAATCCGAAAGAATATGTTTTAAATTAACCTTATAGTCACTTTCACAGAAATGTTTGGAGCAAATTACACCGTTTTTTAAATTACCTTTGTCCTCCCTCTTGGTTAAATGTAACCACTTCTTGCTTAAAATGGGGTCTTTAGGAACACTAAAAAACTTAACGTCTTTGCACGGATTCCGTTTAGACTGGTTGTCGGAATCACATCCCACAACGGCACACCGCATTTTGTTCACTTAGTATTCAAATATGGTCTATAAAAACTATCTAAAATTAATTTAAAACACCGGAAAGCACACTGCCAACATAGCCAAAACGTAAACAACTCTGTGAGTGACGTCACACGTCAAAATAAAGACCGCCCATAATGCGCAACATCCTATCTTTGGGTGGGTATATCGTGACGCTGAGATACGTAGTATTTGGGTTGCATTATTTCCAGATCGGTGTACTTTGCCTGTGATATGATTCGATTGCGGTTTTGCAGATTATTAGTTTGTCTTAATTCGCCAGCGCGTGTTTTCATTGTACATAAAAGACATGGATGTGGTTTATTAGTTAATAAACGAAAAGAGATTTTTCAAATACGCGTATGAGGAAAAATTGAAACTAAAAGCGACAAGTCGGCCGTTACCAGACCTTATGATTGAAATGGCCGGTGTTAGTCGGGGCAAACCTTATAAAAGACAATTTAGTAAATACATTTATGAAAAACCAGTTGCATATGTGGGTGTAATAGGAAAAACACCTTATATTGTTTTCCATGTTTGCTTTTTAGAGGAGATAAAGCTTGGACGGAAGCAGGCGTCACATATTTAGTGCACTTAAGCGAGAAAATAAAAAAATATGAAAATTCCAGAATCCATCTGTATAATTTTATGGAATTGGAGGTATTAGGACGCACCAGTATTAGAGAACAACTAGACTCCGCATATTGGGTTATTTTACAACGACATAATGAAAATGTAACAAAAAATATATACATCTTGTCAAAAATCATAAACTGTATAAAGTTTTGCGGTGCTTTCGAGCTAGCATTGCGAGAACATGATGAAACGGATAATTCCGAAAATCCAGGGATATTTCGAGGACTTATAAATTTTTCGGCGGAACTTGACACTACGTTAAGTAAACATTTAAAGAATGCGTCAGCATTTAAAGGCACTTCCAAAGAAATTCAGAACGATATTTTAAAGTGCATGCTAGAGGTATGTTACGAAGAAATAATTGGTGAAATTAATCGTGCTTCATTTTTAGCAGTTGTAACAGATGAAACCACAGATATTGTTGGAAAATCTCAACTGGTCGTGATTTTTAGGCGTATTCACGGAGGTGAGCCGATTGAACGTTTTTGCAAGTATGTAAACCAAACAAAATGTGACGCCCAAACTCTTAGTGAAACTATTTTAAATGTTGTAGATCCACTAATTAAAAATTGTCATAATAAACTTATTGCACAAAGTTACGACGGCGCAGCAGTAATGAGCGGGCAACATGTGGGTGTTGGGCATTAATAAAAAAGCGCTGGCGCATTTTGTGCATCATTATACACATCAATTAAATTTAATTATGACTAACGCTTTTTGGAAATTTACAAGAAATTCCTGGGTTTTTTACTAATTCATCGCAACGTATGGAAGTATTACAAAAAATTGTAAATAGAAGAATTTCTCACAGCGCTACTACTCGCTGGAATCTTAACATACGTACAGTTAATGTTGTGTATGAAAACAGAGAGTCCCTCATTGAGTGTATGGAAGAAATAGAAGAATGTTTTTTAAACAAAACTGTTTGTAGTGCGGCTTCTTCTATTCGCCGTACATTAGATGACTAAGTTTTCGTCATGCCCCACGTAGACATCTTGTTTAATCAAATACAGCAGCGGAAAATAGAACCTACACAAGTATAAGATGCTACAGATAATTTTGTAAAAAATATTGTTCATGTTAAAAATACTATTGACGATATTATTAAGGAGGCCACAAATATTAGTACTAACTTACCAGAAAATAAACGAAAACTTCCTTGCAATAGCAAATTTGATCATCGTGTTTCCGCATTGGAAGTGTGCGATGTCATCATAAATTGTGCAAAAGATTGATTTGAGTTTACAGACCATCATCTTGTGGCTGCTTCTGCTTCAGTATTTTTTCCAGAAAAATTTGGAGAATACTGCCATAACTTTCCTAACCGCAATTAAATACTACATGTTCAACTTATCTTGTATTTGCAAAGCACGACTGAAAACAGAGCTCTCTATTATTTGTTCTAGAAATGATTGCAGAGGTTTAAATGGTGCATTACCCCTTCTGAAATTTTTGATTACAAATAATTTATCAGATACTCTAAAAGAAACCAGAAAATTATTAGAAATTATTGTGACCACTCCGATGATAACGGAAGAAGCTGAACGATGCTTTTCAACATTAAAGCGTGTAGTGTACAAAAATCGTATACCGAATCTATACTTAAATGGCTGCAGCCATCCGTCACTGGCGGCAAAGTGACCTCTGTTCTCGTATAGATCTGCATATACACTTAGAGCCTTTTGTGTTATCACGTCTCCACTTACCGGCATGTTGTATCGGCGTTGGGTAAGGAACCACTTGTAGACTGCCCTTTCAACTGCTAGATATTCTGATTTTCGTAAAGTTGGCTTTTTCGTAGGGCGTAAGGTTTTGCTGACCACTTTTATGATTGGCATATCTTTTAGATTTTATTGAGCAAATGGTAGATTTAGCTATTCTATATTTGGGAGCCAAAGCACTGGCACGTAAACCATTGTTACGTTCTTCTAATATGGTAGCTTTTTCGTGTAATGACAAGCACTTTACTTTACGTTTAGCCATTAATTAGCTCTCTTGCTTTTGAATACTTTTATGAAGCTACACTTGAAGCCCCACTGTTGAAAAATTTGTATGTAAATGCTTCCTACAATCAAATCTGCAGAAGAGAACTGAATGAACTAATGCTGCTATGTGTAATGTAACCACAGAAGAGGTGAACAGGTTGAGACAGGTCCGTGTGACCTACACGAGTCATACTTTGAAGAAGTGTTGTTCACGTTACAGAGATGTCAATGTAAATGATGTTCACATTACGTATGTTCACGTTATCGAGTTTCTACTATATATATATATATATATATATATATATATATATATATATATATATATATATATATATATATATATATATATCACATGGAATAACTCAAAAAATAATGGGTCGATTTTCATCAAATTTGGGGAGTACCATCCTTTTGCAAGTGTCTGGGAGAAGTTTGTTAACCAGGCAATTCGTAACAGTTTCTCCCGGAAAATTGTATTACATTTCCGGAAGTAACAAAGCTATGGCAACCAAATTTGGTATGCAGGTTTATATAAAAAAAACAACTTATGTACCACAATTTTGATTTCCAAGTTAACACCAAAAAAAAAGCTATAGGCCTTTGAAGAAAAAACATTTGGGTGCCATTTGGGTATAGTACAGACAAAGATACAGTTTCTTGGCGCCAAAAGGTCCAGAAATACCAGAAGGTTTCGAAAAAAGAGAAAGTTTGTATTAGCAACGACTTATGGGCCAGCCTGTGACTGTCACAATAATTTCATAAAATGCAGCTCAAGACACCCTATAAGTAACGTATACAATTTTTTCTCGTACTTGAGCATTACCATAGAACTGCGTCACCCTATATATATGAGAACAGATAAAAACTGAAACTAACCCCGGATATGGGTTCTAGGGGGCCTCGGCGGCGCTCATTTGAAGAAATATTTTCAACATTCAAAAGTCGCGGTCTCCTTGGTGAATTTTTTTTCGAAAATTCTCGAAAGATTATAGACCATTCAACCATAAACTATAACTAAAACTGACAATGCATCAGAGAAAGGGTCTATTTGAAATCAAATTCCTTATTGGTGAATTTTTTTTCGAAAATTCTCGAAATATTATAGACCATTCAACCATAAACTATAACTAAAACTACTGACAAAGCATCAGAGAAAGGGTCTATTTGAAATCAAATTTCTGCAAATATTCTAGTAAAATGAAGGACAATTACGGTTGAAGCTGAAACTTAAGGGTTTGTAAAACAGTCTTCTTGCTAGATTTTGTCTACACAACCCGTATTCGTTTCAGGTTCCTTGCTTAAATGTTGCTAAGTTTAACGTTTCTAATCGCCACACTGACGTTTTAAAAGGAAAACCTCAATTTTTGTGTTTAAATGCCTAACACTATTTTTTTTTCAACTTACAGACCTAAATTTTGGCACATACGACTATTATTTATTGAGTTATCGGTGTGATATATATATATATATATATATATATATATATATATATATATATATATATATATATATATATATATATATATATATATATATATATATATATATATATATATATATATATAACATATGAAAATTGAAACTGACCCCGGATATGTATGTGTTATAGGGGGCCTAGTTCGCGTTCATTTGAAGAAAACTTTTCTACATTCAAAAGTCGGGATCTCCTCATTAGTAAATTTTTTAAAGAAAATTCACTAAAACCAAAGACTCCTCCGTTGGAGCTAAAGCCAGAAATAAATTAAATGAGATAAAATAGATCATTTAAATAAGTAAATATCTATATAAATAAGAAGCAATACATTTTCTTCAATTAAATATATAGAATCGTTCTGGAAATATGTCTTTGGTGGTCAGGTTGCAGGTGTATAATACACAAAGATGTAACTGCACATTTATATCTTATTTCCCCTGCACAGAGAAGTATATAAATGCTTATAGAAGTCTCATTATAGAACATCTCACACACTATGCTGCATCATTTTAATTTAAGAATGAAGTGACATCTGTTTTCATAAAAATAACGCATGTTACAGTAGAGCAGGCTAAGGAAAGACACATGCTACTGTTTGATAGTTTACTAGTTTACAATAGAATGCCTGGATTGTATTATGTTGACGTTTAATATCTCGCTATCCTAGAATTAATTATAAGGTTCTATCTGACAAAATCCATATCACGAGACAATCAGCTGGAAATGTTTGTATTGAAATATATGCATATATGCGTGCAGTGTAAAATCTACTCCTGCCATATATACCTCAGGAATATACATTCGGAGGTGATTCCAGGATCCGAAAATCATGATTAAGGCGAAAATTTACCAAAATAAATACAGATAGAACTTTGTAACCAAAGTCGTATGGAGCGTTTCTGAAAGGTTCTATCTACCATAATGTTGCTTATTATTCGAAAGAAATTAAGTTTTTCCTATATATATATATATATATATATATATATATATATATATATATATATATATATATATATATATATATATATATATATATATATATATATATATATATATATATACGAGGGCGGGATACGTCCATGAGTTTTCGAATTTCCCGCCTCTTCACAGGAAAGGCAACACTGCTCCTGTCAACAAGCATGTCAAATTTTGACCAAGCTGCGTCGCATAGTGTGTGTTAGATAGCCATTTAAAGCAGACCACCTCTTGAGTTATACTGAAAATGGAAAAAGTTAATTTCGTGTGCTCATCGAACATTTTTGCGAAAAAAAATCATCACTCAAACCAAAGCTAAGCTTGATAAATACTATGGGGACTCTGCACCATCAATTTCCATGGAAAAAAAGTGGTTTACTGAATTTCGTTGCGGCCGTACAAGCACAAATGATGGCGAACGTTCTGGACGTCCAGTTGAGGTCTCTACACCCGAAACAATTGAAAAAATTCACGATATAGTGTTGGATGATCGGAGACTGAAAGTGCGAGAGATTGTGGAAGCCATAGGCATATCACATGGCTCAGTGGTTTCGATTTTGCATGGTCACTTGGGTATGAGAAAGCTATCCGTAAAAAGGGTGCCGCGTTTGCCCACAATCAACCACAAACGCAACATGTGACAACTTAGAAGGAGTGTTTCTCGTTGCTCAACCGCCATAGGGACGCGTTTTTGCGCCGTTTCGTAACCGTGGACGAAACATGGATTCACCACAACACACCAGAGACCAAGCAGCAGTCAAAACAGTGGGTTTCTCCATGCGAATCGGCGCCGAAGAAGACCAAGGTGCATTTGTCAGCCAATAAAGTCATGGCGACCGTTTTTTGGGATACACGCGGTATAATCCACATTGCTTACCATCAAAAGGGAAGAACAATCAATGGCGAATATTATACCAACTTATTGGGCCGATTCAATGGCGATTTGAAGAAAAAACGACCGCATTTGGTCAAGAAAAAAGTTATTTTCCACCAAGACAATGCAAGGGTGCACACATGTGTAGTCTCCATGGCGAAATTGAATAAATTGGGCTACGATTTGCTCCCTCATCCGCCCTCTTCTTCAGATTTCGCCCCGAGTGACTATCTTGTTTCCAACCTTAAATAAATGGCTCTGCGGAAACAGATTTGACTCCAATGATGAAATCATCTCACAAGCAAATACCTATTTTGAAGACCTTGACAAATCTTATTTTTTGGAAGGGAGAAAACAATTGGTAAAACGTTGGACGAAGTGTATAGAGCTCAAAGGAGACTATCTTGAGAAATAAAATGATTTTTTGTCAAAAAACCTGTGTTTAATTCAAAAACTCACGAACATATTGACCTGCCCTCGTGTATATATATATATATATATATATATATATATATATATATATATATATATATATATATATATATATATATATATATATATATATATATATATATATATATATATATATATATATATATATATATATATATATATATATATATATATATATATATATATATATATATATATATATATATATATATATATATATATATATATATATATATATATATATATATATATATATAGTGTATTTCACTTTAAGTGGCGACAATTCATTATTTAATAGCGGGTCGAGCGATTTTTAAAAAAAGTTCTTTAAATAAAGTACTCCAAAAGCTCCACATCCTAATATGTATTATTTTAAGACTCGTTTTTTGCATAGCCTACTGCAATAACAAATAAGACCCCAAAAATGTTTAAAGCATATTAGCGATTTTTTTACGAAAAAAACAACTAATATCTCTACGATTTAGGCACATTTGTAACCCGCAAATCCCAAGTTTAAATGTCGTAATTTATATAGAGAGTTCACAAGTTGAGTGCAAACATTTTTTAAAAATCCACTTTTTGGAGGGTCCTGTGTAAACGCTACTGAATGTCTGCAAATATTACAATGCCAGTGAATTAAGATGCACCTAGTGTATCAATTCACACAATATGATCCCCATATCTTATACAGAGTGTTCATAATAAAGACGGAAACATACGTTTTTGCAATATATTACCCAATTTGGACTTTGATCGGACCAGCATCTAAAATTTTGGAAAGACACCACTCCATTATTTCTGAAAGTAGGTAAGTGAAGATTGGAACCTGCGATGAGCACTGATAAGTAAGATAAAAAATATAATTTTTCATCCTCTGATGATGCTAACTTTGTTAGTGAAACGATCGTCAGGTCTTTAAAAAGATGTGTTGTGGTGATTTGGGTTCTCCAAGTGTACTTATCAGTACTCATCGCAAGTTCCAATCTTCACTTAGCTACTTTCAGAAATAATGGAGTGGTGTCTTTCCAAAATTTAAGATGCTGGTCCGATCAAAGTCCAAATTGGGTAATACATTAAAAAAGGGTATGTTTCCGTATTTATTATGAACACAGTATAATAAATGCGGATGATATTGTGTGAATTGATACACTAGGTGATTCTTTGTACGGTTCAGAAAAGAAATGTACGGTTCAGAAAAGATTAGCCTAATGTAATTGTTCTAATTACCCGTTTATCTACGCCAGAAGGACCAGAGGAACTGTTCTTTGTAGGTACAGATTTATGAATAAATACACGAGGTAACAACAACAATTTAATTTTACAAAATTACCAATTTCAATACAGAGTGAATGCGGGTGTTGTGACCCAATAACAATACAATGGAAAAGGGGACTTACAATTGGAGCTGGGTGCTCGCCGTGATCAGCAAGTTCTGATACCTGGGGCTTCGTCCAAAGGGCCAAGGTGGTTCACGTCTTCAGGTGACGACGGTGTATACTCGCGGTGTGTTGATGCCGTGGTTGACTGGATTTCTGCTGCGTGAGTCCGTCGCTCGTCGAAAGGCTGGCGCTTCCAATACGAGGCCGACGAACCTGTCTACGTGTCTATGGAGACAACCGTGGGTCCTGACTCCGTGCCGAGGGTCAGGCGATCTCCCTGCGATACTCGCTGAACGCTGGAACGCGCACGGGGTTAACTGTGAGGTGACCACAGCATCAGGACACAACACTTTTAATCCATTGGAAATCTATTTGGTGAAAGTTATTTGGTGAAAATTGATTCGTTAAAACTCGAGTAATATAACGTTCCAGGGTTTGTTTCTCCATCTCATCAAACAGATGGTATTCTGTGATAAAATTAAATCAGGGGTAAAATGTGGGGGGTGGAATATCGGTGTTAGAAATTTCGAAAGATTTTTTGCTAAATAGTTTCAAAACGTATAGAAACGTATTACGGAACCAATTTTTTTGTCTTCAAATTCAGTATACAGTTAGCACCTGACCAACGAACAGTTCGAATTGTTTTAGGGTAGAACCGCTCAAGGGGGTGGGATATAAATGAGGGATGATTTTATGAAAATTGATATTTTTTGTTAAAACTCGAGTAATATAACGCTCCAGGGTGTGTGTATTAGAAAACGTTCAATTTCATCACTCATCTAATATTCTGTAATGACATTGAAGTAGAGGTTGAATGTAAGAGCATGGCTATGAATTTAGTTTTGAAAAAATATTACATTAGATTGTAGTAGTGTTATACAAGAGAAGCAGAGGACATGTCCTTCACTTCTAAAACACAAAACATAGGGTGTTCCATTTGAAAACATTATGTTACGGCAGTTTGATTTCGATTTTTAGTGAATTTTTATTTTAAAAAATTCACTAATAGAGAGGTATCGATGGTGAGATTTTCACAAATTTTTTCAAATGAGCGCGAACTAGGACCCCTATGACATCAATTTTTATATGTGATATGTATTATATTTTATATGTGACATGCTGCCTTGTGACAGACCTTACTACGTACCAAAATTCAAATTTTTAAGTTTATAGAAAATTGAGTTATTCAAATTTTAAATTTTCTTTCGAAAACAATTTTTTTCTCCGAAAATTACAAATTTATTTTAATGAAATTTGGTTGATATATTACTTTCGGATAGGCCTTACTACATGCCAAAATTAAACTTTCTAAGTTTATAGAAAATTGAGTTATTCAAGTTTGAAGCATTTAATAAAAATTCACTACCATAACGCACTTGCTGCGTCCCGAAACTTTTTGAATTCAGCCACTATTTAAGCCTCTACGGCATCTCGATTTTTTAGGGACATAATTTAAACGAAAACCTCTCTGAATGCGTAATTGTCATGGTACTCTGCTATCTATTGGTAAAAGCGCAGTATCATAATTTTTGATAGGTGCCAAAAGCGTGAAATGAAAGGTTGAAAAAAAATTGAAATAACTCAAAAACGCTTGTAATTTTTTTCTCACAAATTATATGCATTAAAAGTTTACGAAAAATGCAAAAATGCAATAACGTAATCGATTGAAAACAAGAAAATTTGTATCACCAACGACTTATGGGCCACCATGTGATTGTCAAAATAATTTTATAAGATGCAGTTTAAGACACCCTATAATTATCGTATAAAATATTTTCTTGTATCTTGTATAATAACGGATATATCTATCTTTACCGTAGAAATGCGTCACCCTGCATATATGTAAACAGATAAAAACTGAAACTAACCTCGAATGTGGGTTTTAGGGGGCCTAGTTCTAATTGAATAAAAAACTGAAAAAAAACTGATATTGTCAGGTCAGGAAGCTGCGGACATGTCAGATCAGATCTGCGAACAGGTCAGCTGCGATCAGGTCGGCTCAGCTGCGGACAAGTCAGTTAAAACATTTCATCTGCGGATGGGTCAGCTGCGGACAAGTCATTTGCGGACAGGTCAGCTACGACTAGGTTAGGCCAGCTGTGGACAAATCAGCTGCGGGCGGATCAGCTACAGACAAGTCAATTGCCGAAAAGTCAGTTGCGGATAGATCAGCTGCGGACAAGTCAGCTTCGGTCAAGTCTGTTGCTGACAATTCAGTAGCGGGCAGGTCAGTTGCGGACAAGTTAGTTGCG
Source organism: Tillus elongatus (assembly GCA_964006375.1). Classification (NCBI taxonomy): domain Eukaryota; kingdom Metazoa; phylum Arthropoda; class Insecta; order Coleoptera; family Cleridae; genus Tillus; species Tillus elongatus. Next base: position 36,707,496 of record OZ023262.1, on the reverse strand, counting down.
GGCGGGTTATTTGCAAACATTCCAGCTGCTAGTCAGATCCGTGTCAGACAAGTCTGCTGCGGACAGGTCAGGTCAACAGCGGTCAGGTCAGTTCAACAGCGGACAAGTCACTTGCAGACAATTCACCGGCAAACAAGTCAGCAGCGGACACGTCAGGTACGCGCAAGTCAGGTCATTAGCGGACAAGTGAGCTGCGGAGAAGTCAGGTCAGCTTAGCAGCGGACAAGTCAGTCGCGGACAGGTCTGGTCAGGTCTCCATTTTAATTTTGGAAATATTAAAAAATATGCGAGGCAAGAAATAACATCCGTTGATCAGTCATTACTCTGCCTATGTCAGAGGTACCACTTAATTGGCAAAATGTGATGAAACAGACCATTTTCCGTAGAAGTGATTTTAAAAACTTGAAAATAATTTCCAGCGATTTATCATGGCAACTTTCCTGGTGACAGTTTTTTCTGACGCTGTACAGTGAACCATTCCTGGGATAACGACCATTCTTAGCTGCCCACCCTACTATTTATATGAAAATTCACTACTATAGCGCACTTGCTGCGTCCTCAATTTTCTTTATTTGTTAAGTTACTTCTTTTCATTTTTATTACGTCGGCGTAAGGAAGTAGAATAAGAGAAGTAGGTATTTCTTCTTGACACTGCTTCCAGGCACTCTAGATATAATTCTAGATTTCAGCGGTACGCATGTCTGAATTAAGTTCATTTGTAAGCAAGATATTGTGGTGCCGGGTGAACAACGACGTCGACCGATGAACGCCTGAATTTCAGTTTTGATGAGAAAGCTCCCCGCCATTTTAGCTTACGCGACACCGGTCAAACGGTGAAGTTTATTGTTATTGTTTAATTAATTGTGATCTTCTTAGATAAATCTTGTGTTGCAAGAAGTGTGACGGAACTAGTTCGTTCTTTAGATGTGACAGTTGTTTCGGCAATCGTCAGAGTTAATAAGGAATAGAAAGCAAGTCATTTTGGCGGGCGGTTAGCGTCTCTTTCCGCCATTTTGATGGACAACGCTTATGCTGTTTTAAAATAATCTGGCTTAAGTTAAAATTTGTGAATGGAAAGTTGTTTTAGGAAGTATATATAGCTAAATAAGAATCATTATTACTATTATTTAGTAATACATTTTACGTTTAACGCATTTGCAATATATAATGCATTAATTAGGGTAGGTAATGAAGACAATAAACAACAAGTGATCTGAATTGGTACTGACACAATTTTTAAATTAAAAAACCAGCAAAATATTGGTAGTAAAGAGAAGGTTATATGTAGTTTTTCCATAAAAAAAACTTATTTTCTGAAATTTTAGGTTTTTGAAAAACGATATCATGTTTATTAAATTTAGTTCAGATGCAAACAAAGTGCTCTCTACAGGGAGCATAATAAATCTAAAATTTAACACTCTTAAGTTCCTTGTTAGCGAATTTTCATTAAGAAAAATTCGCTAATAGAGAGGTCACGATGAACAGCTATTGAAAAAATGTTAGTAAACTTGCAGATTAGCTCCCGAACGCTTTTCAATTTTTTTTTTTCAGAAACATGCCTAGGACCCCCTCCCTGGATGCACAACCCACAAGAAAAAAATCTTGTTCTCACCCCCCAAGGAAGTTACTGGAGCAGGAGTGAAGAGAACAAGATATTTTCTTGTGGTTTATGCAACGAGGGTGATTGTATGCACGCGAGCGGGGAAGGAAAATCCCCACGACGAAGCAGCTACACCTGCGACAGGGGGGGGGGGTCGTTCTGCTTCGTCGTGGGGATTTTCCTTCCCCTGTCGCGTGCATACAACCACCCTCGTTGCATAAACCACAAGAAAATTTCTTGTTCATACCCCCCAAGGAAGTTACGGGACCTGGGGCGAATAAGGGTGCTGTACGGGGTAGGCAGGATTTAATGGGAATATGGCGGCAAGATGTGAAAAAGACAGCTTTCAAGCCATTTTCTTCACATTTTCTGTTCACATTTCCTTTTAACTACCTACCTCGCCCAGCACCCCTCTTCACTCCTGGTCCCGTAACTTCCTTGGGAGGTGAGAACAAGAAAATTTTCTTGTGGGTTGTGCATCCAGGAGGGTCCTAAGCATGTTTCTGGGAAAAAAATTGAAAAGCGTTCGGGAACTAATCTGCAAATTTTCCAAAATTTCTTCAGATGAGCGCGAATTTGGGTCCCTAGAACCCAAAACCAAGGTCCGTCAAAATTTTTATATGTTTATATGTTTATATATATATATATATATATATATATATATATATATATATATATATATATATATATATATATATATGTATGTATGTACGTACTCAAAAAATACTAAACCGATTTCAAACAAACTTGGTAAAAATCTTGTTTGGGCAAAAACCGAGGTCAAGTTCGTTAATCAGCCTTTATGCTCAAGTTTTTCCGGTGGAAAATGGGGGAAAACTTTTCGACAACGCTATATTTTTTAAATTATTAAAGTAAGTGGAATGGAATTTTTCACATATAGAGCATTCAAAGAGCTTCTCATATATAAATTTTAAGGCGTTTCTCTCAACACAAATTTAAGTTATCCTAAATTAACGAAATTTAAAAGCTACGACACGCTCCTAAAAGTTTATTAATGCCTTGTGTAATGTTCGTGAGAGAAGTTGACATAACGGATGTTTTAGTTTATTTTCTTTGAATGTTGAAAAGCTACAAAATGTGCCTAATAAATTGAAAGAGCCAGAGTTGTCATTTTCAAAATTTTATTACACAAACTTGGGAAGTTTCCCTCGTTAGGAAAATTAACGGTAATATTTATTTCTAGAATTGGTTTATTACTCAGAAAGCTATATGGTAAAATCGGCAGCTAAAGAGTTTAAGACTGATTTATACCCTTTAGAGTTATTATTTGGGGCCACCTGAAAAATAAGATTTACACTACACTGCCAGGATGCGTAGATGATTAACGCCATCGCATCATCGCCTAATGTCAACAAATTTCACCAGAAATGCTTTGCAACGCTTTGAATTATTATATATAATAATTTGTATTATTGCATGGAAGCTGGAGGTCAACATTTCGAACATTTACTACGTTACTATACTGTTAAGGTGATAAAAAAATGGCTGCAAATTGAATCGTAACTTCCACATAGCTGTCATAATCTAATCTCCTCAAAAGAGCATTCTCATGAGATGTATTTAGGGTCCATGACTTGACCACAAAGAAAATATTTGTATTCCTGTACCCATAAACTTCTAAAACATTATATTCCTCGAGTTTTAACGAAAAAATGTCAATTTTCACCAAATCACCCATCATTTATCCACTACCTCTAAAGCGATCTTACCTTAAAACATTTCAAAGCGTTTCTTTGTCGGATGTTATCTGGATACCAAATTTATACACACAATTCGTTCGAAAATTATTGCGCCTACTAACAGACAGATGTACAGGCTGACAGACAAAAAAAAAAGTGCTGCAATTGTATCATAACTTCCACATAGCTGTGATAATTAATAATTCTCTTCAGAAAGACATTCTCATGGAATACATTTAGGGCCCATGACTTGACCACAGAGAAAATATTTGTGTTCCGTGCCCATAAACTTTTGAAACGTTATGTTACTCGAGTTTTATTGAAAAAATGTCAATTTTCACCAAATCATCACCCCTTATTTAGCCCTACCCCCTGAAGCAATCTTACCCAAAAACAATTCGAGGCGTTCCTTTGTCGGGTGCTAACTGAATACCAAATTGGTGATATCTCAATTCGTTCGATAGTTATTGCGCCTATTAACAGACAAACGTACATGGCGTCATACCTACAGACCGATCAACCGACAGACAAAATAATTTTCGTTCCAGAATTAAGTTTCCTATATGTTTTGAGACTTTTTACGCCGTTTTATCAAAAGAAAATTCGAAATTTTTGTCAACAGTCTTCCACCCTCACACATTTAACCCCCAATTTAATTTCAGCACAGAATACTAGATGTTTGATGAAATTAAAAATTTTCTAATAAATAAACCCTAAAACGTTATATTACTCGAGTTTTAACGAAAAAATGTCAATTTTCACCAAATCACCCCCCATTCATCCTCTACCCGCTAAAGTGATTTAACTCAAAAGCAATTCGCACCGTTTGTTTGTCGGGTGCTAACTGTATACCAAATTTGAAGATGATATCTCAATTCGTTCTAAAGTTATCGTGGCTACAAACAGACAGACATACAGACCGATAGACCGCAGCGCTTACGTATTGCTACAGCCTACTATACAGCGTCAAGCAGCTGCGGACTGACTGATACAGATTTTTTCGTATACAAACGCTACGTCTGCTTCGGGACGCGTGCATAAGACGGTTGCCATGGCAACGGCACGCGCACTGGTAGGTTGTGCCACAAACGTGATGCAGCCTTCTGAACTTGCCTCAAATCTTAGTTTCCGTCGTTTGTTTAGATTGAGTCGGATCGTCAGAGGCGTATTTTTGTTTTTACTATCTTGTCGTTAAATGATCCGGTATGTGTCACATTTACAGACTTTGAAAAGCTGGATTTTTCATGCTTCTTTTTGGCAAGTGGAATTGATTTGTTTATTACCACCTCTAAAAGAATAATTTCAAAATAATAAAATATTAGATATAGAATTTCAAGGTGTAAAAAAAAAGAGAAGGGCCATGAATTTGAAAAAAATATGCCTCTTCCCTCTATAAACAGATTTTCATAGGTAATACGCGCCGTAGTATATTACCGTATGCGTCCCTCTAAAGTACATGTACAGTGTCCTCTGATCGAATATTCCTGGTCATTATTTCGAAAATTATTCCTTGTGAAACAAAATGGATTTTTTATTTAAATACTGAAGTGCCAGAAGAACGCGGGACCTGGTCATTATTTCGAAAATTATTCCTTGTGAAACAAAATGGATTTTTTATTTAAATACTGAAGTGCCAGAAGAACGCGGGATCTTGAAATTTTTAAAACTCTCGTCTGCGGCACGGGGGAGGTTTTCGGCTCCCTAGACCCCCCTTTGGGGCCGCGCGGATTCTGCTTCACCCACTCCCAATGTCACGAGCCGCTACTGATATATATATATATATATATATATATATATATATATATATATATATATATATATATATATATAAACATATAAAAATTGAATATGGATATGGCTTTTAGTGGTCCTAGTTTGCGCTCATTTGAAGACATTTTTCCAAAATTCAAAAGTCGGGATCTCCTCATTAGTGATTTTTTTTAAAGAAAATTGACTAAAATCAAGTGTGCGAGCGATTATTTTCAAATCGGGTATGTTTCGTTTTTGTTGCGCTACTCTGTATGTAAACACAGATCTCTTTAGCTAATTTAACTTGCGAAAATCCGCTAAAATTGAAACTGATCCCGAATATGGGTTCTAGGGGTCCTAGAAGTTCGCTTTCATTTGAAAAAAATTTACACATTCAAAAAGGAGGGCTGTCGTTAAAAAAAAGTTGATGGCGTCATTACTCTAAAACATATGATGGTGGAAAGCGGACTTCATGGAAACATGTGTTTTGTTACCATATAACATCGAGGTATTTTTCCCCCAAAAAAATTATTTCGCTTTCACTTAATATATTCCATACTTTCTTTGTTGGCAATTTTTACAATAAAGAAACTCATGCGAAAAAAGTGAATGAGGTCATTACACTAAAACATATGATGGTGGAAAACGGACCTTCATGGAAAAATGTGTTTTGTTACCATATAAAATCGACGTATTTTTCACAAAAAAAAAGAGATTTCGTTTGCACTTAATATATTCTATACTGTCCTTGTTAGTAATTTTCACAGTAAACACATGTTTTCTAAGTCAGCTGACTTTTGATCTCACTTACAAGGGCGTAGATAAGGGAGGGGTAATGGGAGTAGTTACCCCCCCCCTAAGACCCAAGGAGAAAAAAATTACTAGGTCGGAATTTTTTTGTTAAAAAAAAAGAGAAAATCTCTAAATAAGTAAAACTCGTAAAAATGTTTGGTGAATATGCTTCTTGGACCTACCTTTTAGCAAATTTTTTAAAACTTTTAAAAGGAAATATGCTGAGAAATCAGTTTGTTGTCTTTTAGATCTGCTAGAAGAAAGAAATATGAGCGCAGATAGATGATTCACGAGATTTTATGAATAAATTCACAAACTGCGCAATGAGTATAATATTTCTATAAGGTTTCCTCGCATAAACACTATAGACAGAGACGTCTTACTAAGGTTTTAACCATAGACATAGACATAGACATATACATAGACACATTTATTTGACCACTTTTTACACTTAAAAATTCAATAATTGTGGCAAGTCGAAATATACTAACAAACAATCAAAGTTTTAAAAGTACAAAGCAAAATACACACACATATAAATTAGTTAAAATTAACTATACAATAAGTGAACCTTGTAAAATACAAATTACTACATGTGCGAGATACAAAGACTATAGCACTATGGAGGCATCCATGTACTCACGGACTGATAATAAGCGTTTTGCTTAAAGTAATACTTTATAGCATTTTTAAATTTCCCATAATCCAAGCACTTTATGTGAACTGGTAGCCTATTATATAAGGCGATATGCAAAGAATTATTTACAGATTTTTGCAGTCTAAATCTCTGCGGTCGTATCAAACCAGCCGATCTTGTACTATAGTTATGGTATGCAGAATTTAGCTGATAATCAAATTTATCCCTGTGTATATTTAATAACTGACTAAAGATGTATATCGTGGGAAGAGTCATGATTCCCAGACTAATAAAGTACGGCTTACAGTGTTCACGGCAGCCAACTCCAGCAATCAACCTAACCACCTTTTTTTGTAGCCTGAAGATTTCTATAGAATTTGATGAATTTCCCCACAAATGAGTGCCATACGATAGGTGGCCGTGAAACAGGGAGAAATAGGCTGACAGAAGTGAACTTCTATCAACCGAACTCCTCAATCTCCTGATCACAAAAATTGGGACTGAAAACTTACTCTTCAACTGAGAAATATGAGCATCCCACTTAAGGGCTCCATCTATAGTAATGCCAAGAAGATTAGCATTATTTTTCGCCGACACCTCCGGAGTTCTGGAAAATATTACCGTAACAGTTTTTTCTGTGTTTAATTTTAAGTTGTTCTGTGTAAACCACAGTTCTGCCAACTTCCCAGTAGAGATCATTTCAACGTTCAGCTTTTCTGGGTCGCAGCTTTGGCAAATAAGTGACGTGTCATCAGCGTAACAGACGCAACGACTCCGTGACATAAAACCGAATAAATCGTTTATGTAGACTATGAAAAGTAGCGGCCCCAAGACAGAACCCTGCGGCACCCCACTTCCCACAGCCCCAAGATTCGATATTTCCTCGTTAAAAAACACGCGCTGCTTTCTCATATGTAAGTATGAACTTATTAACTTTAACGGCGGGCCCCTAACACCATATCTGAACAATTTCTCAATCAGCAGGTCATGGGAGACACAGTCAAAGGCCTTGCTTAGGTCACAAAGAGTAAGGCCAACATGATTACCCACCTCAAGACCCGCAACTATATCCCCAACAACCTTGCTGACTGCCTGCACAGTGGAGCGCCGCCTTCTGAAACCGAACTGACAGTCACTCAACAATTCCCCACTTTCAAAATACTGGCTGAGTCGTTTGTGAATTATTACCTCAAATATCTTTCCAAACAGCGGTACAATAGAAACAGGGCGGTAATTATCCAAGCAATTTGCATCCCCTTTTTTTAGGAAAGACATTACCCTGGAAATTTTAAAACAATCCGGAAATGTCCCCTGAGATACACAAAGGTTAAATATATGTGTCAACGGCGACACCAAATATTCCTTTACTTCCTTGACAATAATGCTATTAATGTTATATATATCAAAAGCATTTGACCTTTTAAGATAAATAATGGCGTCCAAGACTTCACTTTCTACAACCGGCAGCATAACAAAAGAGCTACAGGCCATCGGAATGCCAGAAATTAGCTGTCTTTGTAGCTCCAAGTTTACTGGTAGAGTTTTTACAATGTCAGCTGCCACCGATACAAAAAATTCATTCATATTATCAGCTGTTAGTTTGCTATCCAATTTTGACGCTCTGTCAAAGTTTCGTTCATAATTTATGACCTTCCAAACGTCCCTTGCTTTATTTTCTGAAGTGGCTATAAAGTTACTAAATGCCTGTTTTTTTGTTAATATGGCATCTCTATAGTTCTTCAATAACAGCTTGTATACTTCCCTATCCGAAGAGTCACTAGTTACATCAGCTATAACCTTAACACCTGAAACACATGTTCTCATATCTCTCAATTCCTGAGTAAACCAATGCACAGGCGGTTTACCAGAATTTAAATGTCTCAGGGGAAAATTGTGAAGTATGAAATTTTGACAAATATTGGTTAGAGACCAATCGATGCCCTCAAGATTATATATATATATATATATATATATATATATATATATATATATATATATATATATATATATATATATATATATATATATATATATATATATATATATATATATATATATATTATATACTAACGTTCAAAAGGAAATCCCTCAGAGATATTATGACACCGGCATTTTCGTTTCTCTATTGAACAACATCATGGAAGATCTAAAGTTTTACTTTAATTCTAAACAATTTTTTCCTAAAAATGAAAATATCATTCCCGCAGTTATAATACAAAAAATGACCACATTTCATCATCCGAAGAAAATGTATCAAAATATTTGTTGGAATAGGAAAATAATAATAAATAAGAGTCCAGATTTAGGTACAGCTGAATTTTTGTGTTAGAAAATAGAACAACAGTTCTCCAGATGCTTGTTGAAGTTGTTGAAACTCTCAAATTATCTGATAAAGAAGTATCTCGTGATATAGGTACATCTCGCACTAAGATTTTTTGCAGGTTTGCCTGCCAGTGTGGCGTCTGCAGAAAAGTGTTTTTCCGCGTTAAGAACGTTTAAAATTTGGTCCAGCTTAATAATAGGACAACACAGTTTAGGTGGACTAGCCTTCATACATGAGGATCAGAGCGTTCCTATAAAAGACAAAAAGGTTTTGGAGCGACTGCAAAACAAAAGAAAAACAGAACCTTGGCATTACTTTGATTTAGAGTTTGATTTTTAGTGAATTTTCGTAGAATGGCCAGTCTGATTTCTTTAGTAAACAGGTTAATTAATTTTCCTTTTAGTAAAGGTATCTATACCAAAGAATTAAAGTATATTAAGAACGAGGCCGAATATAACGGATATACTTCTTGCCTAGTGGATACATTAATTAGCCAACAGAGAACAAAGAAAACGTTAGCTGAATAAATGACTTTTAGAAGACAGAAAGCAGGAAAAAACTTTGTTTGGTTACCATTTGAACCTCGAATCACGAGGGGTCAAAAAATGGCGAGTCTGATTTTTTTTAGTAAACAGGTTAATTCACTATTGAAAAGATCGGGACTTTTGAATTTTGAAAAAATTTTTGCCAACCAGCGGGAACTAGGACTCCTAGAACCCATATCCGGGGTCAGTTTCAATTTTTACATGTATATATATATATATATATATATATATATATATATATATATATATATATATATATATATATATATATATATATATAATTTGGTAGGTAGATTTACAATATAAAAGTAAACGATACACCAAAATCGAGATTTCTATGTTACAAGAAAAAAAAGTTATAAAAAAATTTGGTTGCAGATCATTTCTATGAAAATTCACTACCATAACGCACTTGCTGCGTCCAGACTTTTTAATTTTTTTTAGTGCATTTTCATAGGAAAAATTCACACGATAACTCAAAAAACAATGGTCCGATTTGGATGGAATTTGAGAGGTACCTTCCTTTTGTAAGTGGGTTGGATAAGTTCGTTATCCAGAAAATTCTGGACGCAACAAGTGCGTTATGGTAGTGAATTTTCATAAAAATGTTTTTAATAACAAATATCTGTTTTTTTTTAAGAAAGCAGGCATCAAATTTGGTTACCAGTATAACCTATATAGTAAAAACAATGTGCCATGTTTCATCAAAATAACTTTATTGTGTGAAAATGTACAAAAATTTCCAAAAGTGAACTTAAAGTGTTCCCGAAAAAACACGTTTCTTGGTCAACCTTATAGGTTAATAGCAAATTGAGCTGTTCAAATATGAAACATTTGATCAAAATTCGCTACCATAACGCACTTGGTGCGTCTAGAATTTCTTTTCTTACAAACATGCATTAGATCTCGATGGAAAATGCAAAAATGCAATAACATAAGGCGTGTTTGATTTAAAAAAAAGGAAATTTGTATCACCAACGACTTATGGGCCACCCTGTAATTGTAGAAATATTATTTCAAGATGTAGCTCAAGACACCCTATAATTAATATATACAAATTTTTTTCATATCTTATATAATAACGGATATATTGAGCTTTATTGATTTTTTGATTTTTTGATACATATATATATATATATATATATATATATATATATATATATATATATATATATATATATATATATATATATATAAACATATAAAAATTGAAACTGACCCCGGATATGTTTTCTGGGGGGCCTAATTCAGGTTTCCGAAAACATTTTGGGTTTTATTTCGAACATTTTTTTTTATTCCGAAAATAACAGACCTATGGTAACCAAATTTTTAATGTAGTTATTTTATAAAAATTAAATTATATACAAAACAGATCTATATGTTACAAGAAAAAAGTTATAAGTATTTAATAAAAAATGTTTGGTGTAGATCATTTCCATGAAAATTCACTACCATAACACACTTGCTGCGCCCAGACTTTTGTTTTCTAATGTGGGAAATATTTTCGCAATTTTTTGTTCAATTATTTTAATTCAATACATTTTTTAGTTTTTGTATTTAGAATTTTGTTTACCTTTGTATTTTTTGGAATACCCTCCCCAAGAAAAAACCTATCTACGCCCTTGCTCACTTAAGATGTATAGAAAGAATCCTGGTGACAAATTATAAGTCAGTCAGTAATCGTAATGAATTCTAAACTACCTGCGATTTCTTATAATGTGCATATATTCATTTATTTAGTCCCACGGAGAAAATAATCATTTATTCAAATCAAATATATGGGCGCACCTTTAGAATCTTCAAACCTACAACGACTTAAAGAAAGTCTAAGAATATTATCCACAATTCTTTGCGGTTCATTTACATCACTACAATAATATTAACAGACGCATTGTTAGCCAACAACCACAGATTATTGCGTCACTTCCTGTTTAAATTTAATATATACACATATTTAGTAGTAGATAATAATAATAATAATGCGCATCTATTTGAAGTGCATGCCATATCAACATTAAAACTATAACGTCTTTATGCCAGGTTTTGTAAACAGTGAAAATAAACTGAAAATTAGAATAACAAGACTCAAAAGATAACGGACTATTTTAAGAGTGTTTTGTGTGATAAGTAATAGAGATTTTTATTAAGTGTAAAGTTTAAAAGTGACTGTTATAAAAGGGGACATAAGATGCCCCATTGCGATGTTAAATAAGTGACAGACATGCTAGTGATTTTGCTGTGTTGCATGATGAAGCTGATTGAGCTTTCCACCGGGAAAAGCCTCCACGTGGAAAAGCAACAACAGAATAAGAAGCGCCGAAGACGTTATGTAAGGAGACGAGGTAAGATATATGTCATTTTAGAGTGATCGATAAAAAATAAAACTAAACTAACTAATTTAAGTGGTTTTAACTTAATCCTTGGCAACCTCAGCGGTCCAGATAATGTTCCTCTTTAATTATTTTTTTGGTAGTTAACAAATTGGGGATAGCCTATTTTAACTAGAGATTTATACAGTGGGTTTCACTTGAAATGGTAATACCTCAATAACTTTTATTTTAAAGCGAATTAAAAAAAAACAACTGTTATTTTGTATGTGAAGCTAGTGGAGCTTTTATTGAATTTTTGTAGAAAAAATTCACTGATGGGGATATTCCGACTTTTGAATTTTTAAAAATGTATTGCAAATGAGCGCGAGCTAGGACCCCTAGAACCCATATCCGGGGTCAGTTTCGATTATTATATATATATATATATATATATATATATATATATATATATATATATATATATATATATATATATATATATATATATATATATATATATATTGGTAAATTTGCAGATTAGCTCCTGAACGCTTTTCAAAAAACTGTTTTCAGAAACCTGCCTAGGGCCCCACCTGGATGCACAAACCATAAGAAACATTTCTTGTTCACACCTCCCAAGGAAGTTCCGGGACTAGGAGTGAATAGGGGTGCTGGGCGGGGTAGGTAGTAAAAAGGAAATATGAACAGAAAATGCGAAGAAAACGGGCTTATGAAAGCTGTCTTTTTTCACATCTTGAAGCCATATCCCCCTTAAACCCTGCCTACCCCGCACAGCACCCATATTCCCCCAGGTGCCGTAACTTCCTTGGCGGGTATTAACAAGACATTTTTCTTGTAGTTTATGCAAGGAGGGTAGTTGTATGCATGCGAGAGGGGAAGAAAAATCCCCACGACGAAGCACCGACCACCCCCAACCCCCCACCCTATCCCGGATATGGATTCTAGGGAGCATAGTTTGCACTCATGTGAAGAAATCTTTTCTAAATTCAAAAGTCGTGGTCTCCTCATTACAGATTTTTTTCCATTAGCTAAACATTATAGACCATTACCATAAGCTTAACTAAAACTACTGCCAAAGCATCAGAAAAAGGGTCTATTTGAAATGATTTTTCTGGAAATATTTTAGAAAAACCAATGACAATGACGGTTGAAGCTGAAATTTAACTGTTAGTAAAACACTATTCTTGCGAAATTTTCTCTACAGAGAGCCGTATTCGTTTTAGGTTCATTGCTTAAATGTTGCCAGTTTTGACGTTTCAAATCGCGACTTTAACGTTTTGAGGAATACCCCATTTTTTTAATACCTATAACTTTTTTGTCTTTTAACTTACAGATCTAAATTTTGGAGCGTAGCTTACTTTTCATGATTCAAATACGCGTACCAAATTTGGTGCTAACTTTGTTATTTCTGGAGATATAAACATTTTCCGGGGAAAACCGGGGCCGATTTTCCTGGCTAATGAACTTATCCACGCCACTTGCCAAAGGAAGGTACTCACCCAATTTGACCAAAATCGGCCCATTATTTTTTGAGTTATCGATGTGATATATATATATATATATATATATATATATATATATATATATATATATATATATATATATATATGAAACTACTCTGGATATGGGTTTTAGGGGGCCTAGTTCACGCTCATTTCAAGAAATTTTTTCAATATTCAAAAGTCGCGATTGCCTCATTAGTGAATTTTTTTAAAGAAAATTCACGAATAAGGATGAAATAAATTTTCACACAAAAATGACCATTCACAAATTTCGAAAAGTATCCATATTAATTGATTTTTAACACTAAAGCCTCATTTTGGTGAATTTTCTTTTAAAAAAATAACTAATGAGGAGATCCCGACTGTTGAATTTTGAAAAAATTTCTTTAAAAGAGCGCGAACTAGGCCCCCTAGAACCCATATCCAAGGTCAGTTTCAATTTATGTATATATATATATATATATATATATATATATATATATATATATATATATATATATATATATATATATATATATATATATATATATATATATATATATATATATATATATATATATATATATATATATATATATATATATATATATATATATATATATATATATATATATATATATATATATATATATATATATATATACATATGTATGTATGTATCACACCGATAATTAAAAAATAATGGGTTGACTTTGATCAAATTTTATACGTACCTTCCTTTTGCGAGTGGCTTAGATAAGTTCGTTATCCAGAAAAATCGGCCAAGGTTGTGTAAAGAAAATGTCGCAAGAAGAGTGTTCAGCAAACCCTTAAGTTTCAGCTTCAACCGTCATTGTCCTTCATTTTGCTCAAATATTTCCGGAAAATTCATTTCAAGTATACCCTTTCTCTGCTTTGCCAGTAGTTTTAGTTAACTTTATGGTTTAACGATCTATAATTTTTAGCTAATTTTCGTAGAAAAAATTCGTCAATGAGGAGACCACGACTTTTGAATTTTAAAATGATTTCTTCCAATCAGTGCAAAGTAGGTCCCTAGAATCCATATCCGGGTTTAGTTTCAGTTTTTATCTGTTTACATATATACAGGATGACGCATTTCTACGGTAAAGCTCAATATAATTGTTATTATACAAGATACGGGAAAAAATGCATACGTTAATTATAGGGTGTCTTGAGCTGTATCTTACAAAATGATTTTAAGAATCACAGGTGGCTCATAAGTTGTTGGTGATACCTACAATTTTTTTCCGAACATCCCTTATATTATTGCATTTTTGCATTATTTTTCGAAATATGATGCATGTTTGTAAGAAAAAAAATCGAGACGCAGTATGTGCGTTTTGGTAGCGAATTTTCATTGAATGCTTTAAATTTCAATAACTCAATTTGCTATTAACCTAAGGTTCGTTGGCTAGGAAACCATTTTTCTCGGAAACTTTTAAAGTTTATTTTAGGAAAATCTTTGTACATTTTCAGACAATAAGTTATTTTGACAAGAAATGGTACATTGTTCGTACCTTATAGATTATACCGGTAACCAACTTGAGGTCTGCTTGCGTAAAAGAGACATATTTGCTATTAAAAACATTTTTATGAAAATTCACTTCCATAACGCATTTGCTGCGTCCGTTGTCTGTCATGTGAATTTCAGAAACATATAACAGAATAATTAATTCTGGGCATAAATCGGTTTAAACCAGCGAACTGAACCAAAACTGTATGCAACATTGCATTTCTCTAGGAAAGGAAAAGAACTACAAAAAATAATATTTTTCACACGTCTGTACGCAACAGAAGAAAACGTTTGTGTAGAATCAGCACAACAATTATTTTGGAGATACGCATCAGGGGCTACAGATTGGTCAGACGCCACCCTCATATGATGCAGCTCCCGGCCCCTATCATCAAGTGATGATTCAACCATCTACTCCAACTCCATTACACTGTAGTAGGTACACTCATCTCTAAAAGTAGTAGTCTGCAGTCTGCACGTAATATTGAGCTTGTTTTATCTCTTTCATTTCTTTTCTCCCCTCATATTTGTAGCCAACTTCCCCCTCTATAATGAACTATAGTCACCCCTCTGACTAGGGCTTTCACTGTTTTCGGTGACTACTATACCTATATACTCTCTGCTAAACCATGTTTAGTTTTTATTTTATAGATATTTTATAGGTTTGACCTTTACCACATGTCAATATTTTTTTTATTATTTCATATAAGTCCCACCTGAATGTTTTCTTGTTCTTGACGAATTGTCTTACAGACAGTTGTTTATTGGCGGGTTATGACAAGAAAAGTATTGAACAAGTCCTGTAGCTAAAATAATGGCACTTAAAATCCCCATACAAGCTTAATTTTTATTTCTATTTCTTTAATTGTACATTCGCACAAATATAATGTATAAAGTATCGGTTAACAATAAAACAGGCCAATGTCAGCTAAATGATACGGGCATGTCCATGTAGGTACATGTACGCAAATATAATGTATAAAGTATCGATTAACAATAAAACAGGCTAATGTCAGCTATATGACATGTGCATGTCTATGTACAGGTCTCCCATTTTTGTTGTAATTGCTGGGTATCTCGGTGCGATGTTGGATGCTGTCTATGGGTATTGGTTTAACGAATTTAAACGTGGTCGTACATTTGTTATTGATGAGCGATTAGCCGACCGCAAAGGTGGTTAGCAAGGAAATCGTTGAAAAGGTCCACGACATGATTCTAGCTGATTTGCCGAACTAAAGTGCGCGCAGTAGCAGAGGCCGTAGCGTGTCGTACGGAATGGCAATCAATATTTACATGATCAGTTAAGTATGAGAAATGTGTCTGCCAGATGTGTGTGTGTGTGTGTGTGTGTGTTTTGTTTCTTTAACGTCGGCCTATTTCCGCGACTATGGCCAATCACCGACGCCAGGGAGCAGTTTCAGCTCACTATCCTGGACATTTTGCCGAACCCCTGCCTTTCTGTAAGGAGGGCAGGGATCCTTAACGTGCCCAACATCGCATGGACACGGGACCGACGGCTTTACGCCCCCTCCGAAGGGCGGAACGTGCAGACATTCAACTTGTTCAAATACAATGCCAGAACCTCGGTTGGTGTTAATTTTACAGCTTGTACTGAAAAAGTGAACGGAGTACCCTGGGATCGCACCCAGTACCCTTCGGTTCAGAGGCACACGTTCTTACCCCTGAACCACCGAGGTTCTTGGCCAGATGGGTGCTGCGATTGCTCGCGGTAGCAAACAACCGGATGTTGCTGTCAATGTCGAAGCAGTGTTTGGACCTCTTTAAGCGCGAAATTCTCATGAGTTTTTGAGTCGAGTCGTCACCGTTGATGAAACCTGGATACATTATTATATGCCAGTGTCTAAGCGACAGTCACAACCATTGATTTTTCCGTGTTAATCTGCTTCGAAGAAAGCAAAGACGGTCCAATCGGCCGGAGGGCAACGATTTTTTGGGATTCGAAGGGAATAATCATCATGGACTTTTTCAGAAAGGAAAAACAATTACGGGGCAGTACTATAGTAAATTATTGGACTGATTCGATGGGAAATTGAAGGAGACGGGGCCTCATTTGGGAAAGAAAAAAGTGCTGTTTCACCACAATAACGTACCAGCACTTTCATCCGATATTGTCCCGGCCAAATTACATAAATTGTACTCGCTCGACCCGGCTCGCTGCGACTTATTTTTATTCCCCTACATGAAAACATGGCTCTGAGGGTATTCAGCTCAAACGAGGCGATTATCGACAAGGCACGAGTATTTTTAAAAGTTGGACAAATCATATTTTTGTAGGGGTTAAAGAAACGACAGAAGCGTTGAAAGAAGGAACTCTGCACTTAACCGCAACTACATATTAACGTATTATAATAAAATATGGCCTAAAAACAGTTGTACATACCTTAATAAAGTAAAACAATGTGATATATTTCGTTTTTAATAACCTTCCAATGATAAACGCAATAAAAATCTTTAGATTACAACAAAAACTTATGTTTTTAGTGAATTTTCGTATTAGAACCTCGGTGGTTCACGGGTAAGAACGTGTGCCTCTGAACCGAAGGGTACTGGGTTCGATCCCAGGGTACTCCTTTCACTTTTTCAGTACAAAACTGTAAAATTAACATCAACCGAGGTTCTGGCATTGTATTTCAGCAAGTTGAATGTCTGCATGTTCCGCCCTTCGGAGGGGGCGTAAACCCGTCGGTCCCGTGTCCATGCGATGTTGGACACGTTAAAGATCCCTACCCTCCTTACAGAAAGGCAGGGGTTCGGCAAAATCTCCAGGATAGTGAAGTGAAATTGCTCCCTGTCGTCGGTGATTGGCCATAGTCGCGGAAATAGGCCGACGTTAAAGAAACAAAAACACACACACAGTGAATTTTCGTAGAAAAATTCACTAATGGGGAGATCCCGACTTTTGTACCTAAGGTTATGACTGTTGTTTCGTTGACATATTAGATGGAGATAGGCGTTGTTGTCAATTTCGAAGCTATTTACTTGTTACTGGGTACTGAGTGTTTTGGGATGTCAGGCTAGGTCAAGGTCAGGTCAGGCAGGCCGATAGAGCAGTAAGCACTGTCTAACACGGGCATTAATTGATCGACCCTCGTATGTATTGAAATTAGAGTTTCTATGTTGTGATGAAAATAAATTACCTATTCGAATTTAAACAATTTTTTTGAAAATTCTGTATCATAACGCACTTGCTGCTCCCGGATTTTTTGTTGCTTAAACCCGGCTTCCGCCCATCTAGTTAGAGTTGTACTTCAATTGAACTTCATAAAGTTAAATTTATTTACTTGAAGTTACAGTACAACGATATATATATTAAAATTTAAATAATATAAAAATTACAATAAAATACATATGAGTAATCTAATACCATTAAGGCTGGATGGCAAAGACTAACTGTTGAATATTAATGTTCGACATATATTTATAGACTATTAATTGCTGATCAATTTCCCCTCGGTAATGTCGCTGCACTTCAACCGGACGCTGAGTCGACGGAAAAGCCGGTGTAGCGCAACGTACCCATATGTGCTGACAGTAGCCTTGGTGTGTGTAGTATACCGGGTGGTGCAACCATAACTCCTCCGGGGCCAGATAGAAAATTTAGGGAAGCTAAATTTTCAAAGTGATATTCTCCAGGGGGATTTCTTCCATGGGGCATCTTTGTTGTTGTTGGTTGGTGTTGGATCTTGGTTCTTTGGTTGGTTTTCTTAGTCTCCATAAAGCATAGACTGCTATCAGGGCAACAATCACGTACAACAGGATGGTCCAGATGCTAGTAGACAGGCTTACTTTCGGATGTTGAACTGCATTCAATAATGACCGTTGGTGTTGTAGTTGATGCTTTGTTTTTTGTAATTCATCCAGATCTATTGATTCTAATTTGATTGGGGCTGTATTTACTACCTCTTGTAGCTGAAAGTTGGTAAGCTTCAACTTGGGTAGTTGGATGTGGTAGGTAGATACTATCTCATTGTGAGATGGGGAGAACATTTGCTTATTTACTGTCATTTGACATCCTTCGGGGATTTGAACCAAGTAGCTTCTTTCTAGATTTGTGGTTTCTTGTCGGCTACGGCATCGTTGGTGGGCTGTACTTTCACGGGGGAATACCATTATCCATTTGTTTGCACTTATCTTCTGGCTCTTCATCTGCTGTATGTTGACTGGGTGGTGTTCGCAAGTTTCGTATCTGGTGGTGAACTTGACCAATTGGACTTCACAAGGGCTGCTATTACTGATCTGATTCATCGTTTGACCTCTGCATAAGTAGTCTCCAGGGCTGACTTCTTGGCATAGTGTGTTTTGTAAGTTATAGCTTTCATCGTTAAGGGCTAGGTATTTGGATTGAGGGATGATGACGGTATAATTTTGACTAGGACCTTGTTTCACAGGAAATGCATAAAGGTGGTAATAGTTATAATGTTTAGATTCTACTAATGGAATTTCAATAGCAAACACTAAAGTATAATTTTTGTAGTAACACTTAATTATTGACACCTCCTCGTATAAAGCTACATTATTTGCATCAAGCTTATAGGGGAGATTGGTTACAAAACTCTCAATTCTTTTAAGTTCTATTAGTAAGTCTTCAGGTTCTAATATGGATGGATGCATTGTTTCTAATCTTGCAAAAGTTATTGCGTTAACTAATGTGCTTAAAATGCTTTTAATATTAATGATTTCTGTAATCAATTGTATATACACCATCTGCAGACGCATTATGTGTTCGTTATTAATTTTTTCCTGTTCGAAACCTAAGTGATCAACTGCAAACGTTCCTCAATTTTATTTTGGTTTAAAATGACCGAGGATATGGTTTTATCAAATTTTTCTATGGCCTGTTCTGTTAACATGATTTGATTATCAACTATTGTTTTAATTTTGTCTTGATTTGATGTTAATTGAGAAATTGCCGTATCATAACGTTCTGCATCGTCTGCGTCCATGTTGCCTGTTAAGGTCTTTATGATTGTACCTACAACATTAACTAGTCCTCTTTTATTACGATTATTATTAGAGGGTATAATTTGGTTAAATATTTTTTGTGTCTCCACAATTTGATGGGAAAGGATATTTTGGTAATTTTGTATCTCGTTTTGATAAAGATTAGAATGTATGGAATTGTGAATAATGTCATGGATATCTTGGGACTGTTTATCTATGGAACGAAACCCATTGAGAAGTGGTGTTAAAGGGATTACTCGAATAATGGTCCATTTGTCAATGGAATTTTGCATTTTGCCCATGTTAATTGATAATAGTCCGGGGTTGTCATTGATCTTGTCTAATGTTATTCTTTGTCCTTGGGTTTGGATAAGGAAGATGGACCTGAAACATTAGGTCGTTTTAGATTTCGTAAATGACGTTTAGACAATTTTTTGTTTTTTCTTAAAGTCATTATATTTTTGTCAGATATGCTTACAACCTCGTAGGGGCCGTCAAATTTAGGGTTATTCTTGTTTCGTTTGTCTACTTTTGTATATACATGTGTTTGATCTCTAAATAAGTCGGTATCATTGGTTCTATTATTAGCGTTAGAAATGGAGCGAAGCTTATTTTTCTCTATTAATTCTTTCACCTTTTCATATAATATTTTTAATTTATTTTTGTGCGATATTAGATAATCTTGTAATAGCTTTTCATGATCATTTATATCGAAAATATCCCTATTAGAGGTGTGTCCAAAGGTTATTTCTAAGGGGGTGTGATTTGTAGATGTATGTATAGTTGAGTTGTATGCCAGAAGGGCGTAGTTCATTAAATATTTTATGGGGTCTTTAGTGTACGTTTGTCGTAATATTCGAACGTGTTCAATTAGTGTTGAGTGTAGTCTTTCAATGGGACCGTTAGAATTTGGATTTTTAGGTGTAGTAAAATGAATTTTAATTTTGTGAAGCTCTAAAAGATTTTGGATGATTTCCGTTCGAAATTCGGTTCCACTGTCCATAATGATGTGTTCGGGTGTGCCATAGTACGTAAAATACTGTATGAATGCATTAGCAGTTTCTACAGGATTCTTACTACTTATAGGTATTGCTGTCCCTAATTTTGAGAAAGTATCAATGATTGTTAAGAATACTTGATTTTCTATTATAAAGGTGTCAGCATGTATAACCTGAAAGGGTTTACTAGGGGTGTCTGTTAGCATTAAGGGTATATTGGGTGGATTTCTATCGTACTTGGCTCGCTTGCAAATTTCACATTCATTAATATAGGCCGTTATTTTTTCACGCATTCTTTGAAAGTAATACTTGTTGGATATTTGTTTTATAGTTTCTATTATACCTCTATGGTTAGTTTTTCCCTCGTGATAATTTCTAATTACCTCGTTAATCTCTTCATCGTCGGCTAAGGGCAGACGATGCTTGGGGCAACTGATAATAATGGGTGCATTGTTGTTAAATATTTCCACATACACTGAACAGAAATCTTGGTATAATTTTTCTGTTTCGAAATTAAAGTAATACCTTTTGCCTATTGTAGTATATTCCTTTAGAAAATTTATGATTGCTTGTCGATTATCATTTCTCGGGATTTGCACCAAATATTTATTTTGATTGTTAACCTTTAGTTGTTTTACTGGTCTTGGATTATTATGTACGGGAGATATATAATATTGGTTTAGTTGTTTTTCTATAGGAACATCTGATATCTGAATACCTATTTTTGGTTCTACATTTACTTGTGAATGATCACTGTCTCGTAAGTCGTTATTTTGTTCAAGTGTTGTTTTGTCTGTTCGGCTTATAGGTGGAATAGTGTTGCTTGAGGTGCTAGGAATTTCTACTGGAATAAAAGAGAGTTCTGGAGGGCTCATTGGCGGAATATATTCGGGTTCAGTTGGTTGCACAACGTCATCAAAATTTGGGGTGTTGAGCTGCCTTTGTAAATCTTGGAGAGGTCTTTCGTCCTCATCAAAATTATTAGCGATTGATGAAATTTCTGCATCCTCTAAAGCATGAACTTGGATGCGGGACAAGGAATCTGCGTTGCAGTTTAGAGACCCTTTTTTATAAATTATTTCATAGTCATATTCCTCGAGTTTTAAACGCCAACGTGTTAATTTTGAATTGGGTTCCTTTAGTTGCATAAGCCATACTAAAGGCCTGTGGTCAGTATATATATAGAACTTACGACCATAAAGATAGGGGCGGAAGTATTTGGTGGCCCAAACAATAGAAAGAAGTTCCCGTTCAATGGTGGCGTATCTCTGCTCTGTTTCATTGAGGGTACGAGAAGCATAACTAATAGGTTTATCATTACCTACTGACCCTTGAGAAAGGACAGCTCCAAGGGCTACATTGGAAGCATCCGTAGTGAGTATAAAGGGTTTTGTGAAATCAGGGTATTGTAATACGGGGTCATTCATTAATATATTTTTGCATGTTTCGAAAGCTTCTATAAAACTACTATCATGAACTATAGTTGCATTTTTTTTTAAGCATCGAGTCAATGGTTTTGTTAATTTACCGAAGTCTTTAATAAATTTTCGGTAGTACCCTACAAGACCTAGAAATCCTTTGATCTCTTTTCTTGTTTTAGGTATGGGGAATTCTCTTACAGCCTTTACTTTATCAGGATTTGGTTTTACGCCTTCGGACGTGATAATGTGCCCGAGGTAGGCTACTTCCTTTTTTAAAAATTCACTCTTGTCAAGCTGTATTTTTAAATTAGCCTTTCTTAACCTTTCGAATACATTTGTCAACCTTTCTATGTGTTCTTGCAAAGAAGTACTGAAAATTATGATGTCATCAAGGTAGGTAAAACATTTTTCATTTTGAATACCCCTAAGGATATTATCCATAGCCCTTTGAAAGGTACTAGGCGCTCCCTTCAACCCGAATGGCATACGCCTGTACATATAGTGCCCCCCTTCAGAGCTGAAGGCAGTTTTTTCCATATCTTCAGGATTCATTTCAATTTGATGATATCCTGAGGCTAAGTCTAAAGTGGTATAATACTGGCTACGACCTAATTTATCCAATATTTCCGAAATATTGGGTAAGGGATACTTATCACCAATAGTTTGTTCATTAAGACGTCTATAGTCTATGACCATGCGAAATTTTCGTTTGCCACTGGCATCTGATTTTTTGTTAACAATCAGGACAGGGCTATTCCACGGGCTGGAAGATGGCTGAATAATTTTTTGTCTTAACAAGTCGTCAATTTGTCTTTTGACTTCTTGCTTTTGAGCTTCAGGTAATCGATATGGCTTAACAAATACTGGGTTAGGATTAGATAACCTAATACTATGTTTAACTTGATTAGAAAATGATAATGGGACACCTTCGCAATAAAATATGTCTCTGTACTCGTAACATAAGTTTTCTATCATGTCTCGTTCTTCGTCATTAGTGTGATCAAGTCTTAATCTGTTTAAATTTTGAATTTGTAATTTGTCAATTTCATTAGCAGTACCATCTATGTTTTCTAAGTCGATATCTTTGTTATGATGAATGGAATTTAATTCGTTAGTTGAAACAGGTTCTGCATAAATAGCTTTATGTATAATCAGCTGTACGGGATTTTCATTACTATTCACTATAGAGGTTATAGCCTGGCCATTTGAAACTGTCACGATAGATGCAGGAATAATTACACCTGACTCGAGTTTTATATTATTTATTATGCCTATGTTGGAACTACAGTCTATAGGAAGTTTGACTATTGTTTCACATCTCGCAGGCAGTATTATGTTATTTAATTCTTGTGGTTTCGAGTTACATTCGCGATGTATGTCGTCGTCACATGGTAAATACAAGGGAATGCATGTATGCTTCGTTACCAATTTCCTATTATAAAAATCTATTTTAGCTCCCAGTTGTTTGAGAAGGTCAGTACCAATTAACCCATGATATTGATTATTGATGTTAAATACATAGAATTTAAATTTGGCTCTGCCTGTTTTAAATATACTTGGTAGAGGAATTTTTAGAATTTCATTATGAAAACTGGTTTGGTGAACAGATTTAATTTGAAATTTTTCATGCTCTATAAATTTGGAATAAAAATTATGGGCAATATTTTCACATAACAGCGATTTCATCGAACCGGTGTCAAGCATAAGTCGCATTTGAAATGAGGGGTTGATTTCGACCAGTATATAAGGCAATTTAGGGTGGTTTACAGAATTTATCTGTACTATATTTTTTTGTTTAGTTCGATAACCTGAATAAAATTTTGTTCGATGTTATCTGTTTGTTCAAAAGCTGCTTCAGGTCTAGTTTCTTCTTCGTACGTTTCATGATTCGTTTCGTCAAAGTAACGAGCGTCATCTTCAGGAATTGTATAAGAGTGTGTTTCTGAAGGATAATTTTCATAAGATTCGTCATAAACAGGGTTGTCTGATTTAAATTCATGTTGAACCTCTTGATGGTATAATTGGGTAGGTGATGACTGTGCGTTAGGCCCGTTAGGACCTCTCGGATGAGTATTGAAATTTCTAGATGACGTTTCCATAGGTTCGGGCTGGAAATGTTGTCTAAAATTTGGATTGGGACGTGTATGTATCGAGGAATTTTTTGCAGATACCTCCATAGGTGTTGGCCTATAGTTTGGTCTGAAATTTGGATTTGGTCTGAATACGTTTTGTGTCAGCTGTTGTGGGGGCTGATTACGTAAATTTAAGGGCTTTCTGTATGTGGGTTGGTTATGGAATTGTCGGGGGTGCGTAAAATGCGGAACGTTATTTCTATTATTTTGCTGATTCTGTATGTATTGAGGTTGTTTATTTGGTACATTTGAGTTTTTAAAATTTGTGGATTGATTGTGGAGATATTTCATTTGTTTTTCTCCATATTGAAAATTCTCTTCTTCCAGAACAAGCGACATAGCGTGTTCTAGATTAGTCGGGTTTTGTAGCCTAACTGCTAACCCTAGTTGACCACTCAAACCATGTAAATACGTTTTCAGTGCCACTTTATCGTAAAATTCATTTTTAATTAAACGAAATGCTTCGTTTGCAGTTGTTAGTCTTACTTTTGAAGCTAAAAGACTACGTGAGTCTTGTATTCTCATACCGAATTGGTATGGGGTTTCTCTAGGGTCTGGCTTTAAGAGCAAGAGGTCCCTAGCTAAACAGTCTTCGTCTCTCTGGTCGCCGAAGTATTGTTGCAATAATTGTTTAATACGAGGCCAATTTGTGGCATCTTCCCTACTACCTATCAATGTTCTAGCTCTACCTTCTAATTTACTTATTACTATTCTAAGCATCCATTGGTTATTTGGATTGTCATCATTTGTTCTATCAACAAATGAAGTGAGAAAATTTTCACACGCTGAAATAAATAAAGCTAAAGTATGCTGGTCCCCATCGTATGCGGGAATAGCATTAATGTGATAATTTTGTAATTGATTTGCCATAATTTGATTGTTATTTGAGCTTATTGTATTTTTCTCTGTTACTATAAGTTTGGGAGGTGCTAAATTTATTTTTACTTTATTATTAAAATTGTCAACTGTCTCTGTTTCAGAGTCTGACATTAATTTATTAATCAATAATTTAAATTTGGGTAAAATTTTAATTAATATTTCCCGTAATATTTGCTTCTAACTTTAATCGATTTTAGATTAAGGTAGGACAAGGAAATTCAAAGGAACAATGAAAGCACTTACGCCAATGTGAAGATGAAGACGATTTCTGTTCTTCTTTGCTTCAGCATCATAAGATACAGCGAATAAGGCAGACAACTTCGTAGGCAGAAGTTCCGTATCAAACCTTATTTTCTCTTATGATCGCTCGCGCACTCACTGTATTTTTAATTGAAAGTTACTTAAATTATTTTTATCAACTTGGACGATGCTGTTCTTTGTTGACTTTGAAGCTGGTTCTGAGTTTTTAACGATAAAAATCGAAGTGCGGACTTTTGCGATTTTTGTCAAAAGGGCACTAAACTCATACTAACGACTGCGCCACTTAGAGTTGTACTTCAATTGAACTTCATAAAGTTAAATTTATTTACTTGAAGTTACAGTACAACGATATATATATTAAAATTTAAATAATATAAAAATTACAATAAAATACATATGAGTAATCTAATACCATTAAGGCTGGATGGCAAAGACTAACTGTTGAATATTAATGTTCGACATATATTTATAGACTATTAATTGCTGATCAATTTCCCCTCGGTAATGTCGCTGCACTTCAACCGGACGCTGAGTCGACGGAAAAGCCGGTGTAGCGCAACGTACCCATATGTGCTGACAGTAGCCTTGGTGTGTGTAGTATACCGGGTGGTGCAACCATAACTCGCGCCTTACTATGTTAATCTTGTGGTAGGGGATTTACACTGTTTGCTATTTGCTACCCATTTGATCCATCACGTCCAAATCGTTTAGGTTAGGAATTAAATGTATGTCTAATAACAAATAAAGCTTTACAAGAAATTTGCATTAACTTTTTCTTAAGAAAGCTAATGTAAAAGTAACCGTAAAGCAAATATATCAACCGTTAAGGTCTATAATATAGGTACTTTTTTCTTAATTCAAATTGAAGGATTATTAAGATTGAACATAGAATAATCGCACGTGTCTCGTGTCCTCCCCTCCAAGTGAAACAATAATTGGTTTCCCCACGTTTATTCGCCAGTTGTTTATGTCAGTACAATGTTGCCGTTATGAACACGCTTATACAAAATCTAGAGAAATAGTTCCTAAATAGCCACACCCAAGCTCATGTTATTCAATAAAATGATGAAGCTAAAGTAAGATATCTCTAGCATTCGGTTGTAAACACAAAACTATCTAATTAAGTCGGGGTCAGGGTACTCACAATCACTTAAATTCAAGATATTTGTTTTTGTGTGTTTGTTATCATAGAAAATGTGATTTATTAAGAAATAGTTTACTTATAAATAATTTAAACGTTCAATTAAATTGGTTTTTTTTTTAGTGAATTTTCTTATGTTTATATATTTATGTGTCACACCTATAACTAAAAAAATAATGGACCGATTTTGATAAAATTTGGTGAGTACCTTCCTTTCGCGAGTGGCTTGGATAAGTTCGTTATCCAGGAAAATCCGCCGAGGTTTTCCCGGAAAATTTTGTGTTTTTTTTCGAAAAAAATCGAAAAAAATTTATATCTCCGGAATTAACAAAGTAAGGGCAACGAAATTTGGTACACTGGTTTATATCGTTATATGTAAGCCACCTACCAAAATTTAGCGCTGTCGGTTAAAGGACAAAAAAGTTACAGGCATTTAAAGAAAAATAAATTTGGGTTTTCTCCAAAACGTCAAAGTCGCGATTTTAAACGTCAAAATTGTTAATATTTAGGCAATGAACCTGAAGTTAATATGATCTATGGAAGGAAAATGTCTCAAGAATAATGTTTTACAAAGCCTGAGCTCTTAGTTTCAATCGTCATTGTCCTTCATTTTACTAAAATATTCCCAGAAAATTCATTTCAAATAGACCCTTTCTCTGATACTTTAGCAGTAGTGTTGGCTATAGAGTTTATCGTTTAATGGTATATCATTTTTGTCGAATTATCTTAAAAAATCATTAAAGCGCAATATTTCCGTTATTATTCAAGTTACGAAAAAAAGTTGTATACATTAATTGTAGGGTGTCTTAAGCTACATCTTAAAAAATATTTCCACAATTACAGGGTGGCCCATAAGTCGTTGGTGATTCAAATTTTCTTTTTTTTTAGTGAATTTTTTTAATCGAACACGCCCTATGTTATTGCATTTTTGTATTTTCCATCGAAATATAATACATCTTTGTAAGAAAAGAAATTAGGGACGCAGCAAGTGCGTTATGGTAGCGAATTTTCATTAAATGCTTGAAATTGTGAATCAATTTGCTATTAACCTATAAGGTTGACCAGAAAACCAGTTTTTTCGGGAAAAATTTAAGTTTACTTTCGGAAATTTTTGTACATTTTCAAACAATAAAGTTATTTTGATGAAATATGGTACATTGTTTCTAATATATAAATTATACTGGTAACCAAATTTGGTGCCTGCTTTCTTAAAAAAACATATTTGCTATTAGAAACATTTTTATGAAAATTCACTATCATAACGCACTTGCTGCGTCCAGAGATTTTTGACATTTTGTCAGGAATATTCACAAGTCATTGTTTAGGTTACGTTGAAGCTTAAGGTATTGAAGCAGACTAGCCTGCAATGGTAGACTGTAGATCAACCCAGGCTTCAGGGGCCACTGCAAAATTCAGGAGATCGTGAAGGAGCCCATGCTTGAAATGAGGTCAGACTTCGCGAGCCCGCGAATGTGCAGGGAAAACAACTTTACAGTGTAAATCCCTGATCGCGAGGCATGGCGGGAGGAGACGCCGGGCATACCACGGGACGCGCTCGTCTGGTTCACGGACGGATCTGGCGGGGAGCGTGGGACGGGGGCAGGTGTTTACTCGGAAGGACCGAGGGTAAGTCATAGTATTTCCCTCGGAGCCCATGCAACGGTGTTTCAGGCCGAGCTGTACGCCATCCTGCACTGTGTGCGGGAGAACAAGAGGAGGGGCTACACCAACAAGCGGCTCCTCATAGCCACAGACAGCCAGGCAGCCCTTAAGGCACTAAGTAGCCCACGGGTAAATTCCTGGCTGGTGAGTGAGTGCCTAGACGAGACGAGCGACCTGGCTGGGCAGAACGAGGTGACCCTCATCTGGGTGCCGGGTCACTCGGGGGTCAAAGGCAATGAAGAAGCTGACAGTCTCGCGAAGAGAGGGTCAGCAGAACCATTTATGGGACCAGAACCGGCTCTGGGCGTGTCAAAGAGCACTGCCAGGGGAGCCATTAAGTCCTGGGTCAGAAACCAACACAAGGTGTACTGGGCGGACTGTCCAGGGCTCAGACATGGGAAGTCAATAATTGACGGACCCAGTTCAAAGAGAGCTGTGGAGCTGCTAAACCTTAGCAGACGACAGCTAAGAAACACAACAGGTCTCTTGACGGGACACATGGCCGTCAAGAAACACCTGCATAAAATGGGGCGGTTCGAAGGGGACCTCGCATGCAGACTGCGGCGAGGGGGAGGAATCAGCCCAGCACATCTTGTGTGAGTGTATAGCTCTGGACCGGAAAAGACAACTGATCTACGGTCACTCTAGACCGGAGACAGAGCAATATAAAACTTCACCCTACCAATCGCTGTGCAGACTAGTTCAAGGCACAGTGATTTTGGAATGGGTGGAGTAAGACTAAGGGTATGCACAATCAACCAAGGGTTGCGGTGCTATCGGGGCGGCAAGGCCGCGGACGAGCCCTGAGGGAACAAAAAAAAAGGTATTGAAGGGGAAAAAGGTCTCATGGAACAAAACCGTACTGGCAAACTGTTTAAAAAGTCTAATGTGTAAGAAACTTTAAATGTCAATAACTCCGCAAATATAAGAGAACAAAAGGTAAGAGTAGTGTCAGCGTGCATGTAATATACCAAACTCTATCTATCAGCAGTGTTTTTTATCGAAAACTGTTCGGGAGGTTGTCTCGAAATTCACCGAATTCGCTGATAAATTAAAAATTATACAAGCCGACGTAAATCCAGACGTGAGGACTTTTTCTGTGGTCACAGAGAAAATTATTTTCCCCGACGATGCCGTAAAAACCGAAACCGGTTGCACAGACGGAAACAAGCTATCTGATCTGCTATGAAAATTGAATTGTATATCTTACAAATCCTGATCTGTTCATTAGTAAATTTTTTCTATAAAAATTCGCAGAAATATTATTGAAATTACATAATCTTATCAGATAACGTTAAAATTGAGTAAGATTACCAAAAAAAAAAAAAAATTCATCACTGGCATTTGAACCCGGGTTTATTTGTTGATATACACCAGTATATCAACAAATAAACCCGCGATGTCCGTGTCAGAGTCGTGAAGGGACCACCCTTCACGACTCTGACACGGACATCGCACGTGGCAAGTATAATGATAGGTATATATTCCGACCATAACCACATAAGGGCGTCAGTTATTTGTAATATGTAAGGTCCATTTCAAATGCATTTTTAGTGAATTTTCTTAAAAAAAATTCACTAATGAGGAGATCCCGACTTTTGAATTTAAAAAAAATTTCTTCAAATGAGCGCTAATTAGGCCCCCCAGAACACATATACGGGGTCAGTTTCAATTTTTATATGTTTATATATATATATATATATATATATATATATATATATATATATATATATATATATATATATATATATATATATATATATATATATATATATATATATATATATATATATATATATATATATATATATATATATATATATATATATATATATATATATATATATATATGTATCACACCGATAACTCAAAAAATTATGGGCCGATTTTGATTAAATTTGGTGAGTACCTTCCTTTTACAAATGGCTTGGATAAGTTCGTTAGCCAGGAAAATCGGCCCAGGTTTTCCCGGAAAATCTTGAGTTTTCTTTCGAAAAAAATTGTAAAAAATTTATATCTCCAAAATTAACAAAGTAAGGGCAACAAAATTTGGTACGCGGGTTTATATCATTATACTTAAGCTACCTACCAAAATTTAGCTCTGTAGATCAAAAGACAAAAAAGTTATAGGCATTTAAATAAAAATTTATTGGGATTTTCCTCAAAATGTCAAAGTTGCGATTTAAAACGTCAAAAATTGGCAACATTTAGGCAAAGAACTTGAATCTAGTACGGGCTATGGAAAGAAAATGTCTCAAGAAGAATGTTTTACAAACCCTGAAGTCTTAGTTTTAACCGTCATTGTCCTTCATTTTACTAAAATATTTCCAGAAAATTCATTTAAAATAGACCCTTTCTCTGATGCTTGGCAGTAGCTTTAGCTATAGAGTTTATCGTTTAATGTTATATAATCTTTGTCGAATTTTCGTAAAAAATCAATAAAGCTCAATATATCCGTTATTATACAAGATATGGAATTATTTTTTTATATATTAATTATAGGGTGTCTTGAGCTACATCTTAAAAAAATATTTCTACAATTATAGGGTGGCCCATAAGTCGTTGGTGATACAAATTTTCTTATTTTTTTAATCAAACACACCTTATGTTATTGCATTTTTGCATTTTCCAACGAAATATAATGCATCTTTGTAAGAAAAGAAATTCTGGATGCAGCAAGTGCGTTATGGTAGCGAATTTTGATCAAATGCTTCATATTTTAATAGCTCAATTTGCTATTAACCTATAAGGTTGACCAAGAAACGAGTTTTTGTGGGAACACTAAGTTTACTTTTGGAAATTTTTGTACATTTTCACACAATAAAGTTATTTTTATGAAACATGGCACATTGTTTTTACTATATAGGTTATACTGGTAACCAAAATTGATGCCTGCTTTCTTAAATAAAAAGAAAACAGACATATTTGCAATAAAAACATATTTAAGAAAATTCACTACCATAACGCACTTGCTGCGTCCCGAGTTTTTTCCAAATATTTTAGTCAAATAAAGGAGAGTAGCAGTTGAAACATGAATCCAGGACCTTGTTAAAATCATTTAATGCAATGTTTGCCATCCTGCAAATATTTTAATCAAATAAAGGAGGGTAATAGTTGGAATATAAATCCAGGACCTTGTTAAGAACATTTAATGCAATATTTGCCACTTATAAACCACCGCATCTGTTTAATTAAGTGAAATCGCCACTGACGTTTCCCGAAGAAAACCTATAAAATTTTCAAAGTAATTTTTTTCGCATTTCTTCACTATTTTGTGCCAAGAAAAAAATAAACTTTGTGTGTAATATTCAATGGATTTTGCAACTCATAAACCGGATCAGTTTAAGTAAGTCAAATTGCTGCATCTAGGTTTTAGATAATTTTCATTAAGAAGAATTCGCTAATAGAGAGATCGCGATGAAAAGCTTTTGAAAAATTTTCTTTAAATGGGCGCGAATTTGGATCCCTAGAACCCAAAGCCAAGCTCCGTTAAAATTTTTATATGCATCCGAGCGATAACTCAAAAAATACTAAACTGATTTCAATCAAACTTGGCAAAAATCTTGTTTGGGCAAATACCGATGTCGAGTTCGTTAATCAGCCTTTATGCTCAAGTTTTTCCGGTGGAAAATCGGGGAAAATTGTTTGAAAAAGCTATATTTGTGTAAGTATCGGCGTAACTGGAATGAGACTTCACATGTGGCTAGAAATAGTGCAAATAAACCTATGTTGTGAATTTTAAGTAATTTGGTACACAATATTTAGGGTTTTTTCAAAATTAAAAATAAAATCCCAAAGACATACGTTGAAACTACTTAGTGTGGTTAAAGTCCAATGCCTGACAGACAGAGTAGTTAACTGCCACGCCTATATTAATCCATATAACAGGTAACATACATCAACGGTAACCAAAGTAAATATATACCACTCAGAAAACATACTACCCGAACCAACAATCGTGAAATCTCGGCCGCAATCATGGAAAATGACAGACGACATGAAATTAAAAATTTGCGAAGTGATTGTTATTTAACTGGGGATTCAATCAATTATTAACATACACTATATGTGTAGCTTTATTAACGGGCCGAAATACAGTTTTAGCGCAGTATGGATATATTATCCTGTCGCATAATATAGCAGAAATTTAAACAAAATCAAGCCAAGTCTCTATAAAAATGATTCTAAAATAGTTTCTTTTATCTCTAAACTTAAACATAAGACTTTATATAAGACCGAAACAGTCGTGGGATGTATTTCAATGGTAATTCTACTAATTCTGTAGTTAATAATTGTTGCGTATACTTTGAATATAATATCCCGGGCATGAAGCCGATCTAACGTATCACGCGAATAAAACGTTAGTTGACCTGTGCCTAGACGGCGCAGAGGGTTTCGCGCTTGCTTCCTAAGCAGAAGGTTACGCGATCGAATCCAGCCCGATGAATGTATGTTTTTTATGTTTTATTTTAACATTTGGAGAAACAATGGTGCACAGATTTTATACGTTTTGAACAAGATCTTATTTTTGTTTAAAACGCCTAAATAAGTTTGTCACCTTTGAGTCTGAAATTATAATTTTGTTATTGTTGATATTGAAAAAACCGGTTTGATTAGGTTGACTAAAACGACATTATACTGGCGATCAATAAGGAAAATAATTGCTACGTTTATAATTTGGCAGATACTTTACTTTTCCAAATATGAATTAAGTTTCCTTCTTTCTTTAATAAAATTTGTAATACAAGTTTCTTTTAAAGAGACTTACACTATCTACAGATATAGCAAAATTGAGTTCTTTACCTTCATAGAAAATTGAGTTTTGGGCATTTTTCTCAAAAGGAGTTAGAACGCAAGATTTATTCGATAATAGAGAGCAAAGAGATATGGATGGTAACACTTTCGAAAGAATTTTTAAAATTTGCGCGTACTGGGCCTTTAAAATAGATCTTCAAGGTCTGTGCAAGTTTAAAGTATTAACTTAACTAATAAGCCGTATAATAATTGTATACAATTCTTAATGAAATTCGCTACTATAACGCACTTGCTACGTCGCAATTTTTTTGTAATTGTATTAAAAGACATCTGACTCTTTAAACAAATTTTGAATTTGGAATAAAAGGCGAGATATTTTAATAGCTTCTTATTATATAGTTTTAGGTTAGGGAAAAGAGTTTTAGATATGGCAATCCTGCAACGAATGTCTTTCTAATCGGGTACACATCGTAAGGTCTCGCGATGCGGTGTCAGACCACTCCAATTAAATTTTCAGATGTGTAGTGAGGTGTCCGTCGCCGTAAGCGGTAGGAGACACATCTGATGTTTACTTCTTACGCGTCCTGTCAATAATTGCATAAAAACACCGAATTAAACGTTGCGGGTTCGTCATTTCGCCGTGTTTTAAAATAAAAAACAACCAGTGCATGTTAAAATTAAGTGACATGTTATCTGTCGTGTAAAATCCAGTGTGATATGTGGTAGTGTTAAGGAAATCGTAGCCTTCTAGATGCAATAAGGATTACTCATTGCCTAGTGTGCTGAGTTAAATGATACATGAAATGGTAAAATTCATTACAGGCTTTAAGCTTTAATTGGGTTAATTGTTATCAACTAACCGACATCAAATTCCTCAACAGAGTAATGCTTCATGTAGCATTGCGCTCCGCTATTAACCAATTGTTATATTGCTTATTTTCTTATTTTCATTAGTTAATGTTGTGGTTTTTATTCGGCAGGACATTCATACCTAGCAAATATCTGATCTTTTTTTTAGTATGTTTTATCGTCTCAGTTGTTTTTCGTTTAAGTAATAATCAATTAATACGGTATTAAATATTTTAATTATACTATTAAGGAATACGGACTTATAAAATAAATTAACACTACTACTAAACATTCCTGATTTGACAATAGATGTTTTGACATTTGTCAGGCTGGCAGCCAGGCTTGTTTTAAGGAGGACTCTAAGATGTATGTACCTGTATGCAGCGGCGGCACTAGTCCTTTTAGTGAATTTTCTTTTTAAAAATCACTAATGAGGAGATCTCGACATTAGGATTTTGAAAAAAATTCTTTAAATGAGCGCAAAATAGGCCCTTTAAAACCCATAGTAAATTTGCAGATTAGCTCCCGAACGCTTTTCAAAAAATGGTTTTCAGAAACATTACGTCCAGATTTTTTTCTTACAAACATGCATCATATTTCGATAAAAAATGCTAAAATGCAGTAACGAATTTGTTCTACGAAAATTAGCTAAAAATTATAGACCGTTAAACCATAAACTTCACTAAACCTACAGCGAAAGCATCAACTTAACTAAACCGACAGCCAAAGCATCAGAGAAAGGGTCTACTTGAAATGAATTTTTTGTAAATATTTTAGTAAAATGAAGGGCAATGACGGTTGAATCTGTAACTTTAGGGTTCGCAGAACACTCTTCTTGCATATTTTCTTTTCAAAATCCTTATTTGTTTCACGTTCTTTGCCTAAACATTGACAATTTTGACGTTTTAAATTGCGAGTTTGACGTTTTGAGGAAAACTCCAAAATTTGTTTCTTTAGCTGCCCGTAACTTTTTTGTCCTTAAACTTAGAGACCTAAGTACTTTGGTACATGGTTCACTCTTTATAATGCAAATACGCATACCAAATTTGGTTGCTCTCACTTTGTTATTTCCGGAGATATGAGTTTTTTAGAAAGAACACAAAATTTTCCGGGAAAACCTTTTCCGATTTTCCTGGTTAACGAACATAGCCAAGCCACTTGCAAAAGGAAGGTATTCACCAAATTTAATCAAAAGCGGCCCATTATTTGATCAAGATCAGTCTATTATTTTTTATGTTATCGGTATGATATATATATATATATATATATATATATATATATATATATATATACATATACATATATATATATATATATATATATATATATATATATATATATATATATATATATATATACATATATAGTGTTACAAAGCACTTCAATAGACGTAGGTGCGGTGTTGCCACATCTCCAGAATTTCCCCAACATCTGGGAATTTTTGCACAATCTGGCAACACCGCCTCCCCACCCCCCTGGGGGTGCCTGGGGTGACCCCCCTCAGGCGAAGTCTCAACCCTCTAGGACCAGAAATAACGAAGTTACCAACTTGTACCCCGTCGGAACGGATAACTGAGGTCTGCACATTCCGAACACCCTGTATATACACCCTGTATACGTAGACAACCCTTACACCCTGTATACGCAGAGAGATCTTATAGTTCGAGAAACACCTCTTGTGTGACATAGGAGTGGTGACCACATTTGGATCACCTGTATATACATCCCCCTGTATACACACGGGACCGATCTGTATTCACAGAACCTTCTAGTAAAAGAAGGTCCTGGAAGGTTCTGGAATGGAATGCTCTAGAAAGGAGGGGAAGGTACGGCGAGTATATAAAAGCGGAAGCAAGCCAGCCCGAGTTAGTTCAGTTCAGTAAGAGAATGTGGTAGTGACTTGAAGAAGCAATGTAAAGTGTTAAGAGAGTAGTGACTGTAGTACCAGATTAGTGACTTTTGTTGAGAGTAGTAATTGTAAGGCCAGTAAATGAAGTGTTTTGTGAGAGAGACATTCTAGAAATTTTATTGTATCCATATTTAGAGTGTAAATAAAGTTGTTTTGTTAAAATTTAAAGTCTCACTTATCCAGAACCCGGAGAAAACGCAACAATTTGGTGTCAGAAGTGGGATAAGTGAGTGAAGAAGTGGACAACTAAGCTAGCTGTAAATGGTAAACACTAGATCGACTGACTACGACGAGATGGCTGAAATCAAAGAGTTGATGGACTTACTGAAAAAGCAACGTGAAGAAGACGAACAACGACGACAAGAAGAAGAAAGAAGACGGCGCGAAGAAGACGAACGACGGCGGCAAGAAGATAAAGAAGACCTCAAGAGGCAACGCGAAGAAGACGAACAACGACGACAAGAAGACCTCAAGAGGCAACGCGAAGAAGACGAACAACGACGACAAGAAGAAGAAAGAAGACGGCGCGAAGAAGACGAACGACGGCGGCAAGAAGATAAAGAAGACCTCAAGAGGCAACGCGAAGAAGACGAACAACGGCGACAAGAAGATGAAAGAAGACGGCGCGAAGAAGACGAGAGAAGACGACAAGAGGAGGAACAGAGGCGACAAGAAGATAAAGAAGAGCTTCGAAGTATGTTCCACAATATAAGAGTTGATGTAAAAGAAGAAATTGAACAGATCAACGAACAAATAGAAAATGTGGACAAGAAAGTAGAAAATGTGGACAAGAAAGTAGAAAATGTGGACAAGAAAGTAGAAAATGTAACAGAGGATTTGAATAAACGATGGGAAGAAGTGGAAGGGTTGAAAGAACAAATGAAGATGATGATGAAAGGCACAGAAGTCAGACATAGAGAACTGACAGAGCAGGTGATGGGCCAGACTGACAGAACTCAACCAAGAGGAGTTACTGGAATGTCCCCAGTTCAAAATCGTCGGGAAGAAGATATGCCAATCGTGCAGCAGCCTCATGGAACTTTGAAGCCGCCGACTTTTGACGGAGAAACATCGTGGCCCATGTACAGGAGGCAGTTTGAAGCAGCAGCTCTCAGCAATGGGTGGAGCGAACAACAGGCAGCAACTGCTCTAATTCTCTCGCTTCGAGGTAAAGCCCTAGAAATCCTCCAGAACATCCCGGAGTCGAAACAGCAAAACTACTTAACAGTGATACAGGCCCTAGACTTGAGATATGGTAACAAGTACATGAGCCAGGTCTACCAGACACAACTAAAGACAAGGGTCCAGAAGCCAAATGAGACTCTGCAAGAGTTCAGTGCCGAAGTGGAGAAACTTGTGCGACTGGCATATCCCCAAGCCCCAGAAGAATTTGTCAACCAGATCACCGTCCAGACCTTCATCGATGGGGTACTTGACAACGAGATGCAACAAGCTTTAAGGCTCGGAAGATTCAAAACACTTACAGACTGCGTTATCTATGGCTTGCAATTTGAAGCAGCGAAGAATGCATCTCAACCTCGCCGCAACAGGCTGCGCGAAGTGAAGGAGATAGAGGACCATGCAGACACGACAGAGGAACTAAGGCGAGAAATCAAGTTGATGAAGGAAGCCATAAGCAAGCTCACTGCAACGGTTGGAGCACGTAAGACGAAAGCAGATTGGTCCCACATAGAATGCTACAAGTGTGGTAGGAAAGGGCACATAAGTAGGCAGTGCTCACAAACCCAACAGGTGGCATGCAGAAGACAAGAATACACCAACAGGGAGCGCCATCAGGGAAAACGACATGACGCCAGTGTAGGTGGGCGACACGTGGCATGCGAGACCCAAGGCCTCAAGGTCAGGGTCTCCACTATCCGACGCTACCGCGAGAGCCTCGTTATACCTGGCAGTATAGACGGAAGACAATGCAGTTTCACCATCGATACTGGTGCTACTAGATCCGTTGTACGTCCAGACATGTTGCCAAACAGGTCGGCACTCACGACCAACAAACAGCCTGTGTTGGAGACGGCAAAAGGAGATAGGATACCTGTGCATGGAGAGGCCACTGTTTTCATTAGGCTGGGCAGTACTGAGCTACAGGTAAGGGCTGTCGTCGCAGAAATCGTCGACGAATTTATTCTGGGCCTGGATTTAATGGAAGATTTCGATGTCCTGTCAGTAGACTTCCAGAATAAGATCTTGAAAATCGGTAACGAAGAGTTGTATTTATCTCCAACAGCAGGCGAAGCTAATCCCAGGGTGAGACTTATTGTCGACGAGGATACACGGATTCCTGGTAACAGTGAGAAGATTGTCAGAGCCAGACTAGAGAAGAAACTTGATGGTATGTCTGCTCTCATAGCGGAGCCCCTAAAAGATAGACATGATGGTGCCCTCGTCGCACGATGCTTAGTAGACCCGAAGAGGACAATACCCATAAGAGTGGCTAACGTGCAAACTAACAGGGTCACATTGAAGAAAGGTGAGGTTATCGCCATTTGCGAGCCCATTGACCGAGTGACGTTGTCAAGAAAGGTGACACCCACGGCATTAGACAGAAGACTGCCAGTAGAAATGGTAGAGCGGTTCAAGAATTCTTGGGGCCAATTGAACGACATGGAGATGGAAATGGCCCTGAAGTTCGTATTGGAGGAGGCCGATATTTTCGCTCAAGATAAAATCACAGGTCGTACGAGTCTAGTGCAACACAGAATTAATACTGGCGACGCAAGACCAATTAGACAGCCGCCGAGAAGACTGCCTTTTGCCAAGCAATCAGAAATCAAGGCGATGGTTAACGAAATGCTGGAAGATGGTGTGATCGAGGAGTCTAATAGTCCTTGGTCGTCCCCAGTAGTTTTGGTCACCAAGAAAGACGGCACTATGAGATTTTGCGTGGACTATAGGAAGCTGAATGATGTCACCAAGAAAGACAGTTATCCCCTGCCCCGGATCGACGACACTTTGAACACTTTGGCCGGATCAAAGTGGTTCTCTACATTAGACCTGAAAAGTGGCTACTGGCAAGTAGAACTCCATAAAGACGATAAGGAGAAGACTGCTTTTTCAACCGGGAATGGGTTGTACCAATTCAAGGTCATGCCATTCGGCTTATGTAATGCTCCTGCCACCTTCGAGCGACTAATGGAGTTAGTGCTGAGAGGACTTACATGGGAAACATGCCTGGTGTATCTCGACGATGTCATGGTGATTGGAAGGACTTTCGATGAACACCTGTCGAATCTGAAGCAGGTTTTCTCCAGGCTGAGAGGTGCCAATCTGCAACTCAATCCCAAGAAATGCGTCCTCTTCCAGAAGAAAGTGAATTTCCTCGGACATGTCGTTTCTGAGAAAGGGATAGAAACTGATCCAGAGAAAATAAAGGCAGTAAGAGACTGGCCTGTGCCGAAGAACAAACATGAGGTCAGAAGTTTTCTGGGACTTTGCAGCTACTACCGACGCTTTGTGAAGTACTTCAGCAGCATTGCGAAACCTCTGCATAGCCTGACTGAAAATAAGGTTGAGTTCATCTGGTCACCAGATTGCCAAGAGTCTTTTACAGAACTCAAACATCGTCTTCTCACTGCTCCTATACTGGCTTATCCTCAGGACGAAGGACTGTTCATACTGGACACTGATGCTTCCCAGTATGGCATTGGGGCAGTACTCTCGCAGCTCCAAGCCGGAGAAGAAGTTGTGATAGGCTACTTCAGCAAAACGTTCGGAAAAGCAGAAAAAAATTACTGTGTAACCCGGAAAGAACTGCTGGCAGTTGTAAGATCCATCGAACATTTCCACAGCTTCCTGTACGGAAGAACATTCCGCGTGAGGTCAGATCACTCTGCTCTGCAATGGCTTCTGAACTTTAGAAATCCTGAAGGACAGATAGCACGATGGATAGAGAAACTGCAGAGCTACGACTTCCGGATTGAACATCGAAGAGGAAGAAGTCACGCCAATGCAGACAGCCTGTCGAGAAGACCATGTTCAGTGCATGAATGTAAATTTTGCGAGCGACAAGAGAACAAAGAGATCGACAAAGTAACTCATCAGATCAAACAACTGGTGGCAGGACAGAAGAATAACACCGATCTAGACGTAAATCTTGAATACATCAGAGACGCACAGAAGACAGATCCAGACTTGAAAAATATTAGAGAATGGCTACAAAAGGGGAAAAGACCTGAGTGGCACGATGTGTCCCGGTTTGGGGCGGAGGTTAAAGGATACTGGCTACAATGGGACTCATTGTGTCTAAAGAATGACATGATCACTCGAAAATGGGAAACTGCCGATGGTAGAGACTGTATATACCAGACCGTTGTGCCAAGTGAGTGCATAAGCAGTGTTCTTCAAGAGTTACACAATAGTAGAAGTGGAGGCCACTTTGGGGTCAACAGGACTCTTGCCAGAGTGAGAGACCGCTTCTATTGGATAAACTGCCGAAGAAGCGTGGAAGAATGGTGCAAAAGGTGTGACCAATGTGCTTCAAAGAAAGGACCAAAGACCCGATCCAGAGGAAAAATGATGCAGTACATCTCAGGTACACCGTGGGAGAGAGTTGCCGTAGACATCGCAGGACCTTTTCCCATCACAGAGTCTGGGAACAGATACATAATGGTGGCGATGGACTACTTCTCGAAATGGCCTGAAGTTGCGCCGATCCCCAACCAAGAGGCAACGACCGTAGCAGAAGCCCTGATGGAAAATGTCATATCACGGCATGGCGTACCCTTGGAGATTCACACCGACCAGGGCCGGAATTTCGAATCAGAGGTCTGGAAGAGCCTAATGGACTTGCTAGGCATAAAGAAAACGAGAACAACGCCACTCCACCCTCAATCAGACGGCATGGTAGAACGGCATAACAGGACCATCAATCAGTATCTTGCTATGTTTGTCGACGAGAATCAAAGAACCTGGGACAAGTTGATACCTCTGTTCCTCCTAGCTTACAGAAGCTCTCAGCATGAATCTACCGGCTACACTCCATCCATGATGTTGACCGGCAGAGAGATGCGGTTACCAATCGACATGACGAGACCACCACCGAACGAGGACATAGCGGACCTAGCTACGTTACCTGAGTATGTCGCCGACCTAGAAGGAAAACTGCGCACTATACACAGATGTGTCAGAGATAGGCTCCTCTTAAGCAGTGACCGGATGAAGATGCGCTTGGATCGCAGAGCAACACCCCATACATTCAAGGAAGGTGATGCAGTGTGGCTGTACCAACCAACAAGGAGAAAGGGCCTCAGTCCCAAACTTCAGAAACCATGGGAAGGGCCATACTTGGTGACTAAGAAAATTAACGACCTAGTCTACAGAATCCAGCTGTCTCCAAGAACTAAACCCAAAGTTGTTCACATAGAGAGGTTGAGTCCCTATCGGGGCAACGAACCCCCAAGTTGGCGGCCGGTAAATACTGTTCGGGACGAACAGTCTT
This sequence comes from Tillus elongatus, assembly GCA_964006375.1. NCBI lineage: Eukaryota > Metazoa > Arthropoda > Insecta > Coleoptera > Cleridae > Tillus > Tillus elongatus. The sequence goes on along the minus strand of OZ023262.1, from coordinate 36,666,381 downwards.
AAGGAGGGGGGCAGTGTTACAAAGCACTTCAATAGACGTAGGTGCGGTGTTGCCACATCTCCAGAATTTCCCCAACATCTGGGAATTTTTGCACAATCTGGCAACACCGCCTCCCCACCCCCCTGGGGGTGCCTGGGGTGACCCCCCTCAGGCGAAGTCTCAACCCTCTAGGACCAGAAATAACGAAGTTACCAACTTGTACCCCGTCGGAACGGATAACTGAGGTCTGCACATTCCGAACACCCTGTATATACACCCTGTATACGTAGACAACCCTTACACCCTGTATACGCAGAGAGATCTTATAGTTCGAGAAACACCTCTTGTGTGACATAGGAGTGGTGACCACATTTGGATCACCTGTATATACATCCCCCTGTATACACACGGGACCGATCTGTATTCACAGAACCTTCTAGTAAAAGAAGGTCCTGGAAGGTTCTGGAATGGAATGCTCTAGAAAGGAGGGGAAGGTACGGCGAGTATATAAAAGCGGAAGCAAGCCAGCCCGAGTTAGTTCAGTTCAGTAAGAGAATGTGGTAGTGACTTGAAGAAGCAATGTAAAGTGTTAAGAGAGTAGTGACTGTAGTACCAGATTAGTGACTTTTGTTGAGAGTAGTAATTGTAAGGCCAGTAAATGAAGTGTTTTGTGAGAGAGACATTCTAGAAATTTTATTGTATCCATATTTAGAGTGTAAATAAAGTTGTTTTGTTAAAATTTAAAGTCTCACTTATCCAGAACCCGGAGAAAACGCAACAATATATATATATATATATATATATATATATATATATATATATATATATATATATATATATATATATATATATATATATATATATATATATATATAGCTCAAGACACCCTATAATTAATGTATACAATTTTTTTGCTTTTGCGTATCTTGCATAATAACGGATATATTGGGCTTTAAAGATTTTTTACGAAAATTCGACAAAAATAATATAGTACCATTAACCGATAAACTCTATAGCCAACACTACTGCCAAAGTATCAGAGAAAGGGTCTATTTGAAATGAATTTTCTGGGAACATTTTAGTAAAAGGAAGGACAATGATGATTGTAACTAAGACTTCAGGCTTTGTAAAACATTCTTCTTGATACATTTTCCTTCCATAGCTCTTATTATTTTCAGGTTCATTGCCTAAATATTACCAATTTTGACGATTTAAATCGCGACTTTGACGTATTGAGGAATACCCAATTTTTTTAAAATGCCTGTTACTTTTTTGTCCTTTAACGTACAGAGCTAAATTTTGGTAGGTAACTTACCTATAATGATATAAACCCGGGTACTAAATTTGGTTGCCCTACGTTGTTAATTCCGGAGATATAATTTTTTTTCGAAAGAAAACACAAAATTTTTCAGGAAAACCTCGGCGGATTTTCCTGGCTAACGAACTTATCCAAGCGACTTGCGAAAGGAAGGTACTTACCAAGTTTTATCAAAATCGGTCTATATTTTTTAAGTTATAGGTGTGACACATAAATATACAAATATATAAACATATATATATATATATATATATATATATATATATATATATATATATATATATATATATATATATATATATATATATATATATATATATATATATATATATATATATATATATATATATATATATATATATATATATATATATATTAGTGTGTGTGTGTGTGTGTGTGTGTGTGTGTGTGTGTGTGTGTATCGCACTGATAACTAAAAAAATAATCTGCCGATTTTGATCAAATTTGGCATGTGCCTTCCTTATGTAAGTGGCTTGAATAAGTTCGTTCGCCAGGAAAAGCGGACCGTGTTTTCCGAGAAGTTTTTGAGTTTTCTTTTGAAAAAAAAGTTTTCTTTTGAAAAAAAAATCTCAAAAAATAAAAAAGCTATGGTAACCAAATTTGGTAGGTAGGCTTACGAGACAATAACCAAACTATACACCAAAATTTGGATTACTATGTTACAAGAAAAAAAGGGGAAAAATTTTGATCAGATCATTTCTATGAAAATTCACTACCAGAACGCACTTGCTGCGTCCGGATTTATATATATATATATATATATATATATATATATATATATATATATATATATATATATATATATATATATATATATATATATATATATATATATATGTATGTATGTATGTATGTATGTATGTATGTATGTATGTCACACCGATAACTCAAAAAATAATGGGTCGATTTCGATCAAATTTGGTGGGTACCTTCCCTTTGTAAATGAATTGGATAAGTTCGTTAGCCAGGAAAATCGGCCCAGTTTATACCGGAAAATTCAAATCTATAGGTTGAAAGACAAAAAGTTATAGGCATTTAAAGAAAAAAATTTGGCTGCCACTGATTACCAGATAAACGCGCAAAAGCAAAGTATTTTGCCTGGATAACAAAATATATTGCATTACAAACAATAACAAAGTTTTTTTGCGCAAAAACTCAAGAAATGCCAGAAGAATTATTACTTTGAAAATTTTATAACTTTTTCTCTTAAAGAACGTCAAAGTCGGGATTTAAAACGTCAAAATTGTAACTTTTAGGCAAATAACCTAAAGCGAACACGGGTTATGTAGAAAGAATGTCGCAAGAAGTGTGTTTTAAAAGTCCTTAAGTTTCAGCCTCAACTTCAATTTTTCATTTTACTAAAATATTTCCTGAAAATTCATTTCAAATAGACCCTTTCTCTGATGCTTTGGCAGTAGTTTTAGTTATAGAGTTTATGGTGTAGTTGTCGAGAATTTTTAGCAAATTTTTGTAGGAGAAATTCGCTATGAAGGAGACCGCGACTTTTGAAAAAGATTTGTTTTACATGAGCGCGAATTAGGCCCACTAGGATCCATACCCGTGGTTAGTTTCAGTTTTTAACTGCTTACATATATACAGGGTGACGCATTTCTACGGTAAAGCTCAATATTAATGTTATTACATAAGATACGAGAAACAATTGTATAGGTTAATTATAGGGTATCTTGAACTGTGTCTTATATAAATTATTTCGACAATCACAGGCGGTCCATAAGTCGTTGGCGATACAAATTTCCATTTTTTTAATCGAACATCTCTTATATTATTGCATTTTTGCATTTTCCATCGAATTGTAATGCTTGCGTGTTTTCAAGTTATTTCAATTTGTTTGCAACTTTTCACATTTTTGGTACATATCAAAAATTGTGATACGGCGTTTTTCCCAATAGAAATCGCAGCATTCAGAGAGCTTTTCGTTTATGTTATTTCATAAAAAACCGAGATGCCGTATACAGGCGCTTTCAAATAGTAACTGAATTAAAAAAAAATCAAATAGTGCTAAGTCAATTGTTTCAAATAGAACAGACTGAATTTTGTGTTTCAGAAGTGAAGGGCATAATAGTCAAGGTTTAATAAGTTATTTGAAATAATGTTTTCGGATTTTCGTGAAACATTTTGTAAATATTCATGCAAAAAACTTTTTTGGGAGTTTTGTCGAAAACCCTAATTGATGAAATATTGTATCTACATTGTCTCTGCTATACAGTGTGTCCCAAACTGGATGGGAATGTATTGCTATCTCCGTTATTATTAGAGATAGGGAGACGGTTAAATTAGCAATGTTTTGTAGAATTTCATGCTTGTTCCAAATATGACTTTTGCCCTGCCTTTTTTCGTTTTCGAGTTATTTTGAAAAAACCAACATGGTTGAGAAATCTTGTAATTGCACTGACAATTTTGAGAAAAACCGTTTTGAGAATAGTAGGCTATGAAATCCAATCGAGAAAACAAATGACAAAAAAAAGTGTTAAAAAAGCAGTAGGCCATGGAATCTAACAATAGGTTTCTACTTTTAACATAATTTTCCGTAATGATTCACGATAAAAAAATAGGAACTTTGAGTAGACCAATGAATCGGCCCATTATTACAAATGATATTTTACATTACAACATTATCCTAAAACATTATTATAATTTAATTAAATACGTAAACCTAGTAAATAAGTAAATTTACTAACATAACTCAATAAAAAGCAGATTAATGATTTACAAAGACGCCTTTGAAAATTGTTTGATTTTTAAAGGTAAGTCAACTGAAAAACAACAGAAGAAAGGTTGCTATGGATATAACACTATCGCGACAATTAAGAATACTGCCATTCTTAATTATCCGAACAATTTGAGGTGTATTTAACACGTTTAAAATTTTGTACTAAATAGTTTGTTTCCTGTTAATTTTAAATGTTATTAAACAATATGTTCAGTAATGAATATTTTGACATGTAGGAATGTTATATTCGTTCTAACCGAAATACTGAGGCAGCTGCAAAGAATCACGGAAGCTATAAATCATATTAACCAAAACACCCTCACCAGAGTTTGCAGGCATGTTTCAAAAAGGTGTATAAAGTGCATTGAACAAAACTGTGGCCATATTGAACAATTTTCTATTTAGTGTATTTTTAAGTCTCTATTTTATTATTTGTCAAGTTCCGTTTCTAATTGTGTTGTTTTGTGGAGTTTCAGTTTCTATTTGTTTTTTTTGTTCCCTCAGGGCTCGTCCGCGGCCTTGTCGTCCCGATAGCACCGCAACCCTTGGTTGATTGTGCATATCCTTAGTCTTACTCCACCCATTCCAAAATCACTGTGCCTTGAACTAGTCTGCACAGCGATTGGTAGGGTGAAGTTTTATATTGCTCTGTCTCCGGTCTAGACTGACCGTAGATCAGTTGTCTTTTGCGGTCTAGAGCTTTACACTCGCACAAGATGTGCTGGGCTGATTCCTCCCCCTCGCCGCAGAGTCTGCATGCGAGGTCCCCTTCGAACCGCCCCATTTTATGCAGGTGTTTCTTGACGGCCATGTGTCCCGTCAAGAGACCTGTTGTGTTTCTGAGCTGTCCTCTCCTAAGATTTAGCAGCTCCACAGCTCTCTTTGAACTGGGTCCGTCAATTATTGACTTCCCATGTCTGAGCCCTGGACAGTCCGCCCAGTACACCTTGTGTTGGTTTCTGACCCAGGACTTAATGGCAGTGCTCTTTGACACGCCCAGAGTCGGTTCTGCTCCCATAAATGGTTCTGCTGACCCTCTCTTCGCGAGACTGTCAGCTTCTTCATTGCCTCTATTTGTTATTGCGGGGTTTCGTTATTAAACTGTTTCACCTCATATTACCTAGCATTATTACCTGAATAAGTATTGTAAATTAAATTTAGTTTCGCTGCTTAACACCATCCTCAGACAGATAAAAATTGAATTAACACGAAATCATGACAACTACAAATAAAGATCTGTCGATATGTTATGATGTTTTGAACAAAAATTGCTTCAAAACTGAAAATAAAATGACACGCAAATGACTGATGAGTCCTTCAAAATGGCTACCTGATGTATGTAAATATTTAATATAAAAATAGAACTAACCTAGTATAACAGTAATAACTATAATAACAGTTACAACAATAAAATAACTAAACAATAACAGTGAAAATATCGACATACATAAACTCATTATCTTATCACAACTTTTTTGAAAAAAATAGTTAGGTTTATTTTCTTTGATATATTTAATTAGGAAGAAGAATATTCAAGAAAGGGGAATTCATTAAATCAGTTTGCTTATTTAAAACAAGGCAGCTATTGCCGTATGTGTGCTTTTTGACTTCTAAAGCTTCAAAAAAGTCTAGTTTACGCTGGTCATTACAAAAATGTTGTGGTTCTGTGCGGTTATTTACTGTAGGTCTATGTTCGGTATCATGATTTCGTATTAATTCAATTTTTATCTGTCTGAGGATGCTCTCAAGCAGCGAAACTAGTCACAGAAACGTTGAAGAACATTCTAGAACATCTAGAATTCAGAAGGGCCACTTGCTCCAGTTAGATTACGCACAGGCTACGTTCTTCATTTACAGAAACGAAACCCAACAGTGAAGCCAGAGAAGTAGTCTCGAAATGTGTATGTAGTACGGTGCAGTTACACCAAGTATGGACAACAACAATTAATAAATTTAAAATTTTCTATTCAATAAGATATGTAAGTAAACTTGTTCTGAGATCAATGAACAAGAAGCAAATTCGCATTATTTTTATGGGTCTACATTTATAAATCTCTGCGAACTAGGAAGCGCATTTTTCTTGGGTAGAATTTCACATTCTTCTCTTTTTTATGGACATCTCAGTTCTAAGACATGCAACTGATATTAAGAATTAACACTTTCAAAATACATAATCCAATTGAAGAGTAAGTTGTTAGAGAATTTTATGCCCGTAAATGTACAGTTCAAGTCAATCGAAGATTTATTCAATGGTGTAACTAATAAGGAAGTGAGGTTTTGTAAAACTTTCTAATTGCACAAGAAGTGTGACTGTATCAATCCATGCTGTGTTCTGCACGTATGACTACAGACAAGATTGCCTTTATGTTATTATATTATTGTAGATATGTTTTAACAATAACCATCAAGTGGGATTAACCACCAAATAAGAAAGAATATAATGTTTCACAAGTCACAAGTATTACATCAAACCGTTTCTAATGTAGGTGAAATACAGATGTTCCATGAGCACTACCCACTAAATATCGACGTAGACTTACTACTTCCACATCGTCACGTGTGGAAGTGTGGTATCAGCGACAAAAATTTCAAAAAAAAAAAAATCTTTTTCGCTTAAAGGTCGTAACAAGGGTCAAAACCTATAGAACACATAATTTAGGAACGAACATTTTTTTGTCTGTCTGTCTGTATGTCTGTTTGTAGCCACGATAACTTTAGAACAAATTGAGATCTCGTCTTCAAATTTGGTATACAGTTAGCACCCGACAACTAACGGTTCGGATTGTTTGCGGGTAAAATCGCTCCAGAGGGTAGGGGATGATTTGGTGAAAATAGACATTTTGTCGTTAACACTAGAGTAATATAACGTTTTAGGGTTTGTTTATTAGAACACTTTCAATTCATCCCAGATTGTCGCTCTAGACATATCCAAAGCATTCGACCAGGTCTGGCACGCAGCGCTGCTTAATAAACTTTCGGCCTATGGCGTACCACCAAAACTCTGTACCTGGATAGCAAATTTCCTCGCCAACCAGAGCATTTCTGTTGTCGTGGGTGGCCATTCCTCTAAACTGTATCCGATTAATGCAGGCGTCCCTTAAGGTCCCTTAAGGTAGCCACTACTTTGTTTCTTCTCCACATCAATGACCTCCTCTCTAGCACACCCAACCCAGTTCACAGTTACGCGAACGATAGCGCCCTCCAATCAAATATACAATACTCTAAGCCTGTCTTTTTTTAGCCCAATTAGATGAGGATCGCAGACTCATGGAGGGTTCTGTCTCTGTAGATCTCCAAAAAATATTATACTGGGGAAGTAAAAATCTTGTACAATTCAACTCCACCAAATCTCAGTCTTTTTTTCCCTCAGGGCTCGTTCGCGGCCCCGATAGCACTGTAACCTTTGGTTGATTGTGCATACCCTTAGTCTTACTCCACCCATTCCAAAATCACTGTGCCTTGAACTAGTCTGCACAGCGATTGGTAGGGTGAAGTTTTATATTGCTCTGTCTCCGGTCTAGACTGACCGTAAATCAGTTGTCTTTTGCGGTCCAGAGCCTTCTACTTGCACAAGAGGTGCTGGGCGGATTCCTCCCCCTCGCCGCAGAGTCTGCATGCGAGGTCCCCTTCGAACCGCCCCATTTTATGCACGTGTTTCTTGACGGCCATGTCTCCCGTCAAGAGACCTCTTGTGTTTCTGAGCTGTCCTCTGCTAAGATTTAGCAGCTCCTCAGCTCTCTTTGAACTGGGTTCGTCAATTATTGACTTCCCATGTCTGAGCCCTGGACAGTGCACCTTGTGTTGGTTTCTGACCCAGGACTTAATGGCTTCCCTGGCAGTGCCCTTTGTCACGCCCAGAGCCGGTTCTGGACCCTTAACTGGTTCTGCTGACCCTCTCTTCGGGAGACTGTTAGCTGTTTCATTGCATTTGACCCCCGAGTAACCCGGCACCCAGATGAGGGTCATCTCATTCTGACCAGACAGGTCGCTCGTCTCGTCTCGGCACTCACTCACCAGCCAGAAATTTACCCGTGGGCTACTTAGTGCCTTAAGGGCTGCCTGGCTGTCTGTGGCTATGAGGATAAGCTTGTTGGTGTAGCCCCTCCTCTTGTTCTCCCGCACACAGTGCAGGTTGGCGTACATTTCGGCCTGAAACATCGTTGCATGGGCTCCGAGGGAGATACTATGACTTACCCTCGGTCCTTCCGAGTAAACCCCGTCCCACGCTCCCCGCCGGATCCGTCCGTGAACCAGACGAGCGGGTCCCGTGGTATGCCCGGCGTCTCCTCCCGCCATGCCTCGCGGTCGGGGATTTCCACTGTAAAGTTGTTTTCGCTGCAAATTCTCGGGCTCGCGAAGTCTGACCTCATTTGCTTTCTATCTCATAAGAGATACTCCAGCCCTAGACCCATCACAATGAACAACCAAGTTAAAGTTATTCAAAGTAATAAGTCCTTTTCACTTGTTGGTATTTCTGTGGATCTCAACTGGCACCAACATGTCACATCAATTGCAGAAGCGGCTGCTAAGAAATTATGTTTCCTCTTCCGGCTCGCAAAATCTTTTCACCAGCTAATCTATATACCTTATATACTTCACAAATAAGGCGAAACCTCGAATACTGCTCCCACATCTATCTCATAAGAGATACACCAGCCCTAGACCCATCACAATGAACAACCAAGTTAAAGTTATTCAAAGTAATAAGTCCTTTTCACTTGTTGGCATTTCTGTGGATCTCAACTGGCACCAACATGTCACATCAATTGCAGAAGCGGCTGCTAAGAGATTATGTTTCCTCTTCCGGGCTCGCAAAATCTTTTCACCAGCTAATCTCTATATCTTATATACTTCACAAGTAAGGCGAAACCTCGAATACTGCTCCCACATCTGGGGTGCCGCTGCCGATTCTACACCCGCTAACCTGGACCCAATTCAGAAGAGAGCTATACGTCTCATCGGTGACCCTACCCTCACCCAAAGGCTGCCGTCCCTTGTCTACCGACGTGCCGTTGGTGACCTCTCTCTCTCTCTCTCTTTTATAGATATCTGCACGGGCACTGCTCATAGAAGCTTTCTTCCATAGTTCCTCCACCTGCTGCCCCCAACAGAACTACCAGGGGAACAGAGCGAATGCACCCTTTTACTGTCCAAGTCACCAGACATATAACATCTTGTTATGCCGGCTCTTTTGTCCCGAGGACTTCCAAGGGGTGGAACTCCTTGCCGCCACATGTTTTTCCTTCTCCTCCGAACCTCCAAGCCTTCAAGCCCAGAAATAACCAGTTGCTTCTTTCCTTCCTGTCTAGACCCACGGTACGATAGTATTTAGGCTGTGAGCCCTCGTGGTGTGTTGTTGAAATAAATAAAATCCATAAAACATCTGGTGTTCTGTGCTCAAATTAATTTAGGTGTTGAATTGTAAAAGTGGAATATCGGTGACAGAAATTTCGAATTTTTTTTGCTAAAATGGGCTTTTATTATTTATTATTATTATTATACATGGGTTGTACACCCTTTGAGTCCCTGCACCGCCGTCTCTCTGGTCTGTTATGCTCCCAGAGTTCACCCTACTCCTCTAGGATACCCGTTTCTTTGACAAGGTCCAGTATTATCCTGTAATGAGCAGTCTTTAGAGTTTATAAGTTTACCTTTTCGTTCCCTAGTAACCTACGCCGTGCTTCTATAAATGCCTCGCAGGGGTACATTATATGTAGTGGAGTTTCCTCCTGTTCTCCTTCTTCATCGTCTGCACATTGGGTCTGATTCCATCCCCAATGTATAGAGGTCTTTCTTCATATGACAGTGACCCGTTCTGTCAATAGTTTTAGTTCTTTCCTGCCCAACTTGAGCAGATCTTTTGCTCTTTGGCTAGATGATTCTCTGAGGTGGGATTTTGCCTGCCTTTGTCCAGAAGATTTGTTCCAGTATTTGAGATGCCACCGTTGCAGCATCGTCTCGATTTCGTGTCGCTCAGTTTCACATGCAACCCCGCAATATGGTTCTGACCCCTTTAGAGGCCTTGCTCAGTGTTGTTCGTGTCATGAGATTATAAGTGCTGAATTTAGGGACATTTCGGTGCTAAATTTACGGTTTGAGTGCTAAAATAGCCCCAGATTTAATTGGAACCAAAATTAAGAGTAACTGTACATTTTAATGCTAAAAGGTCTCATGAAAGAGGGGAAAATTATGCATATTTATGATAATAAAACGATAATTAATCCAAAAATTAAATATTTTATTTTTTGATAATTAACAAAAGAAATAAGTTTCTTTGAAATAAATAAAAACAAATTTATTGTAGGTGTCAATGACAATATTAATGTCGAGGCACCAATTTTTCTTTAAATAAAAAAAATAATTCTCTTACAAAATACAATCCATAAACATTTGAGGATTTGACATTACGCAATACGCAAAAGTAGAAAAGGTATGCCAACCTATAATAATGAATCTCACCATCGAGTAACGGGTAGACAGGGAGGTAATGCGCATGCGTAAAACGGAAACTACGAATGCGGTTCATGAATGTGTGTATGTTTTATATCCGTATCTGACTCTATGGCGCGTAGTTTGAATTTTTTTAAATGTGCCAGAAAAGTGTAAAGGGCTAGAGTGCCAAATCTGAAGACACAGTGCTAAAACTGGCACAATCGTGCTAGCAGGAACAACACTGGCCTTGCGCGCCCTTCTTTTGCGAGCTGGTCTGCTACCTCGTTGCACTTTATATTGGCGTGCGCAGGTACCCAGATCATCTTGACGATATTGCTTGCCGCCAGCTAGCTGAGGATGCGGATGCAGCCAAGTACTAGATTTGACCGCGATTCCTGTGTCCCCAGCGGCTTTAGGACTGCTTGGTTATCAGTAGCGATGAATATTCTCTTGCCTCTGTAATTTCTCTTCAGTAGCATTATGGCTAGTGTTTTTGCCTGGAATACGGTTGCATACCGACTCAGGATGACAGCTATCCTGCATTCCGGTTTGTTGCCTCCGAATATCCCGCATCATGCTCCGTCTGCTCTTTTGGCCCCGTCAGTGAAATATACAGCTCCATTGAGATTTGGGCTGTTCCCATCCACCTAGTCTTCCCGACTCGGGATAATTAGCTCGTATGATATAGTTGTACTATAGGTTGTCTTTACCCTGTCTGAGATCATACTCATAGTGTTATTATCATCTATTGTTCTTAGGATATTGCTGTGAACATCCCGCGAATTTCCCTATTCTGATATCAACTCTTTTTTTCTTTCTCAGGGCTTATCCGCGGCTTTGCCTCCCCTATAGCACTGCAACCTTTGGTTTAGTGTGCATGCCCTTAGGCTTTTTACTCCACCCATTCCAAAATCACTGTGCCTTAAACTAGTCTGCACAGCGATTGGTAGGGTGAAGTTTTATAATGCTTTGTCTCCGGTCTAGACTGACCGTAGATCAGTTGTCTTTTGCGGTCCAGAGCTTAACACTCGCACAAGATGTGCTGGACTGATTCCTTCCCCTTGCCGCAGAGTCTGCATGCGAGGTCCCCCTCGAACCGCCCCATTTTATGCAGGTGTTTATTGACGGCCATTTGTCCCGTCAAGAGACCTGTTATGTTTCTGAGCTGTCCTCTGCTAAGATTTAGCAGCTCTCTTTGAACTGGGTTCGTCGATTATTGACTTCCCATGTCTGAGCCCTGGACAGCCTGTCCAGTACACCTTGTGTTGGTTTCTGACCCAGGACTCAGTGGCTCCCCTGGCAGTGCTCATTGTCACGCCCAGAGCCGGTTCTGGTCCCATAAATGGTTCTGCTGACCCTCTCTTTGCGAGACTGTCAGCTTCTTCTAGAGAATGCCCCCGCCAGGCGCGCCCGGTGAAACTGAGGCGCGCTCTGCCCTTCCTGAAGAGAGTCCACCGCAACTACCACCGCAGCCTGGATCAGGTCCGCCTTCCCCTGGTCTAGCGTGACCTCAGGATGGCGTCTGTCAATCACCGCCATTCCGAGGTCCTCCACAGCCTCCCTATACGAGCCAGTCTGCGCCGGTGTTCCGGCCCTGGTCCTTTTGGGACGTTTGTCTGTAGTAGGCGTGCTAGAGCCTGAGTGCGGCGTCTTCTGACTCGCACTCTCCTCTTGCGCCTTTACAGGTGTCCTGGCCCTTTTGGGACGTCTGTCTGTAGTAGGCGTGCTAGAGTCCGAGCGCGTCCTCTTCTGACTCGCACTCCCCTCTTGCGCCTTTACAGGTTTCTCGAACGTCCACCTCCCGGTCGCCATTTTCTGCGCCCCCCGGAGCTTCTTTCTTTGCGCCCCGGAAAGACGCTTGGACTGCCGGGACAGTCCCTCTACCCCTACAGTAGGGTCCTCACTGGTGGAGCGGCCCTCAGAGTCCGCGGACCTCGCTGCCCTCCGGTGGCACCCAGCCTCCAGTTTGGGTGCCGGGGACAAGTCTGTGGCCGAAGTGAGATCGCCAGAGTCCGCGGACGCTGCCGCCCCTTGGCTCGTCTCCGTTTCCGGAATAGACTCAAGGCACGAGTATGTAGCCGGAGCCACTCCTCGAGCCTCATTGGTTTTGGTTTCATATATATATTTATGATCCTCATGTTGTTCCCACGAGAATGGGGGAAATACTGTCCACACCATTAGAACCCCCTGTGTGGTGCAAAGCGTGTTACTCTGGAGGGTTGCCCGCTACTCCAGAGGTTCCGTTCCGGACACCACCACCCTGGTGCCATCCACCCCTAGGCACGGGTCACGTGACCGTAGATTGGGGAAGTTTATTTTGACCTCCACGTCTAGATCCGTCATGTTTAGTTATTAGCAGGGTCACCTCGTGCAGGATGCGGATCATCACCGGGCATGACGGTCTTGGGGAAAGCTTCATTGAAAGCTTATGTTCTTGTTTCCAGTTCCTCAGCTTGCCCCCTGAAGTCCTTTGGCCCGCGACTCCTCGACCCCGAGATCAACTCTTACTGGGTGTTCGAATATTTTTGAAAGTCGGTATATATTTTTTTTCAAATAGATTTTTTGCATATCTTTTAATCAAATGAAGAAGAGTACCCAACGCTCGAAACATAAATCAAGGATCTTTCTTAAAGACATTTCGTGCAATATTTTACACGCATCATGTCCAGAATCTTTATATCAAAATCTCCAATCTTGACGTCTTAAATCGTCTATTTACATTTTTATAAAACTATAGATTTTTCAAAGTAATTTTTCTCATCCTTTGCGACAAGTGAAAACGGTCTTGGTCTGTAATTTTAATAGGTTTTGTTTGACACACACACTATTTTTTTGTGTGCCAAACCTCCATATTTTAACCAAACTTGGTACGCAAGTTGCTCATTATATAGCTTAAACTATTATACCAAAATCTGGCTCTCTAGCTTTACAGAAAAAAAAGGTTATAAGGGTTCAAAGAAAAAAATTCAGTCTCAAAGAAGGTCAAAATATCAAAGTAATATATGTGATTAACTAAATATATTGCATATTACAGACGAAGGTTAAAAACATGCTTTCAAAATTTTATGACTCTTCTTCTAGAAGCGTCAAACTTGCAATTTGAAACGTCAAAATTGGTGATTTTGAAACAACCGTTCTAAAACGAAGGCAAGGGACAATAAGCATTACAAAAATCGTGCTTAACAGCAACTTACATTTCTGTTTCAATGGCTGTTGTTCTTCATTTGAGTAAAATATTTGTAGATTTCAAATAGACCCTTTCTGCGGTTTTATAGCAACAGTTTGACATATAGAGTTCGTGATTTAAAGTAAATTTGAAACAATTTCTCTTCTTAGTCAATGAATCGATAAAGGAACAAACTATATACAACTGGTAGTAATGGTTCGGATGCAGCAAGTGCATTATGGTAACCCATTTCATTCACTTCTTCTAAATTTGAACAAACTAAGTTTCTCTCGATCAATAGAATCCAACTTTAGTATGTAACAAAACCTTATAAAGGCAACATGTGTACGGAATTTCATGAAACCAAATTCATTCTTTCCGGGGATACAACTTTTTTTTACTTTTCGAGGCTTCTTCGTATTTGAAAAATTTTGATGAAAATTTGCTACTACTTGCTGGGTACAGACTTTTTTTTCAATATTTGAAGTTCAAATGCGAGAACAATGTGAGAAATATTGCGCTTAATCCTCGTAGTAGTCTTTCTCATAATTTTTTTTAGCAGGTATTACGTAGAAGGTTTCAGAACGCGTATATCCCATTAACTTTATAAGCTTAATGCTTGGCATATCTCTAATGGACTCATAAAGGTTAATAAGCATATGACCCGTCCCAGTCCGACCTTTGGAATGTGACCTTTGATTCACGTAGTCCCTAATTTAATGGTGTCTAATAAATGACATATTTATTATTTTTCAATCCACTGTTTTGATCTTTAATGCTACTGTATGTAACCTGGATGGCATCGTTACTTTAAACCGGCGTGAAGTTAGCAGCTAAATTCCAGCGGCTAAAATTTCCAGCGGCTAATTTATAAAATCCACTAATATATTAGAAATAATATTAATTTCGACCTTAAAAACTTCAGTTGCATGTTTGCCGCCTAAATGGCAAAAAATCGAAAAAATAATAATAATTTCACCATATACAAAAGAAAACATAATTGAGGCCAAATATGACCAAAACGAAAATAAAGTGCCAAGGTATTATTGAGTTATAATCAAAAGTTTTAAGTATATTTAGGTAGCAACCCTGTACTAACATTTCAAACGCTTGCTTGTCGTCCTATATGGTGAAATATGCACGCAAATATAGACACAATTTTAAATGAGTAAAAAATTGGAAAAAAAACGCCTTTTTAGCCAAGACAAAAATGGGGTGCCAAGATATGTGACGATAATATTGAAAGCATATTTGCATAGCAACCTTGTGCAAAAATTGTAACCTCTTGCTCGCCGTCCTTCATAGTGAAGTCGGCGCCCAAATAGAGGAATTGACATTAATTCACATGAAAAGTGTTATATAAGACAAAAATGGGGTGCCAAGATAAGTGATAATAATATTAAAAGCATATTAACATAGCAACATTGTGCAAAATTTTAACCCCTTGCTTGCCGTCCTTCATGGTGAAATCGGCGCCCAAATATAGAAATTGATTTTAATTCACATGAAAAGTGGTATAAAATGGCTTTTTAAGCTAAGACAAAAATGGGGTGCCAACATAAGTGATAATAATATCGAAAGCTTATTAACATAGCAACCTTGTGCAGAAATTTCAACCTCTTGCTCGCCGTCCTTCATGGTGAAGTCGGCACCCAACTAGAGAAATTGACTTTAATTAACATGAAAAGTGTTATAAAAAGGCTTTTTTAGCTAAGACAAAAATGGGGTGCCAAGCTAAGTGATAATAATATTTATAGCATATTAACATAGCAACCTTGTGCAAAAATTTCAACCCCTTGCTTGCCGTCCTTCATGGTGAAGTCGGCGCCCAAATATAGAAATTGGTTTTAATTAACATGAAAAGTGCTATAAAATGGCTTTTTTTAGCTAAGACATAAATGGGGTGCCAAGATAAGTGATAAGAATATTGAAAGCATATTAGCATAGCAACCTTGTGCAGAAATTTCAACCCCTTGCTTGCCGTCCTTCATAGTGAAGTCGGCGCCCAAATAGAGGAATTGACTTTAATTAACATGAAAAGTGTTATAAAAAGGCTTTTTTTAGCTAAGACAAAAATGGAGTGCCAAGATAAGTGATAATAATATTGAAAGCATATTAACATAGCAACCTTGTGTCGAAATTTCAACCCCTGGCTCGCCGTCCTTCATGGTGAAGTCGGCGCCCAAATATAGAAATTGATTTTAATTCACATGAAAAGTGGTATAAAATTGGCTAAGACAAAAATGGGGTGCCAACATAAGTGATAATAATATCGAAAGCATATTAACATAGCAACCTTGTGCAGAAATTTCAACCCTTTGCACGCCGTCCTTCATGGTGAAGTCGGCACCCAACTAGAGAAATTGACTTTAATTAACATGAAAAGTGAAATAAAATGGCTTTTTTAGCTAAGATCAAAATGGGGTGCCAAGATAAGTGATAATAATATTGAAAGCATATTAACGTAGCAGCCTTGTGCAAAAATGTTAACCCCTTGCTCGCCGTCCTTCATGGTGAAGCCGCGCCCAAATAGAGGAATTGACTTTAATTAACATGAAAAGTGTTATAAAAAGGCTTTTTTAGCTAAGACAAAAATGGGGTGCCAAGATGAGTGATAATAATATTAAATGCATATTAACATAGCAACCTTGTGCGAAAATTTTAACCCCTTGCTTGCCGTCCTTCATGGTGAAGTCGGCGCCCAAATATAGAAATTGATTTTAATTCACATGAAAAGTGGTATAAAATGGCTTTTTAAGCTAAGACAAAAATGGGGTACCAACATAAGTGATAATAATATCGAAAGCATATTAACATAGCAACCTTGTGCAGAAACTTCAACCCCTTGCTCGCCGTCCTTCATGGTGAAGTCGGCACCCAACTAGAGAAATTGACTTTAATTAACATGAAAAGTGTTATAAAAAGGCTTTTTTAGCTAAGACAAAAATGGGGTGCCAAGATAAGTGATAATAATATTGAAAGCACATTAACATAGCAACCTTGTGCGAAAATTTTAACCCCTTGCTGGCCGTCCTTCATAGTGAAGTTGTCGCCCAAATAGATAAATTGAATTGAATTCACATGAAAAGTATTATAAAATGGCTTTTTTAGCTAAGACAAAAATGGGGTGCCAAGATAAGTGATAATAATATTAAAAGCATATTAACATCGCAATCTTCTGCAAAAATTTCAACCCCTTGCTCGCCGTCCTTCATAGTGAAGTCGGCGCCCAAATAGAGGAATTGACTTTAATTAACATGAAAAGTGTTATAAAATGGCTGTTTTAGCTAAGACAAAAATGGAGTGCCAAGATAAGTGATAATAATATTAAAAGCATATTAACACAGCAACCTTGTACAAAAATTTCAACCCCTTGCTCGCGGCCCTTCATAGTGAAGTCGGCGCCCAAATAGAGAAATTGAATATAATTCACACGAAAAGAGTTATAAAATGGCTTTTTTAGCCAAGAAAAAATGGGGTGCCAAGATAAGTCATAACACTATTGAAACCATATTTTGGTAGTAGCCTTCGGCATACATTTTAACCCCTTGCTGGCCGTCCTTCATAGTGAAGTCGGCGCCCAACTAGAGAAATTGACTTCACATATCTTGGCACCCCATTTTTGTCTTGGCTAAAAAAGCCATTTTATTTCACTTTCTATGTGAATAAAATTCAATTTCTCTATTTGGGCGCCGACTTCACTATGAAGGACGGCGAGCAAGGGGTTAAAATTTTTACACAAGGTTGCTACGTTAATATGCTTTCAATATTATTATCACTCATCTTGGCACCCCATTTTTGTCTTAGCTAAAAAAGTCATTTTATAACAGTTTTCATGTGAATTATATTCTATTTCTCCATTTGGGCGTCGACTTCACTATGAAGCACGGCGATCAAGGGGTTGAAATTTTTACAGAAGACTACTACGAAAATATGATTTCAATCCTTTTATCACTTATCATGGCACTCTATTTTTGTCTTAGCTAACAAAACCTATTTATAACACTTTTGATGTTAATTAAAGACAGATTCTTTATTTGGGCGCCGACTTCATTATGAAGGACGGCAAGCAAGGAGTTGAAATTTTTGCGCAAGGTTACTCTGTTAATGTGCTTTCAGTATTATTATCACTTATCTTGGCACTCCATTTTTGTCTTGGCTAAAAAAGCCATTTTATGTCACCTTTCATGTAAATTAAAACAATCTTTCTATTTGGGTGCGGTCTTTACTATGAAAGACGGCAAGCAAGGGATTGAAGTTTTACAACAAGGTTGCTATGTTAATATCCTTACAATAATATTATAACTTATCTTGGCATCCCATTTTTGTCTTGGCTAAAAATGCCATTTTATTTCACTTTTCATGTTAATGAAAGTCAATTTCTCTATTTGGGTGCCGACTTCACTACGAAGGACGGCAAGCAAGGGGTTCCAATTCTTGCAGAAGGCTACTACGAAAATATGCTTTCAATTCTATTATCACTAATCTTGGCACCCCATTTTTGTCTTAGCTAAAAAAAGCCTATTTATAAAACTTTTCATGTCAATTAAAGTCAATTCCTCTATTTGGGCGCCGACTTCACTATGATGGACGACGAACAAGGGGTGAAAATTTTTACACAAGGTTGCTATGTTAATATGCTGTCAATATTATTATCACTCATCCTGGCACCCCATTTTTGTCTTAGCTAAAAAAGCCATTTTATAACACTTTTCATGTTAATTAAAGTCAGATTCTCTATTTGGGCGCCGACTTCACTATGAAGGGCGGCGAGCAATGGGTTGAAGTTTTTGCACAAGGTTGCTGTGTTAATATGCTTTTAATATTATTATCACTGATCTTGGCGCCCCATTTTTGTCTTATCTAAAAAATCCATTTTATAACACTTTTCATGTGAATTAAATTCAATTTCTCTATTTGGGCGCCGACTTCACCATGAAGGACGGCGAGCAAGGGGTTGAATTTTTTGCACAAGGTTGCTATGTTAATATGCTTTCAATATTATTATCACTTATCTTGGCACCTCATTTTTGTCTTAGCTAAAAAAGCCCTTTTATAACACTTTTCATGTTAATTAAAGTCAATTCCTCTATTTGGGCGCCGACTTCACTATGAAGGACGGCGTGCAAGGGGCTAAAATTTTTGCACAAGGTTGCTATGTTAATATGCTTTCAATATTCTTATCACTTATCATGGCACCCCATTTTTGTCTTAGCTAAAAAAGCCATTTGATAGCACTTTTCATGTTAATTAAAACAAATTTCTATATTTGGGCGCCGACTTCACCATGAAGGACGGCAAGCAAGGGGTTGAAATTTCTACACAAGGTTGCTATGTTAATATGCTTTCAATAGTATTATCACTTATCTTGGCACTCCATTTTTGTGTTAGCTAAAAAAAGCCTTTTTATAACACTTTTCATGTTAATTAAAGTCAATTCCTCTATTTGGGCGCCGACTTCACTATGAAGGACGGCGAGCAAGGGGTTGAAATTTCTGCACAAGGTTGCTATGTTAATATAATTTCAATATTCTTATCACTTATCTTGGCACCCCATTTTTGTCTTAGCTAAAAAAGCCATTTTATAGCACTTTTCATGTTAATTAAAACCAATTTCTCTATTTGGGCGCCGACTTCACTATGAAGGGCGGCGAGCAAGGGGTTGAAGTTTTTGCACAAGGTTGCTATGTTAATATGCTATCAATATTATTATCACTTATCTTGGCACCCCATTTTTGTCTTAGCTAAAAAAGCCTTTTTATAACACTTTTCATGTTAATTAAAGTCAATTTCTCTAGTTGGGTGCCGACTTCACCATGAAGGACGGCGAGCAAGGGGTTGAAATTTCTGCACAAGGTTGCTATGTTAATATGCTTTCGATATTATTATCACTTATGTTGGCACCCGATTTTTGTCTTAGATTAAAAAGCCATTTTATACCACTTTTCATGTGAATTAAAATCAATTTCTATATTTGGGCGCCGACTTCACCATCAAGGACGGCAAGCAAGGGGTTAAAATTTTCGCACAAGGTTGCTATGTTAATATGCTTTTAATATTATTATCACTTATCTTGGCACCCCATTTTTGTCTTAGCTAAAAAAGCCTTTTTAACACTTTTCATGTTAATTAAAGTCAATTCCTCTATTTGGGCGCCGGCTTCACCATGAAGGACGGCGAGCAAGGGGTTAACATTTTTGCACAAGGCTGCTACGTTAATATGCTTTCAATATTATTATCACTTATCTTGGCACCCCATTTTGATCTTAGCTAAAAAAGCCATTTTATTTCACTTTTCATGTTAATTAAAGTCAATTTCTCTAGTTGGGTGCCGACTTCACCATGAAGGACGGCGAGCAAGGGGTTGAAATTTCTGCACAAGGTTGCTATGTTAATATGCTTTCGATATTATTATCACTTATGTTGGCACCCCATTTTTGTCTTAGCCAATTTTATACCACTTTTCATGTGAATTAAAATCAATTTCTATATTTGGCCGCCGACTTCACCATGAAGGACGGCGAGCAAGGGGTTCAAATTTCTACACAAGGTTGCTATGTTAATATGCTTTCAATATTATTATCACTTATCTTGGCACTCCATTTTTGTCTTAGCTAAAAAAAGCCTTTTTATAACACTTTTCATGTTAATTAAAGTCAATTCCTCTATTTGGGCGCCGACTTCACTATGAAGGACGGCGAGCAAGGCGTTGAAATTTCTGCACAAGGTTGCTATGTTAATATGCTTTCAATATTCTTATCACTTATCTTGGCACCCCATTTTTGTCTTAGCAAAAAAAGCCATTTTATAGCACTTTTCATGTTAATTAAAACCAATTTCTATATTTGGGCGCCGACTTCACCATGAAGGACGGCAAGCAAGGGGTTGAAATTTTTGCACAAGGTTGCTATGTTAATATGCTATCAATATTATTATCACTTATCTTGGCACCACATTTTTGTCTTAGCTAAAAAAGCCTTTTTATAACACTTTTTATGTTAATTAAAATCAATTTCTATATTTGGGCGCCGACTTCACCATGAAGGACGGCGAGCAAGGGGTTGAAATTTCTACACAAGGTTGCTATGTTAATATGCTTTCAATATTATTATCACTTATCTTGGCACTCCATTTTTGTCTTAGCTAAAAAAAGCCTTTTTATAACACTTTTCATGTTAATTAAAGTCAATTCCTCTATTTGGGCGCCGACTTCACTATGAAGAAGCGCGAGCAAGGGGTTCAAATTTCTACACAAGGTTGCTATGTTAATATGCTTTCAATATTATTATCACTTATCTTGGCACTCCATTTTTGTCTTAGCTAAAAAAAGCCTTTTTATAACACTTTTCATGTTAATTAAAGTCAATTCCTCTATTTGGGCGCCGACTTCACTATGAAGGACGACGAGCAAGGCGTTGAAATTTCTGCACAAGGTTGCTATGTTAATATGCTTTCAATATTATTATCACTTATCTTGGCACTCCATTTTTGTCTTAGCTAAAAAAAGCCTTTTTATAACACTTTTCATGTTAATTAAAGTCAATTCCTCTATTTGGGCGCCGACTTCACTATGAAGGACGACGAGCAAGGCGTTGAAATTTCTGCACAAGGTTGCTATGTTAATATGCTTTCAATATTATTATCACTTATCTTGGCACTCCATTTTTGTCTTAGCTAAAAAAAGCCTTTTTATAACACTTTTCATGTTAATTAAAGTCAATTCCTCTATTTGGGCGCCGACTTCACTATGAAGAAGCGCGAGCAAGGGGTTGAAATTTTTGAACAAGGTTGCTATGTTAATATGCTATCAATATTATTATCACTTATCTTGGCACCCCATTTTTGTCTTAGCTAAAAAAGCCTTTTGATAACACTTTTCATGTTAATTAAAGTCAATTTTTCTAGTTGGGTACCGACCTCACCATGAAGGACGGCGAGCAAGGGGTTGAAATTTCTGCACAAGGTTCCTATGTTAATATGCTTTCAATATTCTTATCACTTATCTTGGCACCCCATTTTTGTCTTAGCTAAAAAAGCCATTTTATAGCACTTTTCATGTTAATTAAAACCAATTTCTATATTTGGGCGCCGACTTCACCATGAAGGACTGCAAGCAAGGGGTTGAAATTTTTGCACAAGGTTGCTATGTTAATATACTATCAATATTATTATCACTTATCTTGGCACCCCATTTTTGTTTTAGCTAAAAAAGCCTTTTTATAACACTTTTCATGTTAATTAAAATCAATTTCTATATTTGGGCGCCGACTTCACCATGAAGGACGGCGAGCAAGGGGTTGAAATTTCTACACCAGGTTGCTATGTTAATATGCTTTCAATATTATTATCACTTATCTTGGCACTCCATTTTTGTCTTAGCTAAAAAAAGCCTTTTTATAACACTTTTCATGTTAATTAAAGTCAATTCCTCTATTTGGGCGCCGACTTCACTATGAAGGACGGCGAGCAAGGGGTTGAAATTTCTGCACAAGGCTGCTATGTTAATATGCTTTCAATATTCTTATCACTTATCTTGGCACCCCATTTATGTCTTAGCTAAAAAAGCCATTTTATAGCACTTTTCATGTTAATTAAAACCAATTTCTATATTTGGGCGCCGACTTCACCATGAAGGACGGCAAGCAAGGGGTTGAAATTTTTGCACAAGGTTGCTATGTTAATATGCTATAAATATTATTATCACTTAGCTTGGCACCCCATTTTTGTCTTAGCTAAAAAAGCCTTTTTATAACACTTTTCATGTTAATTAAAGTCAATTTCTCTAGTTGGGTGCCGACTTCACCATGAAGGACGGCGAGCAAGGGGTTGAAATTTCTGCACAAGGTTGCTATGTTAATAAGCTTTCGATATTATTATCACTTATGTTGGCACCCCATTTTTGTCTTAGCTTAAAAAGCCATTTTATACCACTTTTCATGTGAATTAAAATCAATTTCTATATTTGGGCGCCGATTTCACCATGAAGGACGGCAAGCAAGGTGTTAAAATTTTTGCACAAGGTTGCTATGTTAATATGCTTTTAATATTATTGTCACTTATCTTGGCACCCCATTTTTGTCTTAGCTAAAAAAGCCTTTTTATAACACTTTTCATGTGAATTAAAGTCAATTCCTTTATTTGGGCGCCGACTTCACTATGAAGGACGGCGAGCAAGAGGTTACAATTTTTGCACAAGGTTGCTATGCAAATATGCTTTCAATATTATCGTCACATATCTTGGCACCCCATTTTTGTCTTGGCTAAAAAGGCGTTTTTTTTTCCAATTTTTTACTCATTTAAAATTGTGTCTATATTTGCGTGCATATTTCACCATATAGGACGACAAGCAAGCGTTTGAAATGTTAGTACAGGGTTGCTCTACCTAAATATACTTAAAACTTTTGATTATAACTCAATAATACCTTGGCACTTTATTTTCGTTTTGGTCATATTTGGCCTCAATTATGTTTTCTTTTGTATATGGTGAAATTATTATTATTATTTTTTCGATTTTTTGCCATTTAGGCGGCAAACATGCAACTGAAGTTTTTAAGGTCGAAATTAATATTATTTCTAATATATTAGTGGATTTTATAAATTAGCCGCTGGAAATTTTAGCCGCTGGAATTTAGCTGCTAACTTCACGCCGGTTTATAATTGGAGTTAAAAGTTTGATAATGCTAAAGATACCATTTGTATGTCCCATATTTTAATGGATTTTGGACAAGATGCTCCATTTGACCGGTAAACTGACTTCTAATATTAAATAGGCCAATAAAAATGTTTTTGATTTGTAGAACTATACACGTTTACTTGTAAGGTGAATTTTCGTAGAAAAAATTAAAAGTAATATCTGACCATTTAAGTGGTTGGTGGTCTGTAATCGCTGGAAACACAAGAGGTTATCCGGGTGCTTTGCCAGCCTTTATTTGAATAAGTGGCCAATGTATGTTGTACGTTTTACAGGATAGCACGTAGGGAATCGGTAAACTCACAAAAAAGTACCATTTATTAGTACTTCGTGAGTGATTGCTCTCTCTTCTTATACTAACGCATCCATACTTACAGATAATGGTTGCAAACTATTTTCTTTTTGCTGGACTTTTCTCATATATGATATATATATATATATATATATATATATATATATATATATATATATATATATATATATATATATATAATACTAATAAAAAGCCTGGACGCAGCAAGTGCGTCATGGTAGTGAATTATCATAGAAATGATCTGGCGCAAAATATATATATTTTTTTTATCGTAACATAGAAATCTAAATTTTGGTGTATAGTTTACTTTTTATATCGTAAACCTACCTACCAAATTTGGTTATCATAGCTTTTTTATTTTTTGAGATAAAAACTCAAAATTTTCTCGGAAGACCTCGTCCGATATTCTTGATTAACGAACTTATCCAAGCCATTTACAGAAGGAAGAACATGCCAAATTTTATCAAAATCGGCCTATCATTTTTTTTGAGTTATCGGTGTGATACATACATACATATATATATATATATATATATATATATATATATATATATATATATATATATATATATATATATATATATATATAGATTGAAACTGACCCCGGATATGGGTTCTAGGGGTCCTAGTTCGCGCTCTTTTGCAAAAATGTTTTCAAAATTCAAAAGTCGGGATCTCCCCAGATTATTAGAAGATTATTAAGAGAATAATATAAAAGTCTGGACGCAGCAAGTGCGTTATGGTAGTGAATTTTCATAAAAATGTTTTTAATAGCAAATATGTTTTTTTAAAGAAAGCAGGCATCAAATTTGGTTACCAGTATAACCTATATAGTGGAAACAATGTGCCATGTTTCATCAAAATAACTTTATTGTTTGAAAATGTACAAAAATTTCCGCAAGTTAACTTAAAGTGTTCCCGAAAAAACTAGTTTCTTGGTCAACCTTATAGGTTAGTAGCAAATTAAGCTATTCAAATTTGAAGTATTTAATGAAAATTAGCTACCATAACGCACTTGCTGCGTCCCAAATTTCTTTTCTTACAAAGATGTATTATATTTCGATGGAAAATGCAAAAACGCAATAACATAAGGCGTGTTCGATAAAAAAAAAAGAAAATTTGAATCACCAACGACTTATGGGCCACTCTGTAATTGTAGAAATATTTTTTAAGATGTAGCTCAAGTCACCCTATAATTAATGTATACAATTTTTGTTCGTATCTTGCATAATAACGGATATATTGAGCTCTAAAGATTTTTGACTAAAATTCGACAAAAATGATATACCATTAACCGATAAACTCTATAGCCAACACTACTGCCGAAGCATCAGAGAAAGGGTCTATTTGAAATGAATTTTCTGGGAATATTTTAGTAAAATGAAGGACAATGACGATTGAAACTAAGACTTCAGGCTTTGTTCAACATTCTTCTTGAGACATTTTCCTTCCTTAGCTCATATTAGTTTCAGGTTCATTGCCTAAATTACCAATTTTGACGTTCTAAATCGCGACTTTGACGTTTTGAGGAAAACCCAAATTTATTTTTCTTTAAATGCCTCTAACTTTTTTGTCCTTTAACCTACAGAGCTTGGTAGGTGACTTACCTATAATGGTGTAAACCCGCGTACCAAATTAGGTTGCCCTTACTTTGTTAATTCCTTATATATAAATTGTTTTCGAAAGAAAACACAAAGTTTACCGGGAAAACCTCGGCGGATTTTCCTGGCTAATGAACTTATCCAAGCCACTTGCGAAAGGAAAGTACTCACCAAGTTTTATCAAAATTGGCCCACTATTTTTTTAGTTATAGGTGTGTCACATAATATATATATATATATATATATATATATATATATATATATATATATATATATATATATATATATATATATATATATAATCAAAAGTCGGGATCTCCTCATCAGTGAATTTTTTTTAAAGAAAATTAACTAACATGATTTTATTGACAATTAAGCTACATGTCAAACGGCAGAGTTCAGAGATATTTCTGTTCTTTTACTCAACCGATCCTTAATATAACACAATTAAACGGTGTTAGTGACTATTTACAAACTCATATATATATATATATATATATATATATATATATATATATATATATATATATATATATATATATATATATATATAGGTAAAGGTAAGATGCTTACTGGCAATTAGGCCATTGCTGACCCTTTTTGCTCATCTAAACTAACCTACCCTCCACCTTGCGCTCGATCTCAACGACGACAGTGATTTTGAAAAATCATCCGCCGCCGGTGAGGATCGAACCGTCAACCCCCGAGTCCGTATTGGAAAGTCTGAATCGACTTTCCCGCACGGCCACGGAGGCGCTTATATATATATATATATATATATATATATATATATATATATATATATATATATATATATATATATATATATATATATATATATATATATATATATATATAGATCACACCGATAACTCAAAAAATAATGGACCAATTTTGATGATGAAATTTGGTAGATACCTTCCTATTGTGGTTTGGATAGGTTCGTTAGCCAGGAAAATCGGACCGGTTTTTACGAGAAAATTTTTATATCTGACAAAATAACAACCAAATTTGGTACGCAGGTTTATATTATAGAAGTATATTATATACCAAAATTTAGACGTCTAAGTTAAAATAATTTTTTTGGTGCCACTGGTCAGAGAAGGCACACAACCAAAACGTCTTGTGTGATTAACAAAATCTACTGAAAATTACAGACAAAGATTAAGTTTTCTTGGCACAAAAGGTCAAGAAACAAAACGATTTGAAAATTTTATAGTTTTTCCTTTTAAAACGTCAAAGTAGCGATTTGTAACGTCGAGATTGTCGACATTTAAACACATATCCTGAAACGAATGCGGATTATGTAGATGTGTCGTAAGAAATGTGTTTTAAAAAGCCTTAAGTGTCTGCTTCAACCGTCATTGTCCATAATATTTGCAGAAAATTCGTTTTAAATAGAGCCTTTTTTTGGTACCTTGGCAGTAGTTTAAATAGAACTTGTGATAGGTACATTTTTTTACAACAGAAAACGCACATATATTAAGAATGTAGCTAAGTATATGGTCGCTCTGTCTGCTTAGTGGAAAAGTTAGTAAATAAACATAAACTAAAGAAAATGTTAGCGGAATCTACTACGAATCTTTCAGAAAAGATAGAACAAACAAAACCGTTATCTGTTTACCATTTGAACCGCGTATCAAGAGAGGTGCTATTATCATTTTTAAGAAATCCAATTTACAGCTAACATTTTCTACAAAAAAAATATATTAAAAGTTTTGCTAGATGACCCAAAGGATAAAGAATTAAACCACAGAAGTGGCGGGAATCTATGAAAATTGTAAGGATTGCGAATTTAAATATGTTGGACAAATTAAAAGAACTATTGACACTAGATTTAAAGAACATTTAGCGTAATTGAGATATGGCACTATTGATAAATCATGTATTGCTCAGCATATTTGGGATAATAATCATGTATATATTACTACAGACAATTATTTTAGATCGGTGCCGTTAGTCAAATAATTACTTGGTCAGCAAACAACTATTGTTGGTACCCTAAGGAAAAACAAGAGGGAAGTTCCCCGAATATCATACATGTAGAGACACCTGCACCTATTAACATGTTTGGTTTTCAGAGGGACACCGTCTTGGTGTCATATAAACCTAAGCCCCAGAAAAACGTGTTACTGTTGTCGACATTCCATTCTGGAGACTACGTAGATCCTCATTCTGGCGAACTGCAAAAACCTGAAGCAGTCACATTTTATAACTTGACCAAAGGGGGTGTCAATGTAGTTGACGAGTTGAAATCAAATCTTCTCTTTCAAGATTGTGTTGTCGATGGCCCCTTGGACGCTGCTGCTATAAGCTCCAATATTGTTTATAAATGTGATACCGGTGTCATTGAATAACGTAGGATTCTTCTAAATAAGCTGGGGGAACTTTTGATCAAACCACTATTGGTTAGGCGTTCATTAGTCAGGTCTTTGCCAATTAAAATTCGTAGCATGTTGAAAGGCCACTTGAATTTGTCTCAGATTCGACAGACTACAAAAGCTGTCCGAGATGTTTGTGCAGTTTGTCCAAGGGAGAATAATAGGAAATCAAAAAGCTGCAGTGCTGCCATTTGCACAGAACATACCACATTCAGATGCCCAACGTGTTGTGTCGTAAACGGTGACCGTGATACTTCAAATAATTGAGCTTTTTCATTAATTTGTACCTGTTCAAGCTAATTTATGCGTTATCTTCACCAAGAGAACAATAAAAAAAGCGTATTCAGCGATTTTTCTTATCTAGTTCGTATCATTGTACCTACAAGTTCATTTCGGGTTCTTACAGTGTACTGACGAAATTTAATTTTCTACTTCGTATGAAAAATAAACTGCTTCATATCATAAATAAGTGTGTTTTATTTGTTGAAAAAAAGCCACAACATTCAACAAAAGCTTGAAATGATGACCTTGTGAGAGAAATTCTCACGCGCGTGTTCTCGCGTACTTTCTTAACGTGCGAGTGATGCAGGGTTAACCTAGAAAGTTTAATATTGATATGTAACAAAGTTTTATGAATTAAACTAAAGTGCGTGCATTGACATTACTAGTTTAAAAAGACTAGCTAACTAACTAATTACCCGTTTATATACTTGAGAAGGACCAGAGGAATTGTTATTTGTGGGTACAGATTTATAATTAATACACGTGGCAAAACAACAATATAATACTGCAAAGTTACAAGTTTAAATACAAAAATGAATAGGGAGTTGTGATCCAATACTGATACAATACAAAAGGTGACTTACAATTGGAGACAGGTAGGTTTCCGTCACCAGCACGTGGGTCCTGTCGCTGATAGCTGGGGGCGTCGTCCAAGGGTGGGACAAGGTGCTTCACATGTCCAGGTGACAGATGTCGATTGGGGTGTGTTGATGCCGCGGTTGCAGGAGTCTCCAATCACTGGTCAGTCGCTCGTCGGAAGATTGGTTCTTCTCACAAAGAGACTCACTGAACTGTCCACGTGCCAAAGATGACAACCGTGCGTTTTATGTATTGATTACGTGTCGCGGGTCGGGCGATCTTCCTATAATGCTCCCTGAGCGCTGAACGACGACGAAGTTAACTTTGGTGAGACCACAGCATAATCAACTCTTCTGCTGTGTCTGACTAACACGCACGGTTCAGCCGGTCTTGCCACGACCTTACTGGACGATGACGAGGAAGTGATCGAGTCTAGGGTTATGTTGTACTGCTTCTCTCGGTTGTTGACCTTTAATGACACCCGTCACAGCGATGCCAATGTCGTACCTGCGCATTTGGTGACGCAAGCAGCAGTGTCCTGTATACAGGTCGACCAGAGTTGTCAGTCATTGTCTGTTTAGCTCTAGAAGTTTTTTAGCCCTTGACTCTGAAAGGCCATTAATGAAGGCATTAGAGTGTGCTAATTCTGGCAGATGTTGCCATTGTTGGCTGGTCTTTCCAGATCTTTAAGTTATGTTTTGGTGTGCATAAGGATATCCTCAGCACAGGTTCTGGTCCGATAAAGTCCTCCCCGGCATCCCCCTGGCAGGCGCTCGGCCGCTACATTGCCATCAAGGTCCGAGTGACCCGGTATCCAGACCAGCAACACCCCACCCAGTCCAGTTCGTTGAGGACAGTCTTGCAGCTCCATACCGTTTTTGAATTGTAATAGTGGGAACCAAGTGCTTTTATAGCAGCTTAGCTATCTGAAAATATTTTTATCGATTTGTGTGTGCAAAGGTTGTGTGTGCAAAGGTTTCACCAAAGTAACTTTTTTGGGGATAATTTGTTTCTGTTTTTTTAATGGATTTTTCTGACGAACTTTTTTGAAAACTTGATTTTTTCGTTAAGATGTTTTGATAATAATTTGCTACCATAACGACTTGCTGTGTCAGGCTATCTTTCCTGTTAAGGTAGAAGGACTCCATCTTAATCTTCCTTCGTAATAATTATCACAGTCTAAATCACCAATCCTCTTATTTATCAAGTCGGCTGCAATCTAGGTTAAATACTAGAAAAGTTTAGTAACTCGCTTAGTCATTAGATTTTTGCATTTAACATTAACGAAAGTGTATTATTATTTTGATCAGGCAGTTTTATTTATTTACCTATATGGTTAACAAAGCGTTTCAACACTAATCACTGTCCAAATAAGTAGTAAATCGATAGACTGTTGACTTTCGTAATGTGCAGTACGTGCACTCTATTTAGTATGCACACAACTTGACATTCTTGACACACAGGCCGTGTCCATACCATGACAAACGGTTGTTGCGAATGCATTTTATAACCCTTTGTTTTTAACGATGTTTGCACCGTTGAATGAACCGTTTTAATTTATAATCGCATTAAAAAATAATGCTGCAAATTAAATAATAACTTCCACATAGCTGTTATAATCTGCTCTCCTCAGAAAAACATCCCCATGAAATGAATTTAGGGTCCATGACTTCACCACTTAGAAAATATCCGTATTCCTGTACCCATAATATTCTGAAACGTTATATTACACAAGTGTTAACGAAAAAATGTAAATTTTCACCAAATGACTCCTCATTTATCCCCTACCCCATAAAACGCTCTTACGCAAAAACACTTCGAAGCTTGATATGTTGGGTGCTAACTGGATACCAAATTTTAACGTGATATCTCAATTCGTTCGAAAGTTATTGCGCCTACTAACAGACAGACGTATAGGCCGATAGACCGACCGACTGACAGACAAAAAATTTTCATTCCAGAATCAGGTTTTGCATGTTTTGAGACTTTTTACGCCGTTTTAACAAACAAAAATCCAAATTTCTGTCACCGATATTTTACCTCCACACATTCAACCCCTAAGTTAATTTCAGCACAGAATACCAGATGTTTGATGACATTGAAAGTTTTCTAATAAACAAACCCTAAAACGTTACATCACCCAAATTTTAACAAAAAAATATCAATTTTGACCAAATTATCCCCCATTCATCCCCTACCCCTTAGAGCGATTTTACCCAAAAACAATCCGAACCGTTCGTTTGTCGGGTCGTAAGTGTATACCAAATTTGAAGACAATATCTCAATTCGTTCTAAAGTTATCGTGTCTACAAACAGACATACAGACAAAAAAAATTTCGTTCCCAAATCATGTTTTCTATATGTTTTAGCACTTTTTACGACATAAAGGCAAAAAAAATTAGAAATTTTTGTCACCGATGTGGAAGTATGGCATCGGTGACCAATTTTTTTCTCTTAAACGTAAAAAGTGTCAAAACATAAAAAAGTCTGGACGCAGCAAGTACGTTATGGAAGAGATTTTTCATAAAAATGTTTTTAATAGCAAATATGTCTCTCTAATGCAAGCCGGCATCAATCTGGTTACCTGTATAACCTATATAGTAGAAACAATGTACCATATTCTATCACCATAACTAATTGTTTGAAAATGTACAAAAATTTGCCGAAAATAAACTTTAAATGTTTCCGAGAAAACTGTTTTCCTAGACAACAAACCTTGGGTTAATAGCAAATTGAGTTATTGAAATTTGAAGCATTTAATGAAAATTCGCTACCAAAACGCACTTACTGCGTCTCGATTTTTTCTTACAAACATGCATCATATTTCGTTAAAAATGCAAAAATGCAATAATATAAAGGTGTTCGAAAAAAAATTATAGGTATCACTAACGACCTACGGGCCATCCTGTGATTGTCAAAATAATTTTTTAAGATGCAGCTCAAGACACCATATAATTAAAGTATACAACTTTTTCTCGTATCTTGTATAATAACAATTGTATTGAGCTGTACCGTAGAAATGCGTCACCCTGTATATATGTAAACAGATAAAGAGTGAAACTAAACCCGGATATGGATTCTAGGGCTAGCCCAGCCCCCCCCCCCCTGAATTGCGCTCATTTGAAGAAATCTTTTTAAAATTAAAAAGTCGCGGTCACCTAATTCACTAATTTTTTCTACGAAAATTAGCAAAAAATTCTAGACCGTTAAACCATAAACTTAACTAAAACTACCGCCAAAGCACCAGAGAAAGGGTCTATTTGACATGCAATTTCAGGAAATTTTTTAGTAAAATGAAGGACAATGACGGTTGAAGCTGAAACTTAAGGGTTTGCAGAACACTCTTCTTGCGAAATTTACTTTACATAATCCGTATTTGTTTCAGGTTCTTTGCCTAAATGTTGCCAATTTTGACGGTTCAAATCGGGACTTTGACGTTTTAGGAAAACTTCAATTTTCTTTCCTTTAAAGGCCCGTAAATTTTTTGTCTTTAAACATACAGACTTAAATTTTGATATATGGTTCACTCTTTATAATACAAATACGCATACCAAGTTGGTTGCCCTTACTTTGTTATTTTCGGAGATAAATTTTGTTTTTTAAACCTTGGCCGATTTTTCTAGTTAACGAACTTATCCAAGCCACTTGCAAAAGGAAGGTACTCAGATAATTTGATCACAATCGGTCCCATTATTTTTTGAGTTATCGGTGTGATACATACATACACACATACACACAATATATATATATATATATATATATATATATATATATATATATATATATATATATATATAAGGTTAAGGGCAAGGCCGCAAGGAGATAACCGCTTACACGTGTTTCAAGCTTATTAGCTATCATCAGTACGGTATAGCCAGGTGATTATGGAAACACTCTGGCTATACCGTACTGAATATAAGTTTGAACATATCTCCAAACGTTTAAGCGAAACTGGTGGCTCAAAAGCTTTAAAATCTAATTCTGGACGCAGAAGGTACCGACAAACTGTTAAAGTTGAATCGTCAGTTCTCAATGCAGTGGAATGTAACCGCACTACTAGCACCAGAATCGTTTCTAACGAAAAAAGAATTATTTCCGCAGAGTCTGGACACACGATCTGGGAAGAGCATGAATTAAAGCCATACCACTATATACGTGTTTTAGAACTTTTACCAAGAGATTATATGCATAGACAGGAATTTTGTCAGCGATTTTTAAATAAGTTGGAAGATGAGCATTATTTCTCTCGTCGTGTTCTTTTTACAGAAACATCATTTACAATTAAGGGAATCATAAATGTCCATGGTATTATTGGAAATGAATTAATTGGTCCAATTATTCTGCCACATAGACTTAATCATCTGTCATAATTTTCTCCTGAATGATCTGCTCGAACTATTTATTACCTGTGTTAGTGAAAATAGACTAGTTCCAGCATGATGGTGCGGCGGTGCATTTTGCGGTTGATGTTAGGGAGTACCTCTCGGAAACATACGGTCATCGATGGATTGGTCGTGGTGGTTCAGTAGCATGGCCACCACAATCCCTGATTTGAATCCTTTAGATTTTTATTTATGGGGAGGCATATAAAGAGCTTGTTTACAGGACACCAGTACAAACATATCAAGAACTTTTACAACGCATAGGACTAGCATTTGTAAGAGTTCGGCAAAATTTTCGCATTTGTGCCAGAGTAATAATATCTAGACTCAGCAAGTGCGTTATGGAAGTGAATGCTCATAAAAAATGTTTTTAATAGCAAATATGTCTCTTTAATTCAAGCAGGTATTAATTTCGTTACCGGTATAACCTGTATAGCAGAAACAATGTACCATATTTTATCAAAATAACTTATTGTTAGAAAATGTACAAAAATTTTCCGAAAATAAACTTTAAATGTTTCCGAGAAAACTGGTTTCCTAGCCAACGAACCTTAGGTTAATAACAAATTGAGTTATCGAAATTTGAAGCATTTA
Source organism: Tillus elongatus (assembly GCA_964006375.1). Classification (NCBI taxonomy): domain Eukaryota; kingdom Metazoa; phylum Arthropoda; class Insecta; order Coleoptera; family Cleridae; genus Tillus; species Tillus elongatus. The sequence continues at coordinate 36,632,911 of OZ023262.1, read as the reverse complement.
ATGAAAATTCGCTACGAAAACGCACTTACTGCGTCTTGATTTCTGTTTCTTACAAACATGCTTTATGTATGAAACATGCAATAATATAAGGGATGTTAAAAAAAATTAGGTATCAGTAACGACTTATGGACCGCCTGTGATTGTAGAAATAATTTTATAAGATGCAGCTCAAGACACCCCATAAAAAAAATTCGCTGATCTGTTCTAGAAAACGTTATTTAAGAAATTTCGGACTTCGAGGTCAAAATGAGGAGGTGCTCCATCTTGCTGGACCCATACATCCCGATAGTTACCATAGCGATTTTGTAGTTGTGTCACGACACTATTTCATGATAAATTTAGATATTTTTAAAGTCTAATTTCCTTCCATCAAAAATAGTCCAATTAACTCACTAACTCATCGCCGATAATGCCCGTCCAGACATTAATTTTGTGGGGTCGCTGAATATGAACTCGTACCACTCAGTTGGGATTACGTCTGGCACAGTAGCGGCAATTATTTGCATTTACAATTCCATTAACGGAAAAGTAGCTGCGTCGGAAAACAAAATAAAATTTGGTCCCATCTATATATTGGATTATATTATTAGTATCTTAGTATTTTTGGCATATAATTATACAGTGTGTTATACAAAGAAGCATAAAGCTTGTGCACGCAAAAACATGATTTACACATTTACATTGCTCAATATAATATATCAAAAGTTTTATAATTGTCACTTAAAGTTTTATCCCTGCAAATCAAGCCTAAAATTTAAAGCAAATAACAGAAGCATAGGTAAGCTTTTGGCGTCAGCGGTAAGAAAAGGTGGTGAAATTTCAGTAGCGGCTCGTGCCTTAATGCATTGGGGGTGCGCAAGAAAAAAAATTTCGGGACGCAGCAAGTGCGTTATGGTAGTGAATTTTTATTAAATGCTTCAAATTTGAATAACTCAAGTTTCTACAAACTTAGAAAGTTAAATTTTGGTGTATAGTAGGGTCTTACCCAGGGCAACATATACACCAAATTTCATCAAAATAACTTAGTAATTTTCGGAGAAAAATTTTTTTTCCGAAAGAAAACTCAAAATCTGAAAAACTTTATTTTCTATACACTTAGAAAGTTGAATTTTGGTATGTAGTATAGTCTTTATCAAGGCAATACACCAACCAAATTTCATTAAAATAACTTTGTAACTTTCTCAGAAAAAAAAATTTTTCGAAAGAAAACTCAAAATTTGAAAAACTTAATTTTATACAAACTTAGAAAGTTGAATTTTGGTGTATAGTAGGGTCTTACCCAGGGCAACATATTCACCAAATTTCATTTAAATAACTTAATAACTTGGTAATTTCCGGAGAAAAAATTTTTTTTCAAAAGAAAACTCAAAATTTTCCCGGAAAACCTTGTCCGATTTTTCTGGCTAACGAACTCATCCAAGCCATTAATAAACGAAAGGCACTTACAAAGTTTCATTGAAATCGGTTAATTGTTTTTTAAGTTAGCGGTTGGATATATTATATATATATATATATATATATATATATATATATATATATATATATATATATATATATATATATATATATTGTTACGTTTTCTCCGGGTTCTGGATAAGTGAGACTTTTAATTTTAACAAAACAACTTTATTTACACTCTAAATATGGATACAATAAAATTTCTAGAATGTCTCTCTCACAAAACACTTCATTTACTGGCCTTACAATTACTACTCTCAACAAAAGTCACTAATCTGGTACTACAGTCACTACTCTCTTAACACTTTACACTGCTTCTTCAAGTCACTACCACATTCTCTTACTGAACTCAACTAACTCGGGCTGGCTTGCTTCCGCTTTTATATACTCGCCGTACCTTCCCCTCCTTTCTAGAGCATTCCATTCCAGAACGTTCCAGGACCTTCTTTTACTAGAAGGTTCTGTGAATACAGATCGGTCCCGTGTGTATACAGGGGGATGTATATACAGGATGATCCAAATGTGGTCACCACTCCTATGTCACACAAGAGGTGTTTCTCGAACTATAAGATCTCTCTGCGTATACAGGGTGTAAGGGTTGTCTACGTATACAGGATGTATATACAGGGTGTTCGGAATGTGCAGACCTCAGTTATCCGTTCCGACGGGGTACAAGTTGGTAACTTCGTTATTTCTGGTCCTAGAGGGTTGAGACTTCGCCTGAGGGGGGTCACCCCAGGCACCCCCAGGGGGGTGGGGAGGCGGTGTTGCCAGATTGTGCAAAAATTCCCAGATGTTGGGGAAATTCTGGAGATGTGGCAACACCGCACCTACGTCTATTGAAGTGCTTTGTAACACTGCCCCCCTCCTTAAGACTGTTCGTCCCGAACAGTATTTACCGGCCGCCAACTTGGGGGTTCGTTGCCCCGATAGGGACTCAACCTCTCTATGTGAACAACTTTGGGTTTAGTTCTTGGAGACAGCTGGATTCTGTAGACTAGGTCGTTAATTTTCTTAGTCACCAAGTATGGCCCTTCCCATGGTTTCTGAAGTTTGGGACTGAGGCCCTTTCTCCTTGTTGGTTGGTACAGCCACACTGCATCACCTTCCTTGAATGTATGGGGTGTTGCTCTGCGATCCAAGCGCATCTTCATCCGGTCACTGCTTAAGAGGAGCCTATCTCTGACACATCTGTGTATAGTGCGCAGTTTTCCTTCTAGGTCGGCGACATACTCAGGTAACGTAGCTAGGTCCGCTATGTCCTCGTTCGGTGGTGGTCTCGTCATGTCGATTGGTAACCGCATCTCTCTGCCGGTCAACATCATGGATGGAGTGTAGCCGGTAGATTCATGCTGAGAGCTTCTGTAAGCTAGGAGGAACAGAGGTATCAACTTGTCCCAGGTTCTTTGATTCTCGTCGACAAACATAGCAAGATACTGATTGATGGTCCTGTTATGCCGTTCTACCATGCCGTCTGATTGAGGGTGGAGTGGCGTTGTTCTCGTTTTCTTTATGCCTAGCAAGTCCATTAGGCTCTTCCAGACCTCTGATTCGAAATTCCGGCCCTGGTCGGTGTGAATCTCCAAGGGTACGCCATGCCGTGATATGACATTTTCCATCAGGGCTTCTGCTACGGTCGTTGCCTCTTGGTTGGGGATCGGCGCAACTTCAGGCCATTTCGAGAAGTAGTCCATCGCCACCATTATGTATCTGTTCCCAGACTCTGTGATGGGAAAAGGTCCTGCGATGTCTACGGCAACTCTCTCCCACGGTGTACCTGAGATGTACTGCATCATTTTTCCTCTGGATCGGGTCTTTGGTCCTTTCTTTGAAGCACATTGGTCACACCTTTTGCACCATTCTTCCACGCTTCTTCGGCAGTTTATCCAATAGAAGCGGTCTCTCACTCTGGCAAGAGTCCTGTTGACCCCAAAGTGGCCTCCACTTCTACTATTGTGTAACTCTTGAAGAACACTGCTTATGCACTCACTTGGCACAACGGTCTGGTATATACAGTCTCTACCATCGGCAGTTTCCCATTTTCGAGTGATCATGTCATTCTTTAGACACAATGAGTCCCATTGTAGCCAGTATCCTTTAACCTCCGCCCCAAACCGGGACACATCGTGCCACTCAGGTCTTTTCCCCTTTTGTAGCCATTCTCTAATATTTTTCAAGTCTGGATCTGTCTTCTGTGCGTCTCTGATGTATTCAAGATTTACGTCTAGATCGGTGTTATTCTTCTGTCCTGCCACCAGTTGTTTGATCTGATGAGTTACTTTGTCGATCTCTTTGTTCTCTTGTCGCTCGCAAAATTTACATTCATGCACTGAACATGGTCTTCTCGACAGGCTGTCTGCATTGGCGTGACTTCTTCCTCTTCGATGTTCAATCCGGAAGTCGTAGCTCTGCAGTTTCTCTATCCATCGTGCTATCTGTCCTTCAGGATTTCTAAAGTTCAGAAGCCATTGCAGAGCAGAGTGATCTGACCTCACGCGGAATGTTCTTCCGTACAGGAAGCTGTGGAAATGTTCGATGGATCTTACAACTGCCAGCAGTTCTTTCCGGGTTACACAGTAATTTTTTTCTGCTTTTCCGAACGTTTTGCTGAAGTAGCCTATCACAACTTCCTCTCCGGCTTGGAGCTGCGAGAGTACTGCCCCAATGCCATACTGGGAAGCATCAGTGTCCAGTATGAACAGTCCTTCGTCCTGAGGATAAGCCAGTATCGGAGCAGTGAGAAGACGATGTTTGAGTTCCCTAAAAGACTGTTGGCAATCTGGTGACCAGATGAACTCGGCCTTATTTTCAGTTAGGCTATGTAGAGGTTTCGCAATGCTGCTGAAGTACTTCACAAAGCGTCGGTAGTAGCTGCAAAGTCCCAGAAAACTTCTGACCTCATGTTTGTTCTTCGGCACAGGCCAGTCTCTTACTGCCTTTATTTTCTCTGGATCGGTTTCTATCCCTTTCTCAGAAACGACATGTCCGAGGAAACATACTTTCTTCTGGAAGAGGACGCATTTCTTGGGATTGAGTTGCAGATTGGCACCTCTCAGCCTGGAGAAAACTTGTTTCAGATTCGACAGGTGTTCATCGAAAGTCCTTCCAATCACCATGACATCATCGAGATACACCAGGCATGTTTCCCATGTCAGTCCTCTTAGCACTAATTCCATTAGTCGCTCGAAGGTGGCAGGGGCATTACATAAGCCGAATGGCATGACCTTGAATTGGTACAACCCATTCCCGGTTGAAAAAGCAGTCTTCTCCTTATCGTCTTTATGGAGTTCTACTTGCCAGTAGCCACTTTTCAGGTCTAATGTAGAGAACCACTTTGATCCGGCCAAAGTGTTCAAAGTGTCGTCGATCCGGGGCAGGGGATAACTGTCCTTCTTGGTGACATCATTCAGCTTTCTATAGTCCACGCAAAATCTCATAGTGCCATCTTTCTTGGTGACCAAAACTACTGGGGACGACCAAGGACTATTAGACTCCTCGATCACACCATCTTCCAGCATTTCGTTAACCATCGCCTTGATTTCTGATTGCTTGGCAAAAGGCAGTCTTCTCGGCGGCTGTCTAATTGGTCTTGCGTCGCCAGTATTAATTCTGTGTTGCACTAGACTCGTACGACCTGTGATTTTATCTTGAGCGAAAATATCGGCCTCCTCCAATACGAACTTCAGGGCCATCTCCATGTCGTTCAATTGGCCCCAAGAATTCTTGAACCGCTCTACCATTTCTACTGGCAGTCTTCTGTCTAATGCAGTGGGTGTCACGTTTTTGGACAACGTCACTCGGTCAATGGGTTCGCAAGTGGCGATAACTTCACCTCTCTTCAATGTGACCCTGTTAGTTTGTACGTTAGCCACTCTTATGGGTATTGTCCTCTTCGGGTCTACTAAGCATCGTGCGACGAGGGCACCATCATGCCTATCTTTTAGGGGCTCCGCTATGAGAGCAGTCATACCATCAAGTTTCTTCTCTAGCCTGGCTCTGACAATCTTCTCACTGTTACCAGGAATCCGTGTATCTTCGTCGACAATAAGTCTCACCCTGGGATTAGCTTCGCCTGTTGGTGGAGATAAATACAACTCTTCGTTACCGATTTTCAAGATCTTATTCTGGAAGTCTACTGAAAGGACATCGAACTCTTCCATTAAATCCAGGCCCAGAATAAATTCGTCGACGATTTCTGCGACAACAGCCCTTACCTGTAGCTCAGTACTGCCCAGCCTAATGTAAACAGTGGCCTCTCCATGCACGGGTATCCTATCTCCTTTTGCCGTCTCCAACACAGGCTGTTTGTTGGTCGTGAGTGCCGACCTGTTTGGCAACATGTCTGGACGTACAACGGATGTAGTGGCGCCAGTATCGATGGTAAAACTGCATTGTCTTCCGTCTATGCTGCCAGGTATGACGAGGCTCTCGCGGCAGCGTCGGATAGTGGAGACCCTGACTTTGGGGCATTGGGTCTCGCATGCCACGTGTCGCCCACCTACACTGGCGTCAGGTCGTTTTCCCTGATGGCGCTCCCTGTTGGTGTATTCTTGTCTTCTGCATGCCACCTGTTGGGTTTGTGAGCACTGCCTACTTATGTGTCCTTTCCTACCACACTTGTAACATTCTATGTCTGACCAATCTGCTTTCGTCCTACGTGCTCCAACCGTTGCAGTGAGCTTGCTTATGGCTTCCTTCATCAACTTGATTTCTCGCCTTAGTTCCTCTGTCGTGTCTGCATGGTCCTCTATCTCCTTCACTTCGCGCAGCCTGTTGCGGCGAGGTTGAGATGCATTCTTCGCTGCTTCAAATTGCAAGCCATAGATGACGCAGTCTGTAAGTGTTTTGAATCTTCCGAGCCTTAAAGCTTGTTGCATCTCGTTGTCAAGTACCCCATCGATGAAGGTCTGGACGGTTATCTGGTTGACAAATTCTTCTGGGGCTTGGGGATATGCCAGTCGCACAAGTTTCTCCACTTCGGCACTAAATTCTTGCAGCGTCTCATTTGGCTTCTGGACCCTTGACTTTAGTTGTGTCTGGTAGACCTGGCTCATGTACTTGTTACCATATCTCAAATCTAGGGCCTGTATCACTGTTAAGTAGTTTTGCTGTTTCGACTCCGGGATGTTCTGGAGGATTTCTAGGGCTTTACCTCGAAGCGAGAGAATTAGAGCAGTTGCTGCCTGTTGTTCGCTCCACCCATTGCTGAGAGCTGCCGCCTCAAACTGCCTCCTGTACATGGGCCACGATGTTTCTCCGTCAAAAGTCGGCGGCTTCAAAGTTCCATGAGGCTGCTGCACGATTGGCATATCTTCTTCCCGACGATTTTGAACTGGGGACATTCCAGTAACTCCTCTTGGTTGAGTTCTGTCAGTCTGGCCCATCACCTGCTCTGTCAGTTCTCTATGTCTGACTTCTGTGCCTTTCATCATCATCTTCATTTGTTCTTTCAACCCTTCCACTTCTTCCCATCGTTTATTCAAATCCTCTGTTACATTTTCTACTTTCTTGTCCACATTTTCTACTTTCTTTTCCACATTTTCTACTTTCTTGTCCACATTTTCTATTTGTTCGTTGATCTGTTCAATTTCTTCTTTTACATCAACTCTTATATTGTGGAACATACTTCGGAGCTCTTCTTTATCTTCTTGTCGCCTCTGTTCCTCCTCTTGTCGTCTTCTCTCGACTTCTTCGCGCCGTCTTCTTTCTTCTTCTTGTCGTCGTTGTTCGCCTTCTTCGCGTTGCCTCTTGAGGTCTTCTTTATCTTCTTGCCGCCGTCGTTCGTCTTCTTCGCGCCGTCTTCTTTCTTCTTCTTGTCGTCGTTGTTCGTCTTCTTCACGTTGCTTTTTCAGTAAGTCCATCAACTCTTTGATTTCAGCCATCTTGTCGTAGTCAGTCGATCTGGTGTTTACCATTTACAGCTAGCTTGCTTGTTCACTTCTTCACTCACTTATCCCACACTTCTGACACCAAATTGTTACGTTTTCTCCGGGTTCTGGATAAGTGAGACTTTTAATTTTAACAAAACAACTTTATTTACACTCTAAATATGGATACAATAAAATTTCTAGAATGTCTCTCTCACAAAACACTTCATTTACTGGCCTTACAATTACTACTCTCAACAAAAGTCACTAATCTGGTACTACAGTCACTATTCTCTTAACACTTTACACTGCTTCTTCAAGTCACTACCACATTCTCTTACTGAACTCAACTAACTCGGGCTGGCTTGCTTCCGCTTTTATATACTCGCCGTACCTTCCCCTCCTTTCTAGAGCATTCCATTCCAGAACGTTCCAGGACCTTCTTTTACTAGAAGGTTCTGTGAATACAGATCGGTCCCGTGTGTATACAGGGGGATGTATATACAGGATGATCCAAATGTGGTCACCACTCCTATGTCACACAAGAGGTGTTTCTCGAACTATAAGATCTCTCTGCGTATACAGGGTGTAAGGGTTGTCTACGTATACAGGGTGTATATACAGGGTGTTCGGAATGTGCAGACCTCAGTTATCCGTTCCGACGGGGTACAAGTTGGTAACTTCGTTATTTCTGGTCCTAGAGGGTTGAGACTTCGCCTGAGGGGGGTCACCCCAGGCACCCCCAGGGGGGTGGGGAGGCGGTGTTGCCAGATTGTGCAAAAATTCCCAGATGTTGGGGAAATTCTGGAGATGTGGCAACACCGCACCTACGTCTATTGAAGTGCTTTGTAACAATATATATATATATATATATATATATATATATATATATATATATATATATATATATATATATATATATATATATATATATATATATATATATATATATATATATATATATATATATATATATATATATATATATATATATATATATATATATATATATATATATATATATATAAGGGGTAATTGGGTCGGTGGGTTCGTGTAATATTCACCAACAATGGTTAGCCTTAATAGTTTAATGAAAACAGATAAATTGGTTAACATAACGTGTGAATTCTAAAGAATAATAATATTAACTTAAAACAACTCTAGAAATAAAACATCGCGAGAGGCGGACGACACGCACTCTTCACTTTTAAGTCTGCCATTTTCATACTCATGTGACCTGCGACCTGCGACACGGTCGACGCACTTCGATTGTCTCAACTTTAGACATCTGGCTGGTGTTGGCACCTGCCGTAGAGGGCGTTGAGACCTGTTCAAGTACCTTCTGTCTTACAATCTCCCCCTTTGGACCAAGCAACCGTCTCGGGCGAGGTACAAAACTAGAGTGGTAGGTTTTTGAACTGCGGAGGTTATATCCTTTGCTGGAACAGCCTGATACATCTGGCGGAGCTGCAGTTTTATTGCCTGAGGGAGGTCGTCCACGACGCCGTAGGGGTCGTAGGGGAAACTGGTCTTCACCTTTATAGGGAGACAATGCGGAAATGTGATACTTTCCGAGCGGGACGGCTGGATCGTTGACTCTGGCCACCTCAAAGCTTGTTGGGGTCACGACTCGATGAATCAAGTAGGGGCCATCCCTCTTGGGTGCAAATTTGGACGTGAAAGCATTCTTAGCGCTGCTTGGGGTATGCGTTGCTACCATAACCTTTTCTCCGACTTTGAAAGGTATGACGTCTCTTCTATTTTGGTCAGCGTACTTTTTCGTAGCATCTTGACTTTTCTCGTGCGATTCGCGGGCAGTCTTGAGAGTTTTACCAAGTTGATCCAGGAAAATACTTATCTGAGGTACAAAATTTTGATCCTGGACGATAGAGCGTAAATCTCGGTTGACGTCGTCTGGGGTTCTCAACTCTCGTCCAAAAGTTAAATAAGCAGGTGTGTAACCTGTACTTTTACATCGGGCAGAGTTCAAAGAAAATCTGATAGCTGGGATTTTCTCAGCCCACAAGGTGTGATCATCTTTGGTAAGGATCGCCAGTTGTGTCTTCAGATCCCTGTTTTTTCGTTCGACGGGATTACTTGCAGGATGGTAGACTGGTACTAACGACTGAGTAAAGCCTAAGCATAGTGCCACCTTTTGCATAACTTCACTGACAAACTGGGGTCCATTGTCACTAATTACTTTACTAGGTACACCAAATCGGAGTACCACTTCATTTACTAAGCATTTGGCACACTCTTCTGCAGTAGCTACTTTTAGCGGAAAGAGTTCAATCCATCTACTGGCGGTGTCTTCGACAACTAATATCCATCTGTGGCCTTCTGGGGTTTCAGGCAAAGGACCAAACAAATCCATGGAGAGCGTTTCGAAACGCTGAGACTGTACAGGAGTCTGTAATAATCCAGCGGGTTTAAGAGTGGATATCTTGAATCTTTGACATTCGATACATTTTGATAAGACATCTTTTCTCATATTAGGCCAGTAATATCTTCTAGAGATCTTATGTAGAGTACAATCTACTCCGAAGTGACCAGCAGTAGCAGCGTCATGATGTTCTGTTAGAATTCTAGGCACGGCTGAACGAGCTACCACTAGTTGCGGTTCATCTTCATCCTCTTCTGGAACATAACGATACAGGATTCCATCGGACATGATGTAACCTCTTTCAGACCAACATTTAGCATTGATGGTCAGAGTAGGATCAGTCTCCTCTAGAGCACTGATTATTTTCTTCGTGTCCGGGTCTTGCATCTGTTCTTCTCTCAGGTCCCTAGCACGTCGGACAGGTAGCTCCACAGCTACGAAATTGATTTCTGAGTCAGGGATCGGAGGCCTAGAGAGAGTATCGGCAATAATATTCGATTTCCCTGGAATATACTCAATTTTCAAATCCAGTTCTTGCAATGATAAAGCCCATCTTGCTAATCTACCACTAGGTGACTTTAATGATAGCAACCATTTTAACGGTTGATGGTCACTTTGTAATATAACGGTAGCTCCATCTAGGTATCCTCGAAATTTGTCAATTGCCCAAACTGCTGCAAGAGCTTCACGTTGTGTGGTGCAGTAGTTTCTTTCGGCCTCAGTTAACAAACGACTCGCAAACTCCACAGGTCTCTCGTCGGGTCCCTCCCCCTGGAGGAGACATGCTCCCAACGCATATGAACTGGCGTCGGTGCGGAGAATGTAGGGAAGTCTAGAGTCTGCCTGTCTTAGGATACGGCTACTTGTGAGACATATCTTCAAGTGTTCGAAGGCTTGCTGTTGACTGGGTTCCCACTTCCATTTTGCATTTTTCTTCGTAAGAGTGGTCAGCGGACGGGATATGTCTGAAAACTTCTCTATAAATCTTCTAAACCACGAAGCGGTCTGAAGGAAGGTGAGTAGTTGCTTGACGTTCTTCGGTTCTGGCATTTCCTTAAGGGCTGCAATCTTGGATGGGTCTGGTCTCAGACCATCTGGAGTAATAAGATGACCAAGATATTTGACTGAAGAACCGAATCTACATTTGTCTCTGTTTAGACTGAGCTTGAATAATCTGAGTCTTTCAAACACTTTGCGAAGATCGTGTACGTGATCTTCAAAGCTGGACGACAAAACTATGAGGTCGTCGAGATATACCAACAAGTTTATGTCCTGTAGGCTTGCTTTAAAGCGGTCCATTAGTCTCATGAATGTTGCAGGGCTTCCTTTCAAGCCAAATGGCATTCTGGTGAATCGGAACATTCCGAATGGCGTAACAAACGCTGTTTTGTCTTGATCACCAGGTCTGACAGCAATCTGGTGGTATCCAGACTTGAGATCAAGAGTGGATATATAGGCGGACTTCTTTGTCATGTGCAAAAGATCGTCGATTCTAGGAAGCGGATACTTATCATCTCTGGTAATTGAATTAAGTCGTCGATAATCGACGCATAAACGAACACCTCCATCTTTCTTGGGAACTAAGACCACGGGAGCAGCATAGGGAGAGTCGCATTCCTCTATGGTACCATCATCCAGTAATCGGTCGAGTTCTCTTCGGAGTATGTCTCGCTTCGGTTCCGACATGCGATAAGGAGGTACGGCAACGGGAACATCATCGGTCAGCACGATGCAGTGTTCGGCAAAAGGAGTCGCCTCGGCATTCGGAACGAATACATCTTCATAACTTTGCAACATGCGGGAAAGTTCAAGCTTTTCTAATTTACCAAGCGAAGAACCTTCGTTATCTCTTATGCTCAAAGCTATTTCAACATTGTTATATGTTTCGTTTGGCAGGGAATCTTTCACAAACAGGTATGGAGTTGTCATATCTTCCCCAAAATACCAACAATTTCTCTTCATATCCATCAGAATATTTGCTTCTGCCATAAAGTCTGCACCAAGCAAGGTTCGACTGTCTGCATGCTCAGGTACAGCTGTTAAGTCAATAAAGATCGTCTTATGCTTGATCTGGACAGCTACATGAAATATCTGAGTCATCAATGACCTTTGAATACCATCTGCCAAAGTCACACTTAAAGGTTTTGTTTCATAGGAAACGTTCTTTCTTCGAAGAATCTGGGCGAGCTGTGATCCTGCCATACTACTCTTGGATCCAGTATCAAGAATAGCAGTTCCATGCATGTTTTCGATGTCAATGGACACTAAAGGTTTGACATATTCTTCACCTGTAGATTCATAGTACCGGAATTCAGAAGGAACTTCCTGAGGTTCACTTTTCAAGTTTTTAACCTTACACGTAGGGCAGTTGCTTCTAATATAGCCTATCGTACCACAACCAAAGCATGTCACTTGAGGTTTAGGACTATCAGGATACATTGGCTGACTAGTACCAGGAGAAGCCTCTGATTTCTTTTGACTCAATTTACGACATTCTTCTCGAGTATGACCATAAGCTTTACAATAGCTACATTGTTTCCTTGGTTTTAACTTTGAAGATTCAAAAGACGTCTTGATTGACGTGAACCTAGCCTCGGGTAAGGTAGAAGATTGTTTAATTTCCTGTAGAGTGACTTCTACTTTACGAGCTTCGTTAATTAAATCCTCAAAGTTACAAATATTGTCACGTGGAATTCTTTCACGAATTCTTAAATTCAGTAGGCCATAAACCATGTCTAGCTGGACTGATTCAGGCAAGGCAGGGGTACTCGGGAGCTGAGAGAATAAAGCTCTACATCGGCTCACAAACAAGTCGGTTTTCTCCTCTGATTTCTGCTCTTTAGAGAACAGCTCACGATAAATCTGATGAGCAGGCTTTGTAGAACCAAAAGCATGCCTTAACGCTTTCACAGCGTCGGCAAAGGTGAGTGTTGAATTCTTCACACCTTGCCACCAAGTAGCAGCTTGGCTTTCCAAAAGCATAGAAAATCCTCTTAAGGCATTTTCCTCTGAGATGCATAAACACTCTTTGTAAACGAGTATGGCATCTATGAATGCATGCACATCTTTGTTTTTGGTACCATCAAAACGATGTGTGCACTTTGAAAAGTTTCCTTGATTCGGTGTTGCTGTAGGACGCTGTCCCATACTGGCAATGAGAGCTTGTAACATTTCTGGTGTCATGACCACTTGTCTGATTTCTTCACTCATGTTGATTGTTTCTGCAGACTGCTCCAGTGTTCGTCCAGAACGCAAATTCATCGACTGTGGCTATAGATTACTAAACATTGTTCAATAATAGTCTGAAATAAACGTAAAACTCGCGAAAACAGTAAAAGTTTATGTATCAGAAACAAATAGAAAAGTTCACAAAATATATTGAATGTCCCTCGTATATATACGAACACTAAGAGAAATTTGTTCAAGGTCTATGCACAAAAATACCTATCGTTATATGGCACAAATTTAAAAAAGTTTCAGAACATTTTGAACACTCCTCGTATCGCGTAAAAATAATGTCTCAATAAATGTTCATAAATGTTTATTATTAATCGCAAATTCGAAAACACTGTAAAAGTTTATCATCTGAAATAAATTCTTGCATATTTGCGTTATCTGAAAACACGAAAATTTAATACAGCGAAATAAAATCTACACATTTATTTCGATAAGAACTGATTGTCGCAGTGTCCAAAATTTAATAAAATACACAATTGTCTTTGTATAAAATACAGCACTAAAAGTCTTTTTAAAAATGAACTGAAATCTGAATTTATTCAGTGTCTAAATACCATCAAAGTCTTTGTTTACTTTAACAAATACCGGTCGTTTTAACCTTGACGAGTTCCATTAAATAAAGTAAATGTATTACCTGTTCTTTGGCAATATGAGGCTTGTTTTTCTTACCAAACCTACTGCTTAAACTCACAGCAAGAGGTTGCAGGGAAATTTTCTTCCAACAGGGCACCTTGTGTCGCCGTCTTTCTTCATTACTGAAATTTCTGACTTGTTCTGCAGCAAGGGTAGTGCGGGGAAACTTCTTCCAGGGGAGCACTACGTGTTTCTTATTTCATTGACTTACTTGAATTGTTTTGACTTCTTCTGCAGCAAGGGTAGTGCGGGGAAACTTCTTCCAGGGGAGCACTACGTATTTCTTATTTAATTGACTTACTTGAATTGGCAGTAAGGGGAGTGCGGGGAAAATTCTTCCAGTAAAGCACTATTTTTGTGAAACACTATTAGTTTTCTGTACCTTAGACAATAGGACACACGTTGAAGCACGCTTGTGTGTCGAAGTGCGGGGAAACTTCTCTTTCTTTCCAATAGAGCACTAATTATTGTGCAATTTTGAACTCAATGTAATTATTACAGCACACGTTAACTATCCATTTGCGACGGGGTGAGGGGAAACTGCTTTTTCCAATGAAGCACCAAAAGTCGTTCACTGTTCACTAAAAATTAGGGCTCCCGTTGAGGCGCCATTTTATAAGGGGTAATTGGGTCGGTGGGTTCGTGTAATATTCACCAACAATGGTTAGCCTTAATAGTTTAATGAAAACAGATAAATTGGTTAACATAACGTGTGAATTCTAAAGAATAATAATATTAACTTAAAACAACTCTAGAAATAAAACATCGCGAGAGGCGGACGACACGCACTCTTCACTTTTAAGTCTGCCATTTTCATACTCATGTGACCTGCGACCTGCGACACGGTCGACGCACTTCGATTGTCTCAACTTTGGACATCTGGCTGGTGTTGGCACCTGCCGTAGAGGGCGTTGAGACCTGTTCAAGTACCTTCTGTCTTACATATATATATATATATATATATATATATATATATATATATATATATATATATATATATATATATATATATATATAAATTGAAACTGACCCCGGATATGCGGCTGGCGGCAGTGCGCGCGCACGGGCGCACTTATTGAGGAGCCGCCCCTGTGAAATTTCGACGTATAATGTTTGCTATAGTATCAAAATTGAGGCTTCTAGGCCCACAAAAAATTAAATTACGACATTCGACTATTTTGATTGAAAACTGGCTACCATACGGCAGTCGCTGCCTTCAGGTATTTTAATTAGTGAACCAGACGCTTTCTGTAGGTAATAAATTTTCATGAAAATTTTACTCTCATTTACACGTGTTGAACAAAATAAGTCTGGTTGGCGAGGCTTCTGTTTACGTTACAACGTAATAAATATTCACCATATGAATTTGAACGAAAGTAAACAACACATACTTTCAGATTCTGATAATAATCGTGTGGTAGAAAAGCTGTGAACATGTCCCTCTGGTTATTTTTAGAGCACGTACGGTACAAAATGTCATGGGTTCTGTTTAGTTTTGGCTCACAGATTCTCGGATATTTGTCGTGGCAAAGCTACATTTTTTAAAGGATCCATTTATGTTAAGTGATATTTGATACATTCTGGTATTATTTGATACGTGGTGTTGTTTGTTTGGAGATCGTAATCCATATAATAATATAAATCAACAACGAAGTGTTACGTCCCAGTTGAAGTATGTTTGATTGTTAGAAAGTGTGTAGGTAGAACAATAAGCAGAATAAACATTGTCTTCTTTAATACTAAATCAGATAATATAACGGGTGTACTTAAACTTTCTTCGTTACGTGGACGTGAAAAGGGACGAAAATGTTCTATTCTTTGAATTCTATCAACTGATCTCTCGGAAACGTCGGAATTCGTTACGAGATCTTTGTCGACTCTCTTCTAGGGCTAATAAAACGCATTCAATCATTTTTGTTCAAGCTTTGTTAACCGACCTTACCTAGGTTTGTCTTTGACACTCCCACTACACTTTTTAGCGAATTTTCATTAAGAAAAATTCGCTAATAGAGAGGTCACGATGAAAATCTTTTGAAAAAAATTGTTCAGATGAGCGCGAATTTGTTTCCCTAGAACCCAAAACCAAGGTCCGTTAATATATATATATATATATATATATATATATATATATATATATATATATATATATATATATATATATATATATATATATATATATATATATGTATGTATGTATGTATGTATACATTTCTGGACGTCACACAGTCTGGGAATGACATACTTAAACATTGAATGAAAGGCGTCTCCAGACACCAACATTTATTTTAGATTTCTCTTACTCCCGACGCGTTTCGACACTCCAAGAGGTCATCTTCAGGGGATAAATCTACAAACATAACAAGAGAGGTCTGTCAGAAAAACATTAGTTTTTTCGGTAGACAATTGTGCTCTGACATGCAAATTGCGCAGGAAGCAGTGACCATGCCGTGGTCTGACCCAGGGGCGGTGACTGATATTTTATAGCAGTCAGGATTTGTAGTAAGAAGGAGATCCAAGGGATTTAAGCTATGTGTTGGGATGCGAGGAAAGTAAGTAGCTTGCTGGACCATATTGGCTAAAGAATTGCTGACTGCAAAGGCCTTCGCTGCTCTTCCTTGTGGATCGGTTTTTGAAGATCCTAGCCAATCCTTATTATGGACATTGAAGTCACCAAGAATATTGACCTCGGAGGAAGGATATTCAGGAATTCAGATGGTCGGTTTTTTTCAGAAAGGTAATCAAAGAGCTGGACAAAGTTGTTGTCAGAAGGTGACCGGTAAATGCAACACATGAATTTAGTTGCAGCCCTGAGAGAGAGTTTTATCCATAGTATGTCTTTTCTTCCAGCTTCTAAATTGGGGAGTCTGGTGCAGGGTAGATTGCTACGGACGTACGCGCACACGTCTCCATGCAATCTAAAAGAAGTAAGGAGCTCATACCCCGGGAAATTAAGGTGATTAGTGTCTGTTTTGGCACTGATTTGAGTTTCGGTGAGGAAGAGGAGTTGGGGCCTATTAGCCTGGAGGAAATTGTGGACGGAGTTTAGGTTCGAATTTAGGCCACATATATTCGAGAAGCATATTGTAAATCTCGATGCTGGCGCCCCCTGTACACCCCGAATGGAGGGGTATTTTACCTCTGGAATCTTTTGTACAAGGAGGAGCCATCATCATTTTTGCTTATAAGGGAAACCGACTCATACACCAGAACCGGAAACGTCCGTTGGGACCTCACCGGCCCCTTGATGTAAGGGGTGGTACCTCATCGGGCGTGAAAAAAATCCTTTACTATCGCGTAAAGGAAAATTCCACTACCACCTACCATATTGCAAGTATACCACACCAGAATGATGTTGTTGTTGCCCTTTTTGCAAGGGTATCTGCTTCGTCATTTACTTCGATGCCTTGATGCCCTGGTACCCACATGAAAGTTACTTTGTTGTCCGTAGCCAGTTGCTTCAAGGATTTTTTGCAGTTCCATGTCAGTTTAGACTCAGCTTTGAAATATCGCAGAGTCTTTAGTACTGACTAACTGCCTGAGAGGATGTAGATCTCTCTATTTCTGAGTCTTGTTGGTATGCACTCCTGTGCGCACAGACTTACAGAAAGCATTTCTGCTTGGAAGTGGTGGCAGTTTTTCCTAGGGATTTAGGAGGACTAAAGTTAGGTCATCTTCTTTCCACTCCTGCTCGCTCCTTTTGTTTAGACCCGTCTGTATACCATAGAGATGAATTGTTTGTCAACCTTTTACCACATCAAATGATACTAGAAAGTCCAGTTCAGCTGGTATTTGATCTGTTGGTTTGGCGAATGATTCCAATGGAATAATTTCCAGGGTCTTCAAGTGCCAACCAAGTCTCCTAGTTTAAATTTGTCTGATTGAAATAGTATTGAGGCACTTAGTGCTACCTCTATTGCGGCTGTAGGACATGGTGCCATAGCTCCCGTTATTCCAAGACAGATCAGTCTGCAATTTTTGCAATTTGCTTTGTGTTAAGGCTTGTTCCGTTTTGGCCACCATACTATAGATGCATATGTGACGATGGGCGCAATTAAAGTTTGGTATATTCAATATACTATCCTGGGATTCGGCCCCCATGTTTTTTCTACGGGTCTACGGCATGCCCAGATTGGCATTGTGGCTCTCGAAAGAGTTGTTTCCAAGTGTGTAAATTTATATAAATATTTAACTTCATTGCAAAATTATATCTGCGTTCCATTCAGAGTGGGAGCTTTTAAATTTAGTTTCCCTCTGTTCGTGAATGGGACAAGAACTGTCTTATGAGGATTGACATTAAGCCCCCCTGTTTCACACCAGTTCCTTACTATATTTAGGGCTGTTTGCATTATGCTGGATATTACGGCACCGTGCTTGCCCTTTACTGTTATGACAATATCATCTGCGTATCCTTGGATTATAAATCCCGTTCCGCTCAATGTAATTATAAGTTGATCAACAACGAACCACCACAGCAGAGGTGGTAGCACTCCTCCTTGAGGACAACCTTTTGCTGTCGTTACTATTGCTTTGGTGTCACTTCTGGTAGCCGTGATTACACGGCTTTTTAGCCTTGACTCAATCCATCTTACAATGGGGAATTCCACTCTCCGTTTCTTCTAGGGCCCGTTTGATAGGCTGGTATGAGGTGTTGTCAAAGGCACCCCTTATGCCAATGGGCATTTAATGTGGATTTTACATGGAGCGGTTTTATTGTTAGGGTTTCGCTTCTAATGTATTGATCTAATGCCTTCTCTGTGGTCTTTAGGCGAAAGAATGTGAGGCGGTAGAACTTTGCTTCGTCCACAGTGCGACGTCTTGCTTTTGGTATAAACACCACTAGATGTAACATTTACCACAACTTTTTTTGTGCATAACTGGTGTTCTGATGCTAAATCACACCGTTATGATCATGAAAACACTCTTGAAAAATCTCTACCGTAACGCACTTGCTGCGTCCTAATTTTAAGAGCTAGTGAACCAGTAACACAACAGTATGTAATTTTTAGTGAATTTTTATTTTTAAAAAATTCACTAATAGAGAGGTATCGATGGTGAGACTTTGCAAAAATTTTTTGAAATGAGTGCGAATTAGGACCCCTAGAACCCATATCCGGGGTCAGTTCGAATTTTTATATGTATATATATATATATATATATATATATATATATATATATATATATATATATATATATATATATATATATATATATATATATATATATATATATATATATATATATATATATATATATATGTATCCGTCTGTTAACTCAAATAACCGATTTTGATGAAACTCGGCAAGTGCCTTTCTTTTATTAATGGCTTGGATGAGTTCGTTAGTCAGGAAAATCGGACAGGGTTTCCCGGAAAAATTAGGAGTTTACTTTCAAAAAAAATTTTTTTCTGCGAAAATTACAAGGCTGTTCTAATGAAATTTAACGTATACATTGCCTTAGGAGAGACCTTACTACTTACCAAAATTGAACTTTCTAAGTTTATAGAAAATTGAGTTATTCAAATTTTGAATTTTCTTCGAAAAAAAATTTTTCCTCTGAAAATTACAAAATTATTTTATTGATATTTGGTGGATATCTTGCCTAAGGAAAGCCCTTACTACACACCAAATTTAAATTTTCCAAGTTTATAAAAAATTGAGTTATTGAAATTTGAAGCATTTAATAAAAATTCACTACCATAACGCACTTGCTGCGTCCCGTTTTTTTATAAAGTTTACACTAACAGTCTTGGCCACATGCAACATCAAAATGTCAACGTTTCATCTTACATGACATTTGAAAATCTATCCAGCCTGCTTTGCGAAATACAATAAACTGTCCATAAACAGTAAAAAAACTTCGTAATTCGTTTATGCGCACCATTTTACTTTTTGTGTGGATTTTCAATTATCTGGTGGGCGTTTGGACGTTATTTATATAAGTTTAACAGACAACATCGTTATAACTTGCAATACCCATCTGTTGTTGGTGTCCTTCCAAATGTCAGCAATTACAGTGAATCATCACAGTCTCAGTTATTAACTCAAACATGGCGTGCTATTACACTTTTAATTTAGTAAATGGTTTATTTCAGGACGAGTCATGACTGTATACAACGAGAATTTAAACTGTTAAAAATGTTATAATTTAGTTATTAGAAATAGAAAAGGTCTGGACGCAGCAAATGCGTTATGGTAGTGAATTTTCATAGAAATTATCTGGCACCAAACATTGTTTTTATTAAATGCTTATAACTTTTTTTTGGTTGTAACAAAGGAGCTAAATTTTGGCATATAGTTTAATTTTTAATGGGGAGACCCCGACTTTTGAATTTTGAAAAATTGTTTGCAAATTAGCGGAAACTAGGACCCCTTGAACCCATATCCGGGGTCAGTTTCAATATACATACATACATACATACATACATATATATATATATATATATATATATATATATATATATATATATATATATATATATATATATATATATATATATATATATATATATATATATATATATATATATATATAGGGTACCGCATTGAAAACGAAACAGACCGATTTGCGTCCAGATAATATTTTTTAAGAAACGCTGAAACACGTCAATTTTAATATTGACATAAAACTCAACTTTGTAACATCAACCCCTTAAGGAGGCTGATAACAACCCTTATATTTTAAATATGGAACATGGGTCGAGTGTTACATCATTTGAAAGGTCTTTCTTTTCTGAATTCAGCACACAAATTTTTTTGGAAGTTTTATCAACTCGTTTAAAAATTATTCACAGTTGGAGTTGCAAGAACGTATTTCATTCATAATGATAAGAAATGCACTAATTAGTCAATTTTTCGTTAAAAAAAACTAAAAAACCAAACGTTCAAAAATGTTTATTCAGTTAAGTAAGTGTTCAAATTGTTGACCACCAGCTTCCATACAAAAGTACAAATTTTGTTCAAAACGAGCTCTGACATTCTGGAGCATTTGTGGAGTTATTAGACGGCATTCTTCAACAATGCGTCGTCGTAATTCTTCCAGAGACTCCGATTCTGTTGCGAAAATTCTACTCTTTAAATGGCCCCATAGAAATAAGTCTAAAGGAGTTAAATCCGGTGAGCTAGGGGGGCACTCAATAGCACCTCTACGCCCAATCCATTGCTCTGGAAAGTCTCTGTTCAAAAACTCCCTAACACGTTGTGAAAAATGCGGAGGAGCTCCATCTTGTTGAAACACTAATTGATTTTCTTGATAGCGATCATAATTTTCAACAATATCAATTAGTAGAGGGTAAACGATATCTTCTAGTAACTCCAAATACGTTTCGCCACTCAAATTGCCATCAAGAAAAATTGGTCCGATTAAACGGTCTCCAAAAATGCCGGTCCAGACATTCAATTTCTGTGGAGTTTAAGTGTGGACTTCGTGAAAATTTCTTGGATTATTATCTGCCCAATAACGACAATAATGACGATTGACTGTAGAGTTTAATAAAAACGTACACTCGTCTGAAAAACAGATATTGAACAGAAAGTTCCCGTTATCAGCTATTCGTGCAGTCATAATTTCACAAAACTCCAGCCGCCGATCATATTCATCTTCATTCAGTTGTTGTACAAGATGAATTTTATACGGGTGAAATTTATGATGCTTCAATATTCGCTGAATAGTTCTTCTTTTGATGTTTGAAACAGTGGCCAATTTTCTCATGCTCAAAGTTGGGTCTGCAGCAATTTGTCCTAAAACTTCAATCTCAGTAGTCTCATTTCTAACCGGAAATTCACGTTCAGGATCCACTTTTTGTTGACTACTGAACCACTTGTCGAAACTTTGCAACTAACTCCAAAATGTATTTTCTGTTAACATGTCTGTTCGGATGTCGTTCATTAAACAAATTTGCGGTACGGTTGGCACAGTCATCGTTTTTGAAAAAAAGAGTAATTATTTCAACTCTTTCTTCTACAGAATACACCATTGTGAAATTAATTTTCGGTAGTACTATCAAGTATCAAAGCGACCGATAAACTGAAATAATAAACCGAATTTCTCTCATTCCGATAAGAAATGTTCTGATAGTCTATTTTTTGTTTACAAACCAACAAAACATTGACTATCAGCACATTTCTTATCGGAATGAGTGAAATGCGTTTTTGCATCTTCAACTGTTAATCATTTTTAAACGAGTTGATAAAACTTCCAAAAAAATTAGTGTGCTGAATTCAGAATAGAAAGGGCTTTCAAATGATGTAACACTCGACCCATGTTCCCTATTTAAAATATAAGGGTTGTTATCACCACCCTTAAGGGGTTGATGTGACAAAGTTGAGTTTTATGTCAAAACATGTCCCCCTCAATATTAAAATTTACGTGTTTAAGCGTTTCTTAAATAAAAAAATTCTCTGGACGCAAATCGGTCTGTTTCGTTTTCAATGCGCCACCCTATATATATTATATATTATACAGAGTTAGTTTAAAGTATGGAAACATATGCACAATCAACCAAGGGTTGCGGTGCTATCGGGGCGGCAAGGCCGCGGACGAGCCCTGAGGGAAAAAAAAGTATGGAAACATCTGAATATCTCACCAACGGGAAACGATAAAAATAAGATTTTGACACATGTTGCAAAGTTGCCGTAGGTGCATATTTTCACGTTACGACAAAACATACAGGCTGGTCCTAAAAAGCGTTGTGGTTGCAATGATTGAATTTTTAAATGGAACACCCTGTATAGTATATCTATATCATTTTATGAATTCTTTCCAACTTTAGATTAACTTTCTTATAAGATACGCTCTGCCCAAATTCTATAGTTACGCAGATATCGGCACTTTAATTATTGCATTACATGTATTGATAAAAATAATAGTAACATACATAAATCTTATGGACGGAAAACAACAAATAAAAATGTTTTCACAGGTATTGTAGGGTTGCCACGGAAATATAAAATACAGGAGGTGGTAATGAAAAGCATATCCAGTAAGCCTCAAAATGTTTATTCTAGTATTACAACTTGAATCCTATTAATAAAAATAATCAACATTTAAAGAAGTAAAGAAAAATAACCAAACAAATTCGAAAGTAAATGTTGAAAGTGCAAACCATTTACGATTTGACAGTATCCAAGTCTTTTACAAAATTGTGTAATGAGAGGAAGTACCAAGCATCTTGTTGATACCATATGTCATCAGAAGGTAACATGGGATTGCCTGGATTGGGAAATATGGCTGCTATAGCTGGCAGAATATTATTTCTTAACAGGTCCAGTTATCTGTCACCATTTAAATTACCTTCTACATAAAAGGGTCCGATTATGTGATTATTAATAATCCCCGCCCCAACATTTATTTTCTGCGGCCACTGCGTGTCTCTCCCTCATCCAACGGGGATTGCGTCTAGATCAAATCCGGCAATTATGTCTATTTACTTCTCTGTTGAGGCAAAACGTTACCTCATCAGAAAATATATATTTTTTCAAAATTGACATCAACGTTATTTTTTCTTCAACTATTTCACAAAACTGCAATCTGCGGTCTGGGCCATCTTCTGTAAGTTTTTGATTGTAGTAAATTTTATAAGGTTTCATTTTTTCTGACCTCAAAATTCTTATCACGGACGTCTGAGCGATATTGTTGTCTAGCGCCAACTGGTTTGAAGGTATTTGAGGATTTTCCTCAACTTGGAGTAGCACATTTAGTTTCGTTTCATCTTCTGTGGCCGTTTTCGCCCTGCCAGGTTTAGGACAATTTTTAACATTTCCAGTCTATATATCTCTTGATAGGTTTTCCCGGACAATTTTGAGTTTTCTTTTGAAAAAAAAAATTCTCCGAAAATTACAAAGCTATTTTAATGCAATTTGTTTGATATGTTTCCTTGGGAAAGACCTTGCTACACACCAAAATTCAACTTTCTAAAATTATAGAAAATTGAGTTATTCAAATTTTGAGTTTTCTTTCGAAAAAAATTTTTTTCCGGAAAATTACAAAGTTTTTGTGATGAAATTTGGTGGATATGTTGCCTTGCGAAAGACCTTAATACCCACCAAAATTCAACTTTCTAAGTTTATAGAAAATTGAGTTATTCAAATTAGAAGCATTTAATAAAAAGTCACCACCATAACGCATTTGCTGCGGCCCGAACTTTTTTACACTACATTTGGAAACCATAGCATTTCTAAATAGAGAATGAGAGATCTTTCAAATGAGGCGTCTCAAGTCGCTACTTCTTATTTAAAAATTTGGGGGTGCAACTGTCACTCGAAAGGAGTTGAATGTAGGGCTGAAGTTTTTACGTTGTAGGGTGCCATTTTTGTGTGTGTAAATATGCACAAGAATTAAGGTACTGAATTCATTCAATTTGGCTGTTCCCCACTGTATGCAAATTTGAATGTACCTCCGAAATGGGTTCCAAATGCCACAATTCGCGCTCTTTGAAAAAAAATTCAAAATTCGAAAGTAGCTACTTCTCAAAAAGCGACATTTTCCTTATGAAGATAAGTTAAAAACGAGCTGTAGTTCGCTGACACCCCAGCAAATACCGGCGTGAGGTTAGCAGCCAAATTCCAGCGGATAATTTCTAATATATTAGAAATAATATTTCGACCTTAAAAACTTCAGTTGCATGTTTGCCGCCTAGATGGCAAAAAATTGAAGAAAAAAATTTCACCATATACAAAAGAAAACATAATTGAGGCCAGCTATGACAAAAACGAAAATGAAATGCCAAGGTATTATTGAGTTGTAGTCAAAAGTATATTTAGGTAGCAACCCTGTTCTAAAATTTCGACCCCTTTTGTCGTGCTTCATGGTGAAGCAGCCTTTTGTTAAAACTTCAACCCCTCGCTTGCCCTCCTTCATAGTGAAGTCCGCACCCAAATTTAGACATTGATTTTAATTAACATGAAATGTGAAATAAAATTGCTTTTTTAGCTAAGACAAAAATGGCGTGCCAAGATAAGTGATAATAATATTGAAAGCGTATTAACATAGTAACCTTGTGCAGAAATTTCAACCCCTTGCTTGGCGTTCTTCATAGTGAAGTCGACACCCAAATAGAGAAATTGACTTTAATTAGCTTGAAAAGTGATATAAACTAGCATTTTTGGCCAAGACAAAAATGGGGTGATAGCATTATTAAATAACAGTCATAACAGTATTAAAAGCATATTTTCGTAGTAACCTTCTGCAAAAATAAAAGACCTTTTTAGTCGAGTCAAAAATGGGGCGTCAATATAAGTGATAAGACTGAAAGCATATTAACATAGTAACCTTGTGCAAAAATTTCAACCCCTTGCTTGCCGTCCTTCATAGTGAAGTCGGCGCCCAAATAGAGAAATTGACTAATTAACATGAAAAGTGTTATAAAATGGCTTTTTTAGGTAAGACAAAAATGGGGTGCCAAGATAAGTAATAATAGTATTGAAAGCATATTGACTATGGATGTTAATTGCACTTGTTGATATTAAATCCATACGTAAACATTTAATATAACTTTATTACTTCACTAACTGAATAAACTATACGATACATTTAACTATAATACACTTTAATAACAATTACAACAGTACACGAGTACATAGCAGTTCACTGCAGCAGTTGGTAGCGAGGAGAGAGAGAGAGAGAGAGAGAGAGAGAGAGAGAGAGAGAGAGAGATCGCCTGGTGTATCTTATATGCGGTATTTCTTGACAGCTGGCTGTCGCATAACGTAACGCAACGTTTAGCTGTCAAATGCAAAAACATAGAGTAGTGTTGACGGAAACACTGCGGTCGGAACCACCGCCACATTGACATAGCAGCGTTGTGCTAAAACTTCAACCCTTTGCTTGCCGTCCTTCATAGTGAGGTCGGCACCCAAATGTAGACATTGATTTTAATTAACATGAAAATAAAATTGCTTTTTTAGTCAAGACAAAAAATGGAGTGCCAAGATAAGTGATAATAATACGGAAAGCATATTTTCGTAGTAACCTACTACAAAAGTCTCAACCCCTTGCTTGCCGTCCTTGTCTTGGCTAAAAAAGCCTTTTATTTCACTTTTCATGTTAATTAAAATCAATGTCTTTATTTGGGTGCCGACTTCACTATGAAAGACGACAAGCAAGAGGTTGAAGTTTTACAACAACTTGCTATGTTAATATGCTTTTAATATTATTATCACTTATCTTGGTACCCCATTTTTGTCTTGGGTAAAGAGGCCATTTCATTTCACTTTTCATGTTAGTTAAAGTCAATTTCTCTAGTTGGGTGCCGACTTCACTATGAAGGACGTCAAGCAAGGGGTTGAAATTTTTGCAGAAGGCTACTACGAGAAGATTGTGTCAATACTATTATCACTTATCTTGGCACTCCATTTTTGTCTTAGCTAAAAAAAACATTTTATAACACTTTTCATGTTAATTAAAGTCAATTTCTCTATTTGGGCGCCGACTTCACTATGAAGGACGACAAACAAGGGGTTGAAATTTTTGCACAATGTTACTATGTTAATATCTTTCAGTATTATCACCTATCTTGGCACCCCATTTTTGTCTTGGCTAAAAAGGCCATTTTATTTCACTTTTCATTATAATTAAAATCAATGTCTATATTTGGTTGCCGACTTCACTATGAAAGACTGCAAGCAAGGGGTTAAAGTTTTACAAAAAGGTTGCTATGTTAATATGCTTTCAATATTATTGTCACTTATGTTGTCACCCCTTTTGTCTTGGCTAAAAAGGCCATTTTATTTCACTTTTCATGTTAATTAAAGTCAATTTCTCTATTTGGGTGCTGACTTCACTATCAAGAACGGCAAGCAAGGGGTTGAAATTTTTGCAGAAGGTTCCTATGAAAAGATGCTTCCAATATTATTATTAGTTATCTTGCCATCACATTTTTGTCTTGGCTAAAAAAAGACCATTTTATTTCACATTTCACATTACAGAAAGTAAATGTCCATATTTGGGTGTTGACTTCTCATGAAGGACGGCAAGCAAGGAGTTGAAGGTTTTGCGCAAGGTTGCTATGTTAATATGCTTTCGATATTATTGTCACTTATCTTGGCACCCCATTTTTGTCTTGGCTAAAAAAGCCATTTTATTTCACTTTTCATGTTAATTAAAATCAATCTATCTATTTGGGTGCCGACTTCACTACGAAGGACGGCAAGCAAGGGGTTGCAATTTTTGCACAAGGTTGCTATGTTAATATCCTTTCAATATTATCATCACATATCTTGGCACCCCATTTTTGTCTTGGTTAAAAAGGATTTTTTTTCCAATTTTTCACTCATTTAAAATTTATGTCTATACTTGGGTGCATACTTCACCATGAAGGACGACAAGCAAGGGTTTGAAATTTTAGAACAGGGTTGCCACCTAAATATACTTAAAACCTTTGATTATAACTCAATAATACCTTGGCACTTCATTTTCGTATTGGTCATATTTGGCCTCAATTAGGTTTTCTTTTTATGGTAAAATTATTATTTTTTGTTTGGATTTTTTACCATCTAGCACGCAAACATGCAACTGAAGTTTTTAAGGCCAAAATTAATATTAGTTTTAATATATTAGAAATTAGCCGCTGGAATTTGGCTGCTAACTTCACGACGGTTCAGCAAATAACGTCTGATTTATCACCTGGTACCTTAGAGGAATAAACTGTAATCTCCAGCATGTTTTATGTTACGTGTATTTAATTTAAGTGCATATAAATGATGGTGAAATAAAAAGCAGAAGGGAATGCGGTTGTGTAGTCGTGTGGGCGTCGAAGGTCATGCCATCGTAGCATCCAGAACATGCTTTAGCACATACAGAGTCTTCATTATTGCAGTAATTTAATCGTTTATTATCTTGCTAGGCGCCATTCGTTCAGGCTTGGCGACTTCATGTAGATTGTCTTCAGAAAGTAAATACATTCTGCGTAATGACGTCGATATTAATGGAAATTATATACGTTTCTTATACCTGTTGTAATCTTAAAGAAATTTGTTTATGATGTTTTTTTCATCTGGGTCATTTAGCAACATACCTTTTTTTATGAAGTAAATCATGAACGGCCTATTATCGTCTCTAAGACTTGTATAGTTGGAGATTTTATGTCCTCGGAAATATGTCTGCCGCGAGGGCATTCCAAAGCTTAGATGCTCTACGAAAGAACGATGATTCTTTAAGAACTGTTTGATAAACGGGTGATTTGAAACCAAAAGCGTGGGCTTTTGACTAAAAAGAGTTTGCCGATTAGAGGTCGCAAGCGGAGGTAGATTGTACATTCTTTAATAAGTCGTATGTGCCCTTGGTCTCTCAGCCCTGCGACCTCAACGGGTCTTTTGTGCACGACTCTTTCCTAGTAGTTGTCCAAAAAGTTCAGACGTTTTAAGTAGTCTACTATCTTTTTGGGGGCTAATTTCTGGTGTGTTAAAGTCACCTCTCCAAGGTATTTAAGCGTTTTGCAGAACTGAGCCGTGTAGTCGCCTAGCAAATGTTCTGTTGCATCTGCTGATTTAGTGCAGGAACTGCAGTTTTCACTCTTCTCATTACCGCTCTTCATAAGCTGATCCCTTACCGAGGAGTGCCTGTGAAAAGTCCTGTGATTATTTTCAAGTCGTCTATGTTCAATTCAAGAAACAGTTCAGACTTCTCAGTTGATGTGGTGAGGAACCGTTTTGCCTGGCGTTTTGCTCCAATATGAGAATTTGATTCCTCTCCCAAGCATCACGTTTATTTCTTACTTGGCTTTTTGTTAATCTACAATAGGGCACTGAACCATAGTTACCTTCTACGGGGTTCTGGATTTGTTGAATAACAAAACATAACTTTTCAAACAACTAATTTATTATAATCAACTATTTTCCAAACCAAAATCAACTAAAATATTTATCTCAATTACTAAATGTCCATAGAACTATATTCCACTATCCACCTTCTATGATCGCTTCTTATACACTAACACTGCTGACTTGCTTAATACTCTATGATCACTTATTCTACACCACACTAACTCAATACTGAACTAACTTACTCTATGTGCCGCTCGCCTATTTATACTGTCCATAGGGATTCTAGACCTTCTACACTGTTCTACACCTGTCACTTCTGCTCCGTTCTAGAAATATCATTCCAGAGTGTTTACTGTTACCAGCACACTACAACCGGCCTCTGACCATAGAAGTAACAAAGTCCATAAACTTAATTCTCATAGACAAATGTGTCACTGCCTCCCACTTACATTCGATCGTCTCGGTCGAATTCTGACATTTCTTGGTATGGCGTAAGTCTGTGCATATTGACCAACTTCATCTTGCTCTCCGGGCTCCTCTGAATTCGATAGACAACGTCATTGATCCTTTTGACCACCTTATAAGGACCTTCCTATAATTTCTGTAATTATGGTGACCGTCCCTTGCGTCGCACTGGATTGTAGAACCACACCCGATCTTCTTTAAAACCAGCTGAATTAGCTCGCACGTCATAACGGTCGTTTTCTATTCGTATATGCATTCGTTTTCCTTCTCGTCAATATGTCGGAGAAGTTCTTATATGGTACTGGCTCTTTCGTGTAGTTGCTCTCGTTCTGGTGTTTCTACTTGCAAAACTATCTCGGCGGGCCCTATTCATCCTGTCGACATCGGCCCTGTTCCAACAAAAGTGTTCACTGACATTTTTCTGTGTTGGCTTCACATTTACATGGTCTTTACACCCTTCGTCTTGTACTTCTCTCATAATTTCTTCTCCACTTGCTTCTGGCTGAGTAACTGGGTCGTCTCTCCCTCTCAGGGCTCTCTTCACTGGAATGGCACATTCACGGCAGACGTTGCTATTTTCCTCAATGGTGATTTTCCGCAGTACCAGGCTACTGCTAGGCGACATTATTATTTCTGCACCGCCGATAGTCAGGATGTTAGTGCCAAGATCAAGTTTGGCGCATCGACCCAGAAGTATGTCCAAGCCAATTATAATCGGGTCTGATATGGCGACGACTATGGCTCTCTGCTTTGCCTTCCATGTCCCAATTTGTAGCTTGACGTCAGTTTCGGCAAATACCTGGATCCGATCACCACTGCCTGCATTTACTCTGTACACTGTCTGGCTCTCTCACTCGCAATCTTAGAACCATGTCGCGGCGAATAATCGTCCTAGGTGCGCCTGTGTCGACGACCATCTGGGTCTTATTACCGCTTACATATCCGTCTGCGACGAGAGCGCTGCCAGAATCGCTAACCTGTTGTTGTTCTGCAATTTTCTCTAGTATCTGTATGGTCTTGGATGAATCTGTTTTATTATCTTCTTGGACCTGGAGACTGCTAACTTTTACTTGACTTTCCGACGCTTGCTTTACCGCTTCAAACTCCAATGAATCTGCCAAAGCATTGTTCAAGTTTTTGTGTCTCACCATTCTCAGCGCCTGTTGCGTGTCGCTATCTCTGATGCCGTCAATGAAGGTTTGCACCGACAGCTGGTTTAGAAACTCCATCGGAGCTATGGGATAGGCTAATCGCGTTCGTTTGACAATGTCGGCGTGGAGTTGTTGGAGACTTTTGCCCGGTTTCTGACAACGACTTTTTAACTGAAATCGGTACAACTGTTGTAAACGCTGGTCGCCAAACCTAATTTCTAATTGATGTCTGATGCTGTTAAAACTCAGCGGTTCTTCCCTGGGAATACCTTGAAGCACATCTAGAGCATCTCCCCTGAGAGCTACAATTAACGAAGTCCCTTTCTCTCTCTCGCCCCAACCATTTGCTGTAGCAGCGGCTCCAAACTGGCGTAGATAAAGACCCCATGGGCCTGAGCCATCAAAAGTGGGGACCATAATTGTTACGACCGGGCTATTTTCGACTCTGATGTTTTCCTTGGCTGGGGTATCACATCTCTTTTCTAGTGATTGCATTTTCTGCTGAACTTCTTCTTGTATACTCGTCTGTTTGTCATGTACATCATCGCTGATACTCCTTACTCGGCTTTCTACTTGCTGGAAGATGTCGTCTATTACCTGCTTCATACGTTCGTCGACATATAAAGTAATATTCTCAATTATGCTGGCCTGTTCTTGTAGAATTTTCTTTGTTACTTCATCTTTTCTTCTTATTTCTTCCTTTGCTTCTTCGTCCCCTTTTCTCAGTTCCTCTCTCATCTCTCTGTCTCTTTTTCTCATTTCTTCTTCGGCTTAATCGTCTCTTTTTCTGGCCTCTTCATCTCCTTTTCTCATTTCTTCTTTGGCATCGTCGTCTCTTTTTCTAGCCTCTTCAGATCTTTTTCTTATTTCTTCTTTGGCTTCTTCGTCTCTTCTTTTGGCCTCTTCATCTCCTTTTCTCATTTCTTCTTTCGCTTCTTCATCTCTTTTTCTCAGCTCTTCTTTAGCCTCTTCATCGCTTTTTCTGGCTTTTTCTTTAATTTATTTAATCAATTCCAATAGCTGAGCGTCCATATTGGCTGTTGCGCCACGTGTCTTAGGCATATACGTACTTAAAGCTGGTACACAGTTTATTCTGTTTCAAGAACACACCCAGTTATGCCTTGCTGCTGACACTGATCTTCCAGAAATTCTAGAAATTTTCACGTTATTCAACGATTATTCTGGAAAATATTTCCGCTAGCAGCTTGAAAATCCCATTTCTGACACCAATTGTTACGTTCTACGGGGTTCTGGATTCGTTGACTAACAAAACACAACTCTTTAAACTACTAATTTATTATAACGAACTATTTTCCAACTCCAAGATCAACTAAAATATTTCTCTCAATTGCTAAATGCCCATAGAACTATATTCCACTGTCCGCCTTCTATGATCGCTACTTATACACCAACACTTAATGCTGACTGGCTTAATAATTATCACTTATTCTACACCACACTAAATCAATACTGAACTAACTTGTGTGCCTTCTTATTTATACTGTCTATAGAGATTCTAGACATTTTACACTGTTCTACACCTGTCACTTCTGCTCCCTTCTAGAAATATCATTCCAGAGTGTTCACTGTTACCAACACACTACAACCGGCCTCTGACCATAGAAGTAACAAAGTCCATAAACTTAATTCTCATAGACAAATGTGTCACTGCCTCCCTCTTACATTCGATCGTCTCGGTCAACTTCTGACATTTCTTGGTATGGCGTAAGTCTGTGGATGTGGACGGCTTTGCTCTTCGGGCTCATCTGAATTCGATAGACAACGTCATTGATCCTTTTGACCACCTTATAAGGTCTTTCCCATAATTTATGTAGTTTCGGTGACCGTCCCTTGCGTCGTACTGGATTGTAGAACCACACCCGATCCTCTTCTTTAAAACCAGCTGAATTAGCTCGCAGGTCATAAGGGGTCTTCATGCGGTCGCTTTCTATTCGTATATGCATTCGTTTTCCTTCTCGTCAATATGGCGGAGAAGTTCTTACATGGTACTGGCTCTTCCGTGTAGTTGCTCTCGTTCTGGTGTTTCTACTTGCAAAACTATCTCGGCGGGCCCTATTCATCCTGTCGACATCGGCTCTGTTCCAACAAATGTGTTCCGTGACTTTTTTCTGGGTTGGCTTCACATTTACATGGTCTTTACACCCTTCGTCTCGTACTTCTCTCAATTTCTTCTCCACTTGCTTCTGGCTGAGTAACTGAGTCGTCTCGCCCTCTCACGGCTCTCTTCACTGGAATGGCACATTCACGGCAGACGTTGCTATTTTCCTCTATGGTGATTTTCCGCACCAGGCTACTGCTAGGCGACATTATTATTTCTGCACCGCCGATAGTCAGGATGTTAGTGCCAAGATCAAGTTTAGCGCATTGACCCTGAAGTATGTCCAAGCCAGTTATAATCGGGTCTGATATGGCGGCGACTATGGCTCTCTGCTTTGCCTTCCATGTCCCAGTTCGCAGGTCGGCGTCAGTTTCGGAAAATACCTGGATCCGATCACCACTGGCTGCATTTACTGTGTACACTGTCTGGCTCTCTTACTCGCCATCTTGGAACCATGTCGCGGCGAACGATCGTCCTAGGCGCGCCTATGTCGACGACCATCTGGGTCTTATTACCGCTTACGTATCCGTCTGCGACGAGAGCGCTGCCAGAATCGCTAACCTGAGAAATGGTTACCGGCCTTAGCTTCACTTTCTCTCTTGCGCGTGATCTTAGAGCCAAACATTCGCCCCTTATATGTCCCACCTTGCGGCAGTTCCAGCAGCGCAAGGCATTTGTACGGTGAGCTCCTATTGGGTGTCAATGAGACGTCGACCTTATTTGTTCTGCTATTTTCTCTAGTAGCTGCATGATCTTGGATGAATCTGTTTCATTTTCTTCTTGGACCTGGAGACTGAGAACTTTTACATGACTTTCCGATGCTTGCTTTACCGCTTCAAACTCCAATGAATCTGCCAAAACATTGTTCAAGTTTTTGTGTCTCGCCATCCTCAGCGCCTGTTGCGTGTATTTATACTGTCCATAGAGATTCTAGACCTTCTACACTGTTTTACACCTGCCGCTTCTGCTCCCTTCTAGAAATATCATTCCAGAGTGTTCACTGTTACCAAAACACTACAACCGGCCTCTTACCATAGAAGTAACAAATTCCATAAACTTAATTCTCATAGATAAATGTGACAGTATTATTGCTCCCCATTTTGCAAGGCTATCTGCTTCCATATTTTATTCAACATCTTGATGCCCTTGTACCTACATCAAAGTTACTTTGTTGCTCGTAGCTAGTTGCTTAAAGGATTTTTTGTAGTCTCAGGTCAGTCTAGGCTTTTTGCTAATCCACAATAGTGCCCTGGACCATAGAATGGTATTATTGCTGTCCATTTTGCAAGGCTATCTGCTTCCATATTTTCCTCAATGTCTTGATGCCCTTCTACCCACATCAAAGTTACTTTAATGCTTGTAGCCAGTTGCTTCAAGGATTTTTGGTAGTCTTAGGTCAGTCTAGACTCGGTTTTGAAAGATTTCAGTCTTTAGTACTGCCTGACTGTCTGAGAGGATCGAGATCTCTCTATTTTAAGTCTTCCTTGTGTGTACTCCTGTACATAGAGATTGATAGCAACCATTTCTGCTTGGAAGATGGTGGAAGTTTTCCGCAAGGACTTAGCGCATGTGTTAGGTTAAGTTAGGTTCTCTTATTTCCAGTCCTGCTTCCTCAATTTGTTTAGACCCGTCTAAATACCATCTGGATGAGTTGTCAGCCTTTAACTGCCTGTCCCATGCCCATACCTGCCGGTTACTTATGACCACGTGAAATAAGACTATGAAGCATATTTTAACTGCCGTTGGATCTGTTGGTTTGGCGAGTGACTCCAATATAATAATTTCCAGGATCTTCAAGTGGCCAACCAAGTCTCCTCTTTCAAATTTGTCTACTTGAAATAGTCTCGAGACACTTAGTTGCTTCCCTCTTCACGCATTTCTGCACTGCAGTAAGATTCAGCATAGGCTCTATTGTAGCTGTACGGCATAATGCCCGAGCTCCCGTTATTTCAAGACAGATCAGCCTCTGTAATTTTTGTTGCGATTTGCTTTGTGTGAGGCTTGTTCCGTTTTCGGCCACCATACTGTAGATGCATGTGTAACCACTGGCTTAACCACAGTTTGGTGTATCCAATAAACCATCCTGGGATTCAGCCCCCATGTCTTTCCTATGAGTCAACGGCAAGTCCAGATTGACATTGTGGCCCTCGAAATAGTTTTTTCCAAATGTGTGTTCCAGTTCAGTTTTTGGGTCTAAGAAAATACCTAACTATTGAACTTAATGGAAAAATTGTATCTGTGTTCTATTCAGAGTAAGAGCTTTTAAATTTAGTTTCCTCTTGTTCAGGAATGGGACAAGAACTGTCTTATGAGGATTGAAATTAGAACTTGCAGCGGTACCAACGAACCAACATCTAAGGAGCAATGTAGATGGTATTATAAAAAGGAGAGGTAGATATATTATTTCTAAATGTCAAAACGTCAGAGGTCGACATACTTCAAGGTTGAATTAAAAGGCTTATACTTCCAGATAAACTTAATTATAAATCCTTACGCGTTTCAGCTTCTACCGAACCATCTTCAGGGGATAACTACGTTCTGTTTCTTTCAAGAACCACACTGTATAAAAATTGTCATTCTCTCTATTGTCTTCAGTGTTCCAGACAATAGATGAGAACACACGGAAGACAATAGATGGAATTCCAACTGTGATGATTTCTTATACAGTGTAATTCTTGTAAAAAAAAAGACAGAACGTAGTAATCGTCTGAAGATGGCCTGGTAGGAGCCGCAGCGCGTAGGGATGTATAATGAAGTTTGTCAGGAAGTGTAAACCTTTTAATTCAACCTAAAAGAGGTAGAGATCCTCAAACAGTCTCCTGTTACTTAGAGAAGAATATTGACTGTGATAGATGAATCTCCTATAAGGCGAACAGCTCGTTTCTGAATAGAATATAGGACGGATAAGGTTTTTAGGATAGCACCACAGACATGAGAACAGTATTTTAACTGTGGGCGTATATGTGATTTATACAGCGTAAATAGCTGCTGTGATAAAATCAAACTTTTAACCCGAAACAACCTGAAACCTGGGTAGGTTTCATAGCTGCTGTTTTTGCAATATTGAAAACATGTAAATGCCAGTAGAGACCACTGCAACAATTATACCCAATGTAGAGAGTGTGGATTTATTGGGCAGTATTTTGCCAGTCATCCAACTGTCTTGGGCCTGTAAGTCACTCTTCGTAGAGAAGATGGACTCTGTATTTCTGAAACAAGCATAAAACAATCAGATGTGAGGAGCCCAGCTAAGAATCCTGGAGGGGTCATCATTTTGGGATTTGGTTACTTTGACTCTCATTCATACGGAGGTAGAGCCAGAGATTGGGCAAGTGAATGAGAACGTTCTGCGAAGAGTGCTATAGAACCTCGGTGGTACAGCTGTTAGGATGTGTACCTATGAACCGAAGGGTACCGAGTTCGATTCCCAGGGTTTCCCGTTCACTTTTTCAGTACATACAGTACAATTAACATCAACCGAGGTTGTGCCATTGTATTTGGCAAGTTGAATGTCTGCCCGTTCCGCCCTTCGGATGGGGCGTAAAGCCGTCGGACCCGTGTCCATGCGATGTTGGGCACCTTAAAGATTCCTACCCTCCTTACAGAAAGGCAAAGGTTCGGGAAAGTGGGGTGAAACTGCTTACTGGCGTCGGTGGTTGGCCATAGTCGCGGAAATAGACCGACATTAAAGAAAAAAAGAGTGTTATCATCAGCGAAGTTGATGTTCGTACTGTTGGTTGTAAACAAAAGGTGTGTTCTCGCTGTAATTAGTATACTGACGAGCACTAATTAGAGCGAAACCGGTCTGCGGTTCTAATTATGGTGCGAATACATCTAGCCTTACATGTATTGTCCATATATTAGGGAAGAAATGGGCCAGGGTTGACAATTTAGAAAATTGTTAGTTGGTTGTACACAGTCTCTATTTTATAACATTTTGTGTTATTTGGAGCTGTCGTGACAACATACTAAATGGTGCCGCACCGAGATGGCGACCCTGTCGTACATCTCACAATGTTCTAGGAGGCTGGCCATAGCCGTATTACTTAATAGGTGTGTAATTAGTATACCGTACTGACGAGCTCTAATTAGAGCGAAACCGGTCTACGGTTCTAATTATGGTGCGAATACATCTAGCATTACATACATTGTACCTATATTAGAGAAGAAAGGGACCATATATATATATATATATATATATATATATATATATATATATATATATATATATATATATATATATATATATATATATATATATATACTTATAAAAAATGAAACTGGCCCCGGATATGGGGTTCTAAGGGTCCTAGTTCTCGCGCTCATTTGAAGACATTTTTGTAAAGTCTCACCATCGATACCTCTCTATTAGTGAATTTAAAAAAAATAAAAATTCACTAAAAGTAGGTCCTATACCCTTGTGTGAAGTTAACTATTTGTAGGGGATGTTACGGAGATGAGAAGACGATCAGACCTACGTAGGGGACCCGATGTTACTACTTTGTAGTTTTCCGGCTTAGTCGCCAAAAAAAAAAAACATAAAAGTGTGTAGGCTGTATTATCACATATCTTGAATAATTATTACTCACTGATAATATTGTTGAATAACTTATTTTATTAAATAATTGTCTTGAACCAAACCTTGAAATAGCATTTCCTAGAATTATGTCAGTATTGTCAAATTCAGGTTTCAGACAGCGTTTTATGTAATGTAACAGTGGTATTTCCTGGATTCTTTTTGAGTTCAAAGACCCCCACTACATAATAAGACTATTTCTAAAAATTATTGGTTCCCAGTTCTTAAATTATTTCTGCCAACAAAGTAGGACAGCTTTATGCATTTACAAGAAAATATTAACTTGAATATAAACCATTTAGGAAATCCCCATTCCCTTTATATTATCTTACATAATGTTACCTTGATGTTTTTAAATCCCGTAGCGATTAATCAAAAAACCAAACTTATTGTTGCTGGTATTATTTTTAGCAAACAATAGTTGAAATAAATGAGAGTTTGAGGTAACCCGAACCAAAAACAGATGAGCAACTTACCAAAAGTGGAACGTAATTTACAACGAATTTAATTGATGTGTCATGACATTGAAAATGTGTGATACTTTATTTGGAAAGTTCTGATTAAATAGTATATTAGCTAACGATACCATTTTAGCTCATTACATTTAAAGGTGCTTGTTTAATTGACAATACTTTTTAACTGACTTCAATAGCTCAAGTATTATAGGAACCGACTTTAAAATAAACGATAAATCGCTGCTCACAAAATAAGTAGCCTCTACTCCCTCTTATCACCAGATTTATCATACAGAGTGCTTAAATAATGTTGCACCAAATGGGATTATCCAGAAATGTTTTAGTGAATTTTCTTAGAAAAAATTCACTAATGAGGAGATCTCGACTTTTGAATTTTGAAAAAATTTCTTCAAATGAGCGCGATCTAGGACCCCTAGAACCCATATCCGGGGTCAGTTTCAATTTTTATATGTTTATATATATATATATATATATATATATATATATATATATATATATATATATATATATATATATATATATATATATATATATATATATATATATATATATATATATATATATATATATATATATATATATATATATATATATATATATATATATGTATCACACCGATAACTTAAAAAATAATGGGCCGATTTTGATAAAATTTGGCATGTACCTTTCTTTTGTAAATGGCTTGGATAAGTTCGTTAGCCAGGAAAATCGGACGAGGTTTTCCGGGAAAATTTTGAGTTTTCATTCGAAAAAAATTCCTATCTCAAAAAGTAATAAGCGGATTTTAATAAAATTTGGCATGTACCTTTCTTTTGTATATGGCTTTGACAAGTTTGTTAGTCAAGAAAATCGGACGAGGTTTTCCGGGAAAATTTTGAGTTTTCATTCGAAAAAAATTCCTATCTCAAAAAGTAATAAGCGGATTTTAATAAAATTTGGCATGTACCTTTCTTTTGTATATGGCTTTGACAAGTTTGTTAGTCAAGAAAATCGGACAAGGTTTTCCGGGAAAATTTTGAGTTTTCATTCGAAAATTTTTTTTATCAAAGAATAATAGGCCGATTTTGATAAAATTTGGCATGTACC
This sequence comes from Tillus elongatus, assembly GCA_964006375.1. Lineage (NCBI taxonomy): Eukaryota > Metazoa > Arthropoda > Insecta > Coleoptera > Cleridae > Tillus > Tillus elongatus. The sequence goes on along the minus strand of OZ023262.1, from coordinate 36,594,704 downwards.
TTCCTTTTGTAAATGACTTTGACAAGTTCGTTAATCAAAAAAATCGGACGAGGTTTTCCGGGAAGATTTTGAGTTTTAATTTGAAAAAAAATTTTATCTTAAAAAATAAGAAATCTATGATAACCAAATTTGGTAGGTAGGTTTACGATATAAAAAGTAAACTATATACCAAAATTTAGATTTCTATGTTACAAGAAAAAAAAATTATAATAAAATATTTTGTGCCAGATCATTTCTATGAAAATTCACTACCATAACGCACTTGTTGCGTCCAGGCTTTTGATATTTAGATTTGACATTTGGTGGCGTTAAATTATATATAAATACCCATATTTTGATATGAATTTCATTTGTTTTGGGCGACTGGTGTTTGTCAAAAGCAATCATCTTGAATTGTTTTAAATGGCAACCTAGGTTTAAGATGGTGTCATTTGGCTGGTACTTGATTTAGAAATACAAAATGGTATATCATAAGGTTGTTTATTCTAAAATAAAAAAATGAAACTAATACGTCAAGTGAATAGAACAAATTAAAAAAAAAAGTCTGCACGCAGCAAGTGAGTTATGGTAGTGAAAAAGGTTTTTAATAGCAAATATGTCTTTTTTACGTAAAGCAGGCATGGAATTTGGCGTTAGCTATACAGTGTTTTCCAAACTGGATGGGAATGTATAGCTATCTCCGTTATTATTAGATATAGGGAGACGATTAAATTAGCAATATTTTGTAGAATTTCATGCTCGTTCCAAGTATGACTTGTATTTTGCCCTGCCTCTTTTCGTTTTCGAGTTATTTTGAAAAATTTGTCGATTTATTTCTTCTTGAATATCTAAGTAGACGTTGATCTGACATGTCTAAGACTTGCACATTATCAGGACACTTTTTACAGAGTAATCTTTTTGTGCTATTCTCAACTTTGGATTGTCATTTGTTTTTGAGCTACAGGCACCAACGTTTGTTTTTATCATGGCAGCCATATTGGATTTTTTGCTCATGTGATAGCCTGTCAAAAGAGCTTTCAAATGATGTACAACATGCTCGTAATTGCACTGACAATTTTGAGAAAAACCGTTTTGAGGATAGTAGGCTATGAAATCCGATACCAGAAAACAAATGACAAAAAAAAGTGTTCACAAAGCAGTAGGCCATGGAGTCTAACAATAGACTTCTACGTTTAATATAATTTTCCGTAATGATTCACGATAAAAAAATAGGAACTTTGAGCACACCAATGAATCGGGCCATTATTACAAATGATATTTTACATTACAACATTATCCTAAAAAATTGTTATAATTAAATTAAATAGGTAAACCTAGTAAATAACAAAATTTACTAACAGAACTCAATAAAAAGCAGATTAATGATTTACGAAGACGCCTTTGAAATTTTTTAAATATTTAAACGTAAGTCAACTGAAAAACAACAGAAGAAAGGTTGCTATGGATATAACACTATCGCGACAATTAAGAATACTGCCATTCTTAATTATCTGAACAATTTAAAGTGTATTTATCACTTTGCTTAAAATGTTGTACTAAATAGTTTGTTTCCTGTTTATTTTAAATATTATTCAACAATATGTTCAGTAATGAAGAATATTTGGACATGTTGGAATGTTATATTCGTTCTAACCGAAATACTGAGGCAGCTGCAAATTCATATTAAAACAACTACCTAGAAAGACGACAACCAAACAACACAATATTTCGCAGGATAGTGACCAATCTATTGAACGACGGTAGCTTCCACGCAAAGAAACTACCAATACCTAGAAATGAAGAAAGAAATAATGCCGTCTTACATCTTTCAAACGAAAAACCTCCGCAATCTGTTTGGTTTTATGGTGAACAAACTGACGTTCCAAAAAGTACAGTACACCGTGTATTAAAACAAAGTCATTACCATCCATACAAACCTACAATCGTACAAGGCTTAAATGTTGACGATTACCCTAAGCGAATTCCATTCTGCAGATGGTATCAAGGACAATGTCAGCAAGATGAAAATTTTTATTTGAAAATAATATGGACTGATGAATCCAGATTTACAAATTGTGGTGTGTATAATCGCCATAATAGGCATTATTGGGCAAATGAAAATCCCCATCTAAAGGAAGAAAGACGATTGCAAGACAGATTTGGTCTTAATGTTTGGTGCGGCTTATTAGATAAAAAACTGTTACTTTTGTTTGTAGATTAGACAGTTAATTTTAAAAATTTCAGGTAACTTCATTGTTGCTCCGTTCTTTTTTGAAAATAATTTAACTGGGGAAATGTATCTTAATCTATTGAGAAATGATATCTTACCAACAATTAGAAGAGTTCATGATAATTTAGACGAGATTTTGTACCAGCTCACAATGCTAGGATCGTCAAAGAATTTTTGTACCAAAATTTTAATAATTGTGTCATTTATAACAATGGGCCGGTCCATTGGTGTGCTCGAAGTCCTGATAAAACACCCATGGATTTTTATTTTTGGGGTACTCTGAAGAACGATGTATATAAATTCGATCCACCACAAAATATCATTGAATTACGAAACAAAATCACGGAAGCTATAAATCATATTAACCAAAACACCCTCACCAGAGTTTGCAGGTATGTTTCAAAAAGGTGTATAAAGTGCATTGAACAAAACGGTGGCCATATTGAACAATTTTTTATTTAGTGTATTTTTAAATTTCTATTTTATTATTTGTTGAGTTGCGTTTCTAATTGTGTTGTTTTGTGAAATTTAAGTTTCTATTTGTTATTGCCGGGTTTCGTTATTAAACTATGTCACATAATATTACGCATTATTACCTAATTAAGTATTGTAAATTAAATCACAATATTTTTTTATCGTGAATCATTACGGAAAATTATGTTAAAAGTAAAAGTCTATTGTTAGACTCCGTGGCCTACTGATTTTTGAACACTTTTTTTGTCATTTGTTTTCTGTTATTGGATTTCGTAGCCTACTCTCCTCAAAACGGTTTTTCTCAAAATTGTCAGTGCAATTACAAGATTTCTCAAGCATGTTGTACATCATTGGAAAGCTCTTTTTAGAGGCTATTACATGAGCAAAAAATACAATATGGCTACCAGAATACAAACTAACGTTGATACATGTAGCTCAAAAACAAATGACAATCCAAAGTTGAGAATAGCACAAGAAGATTACTCTGTAAAAGTGTCCTGATAATGTGCAAGTCTTGGACATGTCAGATCAACGCCTACTTAGATTCTGAAGAAAAAAGATACTGACAAATTTTTGTTTTTTCCAATCCACCAGAATACATTTTTTTAGACGTACCGATTGTATCGCTAATATAGTTAGCTTCATCAGACGACCAACAAACTGAGCAAACTAAAAGTTAAGTTGGGAAACTGATACCAGACATGATTTATCTCATATATTTCCCCGGCCTATGAAATTTTGGAAGACAATGCATGCAAGCTAAAAAAACTAGTTAATTGTTTTTAGCTGTCCGCTTAGTTTATTTGTATGTTTATTTGTTATGTCTGAAAAACATGTTGTGCTGAATTAAATGCTCTACAATGTACTTATCAGTGCTCATCACAAGTTGAAATCCTCACAAAGCAAACTGAAGGGACAGTCCAGCAAATATATTTTGTAAGATTTTTTTTTGAACTCAATCAATTAACGTCCCAAATTATTGTATCTTTTACAAGCAGACGAAGGTTTTCTTTAAGATTCGATTGCTCTTTTTTTTACAAAAAATTAAATGCATTATAAGAAATAATAATATTAATAAAATGATTAGTATCAGCTGTATTAATTAATAGTGTCAAGGCTCCGTAAAATCACAGACAAACAATTTTTAAATCGATCCATAATTGACTAGACAAAACAAAGCATTCTTTTATGTGGTGGGTTATTTTTATGCAGACTAACTGCTTACATACATTACAAAATGGTAAATTTTTTGTAAAGCGTCAAATCGGTAGACATAATTACAAACTCTTTATAATAAATTATTTACTGTTGATAATACATCTGTATTTCCAACGTATTTTTAGAGCATCGGTGGTCCAGTGGTGAGAACGTTTGCCCCTGGGTTTTTTTCACAAATTAAGGTGATTTTGCAGTGTTGACAGTTAAGCCGAATTGTTGAAAATTATGTCTCAAGGTGTTATACATTGTTGAATTCAGAAAAAAAAGAGAAACCCCATGATGTCAAAATCCAATATGGCGCTCATAAGAAATAAGAAAGTTGATGACGTCGAAAACCCCTTTTGGACAGCGATTACTGAAACAACACAACTGTCAAGAATTCTAATGAAATTTACAAAGTATACTTTTCCATTGAAAATTATTTTCATTCAAAGTAACCGAATCGTTTTTGTCTTATTAATGAAATAAAATGGGCAATACATTTTGCAGAACCCTGTATAAGCAAATGGCCAATGCGAATGCGAATAATTACCACCCAAGCAATAGCGTCAAATATTTTACATATTGAACCCGTTGCCAGTGTCGCCACGTTCCAAACAAATGTATTAACAACGGGTTCAATATATATATATATATATATATATATATATATATATATATATATATATATATATATATATATATATATATATATATATATATATATATATATTATTTCAACAACACACCACGAGGGCTTACAGCCTATATAATATCGTACCGTAGGTGTCGACAAGGAGGCAACTTGTTAATTCTGGACTTGAAGGTTTGGAGGTTCCGGGAACAAGCGAAAAGGACTCATTACTTTGAATAACTTGGTTGTTCATTGTGATGGGTTTAGGGCTGGTGTGTCTCTCATGAGAAAGAAAGCAAGACTGTGATTTGGTGGGGTTGAATTGTACAAGGTTTCTACTTTCCCAGTCTAATATTTTTTGGAGATCCACGGAGACAGAACCCTCCATGAGTCTGCGATCCTCATCTAACTGGGCTAAAGAGGCAGGCTTAGAATAGTGTATATTTGAGTGGAGGGTGCTGTCGTCCGCGTAAATGTGAACTGGGTTGGATGTGCTAGAGAGGAGGTCTTTGGTGTGGAGAAGAAACAAAATCGGAGCTAAAGCTGAACCTTGAGGAACTCCTGCATAAATTGGATACAGTTTAGAGGAATGGCCATCCACGACAACAGAAATGCTTCGGTTGGAGAGGAAATTTGCTGTCCACGTACAGAGTTTTGGTGGTAGGCCATAGGCCGGTAGTTTATTAAGCAGCGCTGCGTGCTAGACCTGGTCGAATGCTTTGGATATGTCTAGAGCGACAATCTGGGATTCACCGTGTAGTTCCATAGACTTGTTCCAAGAATGGGTGACAAAGGAAAGGAGGTCGGCAGTTGATCTGCGCTGACGGAATACATACTGCCTATCGTGGATTAGACTGTGTTTTTCAAGAAATTTTAGTAATTCGGTGTTTATATACTTTTCCATCACTTTAGAGACGACTGGATCCTTTCTTAGAGACGGGTTGTACTCGAGCAGTTTTCCAGTTACTAGGGAATATGCCTCTATTGTAAGATGTCTGAAACAGACGAGTCAAGACAGGAGCAAGTTCTGGTGCGCATTTTTTGAGAACAATTGCTGGGATCTCGTTATGGCCAGAGGCTTTCCTGGTATTAAGAGAAGAGAGCATCTTTTGTACCTTTTTAGTTTTGAAAGTGATAACCGTCATTTTATGCGCGACATTGGGGACTGTTGGTGGTTGAACACTTGGAGGTGGGTTGAGAGTAGAATTGCCGGCGAACAACGAGGCAAAAAGTTCAGCCTTGCCCAGAGCGGTAGAAACAATTTCATCCCCTGAGAGAAGAGGTGGAAACGTGATCTTGTAGAAATTATTCCCAATAGATTTAGCAAGAGTCCAGAAGGGTTTGCTGCCGCTGGAGCTTAAGAGGACTTTGTTTTTGATGTGGTTATTAAACGAGTTTTTTTTGCCTCAGAAAGAATGCGGACATAGCGGTTTCTTGCGTCGTTAAATGCTTGGCGGTTTTCTTGACTGGGATTGTGTAGAAGCTTTTTGTGAGCTTTGACCTTTTCAAGTCTGGCGTTGTCACAGGATTTAGAGAACCAGGGCTTTTGAGTGGCTGCAGAGGTTTTCTGTGTACGTGGAATAAATAATTACATGCCAGCTTGGATAATTTCGGTGACGTTTTGTGAGATATCAGAGGGGTCAGGATGAGAGAAGCAGACAGACGCCCATGGAAATGAGGAAAAGTAATCCCGCATTTCGTCCCAGTTTGCGGAGTTCTAGTGCCAAACGATACGTGGGTGTGATGACTGTGTGACCTCGGGTTGCATTGCATAGGAAACAGTGACCATGCCGCGGTCTGAGCGACCCAGAGGGACGGTGACTGATATCTTATAGCAGTCAGGATTTGTAGTAAGAAAGAGATCCAAGGGATTTGAACTGTGTGTTGGGATGCGAGGAAAGTAAGCAGGTTGCTAAACCATATTGGCTAAAGAATTGCTGACTGCAAAGGCCTCCGCTGCTCTTTCTTGTGGATCGGTTTTTGAAGATCCTAGCCATTCCTTATTATGGACATTGAAGTCACCAAGAATAGTGACCTCGGAGGAAGGATATTCAGAAATCAGATGGTCGGTTTTTTCAGAAAGGTAGTCAAAGAGCTGGACAAAGTTATTGTCAGAAGGTGACCGGTAAATGCAACAGATGAATTTAGTTTCAGCCCTGAGAGAGAGTTTTATCCATAGTATGTCTTTTCTTCCAGCTTCTAAATTGGGGAGTCTGGTGCAGGGTAGATTGCTACGGACGTATGCGCACACGCCTCCATGCAATCTAAAGGAAGTAAGGAGCTCATACCCCGGGAAATTAAGGTGATTAGTTGCTGTTTTGCCACTGACTTGAGTTTCGGTGAGGAAGAGGAGTTGGGGCCTATTAGCGTGGGGAAATGATGGACGGAATTCAGGTTAGAATTTAGGCCACATATATTCGAGAAGGATATGTTACATCTTGATACTGGCGCCCCCTGTACACCCCTCTCCCAGAATGGATGGATATTTTACCTCCGGAATCTTTTGTACAAGGAGGAGCCATCATCATTTTTGCTTATAAGGGAAACCGACTCATACAGCAGAACCGGAAACGTCCGTTGGGACTTCACCGGCCACTTGATGTAAGGGGTGGTACCTCTTCGGGCGTGAAAAAAATCCTTTACTATCACGTAAAGGAAAATTCCACTGCCACCTACCATATTGCAAGTATACCACACCGGATGTGTAAAATATATGAGGATATTGTAATTATTCGCATTTGACATTGGTTATACAGGGTTCGTCAAAATGAATGACGCATTTTATTTCATTAATAACACAAAAACGACTCTGAATTATTAATTTAACAGTGATACAAATAGTAAATAAACAGAGTAAGAGTTAACAAGAGTTAGGTACTTCACTCATATAATTATTTTTAAATTGCTATACATTTTAACAAATTACTGCTGTCCTCAATAACTTTGCAACCCGTTGTATAATCGCTAAAATAAGACATTTCAATTTAATTTAAAAGCAGTTATTATAGTTATTTCAATTTTCTGGTCCGAAAAGCATACAAATTGCTTGTTTTCCTTGTTATTCAATTTTAATTCGAAATTAGCTTAAGCGAGATGATAACTTGGTTATTAGTTTAATAATATTACAGAATAAATGTAATGTGTTCTTTCCTGTTTGTGCTAAGCTGCGAGTTTTTTTTTGTTGTACATTCCACCGATGTAAAATGTATAGTGTCATGTGATTCAGAAAAATGGGTCACCATATGTCGTTCTAATATAACAGGTCTGGCACAGACTATACAGTCAGGTTCAAAAGTAAGGAATATATTCATTTTCTCGGTTATTAATAATTGTTTAGAGATATGCTGAAGGGGGTCAACTTAGATTTTTAGCGAATTTTCATTACAAAAATGCGGGTGAGACTTTCCAAAAAAGTCTCTAAATAAGCGCGTATTAGGGCCACTAGTACGCAAAACTAAAGTCTGTTTACCCTGTATCTGATTTTGTTGCTTCTGGGCAACACAATTTTTAGATGGTCACAAATCAGTCTAGATCATATTCAGGGCTTACCGGACAACGTTTCCTACAAGCAACAAGCTTTATAGCGCCTTTACAACATACAGCGACATCTACTGCAAAACCTTTTAACAACAAAACTCCATTTGAAACTGACAGTTACCATACATTTACAAAGTGACAGAAACTGTGGTGCAGTTTTCACTTGGAAAAGTCAATAAATGAACTTTTTTGGTTGTTTCGAAACAGATATATGAAGTAACTGTTTTCTAGTAGCGTGTGTGTTTTGTTACAAAAACATTATGTTGCTTAGAGGCAACGTTGCCAGTTGAATATTTGACGTTGGCCGTTTATTTCCGTGTAACTACGATGGAGTGGAAAAGAATTTTAGTGAATTTTCGTAGAAAAAATTCACTAATGGGGAGATCCCGACTTTTGAATTTTGAAAAAATTTTTGCAAATGAGCGCGATCTAGGACCCCTAGAACCCATATCCGGGGTCAGTTTCAATTTTTATATGTTTATATATATATATATATATATATATATATATATATATATATATATATATATATATATATATATATATATATATATATATATATATATCACACCGATAACTCAAAAAATAATAGGCCGATTTTGATAAAATTTGGCATGTACCTTTCTTTTGTAAATGGCTTGGATAAGTTCGTTAGTCAGGAAAATCGGATGAGGTTTTCCGGGAAAATTTTGAGTTTTCATTCAAAAAAAATTCTTATCTCAAAAAGTAATAAGCCCATTTTAATAAAATTTGGCACGTACCTTTCTTTTGTAAATGGCTTGGATAAGTTCGTTAGTCAGGAAAATCGGATGAGGTTTTCCGGGAAAATTTTGAGTTTTTATTCGAAAAAAATTCTTATCTCAAAAAGTAATAAGCCGATTTTAATAAAATTTGGCATGTACCTTCCTTTTGTAAATGGCTTTGACAAGTTTGTTAGTCAGAAAAATCGGACGAGGTTTTCCGGGAAAATTTTGAGTTTTCATTCGAAAAAATTTTTTATCTCAAAGAATAATGGGCAGATTTTGATATAATTTGGCATGTACCTTCCTTTTGTAAATAACTTTGACAAGTTCGTTATTCAGGAAAATTGAATGAGGTTTTCCGGGAAAATTTTGAGTTTTCATTCGAAAAAAATTCTTATCTTAAAAAGTAATAAGCCGATTTTAATAAAATTTGGCATGTACCTTCCTTTTGTAAATGGCTTTGACAAGTTTGTTAGTAAGGAAAATCGGACGAGGTTTTCAGGGAAAATTTTGAGTTTTCATTCAAAAAAAAAAATTATCTCAAAGAATAATAGGCAGATTTTGATATAATTTGGCATGTACCTTCCTTCTGTAAATGGCTTTAATAAGTTCGTTAGTCAGAAAAATCGGACGAGGATTTCTGGAAAAATTTTGAGTTTTTATTTGAAAAAAAATTTTATTTAAAAAAATAAAAAATCTATGATAACCAAATTTGGTAGGTAGGTTTACGATATAAAAAGTAAACTATACACCAAAATTTAGATTTCTATGTTACAAGAAAAAAAAAGTTATAATAAAATATTTTGTGCCAGATCATTTCTATGAAAATTCACTACCATAACGCACTTGCTGCGTTCAGAAGTTTTTACTAGTTCATTTTATGTAAGAAGAAAGTGTATACCTTTTATCGTTCCCATTAATCCGATTCTGTCGGATTTGTCTGACAGTTCTGAATCTGATGCTGAAATTGAAAACAAAAATCCTGTTGTATTGGCTTATTAATCTGAGGAATCTATTGACATAGAACCACAACAACATGAAATTATTATAATTGATGAAATGGACATTGAAGAACAAAAACAGCAAGAACCACCAAACAAGAGAAATAATGTAAGAGAACAAGCATATTTCCAATGGGATGAATGTGACATAAGCACCAATAATATTTCGAATCAACTGGACTTGCATAAATATTCAACTTCTGAGGAAGTGGCTTTGCCTCTAGGCTATTTTACCAGATTTTTTTCCTGCAGTCTAATGAACAATATCGAGTATCAGACGAACATTTACAGCACACAAAAGACCGGGACAAGCATCAACACAAATCCTTCGGAAATTACAATTTTTTTTCCATTATTCTTACTATGGGAGTGATACAATTGCTAGCAATTGAAATTTATTGGTCCCCTTCGTGCAGAATTTCTCTTGTGGCCGATATCATGCCGTTGAAACGATTTCAGAAGCTAAGAGCAAATATTCATTTCAATGATAATCTGGATGTATCTAAAACAACAGACCGCTACTTCAAAATTCGTCTTCTTCTGGATCATGTTGCTGCAAATTGTCGAAAATATCAATTTGAAAATCAGTATTCTGTAGATGAAGCAATGGTAGCGTATAAAGGCACATATGGTGGTAACTTGAGACAATATATACAAAGCAAACCTCATAAATGGGGATACAAGTTTTTTGTATGTGCTGGGGTATCTGTATACGCTGCTGATTTCATTGCCTATCAAGGAGCCACAACTTTTACAACATTGAAGGGAACACCAAATGAAATAACTGAAGACGAAAGGTAACTTGGTGTTGGAGCATCAGTCGTTATTGCTTTATGCAAAACTCTAAGTAGTCCATAGATTTCGGTCATTTTTTGCGATAACTGTTTTTCAAGTTTGCGCCTTTTCGATTATCTGAAGCAACGGTTCGGAATTCTGACTTTGGGTACAATTCGGTCTAATATAATTGGTGGTTGCAGCCTAGAAGCTGACAAAGTATTGTTGAAACGTGGAAGAGGTTCTTACGTCTGTAAAGCAGATGTTCGAAGGAAGATTATTGTAGTGAAATTAGCAGACTATAAATGTGTGCTTCTTGCAAATACTTTTTGTGGAATTGTACCTATCAACCATGTACTAAGGTATTCCAAAAGTGAAAAGAAAAAAGTTAACGTCCCGTGTCCAAATCTTATTACCCAGTACAATAAACATATGGGGGAGTGGATAAAGCCAACTCTCTTTTATGTCTTTATAGAAGTCCAAGCAGAAGTAAAAAGTGGTACTTCCCCATTGTGACGTGGATTTTAGATGTTTGCGTCATCAATGCATGGCTACTGTATAGAAATGATTGCAGAGCTAACAGGACTGTAAAACGCATGCCTTTGAAAAAATTTAGAATGGAACTGGCTAGATCTTTATCTAATACAGGCAAATGTAGAACCAAAAGAGGACGACCATCAAAACAAAATATGGAAGATAGGATTCGTCAACCATTTAGTGTGAGGCCAGATGATGCTACCAGAATGGATTCGGTAGGCCACTGGCCAATATTTTCAACTAAAGGCAGATGTAGACTGTGTACAACTGGTTATACAACTGTACAATGCGAGAAGTGCAAGAGGAGACTATGCTTTACACCAAAAAATAATTGTTTCTTATGTTTTCATAGTGAAACTAAATAAGTGTAAGCAACGTTAATTGACATAGTGTAGTTTATTATGTATAACAATATAATTATTATTATAAATCTAGATTTGCTGTTGATAATAACTTTGCATATAGTTTGGTTTTTATCCATGCCATTGTAATATATTGTACTGAGAAAAATATTGCATAATTTGTTACTTGTAACGGACAATGTTGCTTCTGGGCAACTAATTCAAAAGTCGTTTTGGATAGATTTTTGGAGTATTTTTTGTGTTTAGGGGTATAACGAAGTCAAGGGGATTACGTACCGAATATAAAGATTTTATGACAAGTATTTTTGATGATGCCAGATACAGGGTTATATATATATATATATATATATATATATATATATATATATATATATATATATATATATATATATATATATATATATATATAGGGTGCTAAGTGAATGCCAAATTTGAAGATGATATCTCAATTCGTTCGAAAGTTATTGCGCCTACCAGCAGACAGAGGTACATGCGGACAGACCGACTGACCGACAGACATCAAAAATTTCTTCCAGAATCAAGTTTTCTATACGTTTTGCAACTTTTTACGCCATTTTAGCAACAAACAAATTCAAATTTCTGTCACTGATATTCCACCCCCATATATTCCACCCCTAATTTAATTTCATCACAGACTACCAGATGTTTGATGATACCCTGGAGCGATTTGACCCAAAATCAATCCGACCTGTTCGTTTGTCGGCTGCTAACTGTATACCAAATTTGAAGACGATAGTTCAATTCGTTCTCAAGTTATCGTGGCTACAATCAGACATACAGACCGACAGACACACAATTTTCGTTCCCAAATCATGTTTTCTATATGTTTTGACACTTTTTACGACGTTTAAGCGAAAAAAAAAAAATTAGAATTTTTGTCGCCGATGCAGTTACTTCCACACTTATTGACGATGTGGAAGTAATTAAAGTTAGAATAATGGCAAATTAAGTTATTAAAATTCGAAACATTTAATGAAAATTCGATATCATAACGCACTTGGTGCGTCCTGAATTTTAAAAATGTCTCAGTAGTGGCTTTGAAGAATAAATACAAAATGTAAAACCGATTCGACTGTACTAGTTAGCATCTTTGTATTTCGAAGAACTTGTGAAAATGACTAGCAATCATTTTTCCTTTCTCACATACCTATGCAAGAATGAGTAGCATGCCTTTCTGTATCTTGTGTAAAAAATCGTTGGTATAATATTTCCTTAAATAAGCATTTTAAAACAGCCAATGTAGATCTCGAGTGTCTAGGCACATCGTATTTTGCAGTAAGCTGCAGTTTTTAATTCCGTCCATGGTTTGAAGTTATATACTTTACATTGAATTACTTAGTTAGATTAATGCTTCTGTTTCTTATTGGTTTATTGTTATATTTTTAGTGAATTTTCATAAAAAATATCACTATTGAGGAAACCGCGACTTTTGAATTACAAAAAAAATGTCCTCAAATAAGCACGAACTAGCTACCCTAGAACACATACAGTGGGTAGCCAAATTATTAGTTACACATGCAAAAATTTCATTTTCAACAGTTTGAAGTCATATAACGTTCCAAAATAGTGGTGATATTATACTTTTTCGGTAAATTATTTATTCCTTGTACAATTAAGAATATGTATTTATATTTCTTTTAAATCAGTAAGTATTTAAAAAATCAAAGTACAAAATATACACTTAGTACTTAGTAGATCCTACTTTGGCATCGATTACAGCTTGAACCCTTTTTGGCACGCTCTGAATGCATTTTTTTACATTTTCTTTTAATTCTTCACCATGATGCCAAACTTTAATCAATGCCTCTATGAGATTTTGCTTATTTTTGGTGTTTTCTTTGGATATTTTCCGTTTCAGGAGCTCCCAGGAATTCTCGATGGGGTTCATGTCTGGCGAGTTGCCCGGCCAAGGCAAAACTTTGATATGTTTCTTCTCTAAGAATGCTGTTACTGATTTAGCTTTGTGACAAGGAGCGGAATCATGCATAAAAGTGCATTCAGAAGGATTAGCAAACCATTCACTGATCTGAGGAATCAGTCTTGTCTCCAATAATTTTTTGTACTGCTCCTGTTTCATCATGCCCTCCACTATGTAAAGGCATCCTGTACCTCTTCCACTGATAACTGACCATACTATAATCTTCAGAGGATGTTGACAGTCTCGACGACACAATCAGGGTGATATTTCTCATCCTGTCTTCGCCGAACAAATGAAGATTTATCCATCATCATCTCAATGTGGGATTCATCTGAGAAGCAAACCTTGAACAAAATGAAAATATTAAATACAAATGGACCACAATGATTAAAATATTAATGAAAGAACCAAAATTAAGGATAAAAATGGAATATTCACATTTTCCCAGTCTGCAACCGTCATGTGTCGATGTTGCTTAGCCCATGCCAAACGTTTAATCTTCATGGCCGGAGTCAGTTTTGGTTTATTTGCTGGTCTGCAGCATTTGAATCCCATTTCTTAATGCAGGCTTCATTTATAATTTTCGTCAACTCCTTCGTACACTTTCTCCTGTTAGCAAGGCAAATATTACGTATTTTTCGGATAGCTCTAGGCGTAGTGATTCGCGTACGTCCACATTTTCTAGTTATCTTACTTCCTAGTGGTATATTTTTATCAAGTTTTGCTTTTATTCGGTTCACCGTCATCACATTCACACCTGTAAGTGAAGCAGTCTTTCTTTGGGAATGATTTAAATGCTTCGATAATGCAGAAACTTCTGAAATCTTTTCTGGGCGAATATCTTTGGTTTTTCCCATTTTTTCACACACAAAAAAATCGAAATAACAATAATTAATATTTACACAGAACTACAATTTTAGAATGTTATTTCAAAAATTCTACGCACAAAAAGCACACGAAACGAATATGCACTGTTCAGAACAATATAACCTCAAAATGCAATTTTCACATTTGACACCGAAGTGACATATATAGATCTACAACTTCACTCTAATGTCATCAATCAGTGTTACCACGACAAAAAATGTCAAAGAGTATTGTCAGGATTATAATACAAAAATATAGGTGCATTAATAGTGTTTGAATGTTAATTATTAAGAAAAACTACAGTGTAACTAATAATTTGGCACCCACTGTATCTCGGGTCAGTTTCAATTTGTATATATTTCACATCGATAACTCAAAAAACAACGGATGGGCCGATTTTGGTCAAATTTGGTAAGTACCTTCCTTTTGTAAATGGCTTGGGTAAATTCGAAAATCAGTTTTTCCGGAAATTTTGTGTTTTATTGCGGAAAACTTTGGTATCTTTCAAAATAACAAAGCTATGACAACCTAATTTGGTACGCAAGTAGACTATAGAACGTATACTATGTAAGAAAATTCAGAAAAAAAAATGCGTGTCACTGGTGGCTAGTGAAGGGCACAAGACCAAAATATGTTGTGTGGTTACCAAAATATATTGGATATTACAGACAACGATTAAATTTTCTTGGCATAAAAAGGTCCCGAAATGCCAGAAAAATTACTTTGAAAATTTTATGGTTTTTCTTGCTGCAAGCTGTGATAATTTATTCTCTTCAGCAAGACATTCTCATTGAATGAATTAGGGCCGATGACTTGTAAGGATTTGTATTCCTGTGCCCACAAACTTCTGAAACGTATTATTCGAGTTTTATTGAAAAAATGTCAATTTTCACCAAATCACCCATAATTTATGCGCTACCCCTAAAGCGATCTTACCCAAAAACATTTCGAAGCGTTCCTTTGTCTGGTGCCAACTGGAATTTTTATATGTTTATATATATATATATATATATATATATATATATATATATATATATATATATATATATATATATATATATATATTTATGTATAACAGGATTTTTAACACGGCATTTCTGTATACTATACAAGGAGAAAGGTTAAGGGCAAGGCCGCAAGGAGACAACCGCATACACGTGTTTCAAGCTTATTAGCTATCATCAGTACGGTATAACCATGTGATGATGGGAACACTCTTCATGATCCGAATGATACTGCAAATGTGCACTGGTTGCCTGTTGTGACTCCGTGTATTTATGTTCTCCTTATATATATATATATATATATATATATATATATATATATATATATATATATACTGTTGTACCGATAATTCAAAAGATAAAAGCCCAATTTTGATAAAATTGTAAAGGTACCTTCCTTTTGTGAGTGGCTTGATTAAGTTCGTTAGCCAGGAAAATCGGACCAGTTTTTTCTGAAAAACTTTGGATTTTCTTGCGGAAACTTTTTGTATCTCCGACAACAACAAAGCTGTGGCAACTAAATTTGGTATCAGGTTTACACTATTAAACTTACTGTACATGCCAAAATTCAGATCTCTAAGTTGAGAGGAAAACAAATTATAGACATAAAAAAAATTAGGTGCTACTGATGGCCAGAGAAATGGACAATACCAAATTGTATATTACAGACAAAGAATAAGTTTTCTTGGCGCTAAAAGGTCAAGAAATAACAGAAAAATTACTTTGAAAATTTTATAGTTTTTCTTCCTAAAAGGCCAATCGCGATTTTAAACGTCAAAATTTGCAACTTTTAGACGGGGAACCTGAAACAAATACAAGTTATGTAAAGGAAATGTCAATGATAAATGTGTTTTACAAAGCCTTAAGTTACAGATTCAATCAGTATTGTCCTTCATTTTAGTAAAATATTTGCAGAAAATTCATTTCAAATAGACCCCTTATGTAAGACTCGATGCATTTTCGCAACAATTAGAACCGTAGACCGGTTTCGCTCTCATTAGAGCTCTTCAGTACGGCATACTAATTGCAGCAAAAATGCACCAAAAATAATACGGCTATCGTATAGCCAGTCTTAAAACACTCAGTAAGTGTGGACGTGCCGCCACCTAGTTGCGGAACCAAGTAGTATGCTGTCACGCCAGCTCCAAATAACACAAAGTGTTAATAAAATAGAGACTGGATACAGCTAACTAACAATTTAGAAAATTGTCAGCCCTGGCCGGTTCTAATTGTTGCGAAAATGCATCGAGTCTTACATACTTTGTCCCTATATTGGGGTAGAAATGGGCCAGGGCTGACAATTTTCTAAATTGTTAGTTAGCTGTATCCAGTCTCTATTTTATTAACACTTTGTGTTATTTGGAGCTGGCGTGACAGCATACTACTTGGTTCCGCAACTAGGTGGCGGCACGTCCACCACTTACTAAGTGTTTTAAGACCCCTTATGATTTGGTAGTAGTTTCAGTTATAGAGTTTGTGGTTTAATAGTCTATACTTTTTTGCGAATTTTCGTAGAAAAAAATCGTTATTAAGAAGACCGCGACTTTAGAATTAAATTTTTAAAAATTTCTTCAAAAGAGTGCGTACTAGGCCCCCCGGGGTCCCGGGGTCAGTTTCAGTTTTTACATGTTGAGATATATACAGGTTAGTGGATTTTTACTACAAAGCTCAATATAGCCGTTATTATACAACATACGGGAAATTATTATAAAAGTTATATATAGGGTGTTTTGAGCTGCATCTTATAAAATTATGTTGACAATCACAGGATGGCCCATAAGTCGTTGGTGATACATGTATTTTTTTTATGGAACACCCCTTTTATTGTACCATTATTGCATTTTCCATCCAATTTTAATGCGTGCTTGTAAAAAGAAAACATTTATATCTTCCATCGATTTCGAGTTATTTCAATTGTTTTTCAACTTTTTACATTTTGGAACGTATCAAAAATTGTGATACGGCGTTTTTACCAATGAAAATCTGAGTCTCATGAAAATGACGCATTTAGGGAGGTTTTCAATTATATTATTCGTCAAAAAATCCAGATGCCATATACAGGACGCTCTCAAATTACTTGTTTATACAAATCTGCATGTAAACATTTTTTTAAATTTCTGTCAAAAAGCTTTCTGTGAATAATTGTATCTTGGCTCGTGTAGTTTTTGTGTAAATTACATGGATAGGTTCGTTGGCCAGGAAAGTCAGACCGTGTTTTCTTTTGAAAATTTTTAATTCATCTTCGGAAAACTTTTGTACTTTTTCAAACAAAAAGTTAGTTTGATGAAATATGGTACATTATTTCTACTATAAAGGTTACAATATCTACTAAACTTTATGTCTTTCTTTAAAAAAAAACATATTTAACATTAAAAATAGTTATAAGAAAATTCGTGACTATATGGCATTTGTTGCATCCCGACTTGAATTTTACGAAAATATTTCCAGAAAATTGATTTCAAATATACTATTTCTCTGATGCTTTGGGAATTAGAGTTTATGGTTGAATAGTATATAATTTTTAGGAAATTATCGTAGAAAAAAAGCTCAATATATCCGTTATTATACAAAATATTTGAAAACATTGTATATGTTAATTATAGTCTTGAGCTGCATCTTCTAAAATTAATTTTACAATCACATTAATTTTACAATCCTAAGTCGTTGGTGATACAAATTTCCTTTTTTTAAATCAAACACCTCTTTTTCATCGAAATATATATTACAAGTTTTGTGAGAAAAGAAATTCGAGACGCAGCAAGTGCGTTTTGGTAGCGAATTTTCATTAAATGCTTTAAATTTCAACAACTTAATTTGCATCTCACTTAATGTTCGTTGGCTATGAAATCAGTTTCTTCGGGAACATTTAAAGTTTATTTTAGAAAACTTTTTGTACATTTTCAAACAATAAACTGGTTTGATTAAATATGATACATTGTTTTTACTATATAGGTTACACTGGTAACCAAAGTCTTTTTTTAATTTTTTATTTATTTTAACAACACACCACGAGGGCTTACAGCCTAAATAATATCGTACCGTGGGTGTCGACAAGGAGGAAAGAGGCAACTTGTTAATTCTGGAGTTGAAGGTTTGGAGGTTCGGAGGAGAAGGAAAAACATGCGCCGGCAAGGAATTCCACAACTTGGAAGTGTTCGGGACAAAAGACCGGCATAACAAGATGTTCTATGTCTGGTGACCTGGACAGTAAAAGGGTGCATTCGCTCTGTTCCCCTGGTAGATCTGTTGGGGGCAGCAGGTGGAGGAACTATGGAAGAAAGCTCCTCTGAGCACTGCCCGTGCAGATATCTATAAAGGAGAGAGAGAGAGAGGTCACCAACGGCACGTCGGTGGGCAAGGGATGACAGGCTTTGGGTGAGGGTGGGGTCACCAATGAGACGTATAGCTCTCTTCAGAATGGAGTCCAGGATAGCGAGTGTAGAAGCGGCAGCAGCACCCCAGATGTGGGAGCAGTATTCGAGGTTTGGCCTTATTTGTGAAGTATATAATGTATTAAGATTAGCTGGTGAAAAGCATGTGCGAGCCCGGAAGAGGAAACCTAATTTCTTAGCAGCCGCTTCTGCTATTGATGTGACATGTTGGTGCCAATTGAGATTTCGATCCACGGAGATGCCAACAAGTGAAAAGGACTCATTACTTTGAATAACTTGGTTGTTCATTGTGATGGTTCTAGGGTTGGTATATCTTTTATGAGAAAGAAAGCAAGACTGAGATTTGGTGGGGTTGAATTGTACAAGATTTCTACTTCCCCAGTCTGATATTTTTTGAAGATCCACGGAGACAGAACCCTCCATGTGTCTGCGATCCTTATCTAATTGGGCCAAAGAGACAGGCTTAGAATATTGTATATTTGAGTGGAGGGTGCTGTCGTCCGCGTAACTGCGAACTGGGTTGGATGTGATAGAGAGGAGATCATTGATGTGGTAAAGAAACAAAGTAGGGGCTAAAGCTGAACCTTGAGTAACTCCTGCATTAATTGGATATAGTTTAGAGGAATGGCCATCCACAACAACATAAATGCTCCGGTTGGAGAGGAAGTTTGCTGTCCAGGTAGAGGGTTTTGGTGTGGGTGACAAAGGAAAGGAGGTCGGCAGTTGATCTGCGCTGACGGAATCCATACTGCCTGTCGTGGATTAGACTGTGTTTTTCAAGAAATTTTAGTAGTTCGGTGTTTATATTCCATCACTTCAGAGATGACTGAAAGGAGATAAATAGGCCTGTAGTTGCTAGGAAGCGCTTTGGATCCTTTCTTGGGGACGGGTTGTACTCGAGAAGTTTTCCAGTTACTAGGGAATATGTCTCTATTGTAAGATGTCTGAAACAGACGAGTCAGGACAGTCGCAAGTTCTGGTGCGAATTTTTTGAGAACAATTGCTGGGATCTCGTCAATACCAGAGGCTTTCCTAGTATTAAGAGAAGAGAGCATCTTTCGTACCTTTTTAGTTTTGAAAATGATTTATTTCATTGAAATATACATATTTGCTTTTAGAGCCTCGGTGTTTCAGTGGTAAGAACGTGTGCCTCTGAACCGAAGGGTACTGGGTTCGGTCACAGGGTACCCTTTCACTTTTTCAGTACATACTGTAACATTCACATCAACCGATGTTCTGGCATTGTATTTAAGCAAGTTGAATGTCTGCACGTGCCGCCCTTCGGAGGGGGCGTAAAGTCGTCGGTTTCGTGTCCATGTGATGTTGGGCACGTTAAAGATCTCTACCCTCCTTACAGAAAGGCTGGGGTTCGGCAAAATATCCAGGATAGTGAGATTAAACTGCTCCCTGGCGTCGGTGATTGGCCATAGTCGCGGAAATAGGCCGACGTTAAAGAAAGAAAACACACACATATTTGCTATTAAACATATTTGCTATTAAACACATTTTTATGAAAATTGACTTCCATAACGCACTTGCTGCGCCTAGACTTTTTTTTAAATGCTCTTGAGACCCGTGGTGATTCGCGGTTCAAATGGTAAGCAGACAAACTGTTTGTCTACGTTATCTATTCTGAATGTCGTGGATTCCGCTAACATTTTCTTTGTTTTATGTCTATTAACTAATTTCTTCACTCAAAAATGTTAGACAACCGGTAAAAAGTACACTTAGAGAAACCAAATCACCACAACACACATTTTTTAAAGACCTTACGATCGTTTCACTGACCACATCAGCATCATCAGAGGATGAAAAATTCTGAATTCAGAATTCACAATTCTTGACGTGGTCAGTGCAACGATCGTAATGTCTTTAAACATATGTGTTGTGGTGATTTGGGTTGTCCAAGTGTACTTATCGGTGCTCATCACAGGTTCCAGTTTTCACATAGACAACAGGTGAAATAAAACGCTTGCGACATTATTTTTATCTCTTAAGGTCATAAACAGCAAAGTTTGTTTGAACAAGGCTTCGCCACCTCTTAATAGTGAATTGTTCACAATGTCTCTTTGATAAAAGGACGCCGAAATTGCGTGAGAACAATCATAACGGAATTTTTAAAAGGACTACTTGCGGTAAAAACAAAATTGTAGAAAGTTTGCTTGTGATCCCTCTCTTTAGGGGCGGTCTTTTACGTGACATCTAGTGTAAACGAACTAGGTGGCGACACGTTCACCACTCACTTAGTGTTTTAAGACTGGCTATACGATAGCCGTGTTATTTTTGGTGCATTTTTGCTACAATTAGTATGCCGTACTGAAGAGCTCTAATGAGAGCGAAACCGGTCTACGGTTCTAATTGTTGCGAGAATGCATCTAGTCTTACATACTTTGTCCCTATTTTGGGGTAGAAATGGGCCAGGGCTAACAATTTTTTAAAAATTGTTAGTTAGTTGTATACTGTCTCTATTTTTAACACTCTGTGTTATTTGGAGCGGGCGTGACAACATAGTACTTGGTTCCGAACTAGGTGGCGACACGTTCACCACTCACTTAGTAGTGTAAACGCAATTTTAGTGAATTTTCGTAGAAAAAAATCGTCAAAAAATTCGTGCGTGCGTGTGTCACACAGATAACTCAAAAAATAATGGGCCGATTTTGATCTAATTTGGCATTCGCCTTCCCTTGTAAGTGGCTTGGATAAGTTCGTTAGTCGGGAAAATCGGACAAGGTTTTCCTGGAAAATTTTGTGTTTTCTTTCCGAAAAAAATGTTATCTCAAAAAATAAAAAAGCTATGGTAACCAAATTTGGTATGTATCTTTAAGATATGAAAAGTAAACTATATAAAAAGTGATAAAAAATCACTACCATAACGCACTTGCTGCGTCCAGCCTTGTTTAGTAGTTAAGAGTTTAGAATTTTTCTTCCTCTGATGACGCTAACTCTGTTACGATCGTCAGGTCTTTAAAAAACTCGGGACGCAGCAAGTGCGTTATGGTAGTGAATTTTCATAGAAATGATCTGGCACAAAATATTTTATTATAACTTTTTTTTCTTGTAACATGGAAATCTAAATTTTGGCGTATAGTTTACTTTTTATATCGTAAACCTACCTACCAAATTTGGTTATCATAGATTTTTTATTTTTTATGATAAAAATTTTTTTCAAATGAAAACTCATAATTTTTTCGGAAAACCTCGTCCGATTTTTCTGATTAACGAACTTGTCAAAGCCATTTACAAAAGGAAGGTACATGCCAAATTATATCAAAATCTGCCCATTATTCTTTGAGATAAAATTTTTTTTCAAATGAAAAGTCAAAATTTTCTTAGAAAACCTCGGCCGATTTTCCTGACTAACAAACTAGTCAAAGCCATTTACAAAAGGAAGGTACATGCCAAATTTTATTAAAATCCGCTTATTACTTTTTGAGAAAATAATTTTTTTCGAATGAAAACTCAAAATTTTCCCGGAAAACCTTATCCGATTTTCCTGACTAACGAACTTGTCAAAGCCATTTACAAAAGGAAGGTACATGCCAAATTTTATTAAAATCGGCTTATTACTTTTTGAGATAAGAATTTTTTTCGAATGAAAACTCAAAATTTTCCCGGAAAACCTCATCCGATTTTCCTGACTAACGAACTTATCCAAGCCATTTACAAAAGAAAGGTACGTGCCAAATTTTATCAAAATCGACCTATTATTTTTTGAGTTATCGGTGTGATACATATATATATATATATATATATATATATATATATATATATATATATATATATATATATATATATATATATATATATATATATAAACATATAAAAATTGAAACTGACCCCGGAAATGGGTTCTAGGGGTCCTAGATCGCGCTCATTTGCAAAAAATTTTTCAAAATTCAAAAGTCGGGATCTCCCCATTAGTGAATTTTTTCTACGAAAATTCACTAAAAGAAGGGTGTGTTGTGGTAATTTAGGTTCTCCAAGTGTACTTATCAGTGCTCATCACAGGTTCCAATCTTCACTTAATCACTTAATGTTCACTCAGTATCTTCGTTGTATTTAGTATGAAACTGTATCACTAAGTTGAGACAACAGCAATCAGAGTATTGTTTTGGTATGCGATTTATGTCAACTATTCCAAGTGTTTTTGTTATTTTAATCAAACTTAAATTAACCGACGCTTTTTAATCAGGGAAAGTACTCTAGTGCATGTCGTAACTAATACTTAAAATTGAGGTTTCTCCTTTTTATACGAGCGCTGTCAACTGATATATTCAGCAGTAACCTTGATCACAACTGTTTAATGTAATTCTCTTGTAGCTACTTACTTTTAACTATCCACGCGATCAACGGTGCATTGTTGCTGTTCGCATAAAGCTATTATGCACAACCTACTAAACCAATTGTTTATACGAGGTAATCTGATATTATTTAGATCTTTTAAAACAAAACTTTCAGAAAAAAAGTCTCGACGCAGCAAGTGCATTATGGTAGAGAATTTTCGTATACACAGGTGGTCCAACAGTCCGTTCAAATTCAATATCTCGTTTATTATTCAAAAATATAAAAAAAATTGCAGGTACTAACGTTAGCTACAAACTAGAATTATTTTTGAATATACAGGGTGTTGCATAAGTTAGATACAACCCAAACTTCACTTTTTTTAATGGTACACCTGTATATTGTTTCATTTTTGAATTGCTCTTGTTTTGCCGATTGATCCAATGTATTGGGATCTATACAGAGTCTTTCAAAAGTTATGGCCACTTTTAGTATATATATATATATATATATATATATATATATATATATATATATATATATATATATATATATATATATATGTATGTATGTATGTATGTATCACACCGATAACTCAAAAAATAATGGGCCGATTTTGATAAAATTTGGCATGTACCTTCCTTTTGTAAATGGCTTGGATAAGTTCGTTAGTCAGGAAAATCGGACGAGGTTTTCTGGGAAAATTTTGAGTTTTAATTAAAAAAAAAAATTATATCTCGCGGGTTTATATCATTATAGGTAAGCTACCTACCAATTTAGCTCTGTAGGTTAAAGGACAAAAAAGTTACAGGCATTTAAAGAAAAATAAATTTTGGTTTTCCTCAAAACGTCAAAGTCGCGATTTAAAACGTCAGAATTGGTAATATTTAGGCAATGAACCTGAAACTAATATGAGCTATGGAAAGAAAAAACGAGTTAAATTTTGTAGGAATGATATTTTTTCTTCCTCATGACACGTAAGACTGTTGTCTGACAAACTTACTTTTTTAATGCAACTAATGGAGACTTCTTAAGGTTTATCTTCTATACTTAATAAAATGTTCAGTTTTAGCGAATTTTCTAAAAAAATTCACTAATGAGGAGCTCCCGACTTTTGAATTATGAAAAAATTTCTTCAAATGAGTGCGAACTAGGCCCACTAGAATATATATCCGGGATCAGTTTCAATATATATATATATATATATATATATATATATATATATATATATATATATATATATATATATATATATATATATATATATATATAAATCTGTGTATGTATGTGTGTGTGTGTATATAAAGTCCAAAACTGACTTCGGATCTGAGTTCTAAGGGTCCCAGTTCGCACTCATTAGCGAATTTTTGTTCTACGAAAGTAAATAACAAAAATTCGGGACGCAGCAAGTACATTATAATTTATAAGAGTGAATTATCATAAGAATTGTACACTATTAGTAACGTATATTATTAAAACTAATTCTTTAAATTTAAATGGACCTGGGATATCTGTTTTAGAGGTCCCAGTTAGCGATTATTTAAATAAGTTTCTATTTTCTATGGAGCTAGAAAATTATAGTTTGGTAGAGATATATGTAAGTACTGCAAGTACTGCAAATTGTGTTAAAAATTTCATTAAAGTCACAAAAGTTTTCTAGAAAAAAATTAATTATTTACAAAGGGAATGTACTATGTACCTGCCAAATCGTAAATATGGCAGGTATTTTTCCTTTTAATTGCTTCGATGGTTTTATTTTAGTCAACCCAATCGAACTAGTTTTTGCAAACAAAACAACAAAAAATGTTTAGTAAAACCAACTTAAAATTATCCGCGTAGCTCATTATGTTATTTTTCTTTAATTTAGTACCCAGGCTGCGTTTACATAGGCTACTATGGTTTATGATTGAAGATTCTAGCTTAATAGGAAATTGAGTTATCGGATTTCAAACATTTTTATAAAAACTATACCATAATGTGTTTGCTGCGCCCATACCTTTTTCAACACTTATTTACTGTTGCTGTATCCACACTTTTTGAAAATAATGAAATATTGTAGCTCTCTATATAAGACTGACAAACATCCTAAATTTCATTTTTGGAAAAACATTTTAAATAAATGAAATGCGGTAACAATTTAAACATAAATTGAAAATCTTGGTTCGCTGCTTTGTCGCAGAGGTTCCCCTTCTCCTTCTGCATGCATACAACCACCCTCAATGCATAAACAAGGACAATGTAAACAAAAAAAGTTTCTTGGGAACAACTCGCAAGTAAGTGAAAGTTATGGGACCTGCGGTAAATATAGGGGTTCTGGGCGGGATCAACAGAATTTTAAGGAGGTCTAGCTGCAAAATGGGATAAAGGCAGCTTATAGAGGTCCAAGTAAGCTGTTATTTCGCACTTTTCGCTCACATTTACTGTTTATCTTCTTCCTCGCCCAACACCCCTATTCACTCCTGGTCCCGTAACTTTCTTGTGGGCTATTGGCAATAAATATTTCTTCTGGTTTGTACATCCAGAAGGAGATTTAAGGATGTTTATGAATTTTTTTCTAAAAAGCCCCCGTGTACTAATCTGCAAATTTACCGAAAATTTAATTTTTATTTACAAATTATAAACGTGGCAGGTATTTTTCCTTATTAGTCGCTTGGATTATCCGTTTTAGTCCACTCAATCGAAACAGATTCTGCAAACAAAATAACAAAAATGATTTTATTAAACAAATTTATCGTTACTTGTGAAGCTCATGGTGTTATTTTTTAAATTTAGACCCACGCTGCTTTTATATAAGTTTTAGCATGTATCAAAACTGAAGGTTCTAGTTAAATGGGAAATTGAATTACCAATATGACTATTTTTACGAAAACTCGCTACCATAACGTACTTGCTGCACCTAAGCCCTTTTCAACATTTATTTACTATTGCTGTATCCATACTTTTTGAAAATGAAATAAATAAATATAAGCAATACAAAATTTTGATAATTTACACAACATCTGTTTACTGGTATAATTACATGATATTGTGTAGTTTCATTTATCTCAAATTTTCCATATACGACGTGAAGAGTAAATAATAATAAAAATTCACTAAAAACTGAAAGTAAACAAAAAGTACCTTATTCCAAGATTCTAAAGCATTAGCTGAGTGTTATTATTTGTTTATGACGTTTGTAAACTAAGAAGAAGAAGATAACCTCGAATTCGACTTCCCCCCTACTGTCAGTTTGCAAAATAACAAATAACAATGACAAATAGCCAACTGGCGTTGTCAGATTTAACTAGGAGAGGGCGATGGGCTTTAAATACCTTGAAGAATGGAAAGCTTAATATTTATACATAATAAAACGTTGTTCTAGATTGCCTTTAAACAAATTGAATAACTTTCATTAAAATATTTATTTATTACTATATATTTTCCTGTATCGTCAAATTCAGATGATAGTTTTGGCAAATGGCAACCCCGCTGATTGTTTATTGTGACATATTTTTCTAACCTGTTCGTTTGAAGTTTAATTTGGAGCATTTGTTTGCAATAGCAGCATAACCCTGATATATCTGTCTGACCTTGTCTAACATTATAGGCACCCATTCAGATGTAATTTCAGGTTATATCGTAAATTATTTATTATTTATTTGGTTATAACTCAGAATTTGCCGGACCGATTAAGTTCAAATTTGGTAGAGAGGACCACTGATACGATATCTACGTGCGTGTAGTTTTAGTTTTATACTTCTAGTAATTTAAAAGATATTGCGTTTTCAAACAGTTTTTCACATTTTTTTCTGGAAGTATGTGAGTGTCAAAACTGTCTTAACGAACTCATCCAAGCTATTAACAAAATCAAGGGAATTACCAAATTTGGTTCGATTGGCGAATGAAAATTCACTAAAAAGTAAACAAAACAGCACATTCCCTACAACTTTTTTGTTTACGTTCTTTTCTAAACCAAAAAATAAGAAGGTTTTGAGGGTTCCACGGGTTAAAATGTTATATGGAACAACCTGTACACTGAGTGATGATATTCCGCTGTGTGGGACGCCTGTATTTGTAGAGTTATGCAATTTTATCTGCTCGTTGATCTTTCAAATACCGGATCAAATTTACAGAATTCAGGTTGAATCATTTTCATAATAAATAGTTACGTTGAACTAAGCAATTATAATTTAATCAAGCTAACTGACTGACACACAATCGCAAGATTACTCATCGGAACTGATAAAACATTAAAGCGTCTACAGAGCACTCCCCGCTATTGTTTTTTAGTTTCCTAACCTCATCTATAACATACATTCATGCACAATTTAATACAGCTTAAGACCCTTAAGTACCTAATAGTAGAATGATTAACAATAACTGACTGCTAGGACTATATTATACCAAACTACTTGCTAACATTTTAACTTGTGTTACTAAAACATATAATATATTTTTATCGAATATAATTTATTTACAGTGACTAATACAAGGTGTCAATTAAGTGTTTAATAAATTTAACAGAACGGTGGTGGTGTATACCTTAAAAACTGTAGTGTGTGTTCATGTTATTCCTGTGATATAAATAACTAACTCTACTAAAACAATGGACTGTTGCCAAAATGACGTTGTTAAACCAGTGTTCTTCGTTATTCCGTATAGAAATGGATCTCATCGGATTTTCGTGCCGTTAACTGATAATTTTCGTTATGGCATCAGGAGAGGTATGTAGGAACGGAAGTAGAATGTTTTTGTGTCTTTGTATTATGATAAATAAATAGGTTATCTGTCACCAAAATAACTTTGCATAACCATAACTATAAATAGATAAATTGTTACTACATAAATAGTCTTTACAAAGAAGTTATTACATAAAAAATTAAATGGTGTGCTCTGTAAATCGTTTATCAAGAAAACGATTTACTTTAAGTGTATCACAGTCTAAAAGCGAAGTCGCCAAGTTGTCCCAACCATGATTATCTCCAGCTGTACTTTTCATTTTTCATGTATAGGGTGGCCACGTTAAAATAAAACCGGCGCGCGTTTTAGAACACACATCGTAATTTTGTTGAAAATCTCTCAAAGGGGTAAATTTTGCTTTCACGGTGGAAGACCTTAAGGCCTATTTTGAACGTCGCAACACCAACTCTTAAGCTCTGGTGCGACACCCCCAAAATCTTAAATTACAAGGGAGTCAGGTGGCACATCATTTTCGAGATGGGGTTAATCTCTTTTAAAAGGTATTTTGTTTTTAAAATATGAAGCAGTGGGTTTTGAGAAATTGACTTGTAAAGGCCATTAATTTCTTTATCAAAAACTTGCATGTCAGTTTCTCAAATGATCATAATTTTGACCACCAGTCTTTATATAATGGTACAAGTTTCGTTCTAAACGTTCGCGCACCTTCTGGAACATTTCTGGAGTGATTCGGAGGCATTCGTTTACGGTACGCTGGCGTAAATCTTGTAAGGAATCGGGCTAAGTAGAATAGATTTTACTCTTTACGTGACACCATAGTAAGAAATTCAGGGGTGATAAATCTGGCGATCCTACGGACCATTCTATGAAACTTCTTCTCCCAATCCACCGATTTGAAAAAAGATGATCAGGGTATTGTCGAACGGGCAAAGCCTAGTATAGTATGGAGGAACACCATCCTGCTGAAATACCAAATGGTCTTCAAGATAGTGCTTATCGTTCACGAAATTGTCGGTCAACATTGGATCAATGGTACCTTTCGACAACTCCAAGTGCATATCTCCAGTCAGATTGGCAGGTAAGAACAAGGGACCAACAGTATGGTCACCAAAAATTCTAGCGCAAGAGTTTGTCTGGGTGTTGTGTCTGAATATGTAATAATCTGGGATTATAATCTGCCCCATATCGACAACTATGACGATGCACCATACCGTTTAGGAAAAGAACATTCAGATCTTTACCAGGCGTTCACTTATCACTTCACAAAAGTCCAGACGGCGGTCAAAGTCATCTTCATTTAGTTCGCGTGGAAGATGGATTTGGTATGTGTGGAATTTATGGCGCTTCTAAATGTTTTGAATGGTAGTGCGCCCAAAACCAGCTTCACTTGCCAGTTGCCTCGTACTCGTCTTGGGTATTAAAGCAACTTGACCAAGAACCGCCACCTCTACCGCTTCATCTCTTTCAGCACTTCGCTTTTTATTACAAACGGTCTCTTGAAATTTTGACACTAACTCCAAAATACACATTTGGCTAACATATGCTCATCCAAATGTTGTTGATTAAACCATTATGTTGTTCTATTAGCACATTGATTATTTGCATAAAAAAGTGAAATCATTTCCACCATCTGCGCAATCGAGTAAACCATTTTGTAGAATAAATGCACAAGGAACAATATCCTGATGGACAAATAAAATGAAAATCGCTCGTACACCTACCATTCTTCGCAAATAACGAAACCGAAGAGCACAATTTAAACATTGGCAGTAACAATAAAAAAAATTTATCAACTATCACTTTTACGTAAGAACAATCAACAAAACGCGACGATGTTTGTAGCAAATTAAAGAACACCCTCTCTTATCTTTAGGAGTCAATTTCACAATTCAACACACTGCTTCAAATTTAAAAAATAAGACACCGTTGAAAAGAGATTTACACCAGCTCTAAAATGATGTGCTACTTGACCACCTTTTTTATTTTTTTTATTTCAACAACACACCACGAGGGCTTACAGCCTAAATAGTATCGTACCGTGGGTGTCGACAAGGAGCAAAGAGGCAACTTGTTAATTCTGGACTTGAAGGTTTGGAGGTTCGGTGGAGAAGGAAAAACATGTGGCGGCAAGGAGTTCCACAACTTGTAAGTCCTCGGGACAAAAGAGCGGGCATAACAAGATGTTCTATGTCTAGTGACCCGGACAGTAAAAGTGTGCATTCGCTCTGTTCCCCTGGTAGATCTGTTGGGGGCAGCAGGTGGAGGAACTATGGAAGAAAGCTCCTCTGAGCAGTGCCCGTGCAGATATCTATAAAAGATAGAGAGGTCACCAACGGTACGTCGGTGGGCAAGGGATGGCAGCCTTTGGGTAAGGGTAGGGTCACCGATGAGACGTATAGCTCTCTTCTGAATGGAGTCCAGGACAGCGAGTGTAGAAGCGGCAGCAGCACCCCAGATGTGGGAGCAGTATTCGAGGTTTGGTCTTATTTATGAAGTATATAAAGTATAGAGATTAGCTGGTGAAAAATATTTGCGAGCCCGGAAGAGGAAACCTAATTTCTTAGCAGCCGCTTCTGCAATTGATGTGACATGTTGGTGCCAATTGAGATTTCGATCCACAGAGATGCCAACAAGTGAAAAGGACTCATTACTTTGAATAACTTGGTTGTTTATTGTGATGGGTCTAGAGCTGGTGTATCTCTTATGAGAAAGAAAGCAAGACTGTGATTTGGTGGGGTTGAATTGTACAAGATTTCTACTTCCCCAGTCTAATTTGGAGATCCACGGAGATAGAACCCTCCATGAGTCTGCAATCCTCATCTAGTTGGGCTAAAGAGACAGGCTTAGAATATTGTATATTGGAGTGGAGGGTGCTGTCGTCCGCGTAACTGTGAACTGGGTTGGATGTGCTAGAGAGGAGGTCATTGATGTGGAGAAGAAACAAAGTAGGGGCTAAAGCTGAACCTTGAGGAACTCCTGCATTAATTGGATACAGTTTAGAGGAATGGCCATCCACGACAACAGAAATGCTTCGGTTGGAAAGGAAATTTGCTGTCCACGTACATAGTTTTGGTGGTAGGCCATAGGCCGGTAGTTTATTAAGCAGCGCTGCGTGCCAGGCCTGGTCAAATGCTTTGGATATGTCTAGAGCGACAATCTGGTATTCACCGTGTAGTTCCATAGACTTGTTCCAAGAATGGGTGACAAAGAAAAGGAGGTCGGCAGTTGATCTGCGCTGACTGAATCCATACTGCCTGTCGTGGATTAGACTGTGTTTTTCAAGAAATTTGAGTAATTCAGTGTTTATATACTTTTCCATCACTTTAGAGATGACTGAAAGGAGAGAAATAGGCCTGTAGTTGCTAGGAAGCGCTTTTGATCCTTTCTTGGGGACGGGTTGTACTCGAGCAGTTTTCCAGTTACTAGGGAATATGCCTCTATTGTAAGATGTCTGAAACAGACGAGTTAGGACAGGAGCAAGTTCTGGTGCGCATTTTTTGAGAACAATTGCTGTGATCTCGTCAAGGCCAGAGGCTTTCCTGGTATTAAGAGAAGAGAGCATCTTACGTACCTTAGTTTTGAAAATGATATCCGTCATTTTATGCGCGACATTGGGGACTGTTGGTGGTTGAACATTTGGAGGTGGGTTGAGAGTAGAATTGCCGGCGAACAACGAGGCAAAAAGTTCAGCCTTGCCCAGGGCGGTAGAAACAATTTCATCCCCTGAGACAAGAGGTGGGAACGTGCTCTTGCAGAAATTATTTCCAATAGATTTAGCAAGAGTCCAGAAGGATTTGCTGCCGCTGGAGCTTAAGAGGACTTTGTTTTTGATGTGGTTATTAAACGAGTTTTTTGCCTCAGAAATAATGCAGACATAGCGATTTCTTGCGTCGTTAAATGCTTGACGGTTTTCTTGACTGGGATTGTGTAGAAGCTTTTTGTGCGCTTTGATCTTTTCAAGTCTGGCCTTGTCACAGGATTTAGAGAACCAGGGCTTTTGGGTGGCTGCAGAGGTTTTCTGTGTACGTGGAATAAATAATTCCATGCCAGCTTGGATAATTTCGGTGGCGTTTTGTGAGATATCAGAGGGGTCAGGATGAGTGAAGCAGGCAGACGCCCATGGAAGTGAGGAAAAGTAATCTCGCATTTCGTCCCAGTTTGTGGAGTTGTAGTGCCAAACGATACGTGGGTGTGATGACTGTGTGACCTCGGGTTGCATTGCGCAGGAAGCAGTGACCATGCCGTGGTCTGAGCGACCCAGGGGGGGCGGTGACAGATATCTTATAGCAGTCAGGATTTGTAGTAAGAAGGAGATCCAAGGGATTTGAGCTGTGTGTTGGGATGCGAGGAAAGTAAGTAGGTTGCTGAACCATATTGGCTAAATAATTGCTGACTGCAAAGGCCTCCGCTGCTCTTCCTTGTGGATCGGTTTTTTAAGATCCTAGCCATTCCTTATTATGGACATTGAAGTCACCAAGGATAGCGACCTCGGAGGAAGGATATTCAGAAATCAGATGGTCGGTTTTTTCAGAAAGGTAATCAAAGAGTTGGACAAAGTTGTTGTCAGAAGGTGACCGGTAAATGCAACAAATGAATTTAGTTGCAGCCCTGAGAGAGAGTTTTATCCATAGTATGTCTTTTCTTCCAGCTTCTAAATTGGGGAGTCTGGTGCAGGGTAGATTGCTACGGACGTACGCGCACACGCCTCCATGCAATCTAAAAGAAGTAAGGGGCTCATACCCCGGGAAATTAAGGTGATTAGTGGCTGTTTTGGCACTGATTTGAGTTTCGGTCAGGAAGAGGAGTTGGGGCCTATTAGCCTGGAGGAAATGGTGGACAAAGTTCAGGTTAGAATTTAGGCCACATATGTTCCAGAAGGATATCGTAAATCTCGATGCTGGCGCCCCCTGTACACCCCTCTCCCGGAGATCCGAATGGAGGGGTATTTTGCCTCCGGAATCTTTTGTACAAGAAGGAGCCATCATCATTTTTGCTTATAAGGGAAACCGACTCATACACCTTGTCATTTAAGCTTTCAGACGTGGATCGCACCACTGTTTAAGAGTTCGTGTTGAGATATTGAAAATCAGCCTAAAAGTCTGCCCCCTTGAAAGCAAAATTTACCTCTTTAAGCTATTTTCAATAATGAAACGCGATTAGTTAATAATTTTTGAGTGTTTGTTTTTTTATTCTTAATTTTTGCAATAAATTTTAAAACCATAGCATTTTTGAATAGATAATGATGAGGTCTTTCAAATAAGGTATCATAAGCCCCTACCTCCTATTTAAAAATTTGCGGGTTGCAACTGTCACTCGAAGGGGGTTGAATGTATGTAAGTTTTCACGTTGTAGGATGTCATTTCATAATTAAAATTGATGTGTTTCGAGATTTTTTATAAATATGCACAATAATTAAGGTACTGCATTTAGTCATTTGTTTATTCCACGCTGTATACGGCATTGTATATAGCATTGAAATGTCAAAGTACGACAATCATAGAGTATGTATAAACACGATGGCGGGTCAATAAGTCCGTGTCTTTTTGAATTTCCCGCCTCTTCACAGGAAGGGCAACACTGCTCCTGTCAACAAGCATATGTCAGTTGACTCTTCTCAAATTTTGAACAAGCTGCGTCATTTAGTTTGTGTTAGATAGCCATTGAAAGCAGACAACCTCTTGAGTGATAACGAAAATGGAAAAAAGTGAATTTCGTGTGCTCATCAAACATTATTTTTTGCGGAAAAAACCATCACTCAACCATGGGGACTTTGCACCATCAATGTCCATGGTAAAAAGTGGTTTACTGAATTTCGTTGATGCCGTACAAGTACAAATGACGCCGAACGTTCTGGACGCCCAGTTGAGGTCGCTACACCCGAAACAATTGAACAAATTCACGATATGGTGTTGGCTGATCGGAGATTGAAAGTGCGGGAGACTGTGGAAGCCATAGGCATATCACATGGCTCAGTGGTTTCGATTTTGCATGATCATTTGGGTATGAGAAAGCTATCCGCAAGATGGGTGCCGCATTTGTTCACAATCGACCACAAACGCAATCGTGTGACAACTTCGAAGGAATGTTTGGCGTTGTTCAACCGCAATAGGAACGAGTTTTTGCGCCGTTTCGTAACCGTTGACGAAACATGGATTCACCACAACACAACAGAGCCCAAGCAGCAGTCAAAACAGTGGGTTTCTCCGTGCGAATCGGCGCCGAAGAAGGCCAAGGTGGGTTTGTCAGCCAATAAAGCCATGGTGACCGTTTCTTGGGATGCACGTGGTATAATCCACATTGATTACCTTCAAAAGGTAAGAACAGCCAATGGAGTATATTATACCAACTTATTGGACCGATTCTCCGGATTTAGCCCCAAGGGCCTATTTCTTGTTTTTAAACTTAAAGAAATGGCTCTTCGGAAAGAGATTTCACTCCAATGATGAAATAATCTCACAAACAAATACCTATTTTGAGGACCTCGACAAATCTTATTTTTTGAAAGCGATAAAAGAATTGGTGAAACGTTGGACGAACTCTATAGAGCTCAAAGGAGACTATGTTGAAAAATAAAATTATTTTTTGTCAAAAAACCGCTGTTTCATTAAAAAAGTCACGGACTTATTGACCCGCCCTCGTAGATGAGGGACGGAGAATAAGTATATGCCTTCTTAAATAAGCATTGAGTTGGGCAAAAGATCTTTACGTGATTTTTAAGGTGATAACAATTAAAAATGAACTCAGATTACACTTACATTCACAACCTTAAAAACATTGTGAGTGACCTCCATATTATTTTTCGTATGCCCCTTTTCTAATTTTTTAAATCTATTTTTATTTTATAATATTTTATTATAAATTATTATATTCATGTTTGTTTGTTACAGGTAAAGGAATGAACGAGACGGGGTTGCGTGCTGGCACTGGCGGCACCATGAGCCCCGACTCTGACTGCAACAGTAACCAGTGCAACCCGACGACGACCAGCCTCCTCTCCAACACCTCTTCACAGGATATAGACTTCCAGGATAACTCGGACTATCAGTGGTTCCTGGATTATGGGTGAGCTAACTAATAACCATAGATAAACTTTATACAGGATTTATTAATTGTTGTAGCACTAACTTCGTGAAATCGTTCCATACTAAATACAGATGTAGATGCCTTTTCTCCGGTTACAAAAAAGAAAGTATCTACGTCTGCATTTATACAGGATGTCGCAGTAATAGTGGCGAACGGCAAGAGGGACTTAATCAGAATATTTCGAAGTTCTAAATATGACCACAAGAGGGCGCAGTCGCAAGGTGAACAATAATAATTCGAATTTCTAATAAAAGTGCCAAAATTAGCTATAAATTTTACTGCATTATTATACACCATTTTGGTCCCAGACGATTTTTCCTAGTAGTAGTAGCAGTGGTGGGGAGGCTAACGCCAAGCAAGTAGGCCATAATGGGCCCTTTTTGCCAACCATAGAAACCCAGCAACCATGCTCTACACTTCCTCGGTTCCGTCGCCAAACCGCCTCATCCTCGAAATGAAGGCCGTGACGGTCTTCAATTGGACGGTACTTACCTGATTCCTCTGCAGAGTCCTCGATCCTAACAATTCTGCACGAAGACTCCCAAAAGCCTCGCATTCGCACAGGTAGTGGTAAGACGTTTCTTCATCCTCGCCGCATTCCTGGCAAATGGGATCTCTCTCTACGCCTATCAATGTGAGGTGTCTTCTAAGGGCGCAGTGGTCTGTCAGCACCGCTAGGATGCCGCGAAGCGTAGGTCGACTCCTACCGAATAGCCATACAGTTTTATCTCTGTCCGGCCCCTCCACGAAGTCCCTCGTCTGCCTGCAGCCACCAATCGACCCCCAGTGCCTCTCCATGACCTCCTCAGTCCACCTGTCTAAGGCGACAGAGACCGTCTTCCTACTTATGCCTATCGCAGACTCCGGGCTACGGAACGGCCGCCGGGAACCGAGTCTTGCGAGATTATTCGCCACCTCATTCCCCGCTACGCCACAGTGTCCCGGAACCCATACCAGTTGCACCTCCTTCGTCCTGGCTAGTCCACTGGAGGCGTCAGCGCACTCCTGAACCAGTGTTGACCTGATTCTGGCCGCGCAGACTGCCCGGAGGACCGCCTGGCTATCCGAGCAAATGTATACACATTTCTCAGGGCTCATCCTCACATCCTGTCTATTGGCCACATACATGATAGCGTACACCTCCGTTTCGAATGCCGTGGTATATGCGCCCACAGCATAACTCTCGCGCACCCCAAGGCCCTCGAGATATATATATATATATATATAATATATATATATATATATATATATATATATATATATATATATATATATATATATATATATATGTTCCTGGCCCGGAGGATTGTTGATCCTCCAGCCACGACCGTCGGTAAAACAGACCACGCTTACGGGCTGGAATGCAACCTCATTTTCCCTCCACTGATCCCTACTGGAGATCCTGAGGATATATGGCCTAGTCAACCTAATATCGTCCTCGGCATTCCGTACTTTGATGGCGGAAATCAGAATTTCCTTTCCAATTCCTTGGCGATTCTTGCATGCCCTATTACTGCTCCCTCTCCGCACCAGTTTCCAGAGTCTCGCATTCTAAGATGCGACGCCATAGCCTCCCGTCTGAAGCGGTGGCAGCATCAGCAAGACCGCTAGCGCGGCTGAGGGTGTTGTCCTCATAGCGCCTGTGATACTCAGGATTGCCAGCCTTTGGAGTTTGGCCAGCTTCCTGGTAGTGGTTTGGTTCACACCACACCGCCAGACCAACGCCCCATAGAGGATCCTCGGCCTGATGATCGCAGTGTAAATCCAATGGAGGATCCGATTTTTCCTATCTCGACCAGTAACTGTGGGGGCACTGCTGTTTCTCAAAAAACTGAAATCTACATTCTGTAGGTTTACCCGCATATTGATGTCTTTTTTCTTCCCGAGATATAGCCAAAAAACAGGACGTCGCCCTATGGACGAAGCATAGACCTACCACCCCATTAGCCTCACATACTTTATCCTCAGGACCATGGACCATTTTATCAATACATTAGAAGCAAACCCTCACAAGAAAACTGCTCAATGTACAGCAATTCGCCTATCAAGCGAGCAAATCCACATTAGATGCCCGACACTGTTTAGTGAGGGATATAGAAAAAACTTTTCTGGCCAAAGAAGTAGCACTCGGTGCATTCATTGGCATAGAGGTTGCCCTTGACAGCTCATATTAATCCATTAAATGGGCCCTACATGAAATAGAAGAGGAATTCCCCATTTTAATATGGATTGAGTCGATGCTAAAAAGCCGTGTTATCACAGCCTAGACGACGGTAAAAGGTTTTTCACCTCTACTGTGGCCGCTGCTTGTTGATAAACTTGTGAATACATTGAGCGGAACCGGATTTATAGTCCAAGGATACGCAGATGATATTGTCATAACAGTAGTGGGTAATATCCAACCTAATGCAAACAGTCCTAAATATAGTAAGGAACTGATGTTCAACAGAGGCGTTTAATGTCAATCCTCCAAGACAGTCTTGCCCCATTCACGAACAGAAGGAAACTAAATTTAAAAGCTCCCACTCTGAATGGAACACAGACACCATTTTCAAACGCAGCTAACTATTTAGGGACTTTCTCAGACCAAAAACTGAACTGGAACACACACTTGGAAAAAACTCTTTCGAGGGCCAAAATGGCAATCCGGACTTTCCGTAGGAAAGACATGGGGGCTGAATCTCGGAATGGTATATTGGATACATCAAACTATGGTTAAACCCATGGTCACATATGCATTTATAAGTATGGTGACCAACAACGGAAGAAGCCTCGACACAAAGCAAGCACTAGTTACATGAAGACCATTTCAAGCAGATAAATTTAAACCAGGATACTTGGTTGCCCACTTGAAGATCCTGTAAATTATTCCACTGGAGTCATTCGCGAAACCAACAAATCAAACGCCAGCTAAACTGGACTTCATAGTCCAATTTGACGTGGTCATAAGTGACCACCAGGCATGGAACAGGGACAGTGACGGGCTGAGAAATAACTCATCCGTGTGGTGGGTCCATAAACGAATCTAAACAAATGGAGGGTAGCAGGATTGGGAATGGAAGGACCTAACTTCAGACTTGCTAAGTCCCTAGGAAAACCTTCCACCATCTTCCAAGTAAAATGCTTGCCATAACTCTCTATGTACAGGAGTGTATACAAAAAGACTCAGCAATAAAGAGATCTTGTTGTATGTCTTAGAACTACCCGTTTTTTTGCGATTGCTTTTTAACTACTATACAAAGTGGAGCGCGAAGACCTTAGGGCATCCATAAATGGAGGAATAGCCGTATTTAAAATCTGAAAATTTACACGTCAAGGTTTTAGATGATGACAAAAACATATAAAATATTGGCGACGCAATGGCACTTCCGGTTATACCGGAAGTCGCCATTAATTTGCTTATTTTAAATAGAACATGTAATTTTTTAATCATTTTTGGATTCTGCATCAAATTTTGAGTGATCTATTACGAACATACCATACCCTTAAAAGCGACCGTTTCAGAGATATCTTGATTTTTCTGAATTTCTTTGGAAAATCATGTATGCACTGTAACAGCCATATCTTCGCTAATGTTTAAGCTAGAGGGCTGAAACTTGTTTTTGGTAATGTCTTATGGCTGACAGTTTGTTTTGAGCAAAAAAGTTATATAAAAAAAATATACTGAGTGTTAGAAACTAAGCGAGCAATCTTGAAAATTTCAATCATAAATAACTTCAATATTTTAAATGGAACAGCCTGTATTTTATAGCATTATTTAATTCATCTTTTTATTGCCTTTCGATTTGTATTAGCATTCCCTATACCTAAGGTTGATAGTTTTCAAGATATGCACTCCTTTGTTCATTCGGTAATGCAAAGTGAATTCCTTAAGTGAGGTAGAAACAAGCATGCCAAAAAAGTTTACAGGTAATCTGTCAAATTATGTGACAATTTAATTAATAAAATTATTTTCAAGCAAAAACACTTTAATCAAAAAAATAAAACAAGAAATAACCTTTAAAACTAAGAACCTAAATTGACGTAGAAAACTACAAACTATTTTCAAAAGTGCTGTTATTCACTTCTAAGCATTTGTTAACCCTTTTTAAGACTTCCTTATTTGTAGCTTTCTCGATTATTTCAGGCTTCAAGGAATTGAAGGCCAGCAGCAGTCTAGCTTGCATATCTTCCTTAGTGGTTGCTGGAAGTGCAAATACTTTATCTTTAATGTACCCCCCCTATGCTAAAATCAAGCGGGGTCAAATCAGGCGAGCGATGAGGCCTTAGATGAGGACCATTGTTAGCAATCCACCTATCAGCAAATGTTTGATACAAAATCCTCGCAGCCTGATTAATCTTGTGTGGTGGCGCGCCATCTTGTTGGTACCAACAATCTTTTTCGTTTATTGTCTCTAATGCGGGCAAAATCACTTCTCGTAGAATATCACAATAGCCAGTTTAATTTTCGTCGTAAAATTTTAACCCAATAATTCTATTGTTTTTAATAGCACAAAACACATTGAACGCCCATTCATCTTGCAAGTGAACCTCCCTTGTAACTCGCGGATTCTCGTCAGACCGGTAATGGCTGTTATGACGATTAAATAATGTATTTTTTGAAAACTTTGATTCATCACACCAGATTATTTTCTTTGAGAAGCTATTGTCTTCTTGCGCCTTCAAAAGAAACCATTCACAAAATTGTACTCTGCTGGTGAGATCGGTTGGTTTTAAGTTTTGGTTTAATTTAAACCTTTTTCATATCATCTAAACCGTTTAAATGATATGAAAAAGGTTTCCACTTATGTTTGGTGAATACTCTTGGTGGAAAAAATTTAATTCTTTTCCAGTCTCTTAACGAAGCATTCGGATGGGCCGCAAAGGAAGCTAAAACGTTTATCTGGATTTCTTCATCATCAGTGACAGGCTTAGTTTTTGAATTGTCGGTCTAAATGACCTAAATTGAGCACAGTTCTTCAATACTCTTTTGTAGGATATCACAAGTTGGTCTTGGTCTATCTGGATATCTTTCCGCAAACACACGACACCTTCTGTCAACTACCCGTTGACACTCGCCATAAATCAACACTAAATTTAAAACATCGTTATTTGCGTAGCCCAAATAAGACTTAATCTTCCAAATACTTCTCTAAACAAATAATATGAATAAGTTTAAACTAGTTAAGCAAATAATACAACAATTGTGACAAGTAAGTGATTAACTTGTGAGTTTTGTTTAGGCTTGCTTTCGTCATGGCCTGCTTTTTAAGAAGGCGACCATAATTAATGAAATTGAAACAAATGGCGAATATCTTGAAAACTGTCAACTTTAGGTATAGGGAATGCTAATACAAATCGAAAGGCAATAAAAAGATAAATTAAATATAGCTATAAAATACATGGTGTTCTATTTAAGATATTGAAGTTATTTATGATGGAAATTTTCTAGATTGCTCGCTTAGTTTCTAACACTCAGTATAATTTTTTTATAACTGTTTTGCGCAAAACAAACTGTCCGCCATAATACATTACCAGAAACAAGTTTTAGCCCTTTAGCTTAAACATTAGCAAATATATGGCTGTTACAGTGCATACATGATTTTCCACAAAAAAAAAACAGGAAAATCAAGATATCTCTGTATCGGTCGCTTTTAAGGGTATGCATGGTATGTTCGTAATAGATCACTAAAAATTTAATGCAGAGTCCAAAAATGATAAAAAATTACATGTTCTACTTAAAATAAGCAAATTAACGGCGACTTCCGGTATAACCGGAAGTGTCATGGCATCGCCAATATTTTAGATATTTTTCCCAACATCTAAGACCTTGACGTCTAAATTTTCTGATTTTAGATACAGCTATTTCTCCATTTAGGGCTGCCCCAAGGTCGTCGCGCTCCATCCTGTATAAATACTAGTTCTACTTTTTATTCGTTTAGTTCATTTATCCCTCTGATGATATTTACGTTGTTAGCGAAACTGTTGTCAGATCTAAAAAATGCGTTGTGATGAATTGGGTTCTCAAAAGTGTAGTTATCGTCAAGTAAAATAATAATTAAAAAATATGTAAAGAAATTAATTAGGAACTCATTTAAAGGGGGAAGATTAATGTTGGAAGGTCGTTGAGGCCAGGAAAACTGGAAGAAGCAATAAACGGAATGAAACAATTTGGAATTGATATACTCGGCATGTCGGAAGTAGACTGACCGAATAGTGGAGATTTCAAAAGTGATAAATGTCAGAATGATATATAGTGAGTGGAAGAGAAGGCTCAGGAAGGGAGTCGCAATCGTATTATGGAACAAATGTAGAAACCGCAGGTCCTATAGCTGAAACCAGGGTATTACGAACTTCTTTTAAGTCTTTCGGTCCTGGTTTCATACAGCAAGATAAAGCATTAGAGACTAAAATAACGCTCTTTTGACGCTCGAATTGTATTTTTCCTTGCGCCATCTTCGACAAGGAGTCATAACTATTGGAACATGGAGAAAGCGCAAGTTGATTGGACCAAACATGCCTTAACAAAATGTTGCCGTGGAAAAAGAAACAGGGTGTTAAATGTGACATATATTTTTCGTTTTTTGATAATAATTTCACAACATATCCTTAAATCGTTAGCAAAATTAGCATAGACGTATAACTTTCATGTAGCTAAAACCAGCGCATTTAGTACAAACTTTTTTTGAAATATTTCGTTCCGGTTTCATACAGCAAAATAATCATACGTGACTACATGATGTATTTGTTGATTGTTGCAGATATCGAGATGGAGGCTCGAACCACCACACAAGTATACTATCTCTGGCTGAATCCTATGATGCTAATGACCTGCGTTATTACGATGCCTTGGCCAAGAATATGGATGCCAACCTAGCGGAGGCAGACATGGAGAGTTTCCGAACGGAAGATATCCATGCGTTACTGACCAACCTGCCTCCCATGTGCACCGACCATCCTAGTCAAGAGGTAAGTGTTATCAGTCTAAATTCCCAATTTATATATAGACTCTAGCATATATTAAATAACAAGATTTTTCTTAATTAAGGTTTGAAATAAAGTTGCCAGGCACAGTTTTTTGTCATTTTTTGTCACATTGATTTTGTCCTTACCGTTTCACTTCTGTAAAGACCAACTTTGCCGTTTAAAGTGTATTTTGAATTCGGTTTTTCGAATATATGCATTATTCTGCATACGAAATAAATTGTTACAGACGACCAGAGTAGGAGGCGAATGTTATGCGAGTGTTTCTGGTTCCATGATGGCGAAGTTCGACTTGGATTCTTCACTGAGTCCTCACAGCAGTTCTCAAGGAGAAGGCGACTCCACCTCAATGTCCATCTGCAAATCGGAGCTGTTGTTTAGTCCGGTGAAGGAGACAGCTGTGCTGATGCCTGGTGCTAACTTTAGCGTGGATTCCCTCGACTGTGACATGATGCTGACCTGTCAGGCCAACAAAGATAACTATACCATAGCCTTCGAAGCTTCAATCACCATGTATTCGGAAGATAGTGACTATAGGGATACGTCTACAGGTAAACACATTTTAATTACTTTTCTCTTTTTTATTTGGATCATATTTTGCCACCAGTTTTTTCACTTTTATTCAATCGATTTTCAAAGGTTTGCATACTTATTTAGTCGTTAATGATGACAAATGTGTTTGCAAATTGTTGGCACTGATACATGGTATTTGAAATAAGCTCTATAATTGTAATATTTGTTTATATACTGATGACGTAACTTGATTGCACTTACTACTGACAATTGGGTAAATTTGCAGTTTAGTTCACGGAGGGTTTTTAGGAAATTTCTTTCAAAGAACCCCAAAGAAAGTTACGGGACCAGGAGTCAATATGAGTGTTGGGAGGAGAAGAATAACAAAGAAATTTAAGCTGAAAATTAGAAGAAGAAAAAAACAGCTGAGTTGGACCTCAAAGAGCTGCCTTTTTCACATTTTGCAGCCATACCTCCTTTAAACCCTGTCTACCCCGCACAGCACCCCAATTCGCCCCAGATCCCGTAACATCTTGGTAGTTGTTCCCAAGAAATTTATCTTGTGGTTGTAGGCATGCATTGCCGCAGGTAAGCGCCAGGTGCCAAGTTTAAATGTAAATAACTAAGTTTAAATGTAAATAACTTAGCAAAGACAAGGTAAAAATAGTGTCAACGTGTAAGTAAGATGCCAAACTTTATCTACGAACACACGGTTTATCTAAAACTGTCCGTGAACCAAACTACGAATTCCTCGGTACCTAATTGAAATAGGCTGGATACTGGATCAACTTGCCTTCATAAAATATTACTTGTATTAGTGAATTTTCTTAAAAAAAATTCAC
Source organism: Tillus elongatus (assembly GCA_964006375.1). NCBI lineage: Eukaryota > Metazoa > Arthropoda > Insecta > Coleoptera > Cleridae > Tillus > Tillus elongatus. Next base: position 36,551,675 of record OZ023262.1, on the reverse strand, counting down.
TAATGAGGAGATCCCGCCTTTTGAATTTTGAAAAAAATTCTTCAAATGAGCTCTAATTAGGCCCCCCAGAACACATATCCGGGGTCAGTTTCAATTTTTATATGTTTATATATATATATATATATATATATATATATATATATATATATATATATATATATATATATATATATATATATATATATATAAAACTCAAAAAATAATGGGCTGATTTTGATTAAATTTGGTAAATAAATTCCTTTTGTAAATGGCTTGGATAAGTTCGTTAGCCAGGAAAATCTGCCCAGGTTTTCCCGGAAAATTTTGTGTTTTCTTTCGAAAAAAAATTATATCCGAAATTAACAAAGTAAGGGCAACCAAATTTCGTACGCGGGTTTATATCCTTATGCGTAAGTTACCTACCAAAATCAAAAGAGAAAAAAGTTATAGGCACTTAAAGAAAAATAAATTTAGGCAAATAACTTGAATCTAATACGGCCTATGGAAATCAAATGTCTCAAGAAGGATGTTTTACAAACCCTAAAGTCTTAGTTTCAACCGTCATTGTCCTTCATTTTACTAAAATGTTTCCAGAAGATTCATTTCAAATAGACTCTTTCTCTGATGCTTGGCAGTAGTCTTAGCTATAGCGTTTATCGTTTAATGGTATATAATTTTTGTCGAATTTTTGTAAAAAATCAATAAAGCTCAATATATCCGTTATTATACAAGATATGAAATTTTTTTTATATATTAATTATAGGGTGCCTTGAGCTACATCTTAAAAATATTTCTACAATCACAGGATGGCCTATAAGTCGTTGGTGATACAAATTTTCTTTTTTTTTTATCAAACACGCCTTATGTTATTGCATGTTTGCATTTTCCATCGAAATATAATGCATGTTTGTAAGAAAAGAAATTCTGGATGCAGCAAGTGCGTTATGGTAGCGAATTTTGATCAAATATTTGAATAGCCCAATTTGCTATTAACCTATAAGGTTGACCAAGAAACGAGTTTTTCCGGGAACACTTTAAGTTTACTTTTGGAAATTTTTGTACATTTTCACACAATAAAGTCATTTTTATGAAACATCGCACTTCACACAATAAAGTCATTTTTATGAAACATCGCACGTTGTTTTTACTATATAGGTTATACTGGTAACCAAAATTGATGCCTGCTTTCTTAAATAAAAAGAAAACACATATTTGCAATAAAAACATTTTAATGAAAATTCACTACCATAACGCACTTGCTGCGTCCAGAGTTTTTTACTTGTTTAATTATGCAAATGGTAACTCCAAATGGACTGCACAATAGTTAGAGTTGAGATAGGCAGGGTTGTTTTCTGTTGCTGGACATGTGTTACCCTCGTCTTTTTAAGTCGGCTTACATTTTAATAATCCATGCAAATGCTTTACAACTGTTTGGAAATTTTTAATGGCTACTATATTTTTCGATTGGAAATGAGCGAACAAAATATCGTTATTATGTTAGAGATGTTTAAGAGAAATATTACTAGCTCACAGTAAAAAAGATTTAATTGCTAACGTATTAAATACACAGTACCATTGATTGTGAAGTAAAAAATTACATGTGAAAAACATATTAGTTCTTTGAGAAATAAACAAGGGAGGCAAATGGATTTTTCTACAACATAATAAATACAAGGAATTTATTAATTTGTAAAATACAATATCGAAATGGAAATAACATTATTATTTTTTGCTTCTCTAAATAGAAAATCAGAATAATTCTATCGCTAAAGGTTTAAAAAAGCCTGGACGCAGCAAGTGCGTTATGGTAGTGAATTTTCATAGAAGTGATCTGGCACAAAATATTTTAAAATTTTTTTTTCTTGTAACATAGAAATCTAAATTTTGGTGTGTAGTTTACTTTTTATATCGTAAACCTACTTACCAAATTTGGTTATCATAGATTTTTTATTTTTTAAGATAATTTTTTTTTCAAATGAAAACTCAAAATTTTCCCGGAAAACCTCGTCCGATTTTTTTGATTAACGAACTTGTCAAAGCCATTTACAAAAGGAAGGTATGTGCCCAATTTTATCAAAATCGGCCTATTATTCTTTGAGATAAAAATTTTTTGCGAATGAAAACTCAAAAGTTTCCCGGAAAACCTTGTCCGATTTTCCTGACTAACGAACTTATCCAAGCTATTTACAAAAGAAAAGTACATGCCAAATTTTATCAAAATCGGCCCATTATTTTTTGAGTTATCGGTGTGATATATATATATATATATATATATATATATATATATATATATATATATATATATATATATATATATATATATATACCACGAACTCGAGAGAAAATGAACACCCTGTGTAAATTAAAATATTTTTGAATTACGCAGTTGATTGATAGGAACAACTTTCAGTTGAAACTTTGTTTGATAACACTGAGTTTAATATGGAAAACTGGGCTTTTTCCGCGAAGTGGACCACCCTGTGTGTATATATATATATATATATATATATATATATATATATATATATATATATATATATATATATATATATATATATATATATATATATATATATATATATATATATATATATATATATATATATGCACATAAAAATTTAAACTAATGCCTCACCATGGGTTCTAGGGGTCCTAGTTCGCTCCCATTTAAAGACATTTTTTAAGATTCAAAGGCGAATTTTGTCTACGAAAATTCACTAAAACACAATTATAAATATACGTATATACATATAGAAGCCTAAAATTTAAAACCGATCCCCCAACACGAGTTTTAGGGGCCCTAGTTCGCGCCCACTTGAAGACATTTTTCAAAAGTCAAAAGCGAATTTTGTCTAGGAAAATTCGCCAAAAACACAATTATAAATATACGTATATTCATATAGAAGCCTAAAAATTAAAACCGATCCCCCAACACCGGTTTTAGGGGTCCTAAAACCCGTGTTAGGAGATATATATATATATATATATATATATATATATATATATATATATATATATATATATAACCTAAAAATTAAAACTGATCCCTTCGCGCCCATTTAATGACATTTTTTTTAATTTCAAAGCGAATTTTTTCTACGAAAATTTGCTAAAAAACACAATTATAAATATACGTACATACATATAGAAACCTAAGATTTAAAACTGATCCCCCAACATGGGTTTCGCGGTCCTAGTTCGTGCCCATTTGAAAAAAAAATATTAAAACTCCAAAGCGAATTTTTTCTACAAAAATTCGCTAAAAACACAATTATAAATATACGTATATACGTATAGAAACCTAAAAATTAAAACTGATCACCCAACATGGGCTTTAGGGGTCCTAGTTCCCGCCCATTTGAAGACATTTTCTTAAATTCAAAAGCGAATTTTTTCTACGAAAATTCGCTAAAAACAAACTATTGAAATGACAATTTGTTAAAAATATACCTACTTCATAAAAAATATCTTTAAAATCTTACCCATGAGTGCAGCTCTATTTTTTTAACGAAATCTGCTCCTAATAATAGATAAGATAGATATATATAGATAGATAGATAGACAACTTTTATTCAAATCCCCCCAGGAGAGCACAGAATAATAATAATAATGTTTGTATTTTAGTGAATTTTCGTAGAAAAAAAATTCACTTTTGGGGAGATCCCGACGTTTGGATTTTGAAAACATTTTTGCAAATGACCGTGAACTAGGACCCCTAGAACCCATATCCGGGGTCAGTTTCAATTTTCATATGTTTATATATATATATATATATATATATATATATATATATATATATATATATATATATATATATATATATATATATATATATATATATATATATATATATATATAATTTTTTTTTCGGGTTTTCTTCCGAAACAAAATTGTATCTCAAAAAATACTACCTACCAAATGTGGTAGGTAGGTTTACGATATAAAAAGTAAACTGTACACCAAAATTTAGATTTCTATGTTACAAAAAAAAGTTCTAAAAAATATTTGGTGCCAGATCATTTATATGAAAATTCACTACCGTAACGCACTTGCTGCGTCCAGACTTTTTATAATTTGAAAACAGTTGTGATTGTAAATTGCTCTTTACTTAGACGGCCTGAATTTGGGATACCCCCTGTATTTATATTTCTGTTTCTATTATGTCTAATCCTTGCTTACTATTCAGATCTAGATACCTATTAAATTGGTCGTATTTGGCATGGTGCATTATATTTTGTTTACATGGGCACCTACTTAAATTTAGGCTTTTGTTATGTTATGCTAATGGCTTATGTTTTGGCTAGTTGGGGATTATTATAATATCACATTTACGTAAACTGATGCACATTTTGAGAATAATGCACTAAGTAAACAAACAAAAAGGTAAATAAAGAGATAATAATGGCAATAATCAGAAATAAATTATTCTCCCTATCAGCATAAGTAAACACTTTTGCTTCAGAGTTCAGTTCAGTGTATGCAGCATATAGTTAGGAGTAAGACAGTGAAGTGAAGTGTAGTCTGTTGTAGTGATATCTCTGTAAGTTCCTTGTAAGTGAAGCTTAGTCAGTTGGAGATTATTTTAAATATATTCAAAAAACTAGTAATTATTTATGTATCCGTAAATTAGAGATACTGATTCTAATTTTGACCAAAAAACGTATTTATTGTTTTCGTTGTTGAACGTAATTATTGTTTGTTATTAGTATAGCTGTAGAATTGGCGTAGCAAGCGCATTATGGTAGATACTATTAATCAAAAATTTAATTAGGTACTCAAAACAATAAAGTAATAAGACGTAGACAGGCAAAAATATAACTATTTGAGTCAATTTATCTGTATCAAAAAAATACAATCCTTCGACGACTATCGAAAGGTACAGTCTTAAAGCAGTCAATTCTCGGTTACTAATTTTTATTTAAAAAAATCGCCGCTAGAGGTACCTAACGATGGTGAGACTGTGCAAAAAAAAATCATATGCCGTGAATTAGGGCAACTAGAACCCAAAACCAAGGTTCTAACCAAGGTTTGAGTTTTTATATGTTTATATATACAGAGTCATTCACGGTGAGTGGCCCATTAGATTATGTCTCAAACTATATGAAATTAAGCTCTGAGAATTTGCACATCTCAGTTTTCGAAGATACTCTATCAGATGGTGATAGTTTCCAAAATTGCCGACTTCCGGTTATACCGGAAACTGCTAAGAACTCTGTTATTTCAAATAGAACAGCCTGTAGATTATTACATTTTCAAAGTTGTCGTTGATTTTTGAGTTAACTTTGATGCACAATTTCTATACCTAAATTTAATAGTTTCCGAGACATTTCAGTTACTTTGAAAATTATCGGAAAAAAAATCGTAACTCTTTGAAGATAATAAGTCGTCGTGTAGATGATTAAAAAAAGTCTGGACGCAGCAAGTGCGTTATGGTAGTGAATTTTCATTAAAATGTCTTTAATAGCAAATGTGTCTCTTTAATGTAAGCAGGCATCAATATTATTAAAAACATTTTTATGAAAATTCACTACCATAACTTGCTGCGTCCAGAATTTCTTTTCTTACAAACACGCATTATATTTCGATGGAAAATGCAAAAATGCAATAACATAAGGCGTGTTAGACTTTAAAAAGTCTGAACGCAGCAAGTGCTTTATGGTGGTGAATTTTCATTAAAATGTTTTTAATAGCAAGTATGTGTGTGTTTTTTTAAGAAAGCAGGCATCAAATTTGGTTACCAGAGTATAACCTATATAGTAAAAACAATGTGCCATGTTTCATCAAAATAACTTTATTGTTCGAAAACATACAAAAATTTCCGAAAATAAACTTAAATGTTCCCAAACAAACCAGCTTCTTGGTCAACCTTATAGGTTAATAAAAATTGAGCTTTTCAAATATGAAGCATGCATATATATATATATATATATATATATATATATATATATATATATATATATATATATATATATATATATATATATATATATATATACAGGGTGGCGCATTGAAAACGAAACAGACCGATTTGCGTCCAGAGAATATTTTTTTAAAGAAAGGCTGAAACACGTCAATTTTAATATTGATGGTGACATGTTTTGATATAAAACTCAACTTTGTCAGATCAACCCCTTGAAGGTGGTGATAACAACTCTTATATTTTAAATAGGGAACATGGGTCGAGTGTTACATCATTTGAAAGCTCTTTCTTTTCTGAATTCAACACACTAATTTTTTTGGAAGTTTTATCAACTCGTTTAAAAATTATTCACAGTTAAGGTTGCAAGAACGTATTTCATTTATTGTGATGAGAAATGCACTAATTAGTCAATTTTTGGTTAAAAAACTAAAAACAAAACCAAACGTTCAAACATGTTTATTCAGTTAAGTAAGTGTTCAAATTGTTTGACCACCAGCTTCCATACAAAAGTACAAATTTTGTTCAAAACGAGCTCTGACATTCTGGAGCATTTGTGAAGTTATTAGATGGCATTCTTCAACAATGCGTCGTCGTAATTCTTCCAGAGACTCCGGTTCTGTTGCGTAAATTCTACTCTTTAGATGGCCTCATGAAACGGAGTCTAAAGCAGTTAAATCCGGGAAACTCTCTAATCAAAAACCCCCTTACACCCTGTGAAAAATGCGGAGGAGCTCCATCTTGTTGAAACACTAATTGATTTTCTTGATAGCGATCATCATTTTCAACAATGTTAATTAGTAGAGGGTAAACGATATCTTCTAGTAATTCCAAATACGTTTCGCCACTCAAATTGCCATCAAGAAAAATTGGTCCAATTAAATGCCAGTCCAGACATTCAATTTCTGTGGAGTTTGAGTGTGGACTTCGTGAAAATTTCTTGGATTATTATTGGCCCAATAACGACAATTATGACGATTGACTGTAGAGTTTAATAAAAACGTACACTCGTCTGGAAAACAGATATTGAACAGAAAGTTCCCGTTATCAGCCGTTTATTCGTGCAGTCATAACTTCACAAAACTCCAGCCGCCGATCAAAATCATCTTCATTCAGTTGTTGTACAAGATGAATTTTATACGGGTGAAATTTATGATGCTTCAATATTCGCTGAATAGTTCTTCTTTTGATGTTTGAAACAGTGGCGAATTTTCTGGTGCTCAAAGTTGGGTCTGCAGCAATTTGTCCTAAAACTTCAATCTCAGTAGTCTCATTTCTAACACCGGAAATTCACGCTCAGGATCTCGTTTTTTGTGGGCTACTCAACCACTTTGTCGAAACTTTGCAACTAACTCCAAAATGTATTTTCTGTTAACATGTCTGTTCGGATGTCGTTCATTAAACAAGTAGTACTATCAAGTATCAAACCGACCGATAAACTGAAATAATAAACCGCATTTCTCTCAGAAATTTTCTGATAGTCAATTTTTTGTTTACAAACCAACAAAACATTGACTATCAGCACATTTCTTATCGGAATGAGTGAAATGCGTTTTTGCATCTTCAACTGTGAATAATTTTTAAACGAGATAATAAAACTTACAAAAAAATTAGTGTGCTGAATTCAGAAAAGAAAGAGCTTTCAAATCATGTAACACTCGACCTATATTCCCTATTTAAAATATAAGGGTTGTTATCACCACCCTTAAGGGGTTGATGTGACAAACTTGAGTTTAATGTCAAAACATGTCCCCCTCAATATTAAAATTGACGTGTTACAGCGTTTCTTAAAAAAGAAATTTCTCTGGACGCAAATCGGTCTGTTTCGTTTTCAATGCGCCACCCTATATATATATATATATATATATATATATATATATATATATATATATATATATATATATATATATATATATATATATATATATATATACATATATATATATATATATATATATATATATATATATATATATATATATATATATATACATATATATATATATATATATATATATATATATAGTTGTGTGTTTTTCGGGAAAATTTTCGGGTTTTCTTTCGAAACAAAATTGTATCAAAAAAAAGCTATAGTAACCAAATGTGATAGGTAGGTTTACGATATAAAAAGTAAACTATACACCAAAATTTAGATTTCTATGTTACAAGAAAAAAAAGTTTCAGAAAATATTTGGTGGCAGATCATTTATATGAAAATTCACTACCGTAACGCACTTGCTGCGTCCAGACTTTTTTTATAATTTGAAAACAGTTGTGATTGTAAATTGCTCTTTACTGAGACACCCTGAATTTGGGATACCCCCTGTATTTTTATTTCTGTTTCTATTATGTCTAATCCTTGCTTACTATTCAGATCTAGATACCTATTAAATTGGTCATATTTGGCATGGTGCATTATATTTTGTTTACATGGGCACCTACTTAAATTTAGGCTTTTGTTATGTTATGCTAATGGCTTAGGTTTCGGGTAGTTGGGAATTATTATAATATCATATTTACGTAAAATGATGCACATTTTGAGAAGAATGCACTAAGTAAACAAACAAAAAGGTAAATAAAGAGATAATAATGGCAATAATCAGAAATAAATTATTCTCCCTATCAGCATAAGTAAACACTTGTTGCTTCAGAGTTCAGTTCAGTGTATGCAGCATATAGTTAGGAGTAAGACAGTGAAGGGAAGCCTGTTATAGTGATATATCTGTAATTTCCTTGTAAGTGAAGCTTATTTAGTTGGAGATTATTTTAAATATATTCAAAAACTAGTAATTATTTATGTATCCATTAGTTATAGATAATGATTCTAATTTTGACCAAAAAACGTATTTATTGTTTTAGTTGTTGAACCTAATTATTCTTTGTTATTAGTGTAGGTGTATAAATAGGCGTAGCAAGCGCATTATGGTAGATAATGTTAATCAAAAAATTAATTAGGTACTTAAAACAATAAACTAATAAGACGTAGACAGGCAAAAATATAACGATTTGAGTCAATTTACCTGTATTAAAAAATACAATCCTCCGACGACTATCGAAAGGGGCAGTCTTAAAGCAGTCAATACTCGGTAACTAATTTTTATTTTAAAAAAATCGCCGATAGAGGTACCTAACGATGGTGAGACTTTGCAAAAAAAAATCATATGCCGCGAGTTAGGGCCCTTAGAACGCAAAACCAAGGTCCGTTTGAGTATACATATACATACATACATACATATATATATATATATATATATATATATATATATATATATATATATATATATATATATATATATATATATATTATTATTATTATTATTATTATTATTATTGTTTATTGGCAAAAATTATACAATATGTTAGTACAATAAGTCTTATTAGACTTGTGCTGTATTATAACATAATTTGGAAGGTTATATCCTAAATAGTTTGACAGTCCTACACCAAATTCAGTAAACTTCAAATTTTGACGTTCCGAATGTAATTTCTTTTGCCCTTCTATTTCTCACCTTCTAACACTTCAACCATCACCTTCATTTACCATAAATCTCTGCTATTCCATAATGTCTTTCTGACTGCTATTCTTACCAAACAATCCATATTTTTACAAAAATGTTTAAATTTGTAGGAGACAAAAATGACTTTAGTTTGACAATCGCACGCAAAATTCTAATATAATATTATATATATATATATATATATATATATATATATATATATATATATATATATATATATATATATATATCACATCTCCTCATTAGTGAATTTTTCGTTTTACGAAAAACACGCTAAAATTTTTTACACTGTGCATCAGAGAAATATCAAGTTTGTATAGCATCTATGCAAAAGTGAATTTCATATACAGAGTGTTCTGAAAATTGCTTCCATATTTCGAGAAGTTGAGAATGTGATAACTCGCATATTTCAAATAGAACATCGTGTATATTATGCGTTTAATGAATGCAATTTATGATTGCCCTTCAAACTGTATTAGCATTTCCTATAACTAAAATTAATAATTTTCGAGTTATTGGTGATTTTTACATAAAACACATAATTATGGCATATGACAATGACACACGGTATATTTGTTAGACATATCTGATATATTTACCCATTTCACTTGTATGTGAGACAATTCTGTATGCCTGAAAAGTTCAGGCTTTGACTAACTCAATATTTTTCTACACGTTTGATGAATCTTTATATGTTTAATGTGCTATGACAGTAATAAATGCCAGAAACAAAAATTATTATCAGTTTTGACATTATTTGTTCACTAGTGGGTGACAAAGTACTCGTTAACATTTTATCTCTTCACCTATTGAAATTAAAAATGCAAGAAAATTATTCCAACGCCAATACATGGCAATTATTCTATAGTCATGGTGAATGCAGGCGAATTGTGAGCATAACTTACAGACGTTTCAACAAAATGTATCCAGATTTGCTTCCAATGAATGATAAGAAATTCAGAAGAATTAAATATAATTTCTTAGTATTTCATATCTCCAAAATACCTTGCATAATCGTCCAGTTACTGGGAATCAAGATAATGAGATAACAGTTTTAGCCTATTTAGAGGCTCATAAACACACATCAATAAACAGTGCCGTTGTTGATTTGGAACTGCCTTTCTCATGAATCCAAAGAATTCTGGCAAAGCACAAATGTGAAGGTTAAAGTATGCGTGAGTTCGGGCGTTACATCCTGGAGATGCTAACTATACAGAATACAGTTTTGCGAAGAAATTCTTATTCGTGCACTAGATGATCCCAGTTTCTTGAAAATAATTATTTGGGTAGATGAGTCAAAGTTCTTCCGAAAAGGTATATTCAACAAACAAAATGCACATATTTGGGCAAATAAAAATCCTCACATCAAAAGAGAAAGAAACTTCCAAAATCAGTTCAACTTTAATGTGCTCTGTATGTTGAAAGATGACAAGTTGTGATATCACATCTATGATGGGGCTTTAACTAGTCAACGGTATATTGAAATACTCAGGACTCAGGATAATAGTTAGTGATTTTCTAGACGATTTGCCCCTGCAAGGAATGATGAACTGTTGGTTCCAACACGATGTGGTGCTCCACCCCATACCAATGATAGAAGTGAGCAAACTTCTCAAAAATATGTTCGCAGATAGATAAATAGGACGTCGTGGCCCAACCATCTGGCCACCTAGGTTACCGGATTTATCTCCATTGAATTTCTATCAATAAATAACTGGAGGAAAGGGTCAAATCAGCATTCAAAGAGTTAGATGTAGAAGAAATTCAAACGGCAACTACTGGTGGTGTAATGAACAGAATCTTGAGATGACTTTAAGTTAGTGGCCAGCAATTCGAACATTTAAGTTACCAGTACTGATACTGATACGAACTGTTTTATTATTGTCATAGCACACTACACATATGAAACTTCATCAAATGTCTAGCAAAATATTGAGTAACCCATAACCAGAACTTTTCAGGTATACAGAATTGTCTCCATACAAGTGAAATGGGTAAATATATCAGCTATGTCTGAGAAATATACCGTGTATCATTTAAATATGCCATAATTATGTGGTTTATGCAAAAATCACCATGAACCCGAAAATCATCAATTTTGGGTATGAGGAATGCTAATATAGTTTGAAGAGCAATTATAAATTGCATTCGCTGAGGGCATATTGTATACAATGCTCTATCTGATATAAGTGAGTTACAACATTCTGAACTTCTCTAAATATGGATGCAATTTTCAGAACATTTTGTATATGAAACTCACTTTTGCATACCTGCTATACAAACTTGATGTTTATGTGATGTATAGTGTGAAAATCTTTCTTTAAAATCATTTACACGACAAGTTATTACCTTAAAAACAAAATTCTTGAATTTAGGTATGGCAAATATTGTTCAACGTTAACTTGAAAATCAACGACAAATTAAAAAATGCAATAATATACAGTATATTCCATTTGAGATAACAAAGTTCATAGCAGTTACAATAAGCTATAACCATCTGATAAGAGTGTCTTCTAAAACCGAGATGTAAAAGATTTCGGCGCTGAATTTCATATAGTTTGAGAAATAATCTAATAGGCCACTCACCGTGCATTACCTGTATATATACAGAGTGTTCCTTAATGATATGCGAATATCTAAGGTTGTGAATCTACATGAAAAATTAATGATAGTTTGCTTCATAAACTATGATTCAAAAATGTTCCGTTTCGAAAATACGGGGTAAAGCTTTAGGAAAAAAGTGGAAATTAATTAATATTTTCGAAACCACTTGAGATATTTCACTGATATTTAGTACATAGAGACGGTTAATGAAAATGCTTACTTTTCAGTACCGACATGATATTCACCTTCAACAGTGACGTGCGTACGGACACGGACATGTTCCAGGGCAACTACATTTATGGCACAATAATTACATAGATATTTCTCAGACAATACAGCGGTTTTTATTTTTTACTCAAAAACGGGGCATCGCAAGAAAGCAATTTAAGAAAGCTTTTCTATTTCAAATTGAACGTCAAAAATGGTTTTTATTTGAGAAAAAAACCATTGGCGTAGCATTTATTTATTCAAATTGTTAAATTCGGTGCCCGTACGCACGCCACTGTTAACGGTTTAAATTATGTTTGTATTGAGAAATATGTTCTTAACTGTCTCTACGTGCTAAATATCACTGAAATATCTCAAGCGGTCTCGAAAATATTAACTAAGTTCCATTTTTTCCCTAAAATTTTAACACCCCGTATTTTCGTAATGGAGCATTGCTACAGTGTTGGTCGAGGTGGTCTGAAGAAGGAATCCATAAGCATCGTTATGGACCCGGACGACCTCGAGCAGCTTCAGCACGGGAAGATCGTCATTTGAAGATTGCGGATTGACAAGACAGAGTTTTCACAACACGGTCGATTGGAAATGTTTGGTTGGGAGTTTTGCAACAAAGAGTCTTTATGGCAACGATATACCGCAGAATGCGCGCTTTTGGGCTTCGTTCGTATAGACCATTTTTATGTATTTCACTGACACCTCGACTTCGTGCTGCTCAGCTTGAGTGGTGTAACCACAGATCACATTGGGATGGTGAATGGAATCATCGTATTTTCTTTGACAAGTCCCGATTCTGTCTTTGGCCCCACGATGGCCACAGAAGAATAAGACGATTGCGTGGAGAACGCAGAAATTTAGAATTTGTTGCAGAACGACATACGGCCCTTACACGGGGTGATATGGGGATACCGTAACATACGGTAGCAGGTCACCTCTAGTTTTTATCGACAGAAATTTGAATACAAATGAATACATACGAGGGTTAATTCACCCCATTTCCAACAAGACAACGCACGTCCTCATACAGCAAGGGTAACTACAATGTTCTTAGGAGAAAATAACGTGACCCTGTTTCCATGGCCTTCTCGCTCCTTAGACTTGTCACCAATCGAGCATGTGTGCGATATGATTGGTAATCGACTGGGCAATTGATCTCAACGACCAAATAACCTAGTTTACCTTCGTCACCGAATCCGAGGAGCCTGGGATGCCATTCCTCGGGATACCATAAATAATTTAATTTCTAGCATGCCTCGAAGAATTATCGAATGCATAAGAAACCGCGGCGGACCCACTCATTAAATAATTTTATTTTTTAGCATTTTAGTATGAAAATGTAATAATTTTTTAACATTGATTAAAAGTCAGTACCTATATAATTATGTATATATTTAAAGTCAGTATATAAGTATATATGTAGCCAACCGATAAAATAAAAAATAATTTACCGATTTTGATGAAACTTGGCACTCGTCTTTCCTTTATGCTTGGATGAGTTCGTTAGCCAGCGCGTTCGAAGCGGTTTTTCAAATTTTCTTTTTTATTAATCGATCACTCCTTATATCGTTGCATTTTTGCATTTTTCCTGGAAATATGATACATGTTTGCAATAAATAGAATTCGGGACCAAGTAAGCGCGTTTTGGTAACGAATTTTCATTAAATGCTTCATATTTCATTACCTCAGTTTTCTAATGAACTAAGGTTCGTTGGCTAGGAAACCAGTTTTTTCGGGAACATGTTAAGTTTATTTTCGGAAAATAATTAGGGCAAACGTCGGCGGCAGTATATATACTCCCCTGTTGGAGCATGACGGGCATTATTCCATCAAATCCCGGGTATTTGTATGGCTTAAAGCTGTTAATGGCCCATCTGATTTTGCCTCAATAATCACCTCTTTAGTGGCTGTCCAGTCTACGCTAGATGTCCGCCCATAAGGCGCCTCTATTTCTGAGTGTTCCCAGTCCGGAGGTGATTGGTTTATTATGTTACAGCCGGGGAAGTGCGTCTGGAGTAAAATTTCCATAGTTTCCTCCCCCGAGCTTATAAAGCCTCCCGTGGATGTCCTAAGAGAGTATATGTTGGTCTGAGTGCCCTTGGACAGGATCTTGTGTATTCGAGCACTCTCGGACGTGTTCTCCACTTCCTCGCAGTGTCCTCCACGACTCCTTCTTGGCGTCCCTCAGTCTTTTGCTGTAGGTCGTTTGGGCCTGTCTATATTCATCCCATGCTCCCGAACTTTTGGCCTCGTTAAACAGCTTACGAACCTGCGTCCTCCTTTGCCCGAGGTCATCGTTCCACCACAGGACGTTCCTGGTTGACGCCCTCATTTTCAGGGGGCAGTTGGCGTTATAGGCCGAGGTGATTGCGTCTCGCACTTGGGCTGCCACAATCTCCAGGTCTATTGAATTGTCTATGGTACTCTTAAGACCCCCCCTCCCCTGCAGTTCCACTGCTAGGTCTGCCTTGTAGGCTTCCCAGTCCGCCTTGCGGGGGTCCCGGTACCGTTTGTCTTTCGACTTTGACGATTTCAAACCGGATGTATATGTGGTCTGAGCTACTCACTTCCCCAGACACAGCCCAGTTCTTAACAACGTCACCCAGAAACTGGGTGAAAACTGTTATATCTAAAACTTCCTTGCGCCGTGTTGTGACGAAGGTCGGTTTATTACCTCTATTCAATATGTCTAAATTTAATTTCATAAAGAATTGTAAAAGTGTCTCACCCCTAGAGTTTGTGTTCGAGCTTCCCCACAACTCATGGTACGCGTTCGCATCCATTACGATGATGGTCTGCCATCCACCTGCTCTGCTACCCACCATCAACTGCTCCAATTCCTTGGGTGGAGGAGGGTCCATGCTGTGCCCTGGCAGATAGGCTGATCCGACAGTAATGTCCCTCGGCGCATCCGCTCGTCCACATCGGATTTTGATTGTTGCCAGGTCCCTGTAACAGAAATTCATTAAAGGCAGAGACTCTATCTCTTCCCTGACAAAAATGCAGGCCCTCGGGTTCTCGCTGGATCTGCTGTAGGTGAGCTTTCCAGCAGCTCTTCCGAGTCCCTTGATCTCTCTTTTTTAGGAGTACGGTTCCTGGATGAAGGCCACATCAGTGCTCCTCAGAGCCATCAGCAGTCCGGACGGGGCTGCCCTACTGTGTTGGAGGTTGGGCGGAAGCTAACCCTTCCCAGGCCCCAGAATGCCTTGAAGGAGGTTCCTTCAAAGGCACTGTAAGACGCCTGGTCGATCGAGAAGGCGAGAGTCTGTCCTTTCTCCTCTGGCTTCCTGCTTAGAACCGACCAGTGTTGTGTCCCCAGTTCAGGGTTCTCGCTTTTCAGTCTACTGATCACCGTCTCCTGCGGGACGATGTCAGGGGTCCGTACGAGGACCTTGCGTCTCTTTGGGGGTTCCTTGGGCTCGACGGTTGTCAAGTCCGCCCCCTCCCAAATCTGACCGAGGCCCCCGATCGTTTTCCGCAGCCAGTCCCGCGACTGCGGGCCGGCACAGGTTATCCAGAGGATGCCCCCCTCCAGGCGCGCCCGGTGGAACTGAGGCGGGCTCTCCCCTTCCTGAAGACAGTCCACCGCAGCTACCACCGCAGGCTGGATCAGGTCCGCCTCAATGGTTTTGGTTTTTTATGGATTTATGATCTTCATGTTGTTCCCACGAGAATGGGGCAAATACTGTCCACACCATCAGAATCCCCTGTGTGGTGCAAGGCGGGTTACTCTGGATGATTGCCCGGTACTCCAGAGGTCCCGTTCACGACACCATCACCCTGGTGCCATCCATCCCTAGGCACGGGTCACGTGATACCGTAGATTGGGGGAGTTTATTTGGTCCTTCACGTCTAGATCCGTCATGTTTAGTTATCAGCGGGGTCACCTCGTGCAGGATGCGGCTCTTCACCGCGCATGACGGTCTTGCGGAGAGCTTCATCGAAAGCTTATGTTGTTTCCACTTCCTCAGCTTGCCCCCTGGAGTCCTTTGGCCCGCGACTCCTCTACCCCAAAATATAGTACATTGTTTCTACTATATATATTATACCGGTAACCAAATTTGAGGCCAGCTTTTATTTAAAAAAAAAAACATATTTGCTATTAAAAACCTTTTTATGAACATTCACTTCCATAACACACTTTCTGCGTCCAGACTTTTTAAAATTTTTAATGGGGACTATATAATCCGAATTTTATGTATTTTATTAGCAAATATTTAGTCGGATTGCGCAGAAAATTTTATTTTAGTGTTTTCTTAGAAATAATTTTTGTTGTCAAAAGTTTTTGTGAAATATTGATAATTTATAATTATTTTTAAAAATCTTTAAGAATCCACGTGAAAAAAAATTGTTTTCGAATATTTACGACTAAAATTCTTTAGATTTTCATGTAATAAATTTTTAGCAAATTTTCCTAAAAAGGGTTTTATGTAATGTTCGTATGACATTAACTAAGCCAATTTTTGTAAAAAAAAATACGAATTTTTTTGAAAGAAATTGTTTTTAATGAAAAATCATTTTTTAGTATTTTTTGTCAAAAAGATTTTTTTTTAATAATTTCATCTTGTGAGGTGTAGTTTTAGTGTAAATTGCTTTAAAAGGTTCGTGGGCCAGAAAAATCGGGTCAGTTTTTCGGGAAAATTTCATTCATTTCCGGAAAATTGTAATTTTTTAAACAATAAGATTATTTTGATGAAATATGGTTCATGGTTTCTACTATAAAGGTACTATCTCTACCAAACTTGATGTGCTTCATTTAAAAAAATACATTTGAAATCAAAACATTTTAACGAAAATTCGCTACCATAACACACTTGCTGCGTCAAGACTTTTTAACTAATGCCCTCTTATTTAATTTCAGATAAGAGTGAAGGTTCAGGACAAGACAGTGGTAGAGGACAGTGGTCTAGCGATATAAAGAATCGTCCAGTGGATAACATCAAATTATTAGAAACTTCAATGAGCCAATCAGATTCAGGCAGTCTAACCACTTGGAGCAAGCTGAAGAAACGCAGCAGTGAGAATCAGCTCCGAAGACATCCCTCTGGGAACAATAACAACTCCACGGACGATACTAGTCACCTAGGTTTGAATGAGAACTCTGCCAAAAGCCAAAGCATGCCGAATCTCTATAAACAGAAGCTTAGGTCCCTGATAGCCAGTAACTACCTGAAAAGTCAAACCAGTAATACTTCGGTAAGTAACAGAGGTCAAAATTGTGTTTTAAAATTCTTTCAGTCTGTTTAAGCCAGTTGCAGTTCTTTTTGTTAGAAATTAAATACAATATTCTTTTGTCATCAATATGGTGTACCACATGGATCTGTCCTTGATCCAGTATTATTTACATTACAGAAAGAATGTAGTCCATAGTTTTTAAATTGAAGCATTTTATGATGATCTTGTTATGTATTATACGAAGGCTGGTCAATAAGTCCGTGACTTTTTGAATTTCCCGCCTCTTCACAGGAAGGGCAACACTGCTCCTGTCAACAAGAATCTGGCAGTTAACTCCTGTCAAATTTTGAACAACCTGCGTCATTTAGTTTGCGTTAGATAGCCATTGAAAGCAGACAACATCTCATAACGAAAATGGAAAAAAGTGAATTTTGTGTGCTCATCAAACATTATTTTTTGCGGAAAAAAACCATCACTAAAACCAAGGCTAAGCTTGATAAATACTATGGGGATTCTGCACCATCAATTTCCATGGTAAAAAAGTGGTTTACTGAATTTCGTTGCGGCCCTACAAGCACAAATGACGCCAACGTTCTGGACGCCTAGTTAAGGTCGCTACACCCGAAACAATTGAAAAACATTCACGATATGATGTTGGCGAATCGGAGATTGAAAGTGCGGGAGATTGTGGAAGCCATAGGCATATCTTATGGCTCAGTGGTTTCGATGTCGCATGATCACTTGGGTATGAGAAAGCTATCCGCAAGACGGGTGCCGCGTTTGGTCACAATCGACCACAAACGCAATCGTGTGACAACTTCGAAGGAGTGTTTGGTGTTGTTCAACCGTAATAGGGCTGATTTTTTGCGCCGTTTCATAACCGTGGACGAAACATGGATTCACCACAACACACCAGAGACCAAGCAGCAATGGGTTTCCCCGTGCGAATCGGCGCCAAAGAAGGCCAAGGTGGGTGTGCCAGCCAATAAAGTTATGGCGACCGTTTTTTGGGATGCACGCGGTATAATCCACATTGATTACCTTCAAAAGGGAAGAACAATCAATGGCGAATATTTTACCAACTTATTGGACCGATTTAATGACGACTTGAAGAAAAAACGACCGCATTTGGCCAAGAAAAAAGTTCTTTTCCACCAAGACAATGCAAGGGTGCACACATGTGTAGTCTTCATGGCGAAATTGCATAAATTTGGCTACGAATTGCTCCCTCATCCGCCCTATTCTCCGGATTTAGCCCCGAGTGACTATTTCTTGTTTCCAAACATAAAGAAATAGCTCCGCGAAAAGAGATTTGACTCCAATGATGAAATCATTTCACAAACAAATACCTACCTATTTTGAGGACCTCAACAAATCTTATTTTTTGGAAGGGAGAAAAAAATTGGAGAAACGTTGGACGAAGCGTATAGAGCTCAAAGGAGACTATATTGAGAAATAAAATTATTATTTTTTTGTCAAAAAACCTGTGTTTCATTCAAAAAGTCACGGATTTATTAATGTCGAAAGTGGTAGTAGAAACATTTATACCCAAATTAAATACTGGTCAAAATTTAACAGGTGCCTCATTGACAGTAGGAGAATAAAGGGAACTGGATGTATGTCAACTAAAACTAATTATTTGAAATAAAAGCAGGTGTTGCTATGTTTAATGGATAAGGAGTAACAGTAGGGGGGTACTTGCGGGAAGTTGAATAACAGAAAAATATTGCAAATTTGATTAAATTAGAAAATATGATCACACAAAAGTGTAACAAAATAAAAGAACTCTGGATGCAAAGAAATAGTGACGAAAACAAAAATTACTTGAATATAATATGGTCAGCTTACAAGAAGCTAATAAGCCAAGACAAAAAAAAAAGATTAATGATAGAAGTTATATAGAAAGGAAGACACTTCTGACCATCACAGTCTACATGCGATGTCGCCCTGCCGTCGCAACCATGATTTTGCGTCTCTAGCAGCTCTCTTCACTTCTTTGTAGCTTCCACACTACATCAACTGTGCTAGGATTTCCAGAAGTTTTCCCTTTTGGTCTACCTCCTACGGTTTTTCCAAGCATGTGTCCTTCAAATAATATTATGTTTCAGAATAAATTTATATAAACTTATGTTTCAGAATATGCCTAATAAATATGGCCTCTCTCTTAAGTTCTTTCAACAAGCATTTTTTTTTCTCTCAGTTCTTCTAGCGCACTTTTATTGGACTTTCTATCAGTATGCCCTGTCTTTGCTATTTTTCTTCATGTCTACATTTCAAAAGCTTCCATTATCTTCCAGTCCTGCTTAATTAAAGTCCAGATAACCTCCCCGTACACTACCATACTACATACATACGACTGTATGAACCTCTTCTTCAGGTCCAAGTCAAAATATTTATTACTAAGAAGAGAGATTTGTCTACTGAATGCTTGCTTTGCAATCAAGGTTCTCTCTCTCAGATCTTTGCTGTATGTACCATCACCGGTGATAATAATATTCCTGAAGCATGAAAACATCTCTTCTTCAAGTTGTTGGCTGTTTAGTTTTATATTCATTTTCGCAGTTGTACCCTTATTTATCTTTATTTCTGCAACTGTCATATTGATCTTTAGTTTAATTCATTTTAAACACCTTCCAGCATACTCGGCATAATTTTTAAAATTTTTTCCATTTGTTTAATCAGTGCTGTCATCTGTATACCTTATCTAATGGAACCGTTGTCCATTTATTTTTTAGCTTCAACCTGTTTATTGTATCTTAAACAAATATGGCGATAATTGACACCCTTATCATACACCTTTACTTATCTTCGTTTCAGTTTCATATCCGTCGGGCTACTATGGTACTTTGATTTTTGTATAGATTAAGAATAATGCGTGTTCAGTCCAGCTCTCTTCATTATATGAACCAATATGTTTCAATCCACATTCGCGCGAATTAACAACACTTGTACTTAGGTTGCTTTTTTTTAAATTTATTAAACTAAACTACTAAAGAACAAACTAACATAGTTACTGCCTAAAATATAACTGAAGTAATTTTATACAAACAATGGCTTCATATAATAAATGAAACAAGTGTCCGTTATGCGTTCTCACCAGAACATGCTGATCTTGCTTATGACTAGTTGTTCTTGTTGAAAAACCAAGGCACCAATATTCTTTTCATACCTTAGGTTGCTGGGAGATCCGCCATAGACTGCGCCAATTAACAACACTTGTACTTAGGTAGCTTTTTAAAACTTTATCAAATTATTTAAACTACTAAAGAACAACCTAACATAGTTACTGCCTAAAATATAACTGAACTAATTTTATACAAAACAATGGCTTTATATAGTAAATGAAACAATTGTCTGTTACGGGTTCTCACAAGAAGATGCTGATCTTGCTTCTTGTCGAATTCACACTGCTGACGTATCTGCAACTATAATTCGCGGAATATTCTGATGGGAACTGATGCATGAGAATGTAACTTGATATTATCTACGTGACTTATCGTGGGGAGCTGTGTGTTAACTTGATATTACTATTTTTGGAATAGTAATACTTTTTACTCTTCATAAACTCACTGGGCAGTTCTAATTTATAACATTTCTTAATCTGTTCAAAACGATTTGCTTTAATTTTTTCACCCTAGTTGTTCAAAGGTTCCGCTGTTAATACATCTATACTACAAGTTTTTCATTTTTTATGCTCTTTGGGGCTTTTCCATATTCCTGTTTCAAGATAGGCGGCCCCAGATCATCTGGATTTGTCTTTCCTATTTACCACCCATGTACTCTTCTTCACAATCAATTTCCTCTCTGTGGTGGACTTTACAATGCTTAGCAATATCTTTTTTATAGTCATAAATATTCATTGTTGCCCTCTATGACTCTACTTTTTGTTGCTCGTTTATATTGTAGTCTTACATATTGGTAGGTTTGATCCGATCATCCCTTCTTCATGTAATTTTCGATTTCTTCACTATTTCTTTGCTTCCATATTTCCTTTGCAATCCTACATTTTTGTTTGATCATATTGTTAATTTACTTATATCTACTGTATCGCTCTTCGTTCTTAATCTGTTTGCACCTATTATGCTCTTGTATTAACTTTAGTGTTTCTGATGTCATCCAGGGTTCCCTTGGTTCTAATTTCTTCTTGCCCACTATTTTTCCGCGGCAGTCTTTAAACCGTTTAAAAAAATATAGGGCAAAGATGCCCAGTGTTGCTATATTTGTTCAGTTTATTCATGGAACATACAATAAATAGGAAAATAAGGGCAGCAAGGGCAAAATAAATGGTGCATCTCACTCCTAGAGCTCGCAACACTCCCCGGATTCGTTTGGACCTGACATCCCCCAGCTCTTGGCCCAGGCGGCATCATTTGGAATCTGGTAACATCCAAGTGAGGTCGTTTATTCGCTTTGAAGCTCAGAGATAGATAGCCTCTCTCCGAGTCCATCTAGACCCGATACCCGCCAATGGTTGCTTAAAGTTGGTTTGACAGGTGTATGGACTGCGCTTACGTTTTTATTTATCCTGTAATGTATATTTTAAACATCTAGCTTAAAACATCAAAGTTTCCGTCTGGAAAACAGATCGTTCTATTCCAGTCTCCAAGAAGTATGATAAGGGTCAGGTTTAAAAACCATAGACATATCATCATGAATAACTTCTCAAAGGTATTTGAATTGGCTCTGAATGATTGCATCATGTTAATGTTAAACATTTTATTTCAGAGATTCGGCATTGCTTTATAAGGGGCCGCTCTACATTATATTACTAATTTAGGCTACATTACAGACTACATAGTTGCAGCCATGGATAGGGGATCTCAAACCGACCTTATCTACTCGGATTTCTCTAGAGCTTTTGGCAAACTAAACCACAATACCTTTCTTCAAAAGCTTGATAGTTTAGGGTTCTCTCCCATAAGCTGTTAAAGTTTTTTAACTCGTACCTTGTTGGTAGAGTCTACTCTTGTCTTATATCGTGGATTTCGGTCTCTCGAGTTTTTTGTTGGGTCAGGTGTCCCACAGGGATCTGTTTTGGGGTCTCTATTTCTTCATGTATTTAACAATGACATCACTAACGTCCTTGAGGTTTTTTTTTTTTTTTTTGTTCCCTCAGGGCTCGTCCGCGGCCTTGCCGCCCCGATAGCACCGCAACCCTTGGTTGATTGTGCATACCCCTAGTCTTACTCCACCCATTCCAAAATCACTGTGCCTTGAACTAGTCTGCACAGCGATTGGTAGGGTGAAGTTTTATATTGCTCTGTCTCCGGTCTAGAGTGACCGTAGATCAGTTGTCTTTTCCGGTCCAGAGCTATACACTCGCACAAGATGTGCTGGGCTGATTCCTCCCCCTCGCCGCAGAGTCTGCATGCGAGGTCCCCTTCGAACCGCCCCATTTTATGTAGGTGTTTCTTGACGGCCATGTGTCCCGTCAAGAGACCTGTTGTGTTTCTGAGCTGTCCTCTGCTAAGGTTTAGCAGCTCCACAGCTCTCTTTGAACTGGGTCCGTCAATTATTGACTTCCCATGTCTGAGCCCTGGACAGTCCGCCCAGTACACCTTGTGTTGGTTTCTGACCCAGGACTTAATGGCTCCCCTGGCAGTGCTCTTTGACACGCCCAGAGCCGGTTCTGGTCCCATAAATGGTTCTGCTGACCCCCTCTTTGCGAGACTGTCAGCTTCTTCATTGCCTTTGACCCCCGAGTGACCCGGCACCCAGATGAGGGTCACCTCATTCTGCCCAGCCAGGTCGCTCGTCTCGTCTCGGCACTCACTCACCAGCCAGGAATTTACCCGTGGGCTACTTAGTGCCTTAAGGGCTGCCTGGCTGTCTGTGGCTATGAGGATCCGCTTGTTGGTGTAGCCCCTCCTCTTGTTCTCCCGCACACAGTGCAGGATGGCGTACATCTCGGCCTGAAACACCGTTGCATGGGCTCCGAGGGAAATACTGTGACTTACCCTCGGTCCTTCCGAGTAAACACCTGCCCCCGTCCCACGCTCCCCGCCAGATCCGTCCGTGAACCAGACGAGCGCGTCCCGTGGTATGCCCGGTGTCTCCTCCCGCCATGCCCCGCGATCAGGGATTTCCACTGTGAAGTTGTTTTCCCTGCACATTCGCGGGCTCGCGAAGTCTGACCTCATTTCAAGCATGGGTTCCTTCACGATCTCCTGAATTTTGCAGTGGCCCCTGAAGCCTGGGTTGATCTTCAGTCTACCATTGCAGGCTAGTCTGTATAGTCCTAGCCTGGCCTCTCCCATAATAACGAAGTGTAGGGGGGGTAGATCCAGCAACACCTCCATGGCGGCTGTTGGGGTTGAAGACATGGCCCCTGTGATGCCTAGGCAAGCCATCCTTTGGATCTTGCCTAGTTTTTGTTTGGCACTGGATTGTGTCACCTTAGGCCACCAGACCAGTGCCGCATATGTTAACGATGGTCTGACCACCCTTGTGTACAGCCAGTGGGCCATACTAGGTCTTAGTCCCCACGTTTTTCCATATAGCCGCCTAGTGACGGCTAAGGTCATGACTGCCTTACGCAGTATTTTTCCAATGTGACCATTCCAGGTTAGCTTAGAGTCCAATACGACCCCAAGATATTTTACCTCCCTGGCCATTGGAACGCTCCTACCGTATAGAGTGAGAGTTCTGTGGCTTTCACACTTCCTCCTCCTCGTAAACGGCACGACGGTTGCTTTCTCGGGGCTCACCCCGAGCCCTTGATCAACCGTCCACCCTTCCACCACTTTCAGTGCAGTCTGCATACGCTCCCACACTGCCTGTGTGACCTTTCCTCGGACTATGATGACAATGTCGTCCGCATAGCCCTGTACCTCATACCCCCCTCCCGAGAGCCTCCCCAGCAGGCCGTCCACGACTAGACACCAGAGCAAGGGAGACAGAACGCTCCCCTGCGGACACCCCGCCGCGACCCCCGCCAGCAGAGTCCCTCCCGCGAGTGAGGTGAACACCGCCCTGTCCCTGAGCATGGAACCGATCCACCTGCAGCAGGTCTCCTCTATTCCACGCTCCCGGGCAGCTGCCAGAACCGATCCGAACGAGGTGTTGCTAAAGGCCCCCTCTATGTCTAGGAAGGCCCCCAGCGCCACCTCCTTGTTCTCCAGCGTATTCTCCAGTTTCAGCACCAGTTGGTGCAGTGCTGTTTCTGTTGAGAATCCTGCTCTGTATGCATATTGTCCGCAGTGTAGAGGATATGCTTCCAGTACACCGCCCCTAATGTGCCGGTCGAGCAGTTTTTCCACTGTTTTCAGCAAGAAGGACATGAGACTTATTGGCCTCAGGGACTTTGCCTGGTCTGTTGGACGCCCAGGTTTAGGAATAAATACAACCCTGGCCAGTCTCCATGCCCTCGGAATGTACCCCAGAGCCAGGCTGGCCCTCATAATGAGGGTAAGCACCGGCGCCAGTATATCTATCCCCTGTTGGAGCATGATGGGCATTATTCCATCAAATCCCGGCGATTTGTATGGCTTAAAGCTGTTAATGGCCCATCTGATTTTGCTCCAGGTAACCACCTCTTTAGCGACTGTCCAGTCTACTCTAGATGCCCGCCTATAAGGCGCCTCTATTTCTGAGTGTTCCCAGTCCGGAGGTGATTGGTTTATTATGTTACAGCCGGGGAAGTGCGTCTGGAGTAAAATTTCCATAGTTTCCTCCCCCGAGCTTGTAAAGCCTCCCGTGGGTGTTCTAAGGGAGCCTATGTTAGTCTGAGGGCCCTTAGACAGGATCTTGTGTAGTCGAGCACTCTCGGACGTGTTTTCCACTTCTTCGCAGTGCCTCCTCCACGACTCCTTCTTGGCGTCCCTCAGTCTTTTGTTATAGGTCGATAGGGCCTGTCTATATTCATCCCATGCTCCCGACCTTTTGGCCGCGTTAAACAGCTTACGAACCTGCGTCCTCCTTTGCCTGAGGTCCTCGTTCCACCATGGGACGTTCCTGGTGGACACCCTCATTTTCAGGGGGCAGTTGGCGTTATAGGCCGAGGTAATTGCGTCTCGCAATTGGACTGCTGCAATCTCGAGGTCTATTGAATCCCTTATGGCCCTCTCAACCCCCCGCAGTTCCACAGCTAGGTCTGCCCTGTAGGCTTCCCAGTCCGCCTTGCGGGGGTCCCGGTACCATACCGTTTCTCTTTCGACTTTGGCGATTTCAAACCGGATGTATCTGTGGTCTGAGCTACTCACTTCCCCAGACACAGCCCAGCTTTTAACAAAGTCACCCAGAAACTGGGTGGAAACTGTTAGGTCTAAAACTTCCTCACGCCGTGTTGTGACGAATGTCGGTTTATTACCTCTATTCAATATGTCTAAATTAAATTTCATAAAGAATTGTAAAAGTGCCTCACCCCTAGAGTTTGTGTCCGAGCTACCCCACAACTCATGGTGCGCATTCGCATTCATGCCGATGATGGTCTGCCATCCACCTGCTCTGCTACCCACCATCAGCTGCTCCAATTCGTTGGGTGGAGGAGGGTCCGTGCTGTCCCCTGGCAGATAGGCTGACGCGACAGTAATGTCCCTCAGCCCATCCGCTCCTCCACATCGGATTTTGATCGTTGCCAGGTCCCTGGAACAGAAATTCATTAGAGGGAGAAACTCTATCCCTTCCCTGACAAAAATGCAGGCCCTCGGATTCTCGCTGGACCTGCTGTAGATGAGCTTTCCATTAGCTCCGCCGAGTCCCTTGATCTCTCCTTTGTAGGAGTACGGTTCCTGGATGAGGGCCACATCCGTGTTCCTCAGAGCCATTAGTAGTCCGGCCGTGGCTGCCCTACTGTGTTGGAGGTTGACCTGAAGGAACCTAAGTCCCATTAACCCTTAATTGCTTCCCCAGTGGGCGGAAGCTAACCCTTCCCATGCCCCAGAATGCCTTGAAGGAGGTTCCTTCAAGGGCTCTGTAAGATGTCGGGTCGATCGAGAAGGCGAGCGTCTGTCCTTTCTCCTCTGCCTTCCTGCTTAGAACCGACCAGTGTTGCGTCCCCAGTTCAGGGTTCTGGATCTTAAGTCTGCTGATCACCGTCTCCTGCGGGACGGTGTCAGGGATCCGTACGAGGACCTTGCGTCTCTTTGGGAGTTCCTTGGGCTCGACGGCTGTCAAGTCCGCCCCCTCCTAAATCTGACCGAGGCCCCCGATCGTTTTCCGCAGCCAGTCCCGCGACTGCGGGCCGGCACAGGTTATCCAGAGGATGCCCCCCGTCAGGCGCGTCCGGTGGAACTGAGGCGGGCTCTCCCCTTCCTGAAGAGAGTCCACTGCAGCTACCACCGCAGCCTGGATCAGGTCCGCCTTCCCCTGGTCTAGCGTGACCTCAGGATGGCGTCTGTCAATCACCGCCATCCCGAGGCCCTCCGCAGCCTCCCTGTAAGAGCCAGTCTGCGCCGGTGTTCCGGCCTTAGTTCCTTTGGGAGGTCTGTCTGTAGTAGGCGTGCTAGAGCCAGAGCGCGGCGTCTTCCGACTCGCACTCTCCTCTTGCGCCTTTACAGGCACCCTGGCCCTTTTGGAACGTCTGTCTGTAGTGGGCGTGCTAGAGTTCGAGCGCGTCCTCTTCTGACCCGCACTCCCCTCTTGCGCCTTTACAGGTTTCTCGACCGTCCAGGTCCCGGCCGCCATTTTTTGCGCCCTCCGGAGCTTCTTTCTTTGCGCCCCGGAAAGACGCTTGGACTGCCGGGGCAGTCCCTCTACTCTAACAGTAGAGTCCTCACTGGTGGAGGGGCCCCCGGAGTCCGCGGAGCTCGCCGCCCTCCGGTGGGACCCAGCCTCCAGCTTGGGTGTCGGGGACAGGTCTCTGGCCGAAGCTACCCCCTGATCCCCCGTATCTACGCCGGTCGTGGGACCTCCAGAGTCCGCTGCCGCACCCTGGCTCGTCTCCGTTTCCGGGATAGACTCAAGGCTCAAGTCTGTAGCCGGAGCCACTCCTCGAGCCTCATTGGTTTTGGTTTTATATGTATTTATAATCTTCATGTTGTTCCCACGAGAATGGGGGAAATACTGTCCACACCATCAGAACCCCCTGTGTGGTGCAAGGCGGGTTACTCTGGAGGGTTGCCTGGTACTCCAGAGGTTCCGTTCACGACACCATCGCCCTGGTGCCATCCATCCATAGGCACGGGTCACGTGACACCGTAGATTGGGGGAGTTTAGTTCGACCTCCTTGTCTAGATCCGTCATGTTTAGTTATTAGCAGGGTCACCTCGTGCAGGATGCGGATTTTTACCGCGCATGACGGTCTTGGGGAAAGCTTCATCGGGAGTTTATGTTGTTATTTCCACTTCCTCAGCTTGCCCCCTGGAGTCCTTTGGCCCGCGACTCCTTAACCCCGTCCTTGAGGTTCCTCACCTGCTTTACACCGATGACTTGAAGATTTTTCATGCCATTGATGTCTGTGGTAATGATTGTGCTCAACTACAGGAAACTTTATGTAGAATATATTCCTGGACCTACCAAAACGAGTCCCCTGTAGGTCCGGGGACTAACTAAAAGAATAGGCCCAAGGTAACTCCTGCCTGTCGTAAAAGGCGACTAATTGGAATCAAACACTGGCGGGGGTCTTGTCCATGTGGGCTTGGAGGGAGGCGGATATCTCTGGGGAGTGATGTACACCCGGATTTTGAGGCCTCCACTCTGGGCTTAGAAATGGATGGTTGCCCGCGCTTGGTTGTTACTCGGGAGCGGGGTTCCGGATGGGTGCCGCCTTGGGTTGAGTGCTGGCGGGTTTCGTGTGTCTAGACGACCCGGAGAGGGAGCTTCAAAACGGACAAACGACCTCACTTGGATGCTGCTCGGATGCAGGACTTCATGATACTGCACCGAGTCAAACACTGAGGGATGTCTGGTCCAGACGAACTCGGAGAGAGGTTATCTCTCTTTGAGCTTTGAGACGGGCAAGCTACTTCGCTCAGATGGCAATACATCTGTCAAACAAAGTTTCACCGCGCAGGTGTCGTCTCCTGTCGGAAGCTCGATTTGGTGGGTGAAATTTAAGCTAACGCTGGCAAGTGTTGGACTTGGATGAACCCTGAGGTGGCTGGGGTCTCTAGGGGTGGATTACACCTGGAGACTTGGGCCTACTCTTTGTGTATCGATACAGGCTAACGACCCTGCCTGGATGCTGCTCGAGGGCGGGACTTCATGATACCGCCTCGAGTCAATGAAACACTGGCGGGGGGTCTGGTGCAAGTGAGACTGGGGGGAGGCAGACATCTCTGGGGAGTGATATGCACCCGGAGTTTGGCGCCTCCACTGTGGCCTCAGAGACTGACAATTGGCCTCGCTTGGTTGTTACTCGGGAGCGGGGTTCCAGATGATACCGCCCTGGATTCAGACCTGGCGTGTGTCGTGTGTCCAGACGTCACGGGGGGCTCTGATCTCTGATTAGTGGTAAACACCCGGAGTTTGGAACCCATACTGTGTGCTACGAAACGGACGGACGGCCTCGCTGCGGTGATGCTCGGGAGCGGGACTCGATGGGATGTTGCCTTGAGTCTTAACACTGTTGGGTGTCAGGTTTGGAAGAGCCTGAGGGGAGCTGAGATCTCTAGGGGTGGATTACAACTGAAGATTAGATGCTGCTCTAGAGCGGGACTTCATGATACCGCCTCGAGGCAAACACTGACGGATGTCGGGTCCAGACGAACTCGGAGAGAGGTTATCTCTCTATGAGCTTCAAAATGGGCAAGCGACTTTACTCATATGGCAGTACACCTGCCAAACTCTCACCCTCAAGAAAAGATCGACTCCCTCAGGGAGCTGGAATTGATGGGTGAAATCTAAAATAATTAGAGGTGAGCCACAATAGACCTAAGGTCGCAGTGGAGGGACTGAAATAGCCCACTCACAATAAAATCTAATCTAATCTAATCTACCGCTGAATGCCAACAAATGCGAGGTTATGACTTATACACTTAAGCAAATAATCAGTTCTGTATAAAATATGTGTTATAGACCTAACAATATTACTGACTAGGCGTTATTTTGGGTAGCAGACTTTCGTTTGTGAATCATATCGAGAATGCCATCTCTAAAGTTCTGAAGACCTTGGGCTATATTATCAGGAATTCAAAAAAATTTTCATGTGTGGAGGATACATTGAAAATTCTATACTGTGCCTATGTTTCATCGCATTTGGAGTATGCTGCAATAGCTTGGTCCCCCTATTATAACGTTGGTAGGGATGTACTTGAGGATATTCAGCATGACTTTTCAAGATGCTGGCATATACCGCTGATAATGTCTATCGGGCTGTTCGAACACCGGTTCTCTGTTGTTGTGCTTCTCTTTGGAGTCGCTGCAACGCAGGGGAAACCACTTTTCTTTATAATTTTTAATCAGTCTGTTAGATAGTAACATCGGGTGCTCTTATATTTTACTGCTGTTATGTTTTCATATGCATTCATATGAACTCCAGATCTCAGGTCTAATTTCACAATGCCTACCGTAGAACAAATGTGAGGCGGAATTCACTAGTACAAATATTGTGATCCATATGGATGTAGTAACAACAAGGCACTGTGGAATGTAGTTGCGGACATATGGAAGGTTGAAACTAGAGTGGATAGTATAATAGTTGAAGACTCACGTGAATAGACAATTGGGGAAGAGATAGCAGATGCGTTTAATGAATACTTCTGTAGGGTGGGGGAAAATTTGGTTGATAAACTTGAAACCATTGAATATGGAGGGGTACAAAGGTCTGTACAGGATACAATATATATGTACATGATGCTGACGTTTAGAAAGTTATTGGAGGACTGATGATTAAAAAGTGTCCTGGGTTCGATTTAATTAGAGCTGCAACTCTGAAGGAGATAGCACTTGAGATCTCACCAGTCCTGGTGTATATAATAAATAAATGTTTCAGCAGTGGAACGTTTCCAAATGTGCTAAAAGGGGGGATTGTCAAGCCTCTGCACAAGAAGGGACCTAAGGGTGAAGTTTCAAATTACTTACCAATAACTTTGGTATCAAAGATTGGTAAAATAATTGGAAAGTTAATCAAGTCGAGACTGGTATCCTTTCTTGGTAAACATTGTGTTTTGTCGCAGTGTCAATATGGTTTTCAGGAAAATAAATCCACGAAAAATGCAATTCATGATTTAACATCACATATCTATGCTGCGCTTGATAACAGTGTCCCTGCTTTATGCATTTTTGTTGATGTGGCAAAGGCTTTTGACACCGTGTGCCACGATATTTTGTTGAGGAAACTTGAAGCTTATGATTTGAGAGGAAAAGCTCATGATTTGTTGAGGAGTTATTTGTCAGAGCGACGGCAGATGGTGATGGTAGGAGATAGTACTAGCAGGCTTCTTTCTGTTAACTATGGTGTTCCTCAGGGCTCTGTGCTTGGTCCACTGTTGTTCACAGTGTATATTAATGACTTTTTAGAACTAAATACCGATTCACATATTGTGAGTTTTGCTGACGACGCAGCAGTTTTTTATACTTCTCACACCTGGGCAGAGCTCAAGTCAAAGGTGGAGCGAGACTTTGTGTTTGTGGATGCATGATTCAAAGCCAATAAATTGACCGTAAGTTACGAAAAAACAGGTACTTGTCTTTTACATCCTATTCCAATACACAGCCAAGTACAGGTTCACTTTCAATTAGTAGAACGCGTGTGATTCCCGAAGCGGAGGAGACTACTTACCTGGGAATTGTAGTGGATAGGCATTTACTGTGGGACTGTCAGGTTAAGTGTAAGTGTCTCACGAATAAACTGAGAGCACTTATATCCAGATTTCGAATTGTGAGAGAATACCTGGATCACAAGCAACTAAAAATACTCTATTATGCTTTTGTACAGTCACAGCTTGCTTTAAAGAAAGTAGAGGTGGTGCGGAAATTGATCATAAAAATTATATATGAGAAAAATATTAGGTATTCCACAGAACTGCTCTATTGCGAGACAGGTATAATAGATCTCCGGCAGCTTTACAGTCTTTGTTTGCTTATGAATATTTCGAGGGAAAAAACAAAATTTGAATCTTGTAGGCACCTACCATCATACACGATACAGAGAGAACCGCTGCATGGTTCCGTGTAAGTTCAAGAGTATTGGTCAGAGGTCTACCCAATATTTGGCTTCAAGGCTATACAATATTTTGCCTGGGGAATTGAATGAAAAAATTGTTTTAAAATCATTTAAAAAATTAGCTAAGAGGTGGATAACAAAACTGGCAGAAATATATTTAAGGATATATTTAAGACCATGTAGAACATTTGCAGTTTGATGGTTAATGATCTACGGTATGCCAAATACTATGATCAGTTTGTATTGTGTGTGATGCATCACTGATAGTGATCGGTTTGGTGTGTGTTTGTTTGTTTGTGTTGTACTACTGAACTGGAGAAATTGCCTGGATTGGACATTTTACCTGGACTGGACGTTTTACCTGGCCTGGACATTTCACTTTGCCTTTTTATCAGTGCTCGTTGGAAGGTCAGTCACGCACAGACAACTTTTATGTTGTCTCAGTGACTTAAATTGTTTTGTTTAGAACTTGTACACATGTTTTTAATTGTTTTTTGTATTATTGTATTTTGTTTCTAAATAAACATTATTATTATTATATATAACTGTGTACTCCACTGCATTCACATTTTCGAGTGTCACAAGTCCACTCTCAAATATATTGATCGATTAATTGACTTGTGATCCAGTTGTAGTTGTATCCTTTCTTTTAAATATTTTTTGTATATGTTCGATTAACTTAATGTTCTCTGATTGCTGTTGTATTTTTTTACTATGTTTATTCAAGCTCTTTATTTGAGGATTTCCCCATTGCATACTATATTTCATTAATAAATAAATAAAATATCTAAGTTTGCCTTCTTTTTTTTCAGACCGACACAACTGTAAAACGAAGACCTGTGAAAGTATTTGACATTCAGAACCAGATACACAACGGTAGTGGAAACGGAAGCATATCAGACATGGCAACATCGATGGATGTTACAAGCAGTGATCATGTTCCCAACAAACCACCAAATATTAGCTTAGTGAAGCTCTTCATGAAACAGAAGAGCATGAGTACCGAAGGTATTTGATCTTTAAATAATAAATTATCATTATTTTGTTTTGTTTTGTGTGTTATAATAGTTTTTTGGCCACAATTTTACGCTTATCCAGGGTGTTAAAAAGCGACCAAGTTGTGATTCCCCGTTCAATCCAAAGCCGAAAGTTCATACAAACATAGGTCCCTCACCACTTTGTTTTCCAAATACAGGGTCTTAAAACTTTTCCAAAGAAAAAAAAACAGTTTCTCCAAAATATCGAAAAGACTGAAGCCCTTAGAAAACTGAAACTCAGTTTTATATAGGCCTGTGTCCTTATGAAATTTGATACAAACTATTTCTCTTTTTTTTTTTTTTTTGGTAAATATAATAACACATCTATCTGGAAAACAACAACCTACCAAGATTTTTTTTTGTATCAAACTACACATACAACCATTTCTTTAGATTTCTAATGGTGGTTTTCTTATAGGAATGTCCACAACAATGGACCAGTTGTCATCGAGTGACAATTGGCCGGGCAGTCAATCAGGAGACAGCAATTGTTCGGATACCAAAAATACAGAAAATATGAGAAACCTTGAAGTCAGTGCTGAACAAAAACTGATTGAAACTAGTACGAGAACTTATGAACTCATAGCGGAAGAACCAGAAGAAGAAGTTACCAGGAGTGAATCTGTTGAACAGTTATCTGAAAGCATATCAAAGTTGGATTCTATGGCTAATAGTTACGAAAATGAATGCAAACCATATGTTACCAACAATAACAATAGTTTTGAAAATGTGGTTAGAAGGCCATCTCAGAATACTGAAGCACACATGAAATCATCTAGATTAGATGCAGTCAGCAAGAGCATTCAAACCTCGAATTTTTCCGAGATGGCGTGTCTCAAAAATATAGATAAAACAAACCAGAATGCAAAAGTACCATTCAAAGTGGTTGAACCATCTTTCTTAAATAAATTAAAACGTGAGGGTGAAGTGGAAAAACCAATTTATGTTGTTTATCCAAATTATGTATTGCCTGATCTTAACTTTTTAAACGAAGCTAAAAAGAGCAATCCCAATGTCCGCCTAGTGCCTCAGAAGCCACCAAACTTAGGCCCATACAACAAGAGAAGACCATTAAGTTGTAATGATGTAGAAACACTAAAGAAGAGAAGTTTTGGCCACATAAAAGACTGGGATTCGCTAAATTTTCTCCTGCCAGCAGAATATAAACAGATGCTTGCTGATATACCAGAACTGTCTGAACATATAAAACCATTAAAGAAGGAGAGTAAAGTCAGAACACGTCCAATGAGCTGCGATATATCGAATCTGTTGGGTGAGAAGGGTGGAATGAATCAGACGAATGTGTCAAGTAGTTCAAGTACTGGTACACAGCCAAGTTCTGGCTATCGTGGATCTTCAACCATCTTAAACGAATCTCCTGCAAGCAATTTAAATCCCTTGTTTGTATACCGTTACGATAGTGTAACGAGTTCCGAAGCCAGCTCTGTTATGAGTGATAGACCAAAAACTATTACAACAATGGCTCCACCACCCATGCCCAAGCGTTGTGTCAGTCTACCTCAAGGTGATGTTCTGCCGCCGAGACCTCCATTGCCAAAAGGTAAGTTATGTCAATCCTTTATTGTGAACTGGGATGTTAATACTTTGATTATCATTTCACATTGACACCATTATATGGAGAGCTATTTGAATATTTGTTTCTCTTAACATGTCTTTTCTTTACCGTTTAATGTTATTATTATTAATAATAATACTCCCTAGGTATCTGAACGGACATATTTACTTATTTGAGTTGTTGACCATTTAGCTTTATTACAATCACAACTAAAAACAATAGAATATTTATATATTTGTACTTGACAATTTTCAGGTATAATCCGTAAAGGCTTAGAGAAAGTAGACCCGATCAAACGTTACAGCATGTATGAGACGAGTGAAGAAGAGGTGCTTGAAGAAACACCAGACAAAAGAAGATCTTTACCTGTCGACACATACTTCACACCACGTAGTAAGAGATTCTCGGAGACAGAAGACGAAGGTGTCGATGCGGGAACTTCCAGCAGCAGCCTGGATGAACACCAGGAGCCTCCAAGACGCGTGCCTCTTCTACCTGATGAGCTGGCTCATCTAGACGAACTCCTTAAGCTGAGCTGCGGATCTTGTTCTAGTGGTGAAGAGGTCCAGCTAGACGAAGCTAGTCTCTTACATTTGAGGTCGTACGTTAGTAAATATCTGTCAATGAGGATGCCATCATGTTCAGAGAGCAACAGGAAGACAGTAAGCTTCGCACATAAGGTAAATTTGCCGACCAAACATCCGGATCAGCCCCATCGTGTCATTTCTACTAACCTAGCACCACCGCCTAACAATTCTCCAAATGTTTCCGCATTTGCTAATGCTCATCCTCCTTCAGTAAGTCTGACATGAAAGTTGACTGAAAAGTAGCTAGCTTATTTTATTTTCCTTTTAGTTGCCTTGCGTTCTTTAGTTGCATATTTTATATTAAAACTCTAGACATGCAATCTCTCTCTCTTCATATTTTTATAGCTTATGTTCTCTTCATGGCATGCTTATTCAACATGCAGCTCTCCGTGTATTAAAGTATTCCATACATATGACTTGATGAACCTCTGATTTAAGTTGAAAGACTCTGTGGATTGTCCTTTCAGTTCTTTGTTGCATTTACCATCATCCAGCTGCTGAACTACTTGCTATCAGCCGAGATCTGTGGCAGCTAGTAAATATGCCAACCTGCATTCCAGATAGAAGTGACAATACAGCCTACACTCTTTTTTTTTTGACAACTTACCCCGAACCCTACAAAATACCTTACACCAACCTACAAACAGACTGATGCCCAGTTTTGCAGACTATGATTCGAGTTTTTGCCATGACAACTAAATATTTTGAAGCTGTGATTGGTCGTTTGATTAACCAACCAGCCGTTGAATATTTAATCAAGCTTTGTAAAACTGGATGTGAGTCATCTCATGTCCAAATAATACCTGACGTTTCTAGTCTATTGCAAAAATTATAGGTAGAAATGTCACCACCAGCTCCATTTCTCCTGTAGCTTTAAATAATGGGTTGTTAGCTGATCTTTTGTCCTTGTATTTGCTTTTAATTTCACGCTTGATCTGCAGTGAAAGAGCCCACAACCATTCCGGCTGTAAAGTAAAAAATGAGTCAACTATTTTTCAGACATTGTCGTGCTGTAAATACCACGTGCATTTATTTTACAATAAATGACAAAAAAAAAACAAATAGCGCACTGACAATAAGTAAAGTCACCTACCTCTCTTTGCCCCAATGGTGCAGCAACAACGCTTCGATTTTCTGTCTTCACACACTAAACCTCTAGAGACCTCTTGTCTCCACCAGGACTGACAAACACAATGGATGTTTAGAGACCTTGTGTCTCTTCAACGAGTTGAAAGCAATTCGATTTCTCGAGATCTCTTGCCTCTTCAACAACAAAAAACCAAGTGGCAGAGAGATACTATTCTTTATTTTCCGTCCAATGCTTCTTCCCCCTCTTATGTCTTCTGGCGGGAGCCATTGGCAACACCTACCTTATGTCAGTGTAGCGCGCGACATTTGAATTTAAAAGAGTGAGGACAAAAGGTATGAACAACTGCTAAGCACATATTGGAAAATTTAGGCAACAAAAAGGCAGCAGAACTCGATGGAATCCCTGCACTAGTTCTTGTAGATGTTTAGTGAGTCTTATAGGCCTTTGGCCTCTTAGTGCTGCGATCCCAATGGTCTTGTGTGCATGACTTTTTTTTTATAATGTGCCCAAAACTGCAGACTTTTTATGGGGTGTTAAGATAACCTCTAAGATATTTGAGCCTTTTTCAGAACTGAACCATTCAGTTCCATAGTAAATGTTCTGTTGTTTCTGCTGCTTCAGTGCAGTATCTGCAGTTTTTACTGCCCGCCTTTCCCATCTTCATAAGATGATACCTTACTGGGAAATGTCCTGTAAAAAGTCCCATGATTATTCTCAAGTCGTTCCTGTTCAATTCAAAAAACAGTTCAGACTTCTCTGTTCACATCGTGATGTGTTTTGCCTGCCTTAAGCCTGGCATTTTCCCCCAGTATGACAGCATTTGGTTCTTCTCCCAAGTATCAAGTTATTTTCTTACATGGCTTTTTGTTGACTGACGATAGGGCTCTGGATCATCAGAATGGTGTTCTTTCTGCCGCCCTTTTTGCAAGGCTATTAGCTTCCTCATTGCCTTCAATGCTTTGATGCCCTGGTACCCACATAAAAGTTAGTTTGTTGTTTGTAGCCAGTTGCTTTAAGGATTTCTTGCAGTCCGAGGCCAGTTTTGACTCTGTTTTGAAAGAGTTTGTCAGCTTTTCACTGTCTCTGTACTATGCCTAGCGGTCACTTATGACCACGTCAAATGGAACTATGAAGACCAGTTTAGCTGGAATGTGATCTGTTGGTTTGGCGAGTCACTCCAATGGAATAAATTACAGAATCTTCAAGTGGCCAACCAAGACTCCTGGTCTGCTTGAAGCCATTTAGTGCTGCTTCCCTTTTCAAGCATTGCGTCTATTGCAGCTGTAGGGCATGGTGCCATAGCTCCCTTTGTTCCAAGACCGATCAGCCTCTACAATTTTTGCAGTTTGCTTGGTGCTGAGGCTTATTCTGTTTTTGGTCACCACACTAGATGCATATGTGACCATGGGTTAAGCACAGTTTGGTATATCCAATATGCCATTCTGGGATTTTGCCCCCATGTCTTTCCTATGAGTGTACAGCAAGTCCAGATTGCCATTGTGGATCTCGAAAGAGTTTTTCTTGTGTGTTCCGGTTCAGTTTTTGGTCTAAGAAGATCACTAAATATTTAACTTAATTGGAAAATTATATTTGTGTTCCATTCAGAGTGGGAGCACTCAAATTTGGTTTCCTTCTGTTTGTGAATGGGACAAGAACTGTCTTATGAGGATTGACATTAACACGTCCAGCACAATGTGTATCACTTTTGATACACAATAGGGTTGTTCCAACCACTATAGAAACCGTTCAAGGACATCATGTGCAATACATAAATCACGTTCCAATTAAACTTGTGTTCATTTGCGAACTGTTTCAGGACGGTCATTTCGATCCCTAGTCCGAATCAAAAACTGTGTGGACTGACTTGCGCAGTAGGTGACTTTTGTCAGCTGTTTATTGGTTTGTTATTTTTTTGTCTGCATTTAAACTAACCTCAAACTCGTGTTTGTGACTTTAAATTTCATAATAAATTTTGTAAATATCCCTTTTTTTCAACTTTTACTAAAAAAGCTGAGTGATGAAGGAGAGTTATTTGCAATCGAGTATTGAATTAAGTTAGGATGATGGTTTGTTGGAGCCATGTCAACCAAGAATGAAGAACCATTTTATTTAAATCTGTATTCGTAGTCAAAGATCTTAACACACTATTTATAAAATGTTCATTAAGTACAATAACTCCTGCATATATAAAATTAATAAAGATAAATTATTTTATGTATAATAATAATGACAAGAAATTAACTTCATATTAATATCATATAAACTGTCATCGTAGCTAGACGTGTCAATCTGGTCTGGAACAAAACATACAATTTTAATGTCAATATTTGGATAAAATGAAAAATATAAATTTTGGAAAGAGTAACGGTGTAATAGAGAGTGATGGAAATGGATTGGTTTGAGTTGAAGGCAGAAAAAAGGAATATCTTATAGTAAATTATTGTCTAATGATCAAAATCTGAAGTCTGCCTTCATACTAACAGACGTACAGGTCGACAGAAAAAAAAATTCGTTACAAAATCAAGTTTTCTATATGTTTTGAGATATACTACGTCGTTTTAGCAACAAAAAAAAACAAATTCAAAATGTTTGTCACCTATTTTCCAGCCTCACACATTCAACCCCTAATTTAATTCGAGGACAGAATACCAGATCAGTTTTCCATATGTTTTGAGATTTTCTACTCTGTTTTAGAAAAACAAAAACGAAAATTATGACGCCGATATTCCACCCCCAGACATTCAACCCGTAATTTAGTTTCAGCACAGATGTTTGATGAAATTAAAAATTTTCTAATAAACAAACCATAAGACGTTATATTACTCGAGTTTCAACAAAAAAATGTCAATTTTTACCAAATCACTCCCCATTCATCGCCTATCCCCTGGTGCGATTTTACCCAAACACAATCCGAACCGTTCATTTATTGGGGGCTAACTATACAAAATTTGGAGACGATATATCAATTTGTTCTAAACTTATTGTGGCTACAGACAGACCGACAGACAAAAAACAATTCGTTCCCAAATCATGTTTTCTATGTTTTGGCAATATTTACGTTTAAGCGGAAAAAAAAATTTGAAATTTTTGTCGCCGTTGTGATACTTTCACACGTTGTGACGATGTGGAAGTAATTTAAATCAAGTACAGTTATTTTCATACCCTTTCTAAACCATGCAAAGTCAACGTCTGCACACGCCATCGATCATAAAGTTCTCAAATCAGGTTTATGGCGATCAAAAAAC
Source organism: Tillus elongatus (assembly GCA_964006375.1). Classification (NCBI taxonomy): domain Eukaryota; kingdom Metazoa; phylum Arthropoda; class Insecta; order Coleoptera; family Cleridae; genus Tillus; species Tillus elongatus. The sequence goes on along the minus strand of OZ023262.1, from coordinate 36,512,684 downwards.
TGCTGGTTGGAACAAACCTAGTGTTACAACACAGTGTATCAAAAATGATGGACACGTCTTCTTGCTGTCTGAACCAAGTGTATCCATAATGCACACGCTTTCTATGTATTTAGTATGGAATAAACAATGTGCTGGCCTAGACGAGTTTCTGGGTGCAGTTGGTCATTTGTCTGAAATTTAGAGGACGAATAGCTTCGGAACATAAGATATGTGGTTATGTAGTGAACCATCATTTCACATTATGCAATTTTATTGAGAAAAACAGACATGAACAACAAATCTAGATAATATCATTACAAAACAATCGAACTAACAATTCAGAAACATTCTTTGCAAATATTTTTTTCCTCAGGGCTCGTCCGCCGCCTCGCTGCGCCGATAGCACTGCAACGTTTGGTTTATTGTGCATAAATAATAATATTACAATCTGTAAAATAAAATAATCATTCTGTAATATATGAGGGTAGAATGAATGAAACTGGAACTAAAATCAAAGCAATTTTAGCTGACAGGCTAACTAATCTGTGTCATTGAAACATTTTCTGCAATGAATGATATCACAAACTGAACATTTAGAGTACACCTTGTGACGCTTTTGATATTTTACCCCCAATGCTCTTGACTGTTCTGCCATACTTCTTGTAACATTCCAAATATCTACCCCGCACTTTCTTTGGAAGATCACCCCTAAAATTATCTATCAAATGGTGCTTCACATTAATAGATTGTCTTCCTAGATTGTTTTTGGTAGCTTGTTTGATCATCGAGGTGATGATTTGTTCCTGAAATTCAGTGATGCTGGTTTTCTTTCCTCTTGTGATCTCATTATATAAAAAGTGTGCATTCACCAAACTAGTGCCCCCATATGATTTCAATCATCAATTTTCGATACCACTTCTTCTGAGAGCACTGCAATAAGTTGCCATCTGGTCGCTTAAGTCAATTGATGATTTGCCATTGTTGTAGTCATCAATGCATTTTGGTTTTTGAATAGGTTGGCCAGTTCTGCTCCTATTTGGCACTGTTTGCAAGGTTGAGGTTTTAGTGGAAAGCATTTTTACATTATGCTTATCTCGCCACTTGCGGATAACAATAACGTTGTTAGTTTGTCTTGCTATCATTTCTCCTCTTTTCAGTTTGCCTCCAATAATTTCTTTGGGTAAATATTCTCTGTTTGAGCTTAGGGTTCGTACTAAATGAGCTTTTTTCTATCTCAGTCGGTAAGCCAGAGAAATGTATATGTAATAGTTGTCAGTATACACTGTCCTGCCCTCATCAAGTAATCCTTCTGCCAACAACATAACAGTCTTCTCTGGAACTGCAGTTTCATCTTCCTTGCTCTTTCCACAATATATAACCAGATTCCAAGTATATCCTTTTGCTGTGCACAATTTGAAAATCTTTATTTCATATTTGGCTGCTTTGGGATATATCGTCGAAATATTATCCTTTCTTACGTTATGTGAGATTCATCGAAACAGATATTCTCTTTTCGCATGTAGACCTTTTGATACTTTCCAAGAAACCTATCAATAAGACTTTGAATTTTGTAACACGTGTCTGTCTGGTTAGTACTAGAGTTGTCTGCAAAATGCAATAACTTCAATATTAGTTTATATTGATTTCTGATCATTGTTTTACGAGGTGAGTGTATACCATATAATTCATGAGTTCACCAATAGTATCTTATACAGGGCAATTTTACCAGACATCCACCTGATAAGAGCTATGAATGCAATCATTTCATTTCTGGTAACATCTACTATCTCATTCACAATGTCACCTGTTAGGAACAGATTGAAATAATCAATAGGCTCTGCATCAGCTAGAATGCCCGCATAAATATCTTTCATTCCTGATACTTGGCCTATATAGTCAATTTTCAGTGGGTCTTCATGGGTAGGATCTCACTTGGCTTCTAGTATTATTCCAGGACCAGTGGTTCCGGAAGTGCTTGGAAGATTCTCTGATGATCTTGATATTTAAAATTAATCCTGATGTGGAAAAAAAGACACACATCTGGAGAATACGAGTACTGTTTTTCATCAAAGCGCTTCCTAGCAACTACAAGCTTATTTATCTCCTTTCAGTCGCCTCTAAAGTGATGGAAAAGTATATAAACACCGAATTACTAAAATTTCTTGAAAAACACAGTCTAATCCACGACAGGCAGTATGGATTCCGACAGCGCAGATCAACTGCCAACCTCCTTTCCTTTGTCACCCATTCTTGGAACAAGTCTATGGAACTACACGGTGAATCCCAGATTGTCGCTCTAGACATATCCAAAGCATTCGACCAGGTCTGGCATGCAGCGCTGCTTAATAAACTACCGGCCTATGGCCTACCACCAAAACTGTACGTGGACAGCAAATTTCCTCTCCAACCGGAGCACTTCTCTTGTCGTGGATGGCCATTCCTCTAAACTGTATCCAATTAATGCAGGAGTTCCTCAAGGTTGAGCTTTAGCCCCTACTGTGTTTCTTCTCCACATCAATGACCGACTCTTTAGCACATCCAACCCAGTTCACAGTTACGCGGACAACAGCACCCTCCACTCAAATATACAATATTCTAAGCCTGTCTCTTTAGCCCAATTAGATGAGGGTCGCAGACTTATGGAGGGTTCTATCTCCGTGGATCTCTAAAAAATATTAGACTGGGGAAGTAGAAATCTTGTACAATTCAACCCCACCAAATCACAGTCTTGCTTTCTTCCTCATAAGAGATACACCAGCCCTAGACCCATCACAATAAACAACCAAGTTATTCAAAGTAATGAGTCCTTTTCACTTGTTGGCATTTCTGTGGATCGAAATCTCAATTGGCACCAACATATCACATCAATTGCAGAAGCGGCTGCTAAGAAATTAGGTTTCCTCTTCCGGGCTCGCAAATACTTTTCACCAGCTAATCTCCATACCTTATATACTTCACAAATAAGACCAAACCTCGAATACTGCTCCCACATCTGGGGTGCTGCTGCCGCTTCTACACTCGCTATCCTGGACTCCATTCAGAAGAGAGCTATACGTCTCATCGGTGACCCTACCCTCACCCAAAGGCTGCCATCCCTTGCCCACCGACGTGCCATTGGTGACCACTCTCTCTCTCTTTTATAGATATCTACATGGGCACTGCTCAGAGGAGCTTTCTTTTATAGTTCCTCCACCTGCTGCTCCCAACAGATCTACCAGGGGATCAGAGCCAATGCACCCTTTTACTGTCCAGGTCACCAGACATAGAACATCTTGTTATGCCCGCTCTTTTGTCCTGAGGACTTCCAAGTTGTGGAATTCCTTGCCGGCACATGTTTTTCCTTCTCCCACGAACCTCCAAACCTTCAAGTCCAGAATTAACAAGTTGCCTCGTTCCTCCTTGTCGACACCCACGGTACGATAGTATTTAGGCTGTAAGCCCTCGTGGTGTGTTGTTGAAAAAAAATTTAAAAAACTTTCACTGTCTGAACTTCATGAAACCTCTTCACAGGGCTCGTACTGGGGGTCATCTAGAAAATTGTATAAATAAATAATAAAAAAGCTTCTGTGCATACAAAGAATGTGTATCATTATTGATACACATAGCCTGACACACAGTGGAGAGCAAAAAACTTTGCCACAGGCTAGTGTATCAAGATTGATACACATGCAAAAAATGGGGAAAATGTTTGTTTTTTTCCTCCCTCAGGGCTCGTCCGACCAATTTGCGTCCAGAGAAATTTTGGTTTTAAGAAACCCTGAAACACTTCAATTTTAATATTGAGGGGGACATGTTTTGACATAAAACTCAACTTTGTCGCATCAACCCCTTAAGGGTGGTGATAGGGAACATGGGTCGAGTGTTACATCATTTGAAAGCTCTTTCTTTTCTGCACACAAATTTTTTTGGAAGTTTTATCAACTCGTTCAAAAATTATTCACAGTTGAAGATGCAACAACGCATTTCACTCATTCCGATAAGAAATGTGCTGATAGTCAATGTTTTGTTCGTTTATAAACAAAAAAATTGACTATCAGAACATCTCTTATCAGAATGAGAGAAACGCGGTTTATTATTTCAGTTTATCGGTCGGTTTGATATTTGATAGTACTACCGAAAATTAATTTCACAATGGTGTATTCTGTAGAAGAAAGAGTTGAAATAATTACTCTTTTTTTCAAAAACGATGACTAAACAGTACAGCAAATTTGTTTAATGAACGAAATCCGAACAGACATGTTAACAGAAAATACATTTTGGAGTTAGTTGCAAAGTTTCGACAGAGTGGTTCAGTAGCCAAGAAAAAACGGGATCCTGAACGTGAATTTCCGGTTAGAAATGAGGCTACTGAGATTGAAGTTTTAGGACAAATTGCTGCAGACCCAACTTTGAGCAACAGAAAATTGGCCACTGTTTCAAACATCAAAAGAAGAGCTATTCAGCGGATATTGAAGCATCATAAATTTCACCCGTATAAAATTCATCTTGTACAACAGCTGAATGAAGATGATTTTGATCGGCGGCTGGAGTTTTGTGAAGTTATGACTGCACGAATAGCTGATAACGGGAACTTTCTGTTCAACATCTGTTCTTCAGACGAGTGTACGTTTTTATTAAACTCTACAGTCGATCGTCATAATTGTCGTTATTGGGCAGATAATAATCCAAGAAATTTTCACGAAGTCCACACTCAAACTCCACAGAAATTGAATGTCTGGACTGGCATTTTTGGGGACCGTTTAATCGGACCAACAGAGAGTTTCCAGGACAATGGATTGGACGTAGATGTGCTGTTGAGTGGCCCCCTAGATCACTGGATTTAACTCCTTTAGACTTATTTCTATGGGGCCATTTAAAGAGTAGAACTTACGCAACAGAACCGGACTCTCTAGAAGAATTACGACGACGCATTGTTGAAGAATGCCGTCTAATAACTCCACAAATGCTCCAGAATGTCAGAGCTCGTTTTGAACAAAATTTGTACTTTTGTATGGAAGCTGGTGGTCAACAATTTGAACACTTACTTAACTGAATAAACATTTTTGAAAGTTTGGTTTTGTTTTTAGTTTTTTTTTTAATGAAAAATTGACTAATTAGTGCATTTCTTATCACAATGAATGAAATACGTTCTTGCAGCTCCAACTGTGAATAATTTTTAAACGAGTTAATAAAACTTCCAAAAAAATTTGTGTGCTGAATTCAGAAAAGGAAGGGCTTTCAAATGATGTAACACTTGACCCATATTCCCTATTTAAAATATAAGGGTTGTTATCACCACCCTTAAGGAGTTGATGTGACAAAGTTGAGTTTTATGTCAAAATATGTCCCCCTCAATATTAAAATCGATGTGTTTCAGCGTTTCTTAGGAAAAAAAATCTCTGGACGCAAATCGATGTGTTTCGTTTTCAATGTGCCAGCCTGTATGTATATATATATATATATATATATATATATATATATATATATATATATATATATATATATATATATATATATATATATATATATATTCATATATATATAGGCAATTGTATAATCATGATGATTTATCGATAAAGTTACAATTTTTGGTGAAAAATTGCAATTGGGCTTGGTGCTTAACGTGTTAAGCCCCTCTGTCTCATACCAGTTCCTTCCTATATTTAGTGCTATTTGCAATAGGCTGATTATCACAGCACCCTGCTTGCCCTTTAATGTTATGACAATATCATCTGCGTATCCTTGGACTAGGAATCTTGTTCCGCTCAATGTAATCACAAGTTTATCTACAACCCGCGACTACAGCAGATATGATAGCACTCCTCCTAGTAAAGGTTCTTGAAATGTGATTACATATATTCCACTTCCTTGGGACTAATAATTGTATATATGCTAGTATTGTTTTTTCTCATGTCTAGTAGGGTTACTTTTTCTATGATCACTGATAATTTGCTTACCTTATTATTATTATTTTTACTATTTTGGGTACTTTGCCTGCTTTTATTTTGAAGAGACGATACTTCCTATATTTGTAGTTATTTTAGGAATTTTTGTAAGTAATTTATAGGTAATATTCTTCTTTTCTTAAGTAGTTATTATAGTTGTGATGCCTACACTTTGTTAACATATCTAGAAAGCATCATTTGAATGTAAATAAATAAATAGGCCTCTTCAAATACCATTCGTTGATTTGCATGCATTACACCTTAAAATACACATATCTTCTCTGTTACTTGCTATTAATAAATTATCTTCTAGGCGGAATGGCCAATGCCAAGTACAAAGAAAACTAAACAAGACCACTTGGAGGTTCGCCTACAGCGACAGCCAGAGGGTATCTGGAGAAAACGAGAACTTACTTACGCCATCATGGACAGCCTGGAAATGATAGCAGATCATTTTGAAACGGCTGCCAGTCAACAAGAACAGATCCAGCTAGCTGACAGTTATGCAACTCCAGCAATGGGCAAACTCCTTTTAGAAAATCTGTGCCCAGTTCTGTATGCTCTTCTCCATGATGGGCTTAAGCCACATATAAAGACAGAATTTGGAGATATTGGCAATTCCGTCTGGCAAGTTGTGGAAGCTTCTGCTCGTCAAGGTCCTCTGACTAAATCTTTGAATGATCTGGTGATGAAAATCAACTCTGAAGATGTCTTGACTGAGGGTACACTCAAGTTTAATGCATTCGTTATGGGTCTGCTCAATTTGCGATCGCTGGACGCCTGGCTGAGTTACCTCAGGACACGTGAAAGTATACTCACCAAACACTATACACCAGAGTCTTTCCTGTTGCAGTCGCATACTCATGTTGGTACTCCTGATATTAGACAGCTCATGGATTCTATTGTAGAAGCGCTGAAACCTCTAGTCATTATACCTTTCAGGTTGGATCTACTCTTCGAATATAGGCAGTTGCAGGCGAGTTTCTTGAGGAAGCGGTATATACCGGAGATTCCAGTTGATAATATCGTAAGTATTTATTATAAAAATTAAACCAGAATTAGCATATTACCTTTGTTATATTGTTACTTATGTCATTTAGTAAATGCTTAGGTTTAATATGGCTCGGTCTTGTTCACTTAGTAAGCCATTAAAGCAGTAGCGGCTCGTGCCTTAATGCATTGGGGGTGCGCAAGAAAAAAAGTTCGGGACTCAGCAAGTGCGTTATGGTAGTGAATTTGTTTTAAATGCTTCAAATTGGAATAACTCAAGCTTCTACAAACTTAGAAAGTTGAATTTTGGTGTATAGTAAGGTCTTACCCAAGGCAATATATCCACCTAATTTCATCAAAATAACTCTGTAATTTTTGGAGAAAGATTTTTTTTTTCAAATGAAAACTCAAAATTTGAATAACTCAATTTTCTAAAAATGTAGAAAGTTGAATTTTAGTATGTAGTAAGGTCTTTTAGAAGGCAACATATCCACCAAATTTCATTAAAATTGCTTAGTAATTTTCATAGAAAAATACTTTTTTGAAACAAAACTCAAAATTTTCCTGGAAAACCTTATCCGATTTTCGAGAGTACCGAACTCATCCAAGCCATTAATAAAAGAAAGGCACTTGCCGAGTTTCATCTAAATCAGTTGCTTATTTTTTGAGTTTTCGTTTGGATATATATATATATATATATATATATATATATATATATATATATATATATATATATATATATATATATATATATATATATAAATTGAAACTGACCCCGGATATGGGTTCTAGGGGTCCTAGTTCGCGCTCATTTGAAAAAAAATTGGAAAGTCTCTCTATCGATACCTTTCTATTAGTGAATTTTTTAAAATGAAAGTTCACTAAAAATGAAGGGCTCGCCTCTTTTTTCACCGAAAATGTATTATAAAAAAACCTACTTACTAAACTAACTAAACTTAATAATTATTAACTACTTACCAAGTTTTCGTCTAGTTAGTTATAGGTTATAGTAGTTAAAAAGTCCTTTCCTTTGATAATTACTAACACAAATCACAATTCTGTCAACACTCAGCATTCACTTTAGTTTATAAGTTATAACATAACAGACCTATACTTATTCCTTAAACGAAAAATCCATTTTTATTTTTTTATTTATCCCACGTACACACAAAACCTCTTCAGCCACTCAAAAGCCCTGGTTCTCTAAATCCTCTGACAAGGCCAGACTTGAAAAGGTCAAAGCTCACAAAACGCTTCTACACAATCCTAGTCAAGAAAACCGTCAAGCATTTAACGACGCAAGAAACCGCTATGTCCGCATTCTTTCTGAGGCAAAAAACTCGTTTAATAACCACATCAAAAACAAAGTCCTCTTAAGCTCCAACGGCGGCAAACCCTTCTGGACTCTTGCTAAATCTATTGGGAATAATTTCTGCAAAAGCTCGTTCCCACCTCTTGTCTCAGGGGATGAAATTGTTTCTACCGCCCTGGGCAAGGCTAAACTTTTTGCTTCGTTGTTCGCCGGCAATTCTACTCTCAACCCACCTCCAAATGTTCAACCACCAACAGTCCCCAATGTCACGCATAAAATGACGGATATCATTTTCAAAACTAAAAAGGTACGAAAGATGCTCTCTTTCCTTAATACCAGGCAAGCCTCTGGCCTTGACGAGATCCCAGCAATTGTTCTCAAAAAATGCGCACCAGAGCTTGCTCCTGTCCTGACTCGTCTGTTTCAGATATCTTATAATAAAATTCCCTAGTAACTGGAAAACTGCTCGAGTACAACCCATCCCCAAGAAAGGATCCAAAGCGCTTCCCAGAAACTACAGGCCTATTTCTCTCCTTTTAGTCGTCTCTCAAGTGATGGAAAAGTATATAAACACCGAATTACTAAAATTTCTGGAAAAACACAGTCTAATCCACGACAGGCAGTATGGATTTCGTCAGCACAGATCGACTGCCGACCTCCTTTCCTTTGTCAGCCATTCTTGGAACAAGTCTATGGAACAACACGGTGAATCCCAGATTGTTGCTCTAGACATATCCAAAGCATTCGACCAGGTCTGGCACGCAGCGCTGCTTGATAAACTTCCGGCCTATGGCCTACCACCAAAACTCTGTATGTGGACAGCAAATTTCCTGTCCAACAGGAGCATATCTGTTGTTGTGGATGGCCATTCCTCTAAACTGTATCCAATCAATGCAGGAGTTCCTCAAGGTTCAGCTTTAGCCCCTACACATCCAACCAAGTTCACAGTTACGCGGACGACAGTACCCTCCATTCAAATATACAATATTCTAAGCCTGTCTCTTTAGCCCAATTAGATGAGGATCGCAGACTCATGGAGGGTTCTGTCTCCGTGGATCTCCAAAAAATATTAGACTGGGGAAGTAGAAATCTTGTACAATTCAACCCCACCAAAACGAAGTCTTGCTTTCTTTCTCACAAGAGATACACCAGCCCTAGACCCATCACAATGAACAACCAAGTTATTCAAAGTAATGAGTCATTTTCTCTTGTTGGCATTTCTGTGGATCGAAATCTTAATTGGCACCAACATGTCACATCAATTGCAGAAGCGGCTGCTAAGAAATGAGGTTTGCTCTTCCGGGCTCGCAAATACTGCCGCTTCTACACTCGCTATCCTGGACTCCATTCAAAAGAGAGCTATACGTCTCATCGGTGATCCTACCCTCACCCAAAGGCTGGCATCCCTTGCCCACCGACGTGCCGTTGGTGACCTCTCTCTCTTTTAGTGAATTTTCTTAAAAAAAATTCACTAATGAGGAGATCCCGACTTTTGAATTTTGAAAAAATTTCTTCAAATGAGCGCTAATTAGGCCCCCCAGAAAACATATCCGGGGTCAGTTTCAATTTTTATATGTTTATATATATATATATATATATATATATATATATATATATATATATATATATATATATATATATATATATATATATATATATATATATATATATATATATATATATATATATATATATATATATATATATATATATATATATATATATATATGTATCACACCGATAACTCAAAAAATAATGGGCCGATTTTGATTAAATTTGGTGAAAAAATTCCTTTTGCAAATGGCTTGGATAAGTTCGTTAGCCAGGAAAATCTGCCCAGGTTTTCCCGGAAAATTCTGTGTTTTCTTTCGAAAAAAATTTATATCTCCGGAATTAACAAAGTAAGGACAACCAAATTTGGTAAGCAGGTTTATATCCTTATAAGTAAGTTACCTACCAAAATTTAGCTATGTAGGTCAAAAGACAAAAAAGTTATAGGCATTTAAAGAAAATTAAATTGGGGTTTTCCTCAAAACGTCAAAGTGGCAATTTAAAATGTCAAAATTGGCAACATTTAGGCAAATAACTTGAATCTAATACGGGCTATAGAAATAAAATATCTCAAGAAGGATGTTTTACAAACTCTGAAGTCTTAGTTTCAACCGTCACTGTCCTTCATTTTACTAAAATATTTGCAGAAAATTCATTTCAAATAGACCCTTTCTCTGATGCTTGGCAGTAGCCTTAGCTTTAGAGTTTATCGTTTAATGGTATATAATTTTTGTCGAATTTTCGTAAAAAATCAATAAAGCTCAATATATACGTTATTATATAAGATATGAAAAAAAATTGTATATATTAATTATAGGGTGTCTCGAGCTACATCTTAAAATAATATTTCTACAATCACAGGGTGGCCCATAAGTCGTTGGTGATACAAATTTCCTTTTTTTTTTTCATCAAACACGCCCTATGCTATTGCATTTTTGTATTTTCCATCGAAATATAATGCATGTTTGTAAGAAAAGAAATTCTGGACGCAGCAAGTGCGTTATGGTAGCAAATTTTGTTCAAATGTTTCATATTTGAACAGCTCAATTTGCTATTAACCTATAAGGTTGACCAAGAAGCGTGTTTTTTCGGGAACACTAAGTTTACTTTTGGAAATTTTTGTACATTTTCACACAATAAAGTTATTTTGATGAAACATGGCACATTGTTTTTACTATATAGGTTATACTGGTAACCAAATTTGATGCCTGCTTTCTTAAAAAAACACACATACCTATTTGTTATTAAAAACATTTTTATGAAAATTCACTACCGTAACGTACTTGCTGCGTCCAGAGTTTTATTATAGATATCTGCACGGGCACTGCTCAGAGGAGCTTTCCTCCATAGTTCCCCCACCTGCTGCCCCCAACAGATCTACCAGGGAACAGAGCGAATGCACCCTTTTACTGTCCAGGTCACCAGACATAGAACATCTTGTTATGCCCGCTATTTTGTCCCGAGGACTTCCAAGTTGTGGAATTCCTTGCCGGCACATGTTTTTCCTTCTCCTCCGAACCTCCAAACCTTCTATTTTTGATAGCCTCAAACTGTTCTAAAACTCTTTCATCAAAGTTTGGTATTTCAAATACAAAGTCCCTGTTTATTGCCAACATTGCTAGCGCATTAAGCATGAAAAACAATAAGTAGACTTTGAGAACACCCAAATCACCACAACATATATTTCAGGTCTCTGAAATATGTGTTGTGGTGATTTGGGTGTTCTCAAAGTGTACTTATTAGTGCTCATCACAGGTTCCAGTTTTCACATCATGAAAAACAAAAACAAAAGAATTCCTTACATTGCATCCACATATCCATTGGTTGCGATTATATATACTTAAGGCTAGATGCATTCTCGCAACAATTATAACCGTAGACCGGTTTCGCTCTCATTAGAGCTCTTCAGTACGGCATACTAATTGTAGCAAAAATGCACCAAAAGTAATGCGGCTATAGTATAGCCAGCCTTTCAACACTAAGTGAGTGGTGGACGTGCCGCCACTTAGTTGCGGAGCCAAGTAGTATGTTGTCACTCCAGCTCCAAATAAATATTGTTGCGAGAATGCATCTAGCCTTACATACTTTGTCCCTATATTGGGGTAGAAATGGACCAGGGCTGACAATTTTCTAAATTGTTAGTTAGTTGTATATAGTATCTATTTTTGTAACACTTTGTGTTATTTGGAGCTGGCGTGACAACATACTACTTGGTTCCGCAACTAGGTGGCGGCACGTTCACCATTCTCTTAGTGTATATATACTTCTAGCAAAATGTTGAGTAAAAGACCTACCTTCTTTTTTTTCGTACAAGTTTGGCTTAACTTTAAATCTGGTCTAGGTCATCTTAAATTTTAATCTTTACCTTAGAATTTAAGTCTAACTGTGAAAAGTTAACCTTTAAAATATTATCCACTGAATTAATCACAGTATCACAATTATTTTGTCCACTTATTAAGCAACCCAAAGTAGTAGCCATCATAATAGAACATAGCTGAGGATCATCAGTTTAATTATGATGTATTGATATAAATATCTCAAGATTTTTGTTTTGTTTCAGTTCATGGGTCCCCTGTTAAAAAAACTTCTCGCCCCAGATTCCGTACATGCGCGTGAAAGAACCCGAAGTGCTGGTTCGCCTGTGGATGTATCGCCATCAGCTCCACACATCTCATCATGTAATAGTCACACCTTACCTGATCTTCTGGACTCATCATCTAACAGTAGCAGATGCAGAGAAAGACCACGATCTTGTGTAGAACCTAGCACAACCTATAAACCAAGCTTCAGACTAGGTGAAGATGTGGCGAGTATAGCAAGACGAAGGTGGTCTGGCATCTCATCCAACTCCAAGATCCACCAAGTGTATGAGAGGCTAGCTAGAGAAGACGATGAAGAATATACTGATAGTTTAGAGAATAATGTGGCTCAGATGCAGGCTGGTAACCAACAGACTCAACAGGTAATTATTTAACTCTTATATTGTTATAATAATAATAATAATAATTTATTAATGTCAGGATTACACAACAGCAATATGCACAGGTCACAAACAATACACATAAAATCATTTAAAAATAGTCTAAACAGTTGTCACAATCTTATATCAAAAGACTTAGGAAGGAAGTTACAAGTTGAAAATCCTAAAGTCCCCAAAAAGTACGGTCTCCTAAAAATTCATAAACCGGGAAAATCAATGAGACCTAGTGTTTCGGCTATAGATTCCCTGACATACAATTTGGCAAAGTAGTTGACAAATGAGTTTAAAAGCTTGCCTATCAAACAAAAAAGTTTTTCAGTAACAAATGTACTTGAATTTATTAATAAAATTCAAGAGGTTAAATTGATTGAAGGCGAGGTTTTAATTTCATTTCATGTAACCTCATTCTTTCTTAGCGTTCATACGAAGCAAACGTTAACGTATCTAGAAGAGTTGTTAAAAATGAATAACATAAATGAAAAGGTCGGCAAAGAATGTTTAACTTTAACAACTCTTTGTATTAAACAAAATATATTCAATTCAACAATGAGTTTTTTGAACAAACCCACAGTATGGCAATGGGCAACCTGTTATCGCTATTTATTGCAGACCTTTTCATGAGTAGATTTGAAACAGATCTTGAAAGTGACAGTGAGTATTTTGGTAGAGTGTGGTTTCGTTATGTGGATGATATTTTCACAGTGTTTAACACAAACATTTGCAGAATAGAATATTTTATTGCCAAATTAAACTATAAATTTGATTCTATAACATTTACCCACGAATTAGAAATTACTAATAAATTACCCTTTCTAGCTGTACTAGTTATCAAAAATAAAGATACTTTAGAATTCTATGTCCATAGAAACGAAACCACCAGTCTAGCTACATTCCCAATGACTGATATCATACATACTCCAGCCTGAATTTTTTAGCAAACATGTTAATTAATTTTTCTTTAAGAAAAAGTACATATACAGTAAGTCGTCACACAACGCCGTCTCATTTAAGGTTGTTTCATTATAGCGTCGCATTTTGTTGTAGGCAAATGTATCTTTTAACTTTGAAACTGATTCAGTATAACATTTGTAAATACCACGTGCATTTATTTTACAATGAATGACAAAAAAAACAAATACCGCACTGACCATAAGTAAAGTCACCTACCTTTCTTTGCCTCAGTGATGCAGCCACAAAGCTTCGATTTTCTGTCTTCACACACTAACCCTCTAGAGACCTCTTGTCTCCACCAGGACTGACAAACAGAATGGATGTTTAGAGACCTCGTGTCTCTTCAACGAGTTGAAAGCAATTCGATTTCTCGAGACCTCTTGCCTCTTCAACAACAAAAAACCAAGTGGCAGAGAGATACAACTTTTCTATTTTCCCTACAATGCTTGTTCCCCCTCTCTCGTCTTCTAGCGGGAACCATTGGCAACACCTACCTTGTCTCAGTGTAGCGCGTGACATTTGAATTTAAAAGAGTGAGAACAAAAGGTATGAACATTCTGCCCACCAAAATAAGGATTTGTTTTCATAACTATGTTGTTTCTCAAATAAACAAACAAAACAAAATTTACAATAAGTACAAAAAAACTAAAGCTATTGGTTTTATATCTAACTGTACAACAAAATTTCAAGGCGGACACATTACTGTGATGGCAGACATAATTTTGTCAGAGGCCTATCGAAATTTCCACTGCTAGTCCGGACTTAAGCTACCCGAGCTATACCATCACGGCCCGGATAAAATTGAGTAACGCGTCCGGGCTTCCAAACAAGATGTGACGATGTCTCATCTTTAATAACGACTAAAGCTCCAATCGAGGGTGGGGGTGGTGGTGATATGTTTGCACAGTATACCGCTTACTACACTGCTGCAATGTATGCAGGTATTCGTTCTTCCAGCGGCGCCAAAAATCCTGGTGGAGCCTTTGCACCAGCTGCCAACGTAACAAGCGATTCACATTTAACTAAGTCAAATCAGCATCAGGAGGAGCACCTAATGGTTCCAATGTGAGAAATAGTCCTGGGGATAGGGCTAACAGATCATTTGGACCAGTACTCGCACTACACAATGGTCGAGAGTTCAAAACTGATTCCACTTGAGCAAGCAAAGTGGACATCTCCTCAAAAGTCAGAATCTGCAAGCCGATCACTCTTCATAAATGAGTCTTGACTGAGCGCACTCCTGCCTCCCAAAGGCCTCCAAAATGCGGGGGAGCTGGTGAGTTGAAATGCCATTTAACAGTACAAGCATCTGCTGCTCCTTTGGCATAGTTTAAGAGCTGTTTATTTGAGCTGATGAAGTTGATACCTTGATCGCTGTACAAATTGTCACATCTTTCTCTGCGAGCCACAAACCTCCGAAGAGCTGCCAAGAAGGTTTCGGCTGAAAGATCAGACACTAATTCCAAATGAAGGGCTTTCATTGCCATGCACACAAATAAACAAATATAGGCCTTAACCTTTTGCACACCTCGATATCTGCCCTGTGTCACAAAAACTGGACCTGCAAAATCAACTCCGCTGTCTGAAAACGGTTTTAAATGAGAAACCCTTGCAACTGGCAAATCAGACATCATCGGCGCCATGGGAGTAGGGTTTGCTCGAAAGCAACGATAGTACCTTGACAAAACATGATTAATAGCTCTCCGATGGGACAAAATCTAAAACTGTTGTGAAAGCAAATGAAGCAATGTGCAAGGACCAGGATGAAGATTGACATGGTGTATGTGTGCAATGATCAACTCAGAGAGACAATGTGAGCGGGGCAACAACATAGGATGTTTCACTTCAACTGGAACATCAGCCTGACGAAGGCGACCTCCCACCCTGAGGATACCCTCCGTATCCAGAAAGGGGGCCAACTTATTTATTGCCCTCGCACACCTCTTACCTTGAACTAAGGATGATATTTCCTTCTGACATACTTCACCTTGAACAGATTTGACAAGCATATGAAGCGCCTCCTGTAATTCGGTTGCTGTTGAAGACGCAGTGGTTTGGTTAGATGGAGACACCCTACAATTTCGTACAAACTGCCGACTATACAACAACACCCTGAATTTTTCGTAGATGTGAAAAGCGATTCAAAAGTGTACTGAGCCACTCCACATTTGCCGAAGTACTTAGTACAGTGAGAGTCCGCCAGGCACTCTTCTGGCTGCTCAAAACGCAACGACTTGGGCCAATTTTCTTTAGCCAATTTCAGCCAAGCGGGCCCACCATAGAGGATGCTCACAAAACCCAGAAGGTAACATGCCTCTAAATGCACAATCAACTGGATTTTTTGTCCACTAACGTGATGCCATGACTCTGGAGGAATCTTCTCTTGTATGCTTGCTGTTCGATTCCCAATAAAGGTCTTCCACCTATTGGAAGATGATTTTATCCATGCAAGTGCTACCATAGAGTCGGACCAAGCATATATCGAGCTAAACTCAAAACGACTTTCATACACCCGACACAAATTCCAGAAGTTTTGCCAACAATAAACACCCACACAATTCGAGATGTGGAATCAATATTTTTTTCAAAGGTGATACCTTGGACTTGGCACACATAACATTGATCCAAACTTGACCGTCCTCTGATGCTTGTCTTAAATAAACAACTGCAGCATACCCTCGCTTCGATGCATCACAGAACCCATGGAGTTCTGTACTGACGATATTATCATGTTTTACACCTCTAGAAATTGATAAAGTTGCTATCGCACTGAGTTGTGATTTATACTGCGACCACTGAACAACAATATCCTTTGATGGTGCATCATCCCATCCAACCTTTTGCTCCCACAAGCACTGCATAAGATACTTTACAACAAAGTATCAGGAGACAAAAAACCCAGGGGGTCATAAATTCTTGCCAATTCCAAAAGAAGATTTCATTTGGTGCATGGACGATTAATAGGTTCAGCATTAAAAGAGAATGTATCACTTATGGGACACCACTGTCCTAAAAGTTTCAACACTGATGGATCATTTAAGTCTAACGATCGATGTTGCTGACTATCGGCTGATACTGTTGACAAGAGTTTCGAATTATTGCTGGCCCATTTCTTCAATTCAAAACTCCCCTTAGCAAACAACCCAATTAATTGTCTTTGCAACTCAAAAGCCTCTGACAATGAGTCGGCTCCACTGACTACATCATCCACATAGAGATCGGACCGAACTAGCTTTGCTACCAATGGAAAAGATGATTCCTCATCATCACAAAGCTGCACAATTGTTCTGATTTCCATGTGTGGGCTTGACGAGACCCCATATGTCACAGTATTAAGGCGATATTCCTGTACAGGTTTCCCCTTTGAAAACCTCTAGAGAATTCTCTGATAATCCCTGTGGCTCTCCCTCCTTGGCTTTATTCGGCGCCAATTCGCACGGAGAAACTCACTGTTTTGACTGCTGATTGGTCTCTGGTGTGTTGTGGTGAATCCATGTTTCGTCCACGGTTACGTAACGGCGCAAAAACTCGTCCCTATTGCGGTTAAACAACACCAAACACTCCTTCGAAGTTGTCATACAATTGCGTATGTGGTCGATTGTGAGCAAACTCGGCACCCATCTTGCAGATAGCTTTCTCATACCCAAGTGATCATACAAAATCGAAACCATTGAGCCATGTGATATGCCTATGGCTTGCCCAATCTCCCACACTTTCAGTCTCCGATCGGCCAACACCATATCGTGAATTTATTCAATTGTTTAGGGTGTGGCGACCTCAACTGGGCGTCCAGAACGTTCGGCGTCATTTGTGCTTGTACGGCCACAACGAAATTCAGTAAACCACTTTTTACCATGGAAATTGATGGTGCGGAGTCCCCATAGTATTTATCAAGCTTAGCCTTGGTTTGAGTGATTGTTTTTTGCACCAAAAAATGTTTGATGAGCACACGAAATTCACTTTTTTCCATTTTCGTTATAACTCAAGAGGGTGTCTGCTTTCAATGGCTATCTAATACAAAATAAATCACAATGACACAGCTTGTTCAAAATTTGACAGGAGTCAACTGACAGATGCTTGTTGACAAGAGCAGTGTTGCCCTTCCTGTGAAGAGGCGGGAAATTCAAAAAGTCAGGGACTTATTGACTTATTGGTCCCTTGTGGGTCCGGGGACTAACTAAAAGAATAGGCCCATGGTAACTCTTGCCTGTCGTACGAGGCGACTAATCGGAGTCGAGCAGGTGGTAGTGGACTTTTCATTTACATGATAGTAAAGGATTTTTTCACGCCTTACATCAAGGGGCCGGTGAAGTCCCAACGGATGTTTCCGGTTCTGGTGTTTGAGCCAGTTTCCCTTATAAACAAAAATGATGATGGCTCCTCCTTGTACAAAAGATTCCAGAGATAAAATACACCTCCATTCGGATCTCCGGGAGAGGGGTGTACAGGGAGCGCCAGCATCAAGATTTAACATATCCTTCTCGAATATATGTGGCCTAAATTCTAACCTAAACTCCGTCCACCATTTCCTCCAGGCTAACAGGCCCCAACTCCTCTTCCCAACCGAAACCCAAATCAGTGCCAAAACAGTCACTAATCACCTTAACTTCCCGGGGTATGAGCTCCTTACTTCCATTAGATTGCATGGAGTCGTGTGCGCATACGTCCGTAGCAATCTACCCTGCACCAGACTCCCCAATTTAGAAGCTGGGGGAAAAGACATACTTTGGATGAAACTCTCTCTCAGGGCTGCAACTAAATTCATCTGTTGTATTTACCGGTCACCTTCTGAGAACAACTTTGTCCAGCTCTTTGACTACCTTTTTGAAAAAACTGACCATCTAATTTCTGAATATCCTTCCTCCGAGGTCAGTATTTCTGGTGACTTCAATGTCCATAATAAGGAATGGCTAGGATCTTCAAAAACCGATCCACAAGGGAGAGCAACGGAAGCCTTTGCAGTCAGCAATTCTTTAGCCAATATGGTTTAGCATCCACTTACTTTCCTCTCATCCCAACACACAGCTCAAATCCCTTGGATCTCCTTCTTACTACAAAACCTGAATGCTATAAGATATCAGTCACCGCCTCCCTTGGTCGCTCAGACCACGGTATGGTCACTGTTTCCTGTGCAATGCAACCCGAGGTCACACAGTCATCACACCCATGTATCGTTTGGCACTACAACTCCGCGAACTGGGACAAAATGCGGGATTACTTTTCCTCATTTCCATGGGCGTCTGTCTGCTTCTCTCATCCTGACCCCTTTGATATCTCACAAAATGTCACCGAAATCATCCAAGCT
Organism: Tillus elongatus; assembly: GCA_964006375.1. Lineage (NCBI taxonomy): Eukaryota > Metazoa > Arthropoda > Insecta > Coleoptera > Cleridae > Tillus > Tillus elongatus. Next base: position 36,493,692 of record OZ023262.1, on the reverse strand, counting down.
GGCATGGAATTATTTATTCCACGTACACAGAAAACCTCTTCAGCCACTCAAAAGCCCTGGTTCTCTAAATCCTGTGACAAGGCCAGACTTGAAAAGGTCAAAGCTCACAAAATGCTTCTACACAATCCCAGTCAAGAAAACCGTCAAGCATTTAATGACGCAAGAAACCGAAATGTCCGCATTCTTTCTAAGGCAAAAAACTCGTTTAATAACCACATCAAAAACAAAGTCCTCTCAAGCTCCAACGGCAGCAAACGCTTCTGGACTCTTGCTAAATCTATTGGGAATAATTTCTGCAATAGCACATTCCCACCTCTTGTTTCAGGGGATGAAATTGTTTCTACCGCCCTGGGCAAGGCTTAACTTTTTGCCTCGTTGTTCGCCGACAAGTCTACTCTCAACCCACCTCCAAATGTTCAACCACCAACAGTCCTCAATGTCGCACATAAAATGACGGATATCATTTTCAAAACTAAAAAGCTACGAAAGATGGTATCTTCTCTTAATACCAGAAAAGCCTCTGGCCTTGACGAGATCCTAGCAATTGTTCTCAAAAAATGCGCACCAGAACTTGTTCCTGCCCTGACTCGTATGTGTCAGACATCTTACAATAGAGGCATATTCCCTAGTAACTGGAAAACTGCTCGAGTAGAACCCGTCCCCAAGAAAGGATCCAAAGTGCTTCCTAGCAACTACAGGCCTCTTTCTCTCCTTTCAGTCGTCTCTAAAGTGATGGAAAAGTATATAAACACCGAATTAAAAACATTTCTTGAAAAACACAGTCCAATCCACGACAGGCAGTATGGATTCCGTCAGCGCAGATCAACTGCTGACCTCCTTTCCTTTGTCACCCATTCTTGGAACAAGTATATGGAACTACACAGTTTTTTTTTTGTTTTTTTTTGTTCCCTCAGGGCTCGTCCGCGGCCTTGCCGCCCCGATAGCACCGCCGAACTACACAGTGAATCCCAGATTGTCGCTCTAGACATATCCAAAGCATTCGACCAGAACTGGCACGCAGCGCAGCTTAATATACTTCCGGCCTATGGCCTACCACCAAAACTCTGTACCTGGACAGCAAATTATCTCTCCAACTGGAGCATATTTGTTGTCGTGGATGGCCAACCAAGTTATTCAAAGTAATGAGTCATTTTCACTTGTTGGCATTTCTGTGGATCAAAATCTCAATTTGCACCAACATGTCACATCAATTGCAGAAGCGGCTGCTAAGAAATTAGGTTTCCTCTTTCAGGCTCGCAAATACTTTTCACCTGCTAATCTCTATACCTTATATACTTCACAAATAAGACCAAACCTCGAATACTGCTCCCACATCTTGGGTGCCGCTACCTCTTCTACACTTGCTGTCTGGACTCCATTCAGAAGAGAGCTATACGTCTAACCGGTGACCCTACCATCACCCAAAGACAGCCATCTCTTGCTCACCGACGTGCCGTTGGTGACCTCTCTCTCTCTCTCTCTTTTATAGATATCTGCACGGGCACTGCTCAGAGGAGCTTTCTTATATAGTTCCTCCACCTGCTGCCCTCAACAGATCTACCTGGGGAACCGAGCGAATACACCCTTTTACTATCCAGCTCACCAGACATAGAACATCTTGTTATGCCCTCTCTTTTGTCCTGAGGACTTCCAAGTTGTGGAATTCCTTGCCGGCACATGTTTTTCCTTTTCCTCCGAACCTCCAAGTCCAGAATTAGCAAGTTGCCTCTTTCCTCCTTGTCGACACCTACGGTACGATAGTATTTAGGCTGTAAGCCCTCGTGGTGTGTTGTTGTAATTTAAAAAAAAAACGCTCTTGTGTATATATATATATATATATATATATATATATATATATATATATATATATATATATATATATATATATATATATTCTTAAAAAATTGTGGGAAAGCCGTCAGTTGCAAAATAAAACTCTTTATTAAAAGCCGAGCTTTCGGAAAAGTTTATTCCATTTTCAAGGATCTAACGTGAGTTTTACTATAACTAATTATGAAAATACAAACATGAACAAAACCGTTTTTTAAAATATATATATATATATATATATATATATATATATATATATATATATATATATATATATATATATATATATATATATATATATATATATATATATATATATATATATATATATATATATATAAACAAACATATAAAAATTTAAACTGACTCTGGATATGGGTTCTCCGGGGCCTAGTTCGCGCTCATTTGAAAAAAAAATTCAAACTTCAAAATTTGGGATCTCCTCATTAGTGCCTTTTTTTAAAAGAAAATTCACTAAAAATTATCACCAACTAGGAAGTTGCAAGTAAAAAAAGTAGGATAAGTTTGAGATTTTATATTAAAATTTGGAAATAAGGTTCTTCTACTTCTTGGATTTTGGTGTCTGCCAACATATTAAATATTAACAGTTCACTAGCACATTGGGGTGAGGTTTGATTATGTTATATTTAGAATATTTAGCAAAATTACAACTTAGCTACAGTTACGTACTTTGTAAATTATTTAAAAACACATTTGTATATAATTTATATAAAATATCCTTTCCTTTTTGTTAACAGGATGATCTGGGCCCTGAATCTCTGGACTCTAACTTGTCTGATGAAAAACCACTGAATGGTCGAAGATTCAAGAAACTGCAACAGAAATGGGAAATGCTGAGCAATAAGGAATCAATAGAATCAACTTCTCCTGTGCAAACGCCCACTAAGTCAAGGATACCACGACCGATTACTTCACCTGTCAAACCATCAGCTATACCTGTGTTTACAGGTAAACCAGTAGTGAAGAAAGTGGGAGGTGCAGTTACACCTCCAGCTTCTAAAATTGTACCACTCAGAAATGCAACCACTAAGAGAACTATTCATCCTACGAGGTTAGTAATAATTGCGCAATATTAATATATAAAAAAAAGATCCTATCCTACATTCTGCATTCGTGTTTCTAGAACAGATGTTCTAATAAGATCACCTTTATATGCAAGTAGGGAAGAGTGCAATAAAATATCTGTTGATACCCTCATGCCTGGTACCAAAGACTTTTATAGCTGCTGTTTTTTTTTAAATTCCTCCCCTAGGGCTCGTCCACATCTTTGCCACCCCGACAGCACTGCAGCCTTTGGCTTCTTATGCATACCCTTTGCCTTTTCTACTCCACCCATTCCAAAATCACTGTGCCTTGAACTAGTCTACACAGCAATTTGAAGTTTTATATTGCTCTGTCTCTGGGCTAGACTGTCCGTAAGTCAGTTATCTTTTGCTGTCCAGAGCTTGTGACGAAGTCTTTGCTTGCAAACCCTTTTTCAGTAAAACGGATTAACAGTTGTTGTAATTGCAAGATTTAGGGTGCCAGATTTTGAAGGGTTCACTCCCTGTTGAGGATGTCTGCGACCTCTTCACTTAACTCTGACCAATGCAATGGTCCAAGCACTTGGGTAACTTTGTCAAGAAAGGTTCGGTAGCTTTTAGGTGATTCCGACTAGATTAGTGACCCCTGAGTAAGGGATCTTTAATCGCTGGCTCAGTATGACCCGACCACTTCTGTTTTATTGAAACATGTAGCAGATTTTGCAGTTATGGTCAGGGTTAGAGAGGAATTAAGTACTGTTATGGTTTTCCCAACACTATATTTTATGCCAGAAACTATTTACAAATTATATATAAATAATATTCACAAACTTTATACAAGTGAAGTGGGTTATTAATATCGTTTTTTTTTTATTCCCTCAGGGCTCGTCCGCGACTTTGCCGCCCGAAAGCACTGCGGCCTTTGGCTTATTGTGCATGCCCTTTTTTTTCTCCCTTAGGGATCGTCCGCGGCTTTGCCCCCCTGATAGCACTGCAACCTTTGGCTTATTGTGCATGCCCTTAGTCTTACTCCACCCATTCCAAAATCACTGTGCCTTGAACTAGTCTGCACAGCGATTGGTAGGGTGAAGTTTTATATTGCTCTGTCTCCGGTCTAGACTGACCCTAGATCAGTTGTCTTTTGCGGTCCACAGCTTTACACTTGCACAAGATGTGCTGGGCTGATTCCTCCCCCTCGCCGCAGAGTCTGCATGCGAGGTGCCCCTCAATCCGCCCCATTTTATGCATGGTGTTTCTTGACGGCCATGTGTCCCGTCAAGAGACCTGTTATGTTTCTGAGCTGTCCTCTGCTAAGATTTAGCAGCTCCACAGCTCTCTTTGAACTGGGTTTGTCAATTACTGACTTACCATGTCTGAGCCCTGGACAGTCTGCCCAGTACACCGTTTCTGACCCAGGCTTTATGGCTCCCCTGGCTGTGCTCTTTGTCACGCCCAGAACTGGTTCTGGTCCTATAAATGGTTCTGCTGACCCTCTCTTTGCGAGATTGTCAGCTTCTTTATTGCCTTTGACCCCCGAGTGACCCGGCACCCAGATGAGGGTGACCCCATTCTGCCCAGCCAGGTCGCTCGTCTCATCTTGGCACTCACTCACCAGCCAGGAATTTACCTGTGGGCTACTTGGGGCCTTAAGGGCTGTCTGTGGCTATGAGTATCCGCTTGTTGGTGTAGCCCCTCCTCTTGTTCTCCTGCACATAGTGCAGAATGACATATATTTTGGCCTGAAAGACCGTTGCATGGGCTCCGATGGAAATACTATGACTTACCCTCGGTCCTTCCGAATAAACACCTGCCCCCGTCCCAAGCTCCCCGCCGGATCCGTCCGTGAACCAGACGAGCGCGTCCCGTGGAATACCCGGCGTCTCCTCCCGCCATGCCTCGCGGTCGGGGATTTCCACTGTAAAATTGTTTTCCCTGCAGATTCGCGAGTTCGAAAAGTATGACCTCATTTCAAGCATGGGCTCCTTCACGATCTCCTCAATTTTGCAGTGACCCCTGAAGCCTGGGTTGATCTTCAGTCTACCATTGCAGGAGAGTCTGTATAGCCTGTACTCCCCCATAATAGTGTAGTGGGGCAAATTCAGCAACACCTCCATGGCGGCTGGTGGGATTAATATCGTTAATTCATACTTTGTAATATCTATGTAACAGGCTAGCGTTTGTTGAAGCGTAGGGGAATCGTTAATGTTTGTGTAAATACCACGTGTATTTATTTTATAATGAATAACAAAAAAAAACAGAACAAATAGGGCACTGACAATAAGCAAAGTTACCTACCTTTATTCTCCAATAATGCAGGAACATAAGCTTCGTTTTTCTGTATTCACACACAACACCTCTAGGGACCTCGTGTCTCCCAAAGGACTTACAAACAAAATGGATATTTAGAGACCTCGTGTCTCTTCAAGGGGTTGAAAGCAATTCGCTTTCTCGAGACCTCTTGCCTCTTCAAGGACTCAAAAACAAGTGGCAGAGGGATGCAAGCTTCTCTCCCTTCTCTCATTCTTCTTCCCCCTCTCTGGTCTTCTGGCGGAAACCATTAGTAACACTTACTCTATGTCAGTGTAGCGCGCGACATTTGAATTTAAAAGTGACAGAACAACGAGCATGAACATTCCGCCCACCAAAATAAGGATTTATTTTCACAATTATATTGTTTCTCAAATAAACAAACAAAACAAAAATTTACAATAAGCACAAAAAACAAAAAACTGAAGCTATTGGATTTATAATTAACTGTACAAAAAATTTCAAGGCAGACGTATTACTGCGATGGCAACAGACATAACTTCGTCAGAGGCCTATCAAAAGTGCCACTACTAGTGCGAACTTGAGCTACCCGAGCTATACCATCACGGCCTGGGTATAGTTGCATAATGCGTCCGAGCTTCCAAACAAGAGGTGACGAAGTCTCATCTTTAATCACAACTAAAGCTCCGATCGGGGGGGACGTTTGCACAGTATCCCACTTACCACGCTGCTGCAGTGTATGCAGGTATTCGTTCTTCCAGCGGCGCCAAAAGTCCTGGTGGATCCTTTGCACCAGCTGCCAGCGTGACAAGCGATTCATACTTAACAAAGTCAAATCAGCATCAGGAGGAGCACCTAACGGTTCCATTGTAAGAAAATGTCCTGGGGATAGGGCTAACAGATCATTTGGATCAGTACTCGCACTACACAATGGTCGAGAATTCAAAACTGATTCCACTTGAGCAAGCAACGTGGACATTTCCTCAAAGGTCAGAATCTGCAAACCGATCACCCTTCGCAAATGAGTCTTGACTGAGCGCACTCCTGCCTCCCACAGACCTCCAAAATGCGGAGCTGATGGGGGGTTGAAATGCCACTTAATGGTACAAGCATCTGCTGCCCCCTTTGCATAGTTTAAGAGCTGCTTATTTGAGCCGACGAAGTTGGTACCTCTATCGCTATACAAATTGTCACATCTTCCTCTGCGAGCCACAAACCTCCGAAGAGCTGCCAAGAAGGCTTCAGCTGAAAGATCAGACACTACTTCCAAATGGAGGGCCTTCGTTGCCATGCACACAAACAAACAAATATATGCTTTCACCTTTCGGACACCTCGATATCTGCCCTGTGTCACAAAAACTGGACCTGCAAAAGCAACTCCGCTGTGTGAAAACGGCTTCAACTGAGAAACCCTGGCAACTGGCAAATCAGACATCATCGGTGCCATGGGAGTAGGATTCACTCGAAAGCAACGATAGCACCTTGACAAAACATGATGAATAGCTCTCCGAGGGGACAAAATCCAAAACTGTTGCGAAAGCAAATGAAGCAATGTGCGAGGACCAGGATGAAGATTGACATGGTGTGTGTGTGCAATGATTAACTCGGTGAGACGATGTGAGCGGGGCAACAATATAGGGTGTTTCACTTCAACTGGAACATCAGCTTGACGAAGGCGACCGCCCACCCTGAGGATACCCTCTGTATCCAGAAAGGGGGCTAACTTATTTATTGCCCTCGCACACCTCTCACCTTTAACCAAGGATGCTATTTCCCTTTGAAATACTTCACCTTGAGCACATTTGATAAGCATATGAAGCGCCTCCTGTAATTCGGTGGCTGTCAGAGATGCAGTAGTTCGGTCAGATGGAGACACCCTACAATTTCGCACAAACCGCTGACAATATACAACAACACCCTGAATTTTCCGTAGATGCGAAAAGCGATTCAAAAGTTTACTGAGCCACTCCTCATTTGCCAAAGTAACTAGTACGGGGAGAGTTCGTTGCTCCGCCAGGCACTCTTCTGGCGGCTCAAAACGCAACGACTTGGGCCAATTTTCTCTTGCCAATTTTAGCCAGGCGGGTCCCGCCCACCATAGTGGATGCTCACAAAACCCAGAAGGTAACATGCCTCTCGATGCACAATCAGCTGGGTTTTCTTGTCCTATTACGTGATGCCATGACTCTGGAGGAATCTTCTCTTGTATGCTTGCTACTCGATTCCCAATAAAGGTCTTCCACCTATTGGAAGATGATTTTATCCAGGCAAGTGCCACCATAGAGTCTGACCAAGCATACATAGAGTTAAACTCAAAACGACCTTCATACACCCGACACACAAATTCCAGAAGCTTTGCCAACAATAAACACCCACACAATTCGAGACGTGGAATCGATATTCTTTTTAAAGGTGATACCTTGGACTTGGCACACAGAAAATTGATCCAAACTTGACCCTCCTCTGATACTTGTCTTAAGTAAACAACTGCAGCATACCCTCGCTCCGATGCATCACAGAACCCATGGAGTTCTGTACTGATGATATTATCGTGTTTTACGCCTCTGGGAATTGATAAACCTGCTAGCGCACTGAGTTGTGATTTATACTGAGACCACTGACCAACAATATCCTTTGAGGGCTTATCATCCCATCCCACTTTTTGCTCCCACAAGCACTGCATAAGATATTTTGCCAACAGGGTAACAGGAGACAAAAAACCCAGGGGGTCATAAATTCTTGCCAATTCCGAAAGAAGATTTCGTTTTGTGCACGGACGATCAATAGGTTCAACATTAAAAGAGAATGTATCACCTATGGGACACCACTGCAATCCTAAAATTTTCAACACTGATGGATCATTTAAATCTAACGATCGAGGTTGCTGACTATCAGCTGATACTGTGGACAACAGTTTCGAATTATTGCTGGCCCACTTCTTCAATTCAAAACCCCCCTTAGCAAACAACCCAATCAATTGCCGTTGCAACTCAAAAGCCTCTGACAATGAGTCGACTCCACTGACTACATCATCCACATAGAGATCGGACCGAACTAGCTTTGCTGCCAATGGAAAAGATGATTCCTCATCATCACAAAGCTGCATCATTGTTCGGATTGCCATGTGTGGGCTTGAGGAGACCCCATATGTGACAGTATTAAGGCGATATTTCTGTACAGGTTCCCCCTTTGAGAACCTCCAGAGAATTCTTTGATAATCCCTATGATTATCTACAACCAAAATTTGTCGATACATTTGCCGAATGTCAGCAGTAAATGCAATTTTGTTTGAGCGAAATTTCAACAACACAGTGGCAATATCTGTCTGCAACTTCGCTCCCACTAACAACGTATCGTTCAGAGATACACCATTCGTACTTTTGGAACTAGCATCAAATACCACCCGCAGTTTGGTCGAAAGGCTGTGAGGACGCAACACACAATGATGGGGAATATAGTATGCATCAGATGGTTCCACAGCTACATCTGATACCAGAGACATATGGCCAGACTCATAATAATCCCTGATAAACTCCGAATAGGACTTGTGCAACGCTGGATCCCTACTAAGACGTGCTTCCAGGGAGTAAAACCGCCTCAATGCAACACTGAAAGATTCTCCCAAACACGGAGTACCCTCACGAAAGGGCATATTTAAAATATATCTCCCAGCACTATTTCGGTGCTGAGTCTTCTTGAAGATTTCCTCACATTTTTTATCTTCCGGAGACATAACTAAACCTTGTGGTACCTGTTCCAAGCTCCAAAACTGTTTCAAGGTATGATCCAAGTCGACCAACGTGCATAAACTATTCACAACAGAATGAGACTTTGACTGTTCTACACTGCCCATAAGCACCCAACCAAAAACAGTATTGATGGCCACTGGTGCACCTCGAGGCCCTCTCTTTATTCCAGGTCTAACCACATGAGCATAAACGTCAGTACCCAACAAAATTTCAATGTCCCCTGGTATACCAAACTCTGAATCTGCCAACTCTAAGTTCTGAATATGTTGCCAGTGGCACTGCTCAATTTTAGCAGAAGGGATCTTGGAACAAATGTTCGGAATCACAATCATGTCCAACTCTAACTTTGTTGGCTCATAAATGGACTCTACTCGACATTTGAGAGTGCCTTGGCTAGCAAGCGAGCTCATTTGGTTCAAGCCTTGAACCATCACTGAACGAGATGAGGTGTTGAGCCCCAATTTTTCAACACACTGCTGCGAAATGAAATTAGCCTCACTCGCACAATCCAGGAGAGCTCGACATCTCCTAACCTTTCCATTTTTATCTCGTACTAATAGCATTATAGTTGCCAGTAACACGGACTGTTCCCTTTTTACCACACTTGCCAACACACGCAATTGCTCTGCACCTTGTGGCTCTTCCACAGGTGGCTTGTTTGAGTCACTCTCATCTCCCGATGCCGGTGCTTTTGGGAAGTGCAATAATGTATGATGGTGTTTATTACATACACGACAACTTGATGACTTGCACTCCCTGCTGGCATGCGAGTTTGATAAACAGTTAAAACAAAGATTATTCTTTTTTGCGAACGTATACCGTTTATGAGAGGATAAAGATAGAAATCCATCACACTTGAGCATGGGGTGCTCCTCCTTACAATAAGCACATACAAGCTTTGTGCTGGTAACAAAGGACGAAGCGGGCCTAGCAGTGGTTGCTGAAACATGCTGCCTTCTATTAGTCACATAATTGGAAGTTAAGGCAGTTGTCTCCATTGCTTTACACTGCTTTTCCAAGAATCTACATAAACTACTAAAACTGGGAATGTCCGATTCGCAAAACTCAAGCTCAAATTTTTGCTTAAGACTCATATCCACCTTTTGCAGCAACATGTTGAATTTAGTGAAATCCCACATGTCATGTTCAAACTGCTTCAACGCTTCCAAATTTTCACTGAATACAGACAACAACGTTCGTAGGGAAGAAGCAGATTCACTATTTGCTTTGGGGGCCTGTACAATACCCTGCCAATAATTGGTCAACAAAACCCGGGTATTGTGATACCTTGAGACCAGAGACTTGAATGCAATCCCATAATTGCTTCCCGTTAGCGGTAAATTCTTGATTAGGCCAGCTGCATCCTTCACTAACGAAGCACTCAAATATTGGAACCTTTCAATATCTGACAATGATTCGTTCTCATGAATCATTGTTTTAAACAGATCATAAAAGGTTGGCCAGTTTTTCCAATTTCCATCGAATTTTGGCATTTCGATTTTCGGTAACCTCAAATGTCTGTTTAAATTTGAAGTTGACATAATCGCGTTTGCGTTCGTTACTTCCTTTTCACTGAGAGATCGAGCGTTCGATGATTTGACAGAACACCGCGACTTACTTGATGCTCGACTCGATTTCGAACTACCGTGAAAAACGGATCGAGCTTGATTCTCAGCGGCTTTATTTGCATAACCTCTCAGTTCTCGATAGATAGTTTTTATAGAGTATTGCAGTTCATCGAATTTGTTCTGCATTTCATGCTCGCTCTCCAACTCTGATCGATCAACTACCGACACGATGTCCAAATGCAATGAATCAAATAGATTGACCAACTCATTCAACGCCTCAAAACGAACCTCAAATCTATTCAACCTATCTAAATCCACTACTGCGTCTATTTTGACCTGTTGAGCCACGTGCAATATGGCTTCTACTCGTCTATAAACGCTTTCGCGCTTATTTTTTAGCTGAATCAACTCCATTGTTCAACGCAAAAAAATTCCTAAACGCGATTTAAACAATATGCAAACGTGATTTCAACAATATGCAATTCGAGTATGTACCTAGTTATATACAAGCAATAACGTCACCTTGAAATTAAATGACTCAACACGGCAATAAACAATTACAAATTTACTAGACTAAAGGAAACAAGTAAAATTACTTCAAAAAATGGACTGTATCAACTAATAACAAAACAAAACAACTATAAAAATCCGGCTCGAAGGACCAAATGTAAATACCACGTGTATTTATTTTATAATGAATAACAAAAAAAAAACAGAACAAATAGGGCACTGACAATAAGCAAAGTTACCTACCTTTATTCTCCAATAATGCAGGAACATAAGCTTCGTTTTTCTGTATTCACACACAACACCTCTAGGGACCTCGTGTCTCCCAAAGGACTTACAAACAAAATGGATATTTAGAGACCTCGTGTCTCTTCAAGGGGTTGAAAGCAATTCGCTTTCTCGAGACCTCTTGCCTCTTCAAGGACTCAAAAACAAGTGGCAGAGGGATGCAAGCTTCTCTCCCGTCTCTCATTCTTCTTCCCCCTCTCTGGTCTTCTGGCGGAAACCATTAGTAACACTTACTCTATGTCAGTGTAGCGCGCGACATTTGAATTTAAAAGTGACAGAACAACGAGCATGAACAGTTTGAGTTGACGGTTAATTGATAGGCAAATGAGGTAGCCGCAGAGTATGAGCTGGGGTTTAGATAACCAAGGATATGGCAGGTAACAAACTTACAGCAAAATCCAATGCAAATGTGTTATTACCAAGCTCTCATTCAAAAGAACGGACACAAGGAAAGTTTAAGGGGGAAGGGGCAGGATATAAGTTCCTGGATGACCTATGCGGACTGTACTCCTCAGCATCCCCACTAGGGTCAAACCAGAACACAAACATCTTGATTCCTTTAGTGAGCTGTGAGTCCTCAGGGTCCTCTCGAAAATATCACCTAAGGTATGGGGCGAAAAGCTCGGGTCTAGACAAGATTTGGGTTTAGACAAGGTTCAATCGTTGTAATATTGTTGTAATATCGTCTGCTAACCGCTCACTCACAGATGTAAAATAGGCAAAAAATGCCCCAGAGACCTCCGTATCTCACGTTGCCAAATCACCATCTTCTGTTTCTATCGCTGCCACTTCAAATCTGGGTTCCCTTTCCTGTTTATGTCATTTATGAACTTCCACATGTTAATAGAGCCGCTGCTGCCGTCCTGTATTTTGCTACAGTAGTAGTCATTCTTTGCTCTGTTTATGATTGAATTTAGTTTATTTCTAAATCTTTTATACCTATTTCTAAATCTTTTATAACTTTCAGCCTTTGCCTGATTGCTGGGTTCAGCCACGCTATTCCTGTGTAACCGATTCTTTGCATGTATCGAATTTATTATGCGATTCGTAATCCACGGATTTCTCTTCCGTTTTGAATGTGGGACCCTCACAACTCTAGTATTATATTTCCTGTAATATTCTATTTGCCGTGTAAAAACGTCAAAAGCAGCGCCTATGTTACTTTCCCCATATACTGATATCCAGGACTCCTGCTCCAAGTCACTATTAAGTCCTATGTAATCTGTGAATGTTCTGGAATCAATCGCCAATTTATGGTTTCTGGGCAACCCGTTCAGCAAATCGATCTTCACCAACACAGGGAAATGATCTTTAATATCGTATTGTAATATCAATGATGTTAGTGGGAGAGAAGAAGCAACAAAAATATGGTCAATGCAAGTCATTTATAGCAGATGTATACCCAAATTCTCTCAATATGTTTAGATACTCATCAACACACTCATTATCCTGTTGAAGAATGTTCAAGTTTATATCGCCCACTATGAATTCAAGGTCATTTTTACCCCTCTGGCCCACCAAAAAGCTGTACAGATTGGCATTAAAATTTGAATACATGTTGATGGCGATCTATACGCAGCCACCACTTGAATTCATCTATTGACATATTTTATACTCAATTTTAAGATCTTCGTTACTCCCAAGTCAACAATCTGATAATCAGTTTGCAAATTATCCCTCAGATATACTACCACACCATCATTCCTATTCAAGTCTCCACCATTGTAATAAACGTTATACGAAGGGATGTTGAACAGTCATATAAATCCTGAAGGTTTCTGTTAGAACCACCACATCAAAATCATACTCAAGTGATGCGAACAAAACTTCCAATTCAAACTTATTTTTTGCAATACTTCTAATATTGACACGAATCACAGAAAACTCCTTCCCTCCGTAATTTGCAATGGTGAATGCCAACTGGGAACTTAATTTGTGGTAATTAGGCAAGTTCCATATTGTGCAACGATAGATAGCTACCTACGATATTAATGTAATTATTCTGATAACTTATCCTCAAATGTAATAATAATAATTTTTTAAATAATTAATTGAACAGTATAAAATGTTTCAAAACAACCCATGAAATTCATTAAGAGCCTGATTGTACAATAGCATAAAATGTCACCTAAATCAAAAACTTGTTGGTGATACTAGTAACATTATTCTCTCTTAAAGAGCACATGATCTGAAATTGCAAAGCAATTCCAATTAAAAAACAAAACTGCAAGCGAAATTCAGGAATTCATGGAACCTGCTGTTTCCAACTTGCTGTTGGAAACAGCAAGTTTACTTGATCATTTGAACCTGTTTTTCCCATAATAGTACTTTGGCTCTTCTTCAACTTCATCTAAAGGCCCCGGATGTCGCCACAGACTTCATCCTTGGCTGTACACCATGATAATAATAATAATAGAATATTACTTTACCTAAAAATTATTTAATAATAATAATAATAATAATAATAATAATAGTAATAAATTGTCTTTATTGAAAAGGTACACCCATAGAATACAATAGATAATTCACAAATAATTATAAAAATTTCAAAACTAAAACTAAAATAAACCATGGATGACACCATACCAAAGCCCCGGCGAAGTCTAGCCACAATGGCTACTCCTACTCAACCGTGGCCAAGGCATTTCACCACTCTTGCTCAGAACAGCTGAGAGAATATTGTCAAAATCATTGATAAGGTGATTTATGTTATTATTTGGTGGTCTGTAAAAAGAACCAATCGCAATGGTTCTGTGTTGTAATTTTAATCTCAAGAATAGAAATTCTAGATTTTCATTAACGGTAAAGTCAAAATTAATAATAGTATATTTAAAATAATTCCCAATATAAATCGCTATGCCGCCTCCCGTACCAGTAGCTCTGTCTTTGCGTATCATGCTATAACCAGAAATAGCCACAATAGCCGAATCAACTCTTTCATTTAACCCACTCTCAGTTACTACAATTAAATCGAAATCATTGTCCTGCACCACAATACAAAAATCTTCAAAACCGGTCAACAAAGATCTAATATTTACATGTGCAATCCTCATCTATATTTTCGAATTATATATTTTATATATATTGTTTCGAATTATACATCATGTCAACACAAATTACCCTTGCATCTACAAATGTTCTGATGTTACGGCACTATATGAACCTAAGTATTGAACTACACTATCAATGCAATAAAAGCAGCAAATACTTATCTACTTTACAAATTTCATATAATACTACACTGCCTACAATAGAGACATATTACTTGAGAATCATGAGCATGGAAAATTACAGTTATTTTTACCTCTTATCTCTACCAAATAAAGTTTAACTTTTGTCCTCCTAAATTTCCCTTTCACAATTTGGAGTACACTTTGACTACAAGACTCGGGCTACTTTTTTTGCCTTGCGGAATTTGAACCTGTCGACATACTTCTTAAGATCTTTTTGTCCCCCAAGGGGAGCGTGGATATATTTGGCGGTCCTGTTTGAGAACTTTCAAAAAACCCTCCCTGTTTGATTAGGTGTCGTGGGCCTCAGTTTTGATGTACCAACTAACCTTGACTCCGTCTCTTTGTCTGGTATTTCTACATCCAAATCCTTGAGGTCCTCAGGTCTGTAGACTTTATCATTTACATGTAATAACCCTTTTTTGATGTATGCGTTCCACTTATTTTCCTTGGATATCTTCAAATATTTACGCAGCATTCTACGCTGCGCAAGTTGTTCTGTGGTGTAATCGTTATTGATATAAATATCGGTTCCCCTCAGTTTATCAACTCTGTCGAGAATTAATTTCTTCTGATAATGAGAATTAAATTCGATAACTATTGGTTTGCTTTTAACCCCCTTACCAACGGTATAAACGTCGCTAATGGTGTCGACTTTAATATTAATTTGGAGAACTGATTCAATTTTATTTACTATAGACTCTGGCAAGTTTCCGTTGTCGTAATGATCTTCACTTAAGCCAAAGATAACAATATTGTTCTTCTTTACCCTCCTCTCTAGTGCTTGCACCTTAGATTTCAATGAAATATTTTCTTGCTCCAACAAAGAAATTCTTTTATTTGATTCTTCTATCTTATTTGACAAATTCAATTCCAAATCAGCTATTACTTTTTTGAGTTGTTTCAACAATTCAGCATTTGTAATTTCATTATCTGATTCAGAGTTCTTCATTTTATTTTTAAGCTAATAAAATCTGATAAGTGGAATAAATATTTAAATTCTCTCTCGAAGTAATTGTCAATATCCTTATCGGCCGCCAGTAGAAACTCAGATTAATAAGTATTCATGTTAAATAAATTTCGCCATATATTTAACTGTTTAAAAGATTTACTTTAAACAGCTGCTTTCCAATCAAATTATTATCGAATATTCAAAACAAACTCACTGTTAGAACCAACCGGATTGCTCCTACATGCATGTCTTTTCCAAAACAATTTATTCTCACTTTTAACCACCAAAAACAGACCTTTATTGAGAGCACACCAGTATACTACCACCTCGTATCACTTCTCTCTTATCATTCTTCCTCGGACTCCGTATTGTGATCACTGTCTATATGAAATGAAATTCCTCATCACATTCATCTTCAACATCACTAATATCACTTAGGCTTTCGTTAAACCACTTCAGCAACTGTTCTTCATAATTTGGATCCGAAAACTTTACTGATTCAGACATACTAGCTTGGGGATGGGGATTCATACTCAATTCTTGAATATTCTTTTAAACTAACTCTACGTCTAAATGACGGCTTTGGATTTTATTAGATGCATTAACACTAACTGCACGTCTGGGAGACGGCCACTCGTATTTGTTTTCAAATATTTCACAAACCAAACACTACACGGTCACTGTTCTTTGGATAGTGATTCAATACTAAACAGGGATAAATGACATAGGAACACATGACGCAATATTGTGAGGGATGGGATATTCTCGCCTAGTTGTGATACAGTCCCGTCTCCGAGACGTATTGCTAGTATAGTTAAGGGTTAATGCTGTTTGATTGGGTATTTAAAATAAAATAATTTTGTTGCAGGACCAGTAGAGTGGATCAAAAAGAGGTTCCTGCAGAAGTAACCAGACATGTCCAAAGACCAAGTAGTCTGCCTTACAAGACAGCCACACCCAGTAATAAGACTTCAAAGATCACGCCACCTAGAAGAGCTGTATCCAGTTCGCTTAACAGAAAACCAGTTACCAAAGCTAAAACTCCTAAGTATGTGTATAGTAAATGTTTGTAGTATTAACCATTCCCATGACTGAAACAGAAAAATGAACTTGGGCGTGCAGTCTTTTTAAATATCTGCAAGACAAGTTCATTTTATATCACTGTTCCACCGTAGAGCTTTCTGCTCAAATTAGCCATGATTGGTGGTGTATTGCTGGCTTAGATATGACAACTGGATGAGGCCGAAATTGATCTTTGCTTTCTACATCGGCAGTAAACCACATTTGGTTAATGTGTTAATTATTTCATTCCATCAGTTTGAGTACTAATATTAAACATAGATTTTTGACACCATAGAAAATTTTAAACTGTATGTTTAATGTCAGAATTACATTTATTATTATACAGGTGTCTTTAGATATGGTGGTTACTGTTAGGTGGTGATTCCGACCCAAAAATAAATTTTGGTAAGTGCACTTTTTTCCAAATTTTTTGTCTACTTTTAGTTAACTGTTAGATGGTTCATTGTATTCATTAATTGTGTTGCCCTTACTTGGTGAAACCGTTCCATACTAAATACAGCTATAGAGACTGCTTCTATGGCTTCACAGTTGCTTGTTTTCTTCTCTGTAATGGTTTCACCCGTTTACTCATGTGATGATGCCACAAAGGAGCAAAATTTGTTGCAGTGAAGAAAACAAGCATTTATACCTCTATACTAGGTTCATTGTGAGTTTACTATTGCAAGTAAAAAATGCTTTTCATCATTTTTGTAATTCATTCTTGTAATTTTGATAACCAGGCTGAAGACACCTGTCGTTTCATTATTTTGCTGTGGTGTTTTCCAGTATAAAATTAATTGCAACGGTGTAATGCAAAGAAAAGCAGTAATAGTTTATTTACACACTAGGCTTTTTATATCGAGAGAGAGAGAGAGAGAGAGAGAGAGAGAGAGAGAGAGAGAGAGAGAGAGAGAGAGAGAGAGAGAGAGAGAGAGAGAGATAAACAGAAAGATGTAGAGTAGTAATAGGAGTCATCGTTACATTTTAATACTCGTATCTAGTCATTACTTTTGGATCTAGTATTTGTTACATTGTATTCTTTACATAGTATTCGTTACTGAGTAATTGCTTTGGTCCCTCTTTGTGGATGATTTGCTGGGTATCCTGGAACTGTGGGAGGTTGAGGTCCAGGCGTATGCGGATGATCTAGTCATAATGGTTAAGAGGTAAATCTGAAGAGGAATTTTCAAATACTCCTCAAGAGACACTAAATGTAGTGAATGATTAGTGCCAGAGGGAGCATGTCTGTGAACCCCCGCAAAACCATAATTGTTCCATTTAACAGAAGAAGGAGGTTGGACAAATTAAAATCACCTATTCTTCTAGTGGAAACAATTTCAGTATCTGGTGGTTACTCTAGATAAGAAGCAACTGGGAAGTACAGTTAGAGAATGTAATCTGCAGGGCCAAACTATCCCTGTGGACATGCCAAAGAATTTGTGGAAATAACTGGGTAACAAGCCCACAATAGATGTATTGGCTCTATGTAGTGGTTATCAGACCAATGATAATTCTTGGAACAAGTCTATGGAACTACACGGTGAATCCCAGATTGTTACTCTAGACATATCCAAAGCATTCGACCAGGTCTGGCACGCAGCGCCGCTTAATAAACTTCCGGCCTGTGGCCTACCACCAAAACTCTGTACCTGGACAGCAAATTTCCTCTCCAACCGGAGCATTTCTTTTGTCATGGATGGCCATTCCTCTAAACTGTATCCAATTAATGCAGGAGTGCCTCAAGGTTCAGCTTTAGCCCCTACTTTGTTTCATCTCCACATCAATGACCTCCTCTCTAGCACATCCAACCCAATTGACAGTTACGCGGACGACAGCACCCTCCACTCAAATATACAATATTCTTAGCCTGTCTCTTTAGCCCAATTAGATGTGGATCGCAGACTCATGGAGGGTTCTGTCTCTGTGGACCTCCAAAAAATATTGGACTGGGGAAGTAGAAATCTTGTACAATTCAACTCCACCAAATCTCAGTCTTGCCTTCTATATCATAAGAGATACACCAGCCCTAGATCCATCACAATGAACAACCAAGTTATTCAAAGAAATGAGTCCTTTTCTCTTGTTGGCATTTCTGTGGATCGAAATCTCAATTGCAGAAGCGGCTGCTAAAAAATTGGGTTTCCTCTTCCGGGCTCGCAAATACTTTTCACCAGCTAATCTCTATACCTTATATACTTCACAAATAAGGCTAAACCTCGAATACTGCTCGCACATCTGGGGTGCCGCTGCCGCTTGTACGCTCGCTATCCTGGACTCCATTCAGAAGAGAGCTATATATCTCATCGGTGACCCTACCAGGGGAACAGAGCGAATGCATCCTTTTACTGTCCAGGTCACCAGACATAGAAGATCTTGTTATGCCCGCTCTTTTGTCCCAAGGACTTCCAAGTTGTGGAATTCCTTGCCGGCACATGTTTTTCCTTCCCCTCCGAACCTCCAAATCCAGAATTAACAAGTTGCCTCTTTCCTCCTTGTCAACACCCACGGTACGATAGTATTTAGGCTGTGAGCCCTCGTGGTGTGTTGTTGAAATAAAAATAAAAAAATTAAAAATCACTGAATTTTTGAGTTTTCCATCTAATTGTAATTTGTAATGTGTGTTTGTTTTCGAGTTATTTCAATTGTTTTGAAACTTTTCACATTTTCGGCACATATCAAACATTGTGAAACAGCATTTTTACCAACAAAAATCAGTGTCTAATGCAAATGTCGCGTTTGGAGAGGTTTTCGTTCATAGTATTTCATGAAAGAATCTAGATGCCGTATACAGGCCGCTCTCAAATAGTGACAAATAAAACAAATCAAACTGTCGTAACTAAATTGTTTCAAATAAATTATAATTAATACAGACTGTTTTGTATTATGTATTTCAGAAGTGAAGGGTATAATAATAAATTATTAATAAGTTATTTAAAAAAACTGTTTTCGGATTTTCGTGAAAAAATTGTTTGTAAATTTTCATGCAAAAAACTTTTTTTGGGAGTTTGGTCGAAAAGCTTATTTGATGAAATATGGTACATTGTTTCTACTATATAGGTTATACCGGTAACCAATTCTGATGACTGCTTTCATTAAAAAACGACATATTTATTGTTAAAAACAGATTTATTAAAAGTCACGGCTATAAGGCACTTGTGGCGTCCAGACTTTATTCTTGCTCTCAACAGTTCAAATTTTAGCCTACTTTTTATCCATGGTTGTTACCATAATTATTATTGTTTGTTTATTTCCAGGGTTGTGAGGACGCTTTCTCACAGGTTGGCCTCTGAGAGTGGACACTTGTCTTATAATGAAGGTGAGAGGCTAAAGATGGTGTTAGAAGTCGACCAGAACTGGTTACTCTGTTGTAGGGGAAATCAAAAAGGTCTTGTACCAAAGTCAGCAGTCATATCGGCAGATAATGACAGATTCTGAGAACCATCTTGTAAATAAAAATACGTAACGCATTTGTATTGTACATTTTTATACAGACTGGACTTGTGATGCTAAATTATAAATGGGTTATTTTTAAATGGGAAAAAAGTATATAATATTATATATATACATACATATATATATATATATATATATATATATATATATATATATATATATATATATATATATATATATATATATTGTGCTGTAATAATAATTCAATGTAAAAATTAAGATTATAATGTCGCGTATCATTATCAGTCTTGCTATATTGTTAATGTTGTTGCTGTGCTGGTGCTTTTATAGTCGAGCATGTGTTGTTTAAGTATTAATACCAGCTTTACGCAGTATCTAGAGTACTTAAAATACTTGTCCTTTAACCCAGTATGTAATTTCATTCGGACAGTAACATTTGATGTGTTTTATCCCAAAATTGCAATTTTATTATTCTTATTATTTTAAAATCATTCTTGTACTTTTACAGCTACAAATGGAGTTTTTCCAGGTTTTGTTAATTCTGAACCTGTTAGGAATATTAATAAACATAATATTTTTAATTTTTGTTTAGTTAAATTAAATTGTTAGCTCTAGGGTATTAGACTAACCCTAAAAGCAACGCTATCAGTTTGATATTTATCCCACTGTAGTATTTTTTCGATATAACCTTTAGCTTTTTGCGGCTTTATTAAAACTATCAGCTATGCAAAACATATCAATTCTAGTTTCACTTATGTTTCGGTGTTGGGTTCCTTTTTAATTTAATTTTTACCTTTATTTCCATGATACGTTTGGCATGATTTCCCAAAAACATAGAGATGAACAACTAACAAGAAACCTACCAAAATACATTCCTTACAATAACGTTCGATGATTGTTCATCTTTCATGATAAGACCAGTTGGTAGCTGTACTCGAAACTAACCTTATCAATCTGAAATTCCATATCCTTTGCATGCTAACATGTCCATTTCTTCGAGGACAGTTATGTGACTGGTCTTCTGGGTTTAAATCATGCAAAAATATCATAAGAGTCACTAAGATTTTACTCTTGATTCAAAATACAGGCGTAAAGACTTTTTTTGATCAAGCACGTAAAGTCTCTAGTGGTTGATTTCGCACCTCTTTTTTGGGTGGTATATTCGGCACATTTACTGTATTTCATAGCACGGTATTGTATCTTTAGTGATTTGTTTATTATCTTGCACCGGAGCATGTGTGGTCCAAGTATTAAATTATACCCTGGATTCGACCCGAGCTCATTTGTTTGCTTTCCTTTTGCTTAAGTGTTCTTCCTTGGAGATACCATGATGTTTTGTGGTTATTTGTGATAAATTTGAAAATCCAGCTGTGCAGTATTGTTTCGTTTATAAGTAGGTTTAAGTTAACTGACACATTAGATATTAAAAATGATAGTCGCATCCTAACTCAGTCATATAAACCAGTTGATATCATTGGAGAAATCGTGATGAGGCCTTTACATATAACATGCGTTTGGATGTTCTCGAATCTGTTATGTTGTCCGTTCGATTGTCAGACATTATTTAAGTTAAAAACTAAGTAAATATTGATATTAAGAGCTTTATTATGATTGTATGTATATATTGAATTGAAGCGCTTGTTGTGATGTATATAATTTTACCAAAGCGTCGAATCGAACGAACGAGCAAATGCGAATTGATCTATGATATTTCGAAAGCAATTGTTCATTTCATTGTCTGTTTACTTATTGCTGTATTGTTATTACCATGTAGTTCCAAGTTCCGAACATGATTCATCTACACCACAGGTGCCATAAATGCCCAACCATTTATTTCATTTTGTATTTTATTTGTATATGGAATTAATTAGTTGTAGGTTTAGATGAAGATATGTAACTTATAATCTACTCAAGTCATTATATAAGAATAAACTGGAAAAATTTAAGGTTGTGTTTCATTATAACCTATCCATACATTCATTAAGTGAAGATTGTAACCTGTGATGAGCACTGATAAGTAAGCACTGATAACTACACTTGTAGAACCCAAATCACCACATCACATTTCTAAAAAGCTGACGATCGTTTGACTAACCAAGCTGGCATCATCAGAGGATGAGAAATTCTAAATGTCTGATGACTACAATGAAGAATGTGTACATTTTTTATTCTCCTCTTATTCAATTCCCCACATTGTATAAAGTGAATTGCCATATAAAATTTAAATTTTTAACTAATAGTTTTCCTGTAAAAAAAATATAGAAAATCAAAATAATTGTTTCCGCGCCAAAACGCAGCCATAAACAAAGACGGTCTACTGTGACGTCACGATCCGGTATCGGGAAAACGAGTCTCGCTTACTCACACAGAGATCCTCATCTCACCATGAGCGTTTATGCGACTTACGTGTACCGGATAGTTATTGTTATCAACTTATATTATTGTTAATATCTATAAAAAAGTGAGAATAGCCATGATGATAGCCAAACTTCTAAGAGTAGATGGCACTTGAAGAAGAAGAAGTCTATGACCAAACCATTCAGCCAAATTACCCATATCCACCTCGACCATAGACTTTAATTCTGTCCAACTATCAGCCTGATAGAAAACTGCAGTATCGTCTGCAAAACTCAGTACCTTTCCCTTACTTTAAAACTTAGGTAAATGAACAAATTGATTTACACTATTTTATATCATGTATATAACTGCGTACAGTTTCGTTGAAAATAGTGTTAATCAATTTGTCAGCTTTATCAAATACGGAATGAAATTCATTATGTATTTGATAAAGCTGAGCACTTCAGTTAAACTGCACGCAGTTATACATATACATTATATAAAATAGTGTAAATCAATTTGTTAATTTACCTAAGTTGACAATGTATTTACATCAAGTATCGGCCTCCACAATATCTTACTTTAAAGGTCGAATAAGCGATTGATGTAGATGGTTGTTTAAGGAGCGGAGGATATGTGAGGAATAAACTTGCCGAATTAGGCGTTTGTAGACTTAGTAACGATGTAATAAAACTTTAATACTCACTAAACTTAACAATGCTTACGAACTAACTTAACTGAATGAAGTTTAAACCCGAACTCTTTACATAGTGAATCTTAATTGAACAGTCTCGTTAATGTTTACATAATTAAATCACAAGTGTCGCGTCTTTACATCTTAAGAATCTAAACTAGAAGTCTGGTAATGTTTATCAACAAATACTACTTATAGTTTTTAATCGGTTTACATCCTACATAATTTGCCGACTTCAGCAGTCATGCATTCCTTGTACGCTGCAATTTCACCTTGTTTACTATTTACATAACAATGTAATCGTTCCAATGCCAATGTTATCGATACATTTGTGACCTACAATTATATGTAATATTTACATTACTTGGTGTAGAGAATTTTCCTATAACTTACTTTACTTATAATTTTAATGTTCTTAATAATTATATTTCCACGCCTACTACTGCCCTTCTGCAAACCTTATTGTTCTCTGAACATGGTAAATATTATTGGTCCGAGAATAGTCCCTTGTGGCACCCCATATTCGATGGATTTATAACCACTACTCACCCTATTAACTTTAACTGATTGCGTTTGACCTATCAAGTAACTCTCAATAAGCTTTAGTTCGTTATTTCTGAAAACCATATACCACAGTACCTCTAAAAGCAATGGATGATTCACTAAATCAAAAGCTTTTTCTAGGTCCACAAGTCTACAGACTTCGCTTGTTTCCATCCAAAGCCGAATACATGTTTTGTGTCAATTTTAGAATGGCTCGTCTGGTGACTTACCCTCTTGAAAGTCATACTGATTATCAGAAATTAAACTGAACCTTTGCAAGAAAGACACGATCCTTGTTTTCAATACCTGCTCGAATACTTTAGCAATGTTGGAGATCAATGAAATAGGCCGATAATTTATTGCTTCCTGTTTGTCTCCACTCTCATATATTGGGACAACCACAGCCTTTTTAAATGCTGAGGGACAGTATCCAGTAAGAAAAATCATATTTATAATTCCTGTCAATAGCATGGCTCAGATATGCACTTCATTAAGTCCGAGTCTATAGTGTCATAACCAGAAGATTTTGTGGGGTATAATTGTTAAATGACCCGCCTCACTTCGCATTTTCTTCATGTCAAATAGAACGAATTTACTAATATTTTGCGAGACTCTATAGCTTTTGTCGGCTATAATCTTACTTGCCAAGTTTTTACTTATTTGTGAATACAGTGTATTAAAATGATCAGTCACTTACATTTCGTATGTTTCCTGGCAACTAATTGACAACATTCCACGAGAGTTTAGGTTTAGCTGCATTGGCCTCAAACAACGGCATATTATTATAGTCGTTATATTCCTGTCCTAGTTGTATTTTTTAAAAATATTATTTCAACAACACACCACGAGGGCTTCCAGCCTAAATACTATCGTATCGTGGGTGTCGACAAGGAGGAAAGAGGCAACTTGTTAATTCTGGACTTGAAGGTTTGTAGGTTCGGGGGAGAAGGAAAAACATGTGCCGGCAAGGATTCCACAACTTGGAAGTCCTCGGGACAAAAGAGCGGGCATAACAAGATGTTCTATGTCTGGTGACCTGGAGAGTAAGAGGGTGCATTCGCTCTGTTCCCCTGGTAGATCTATTGGGGGCAGCAGGTGGAGTAACTATGGAAGAAAGCTCCTCTGAGCAGTGCCCTTGCAGATATCTCTAAGAGAGAGAGAGAGAGGTCACCAACGGCACGTCGGTGGGCAAGGGATGGCAGCCTTTGGGTGAGGGCAGGGTCACCGATGAGACGTATAGATCTCTTCTGAATGGAGTCCAGGATAGCGAGTGTAGAAGCGGCAGCAGCACCCCAGATGTGGAAGCAGTATTCGAGGTTTGGTCTTATTTGTGAAGTATATAAGGTATAGAGATTAACTGGTGAAAAGTATTTGCGAGCCCGGAAGAGGAAACCTAATTTCTTAGCAGCCGCTTCTTCAATTGATGTGACATGTTGGTGCCAATTGAGATTTCGATCCACAGAAATGCCAACAAGTGAAAAGGACTCATTACTTTGGATAACTTGGTTGTTCATTGTGATGGGTCTAGGGCTGGTGTATCTCTTATGAGATAGAAAGCAAAACTGAGGCCGGAAGTTTATTAAGCAGCGCTGCGTGCCAGACCTGGTCGAATGCTTTGGATATGTTTAGAGCGACAATCTGGGATTCACTGTGTAGTTCCATAGACGTGTTCCAAGAATGGGTGACAAAGGAAAGGAGGTCGGCAATTGATCTGCGCTGACGGAATCCATACTGCCTGTCGTGGATTAGACTGTGTTTTTCAAGAAATTTTACTAATTCGATGTGATGCTATGTACTTTTCCATCACTTTAGAGACGACTGAAAGGAGAGAAATAGGCCTGTAGTTGCTAGGAAGCGCTTTGGATCCTTTCTTGGGGACGGGTTGTACTCGAACAGTTTTCCAGTTACTAGGGAGTATGCCTCTATTGTAAGATGTCTGAAACAGATTAGTCAGGACAGGAGCAAGTTCTGGTGCGCATTTCTTGAAAACAATCGCTGGGATCTTGTCAAGTCCAGAGGCTTTTCTGGTATTAAGAGAAGAGAGCATCTTTCGTACCTTTTTAGTTTTGAAAATGATATCCGTCATTTTATGCGCGACATTGGGGACTGTTGGTGGTTGAACATTTGGAGGTGGGTTGAGACTAGAATTGCCGGCGAACAACGAGGCAAAAAGTTCAGCTTGCCCAGGGCGGTAGAAACAATTTCATTCCCTGAGACAAGAGGTGGGAATGTGCTCTTGCAGAAATTATTCCCAATAGATTTAGCAAGAGTCCAGAAGGGTTTGCTGCCGCTGGAGCTTAAGAGGACCTTGTTTTTGATGTGGTTATTAAACGAGTTTTTTGCCTCAGAAAGAATGCGGACATAGCGGTTTCTTGCGTCGTTAAATGCTTGGCGGTTTTCTTGACTGTGATTGTGTAGAAGCGTTTTGTGACCTTTGACCTTTTCAAGTCTGGCCTTGTCACAGGATTTAGAGAACCAGGGCTTTTGGGTGGCTGCAGAGGTTTTCTGTGTACGTGGAATCAATAATTCCATGCCAGCTTGGATAATTTCGGTGACGTTTTGTGAGATATCAGAGGGGTCACGATGAGAGAAGCAGACAGACGCCCATGGAAATGAGTTGTATATTGTTTCGGTCTTTTGACCATTTAAGGAACAGCATATACTTTTTGTTGACTGATGGTATCAGTGCATTGGTAATCCACTTCGTTCTTTTAATATTTTTCTTCTCACCTTTGTCTATACAGTATTCCTCACCATCAGATACCTAAGCAATCCCACAAAATTATCTGCTTCAACTTCCAGGTTCGGGGACCCAATGCAAGACCAAGTAATACTCTTCATGTCGCATAGCAGTCTATCTTAATTAATAGCTCTACTGTAATTACTGTCAGTGCACACCTTCTTAAACTTGGCATCCTGCGGGATGACAACCTGAATTACCTCCACAAAGTGATCTGTGATATAATGTCTGAGGACTATCGAAGTGCATATTCAGCTATATTTTGCTTGTTTAGAAGAAATATGTGATCTATACATGACTTTGAAGTATCGCCAATTCGGGTGTACTCATTTAAAGCATAGATGAACCCATACTCACCTAAACGTCAAGATAGTCTGATGAAAATTCACTTGTGTGTAAAACATCAATATTAATGTCACCTAACAACACATGACAGTGACACACTTTGTTAGAACACTCATCGAGATACATCCAAAGGCCTTCATTGAAATCAAGAATGGTGATCTATAAACAACACTAATAATCACTGCTTTCCTCTCATTTCTAACTTTTTTTATTATTTGTTTGAATCTCAACAACACACCACGAGGGCTTACAGCCTAAATACTATCGTACCGTGGGTGTCGACAAGGAGGAAAGAGGCAACATGTTAATTCTGGACTTGAAGGTTTGGAGGTTCGGGGGAGAAGGAAAAACATGTGCCGGCAAGGAATTCCACAACTTGGAGATCCTCGGGACAAAAGAGCGGGCATAACACGATGTTCTATGTCTGGTGACCTGGACAGTAAAAGGGTGCATTCGCTCTGTTCCCCTGGTAGATCTCTTGGGGGCAGCAGGTGGAGGAACTATGGAAGAAAGCTTCTCTGAGCAGTGCCCGTGCAGATATCTATAAAAGAGAGAGAGGTCACCAACGGCACGTCAGTGGGCAGGGGATGGCAGCCTTTGGGTGAGGGTTGGGTCACCGATGAGACGTATAGCTCTCTTCTGAATGGAGTCCAGGATAGTGAGTGTAGAAGCGACAGCAACACCCCAGATGTGGGAGCAGTATTCGAGGATTGGTCTTATTTGTGAAGTATATAGGGTATAGAGATTAGCTGGTGAAAAGTATTTGCGAGCCGGAAGAGGAAACCTAATTTCTTAGCAGCCGCTTCTGCAATTGATGTGACATATTGGTGCCAATTGAGATTTCGATCCACAGAAATGCCAACAAGTGAAAAGGACTCATTACTTTGAATAACTTGGTTGTTTATTGTTATGGGTCTAAGGCTGGTGTATCTCTTATGAGAAAGAAAGCAAGACTGTGATTTGGTGGGGTTGTATTGTACGAGATTTCTACTTCCCCAGTCTAATATTTTTTGGAGATCCATGGAGATAGAACCCTCCATGAGTCTGCGATCCTCATCTAATTGGGCTAAAGAGACAGGCTTAGAATATTGTATATTTGAGTAAAGGGTGCTGTCGTCCGCGTAACTGGGAACTGGATTGGATGTGCTAGAGAGGAGGTCATTGATGTGGAGAAGAAACAAAGTGGGGGCTAAAGCTGAACCTTGAGGAACTCCTGCATTAATTGGATACAGTTTAGAGGAATGGCCATCTACGACAACAGTAATGCTACGGTTGGAGAGGAAATTTGCTGTCCACGTACAGAGTTTTGGTGGTAGTCCATAGGCCAATAGTTTATTAAGCAGCGCTGCGTGCCAGACCTGGTCGAATGCTTTGGATATGTCTAGAGCGACATTCTGAGATTCACCGTGTAGTTCCATAGACTTGTTCCAAGAATGGGTGACAAAGGACAGGAGGTCGGCAGTTGATGTGCGCTGACGGAATCCATACTGCCTGTCGTGGATTAGACTGTGTTTTCCAAGAAATTTTAGTAATTCGGTGTTTATATACTTTTCAATCACTTTAGAGACGACTGAAAGGACAGAAAAAGGTCTGTAATTGCTAGGAAGCGCTTTGGATCCGTTCTTGGGGACGGGTTGTACTCGAGCAGTTTTCCACTTACTAGGGAATATGCCTCTATTGTAAGATGTCTGAAACAGACGAGTCAGGACAGAAGCAAAAGTTCTGGTGCGCATTTTTTGAGAACAATTGCTGGGATCCCGTCAAGTCCAGAGGATTTCCTGGTATTAAGAGAAGAGAGCATCTTTCGTACCTTTTTAGTTTTGAAAATGATATCAGTCATTTTATGCGCGACATTGGGGACTGTTGGTGGTTGAACATTTGGAGGTGAGTTGAGAGTAGAATTCCTGGCGAACAACGAGGCGCCAGAGCGGTAGAAACAATTTCATCCCCTGAGACAAGAGGTGGGAACGTGCTCTTGCAGAAATTATTTC
Source organism: Tillus elongatus (assembly GCA_964006375.1). Lineage (NCBI taxonomy): Eukaryota > Metazoa > Arthropoda > Insecta > Coleoptera > Cleridae > Tillus > Tillus elongatus. The sequence continues at coordinate 36,465,131 of OZ023262.1, read as the reverse complement.
CAATAGATTTAACAAGAGTCCAAAAGGGCTTGCTGCTGTTGGAGCTTAAGAGGACTTTGTTTTTAATGTGGTTATTAAACGAGTTTTTGCCTCAGAAAGAATGTGGACATAGCGATTTCTGGCGTCGTTAAATGCTTGACGGGGATTGCGTAGAACCTTTTTATGAGCTTTGACCTTTTCAAGTCTGGCCTTGTCACAGGATTTAGAGAACCAGGGCTTTTGAGTGGCTGCAGAGGTTTTCTGTGTACGTGGAATAAATAATTCCATGCCAGCTTGGATAATTTCGGTGACGTTTTGTGAGATATCAGAGGGGTCAGGATGAGAGAAGCAGACAGACGTTCATGGAAATAAGGAAAAGTAATCTCGCATTTCGTCCCAGTTCGAGGAGTTGTAGTGCCAAACGATACGTGGGTGTGATGACTGTGTGACCTCAGGTTGCATTGCGCAGGAAGCAGTGACCATGCCGTGGTCTGAGCGACCCAGAGGGGCGGTGACTGATATATTATAGCAGTCAGGATTTGTAGTAAGAAGGAGATTCAAGGGATTTGAGCTGTGTGTTGGGATGCGAGGAAAGTAAGTAGGTTGATGAACCATATTGGCTAAAGAATTGCTGACTGCAAAGGCCTCCGCTGCTCTTCCTTGTGGATCGGTTTTTGAAGATCCTAGCCATTCCTTATTATGGACATTGAAGTCACCAAGAATAGTGACCTCGGAGGAAGGATATTCAGAAATCAGATGGTCGGTTTTTTCAGAAAGGTAGTCAAAGACCTGGACAAAGTTGTTGTCAGAAGGTGACCAGTAAATGCAACAGATGAATTTAGTTGCAGCCCTGAGAGAGAATTTTATCCATAGTATGTCTTTTCTTCCAGCTTCTAAATTGGGGAGTCTTGTGCAGGGTAGATTGCTACAGACGTCTCCATGCAATCTAAAAGAAGTAAGGAGCTCATACCCCGGGAAATTAAGGTGATTAGTGGCTGTTTTGGCACTGATTTGAGTTTCAGTGAGGAAGGGGAGTTGGGGCCTATAGGGCTGGAGGAAATGGTGGACGGAGTTCAGGTTAGAATTTAGGCAACATATATTCGAGAAGGATATGTTAAATCTTGTTGCTGGCGCCCCCTGTACACCCCTCTCTCGGAGATCCGAATGGAGAGGTATTTTACCTCCGGAATCTTTTGTACAAGGAGGAGCCATCATCATTTTTGTTTATAAGGGAAACCGACTCATCCACCAGAACCGGAAACGTCCGTTGAGACTTCACCGGCCCCTTGATGTAAGGGGTGGTACCTCCTCGGGCGTGAAAAAAATCCTTTACTATCACGTAAAGGAAAATTCCACTACCTACCAACTGGGCTTTTAGTAGCTTTGCTCGATCTATTATTGTAGTAGTATACGTATACAAAATATCTGATCTAATATAGACAATAGCATCATCATTTTGACTATAATCACCATAATTATATATTAAGTCATAACCATCTATCATATACAACTTTACATCGTCCAAGTCCAAGTCTAGGCGAATACCAGACAATCATATACGAAGTGAAACTGCCGTAGAGGTGTGGGAACCCATGTTTTGTTCGAACAAAACTATGAACGAACCCAATCAAATATGTTTTCTCGAACTTCAAACACCACAAATAGTATGTCTAAGGTTTACAGTCGACTTCAAACTTCTTAGAAGTTCAAGCTGGGAAATCCAGAAAATCTAGGACTTTGCGCAGAGCAAGACTAAAGCTGAGTAAGTATTTGATTATCTTTAACCAAACAGTGTGTTCTTTATCTCACAAAAATAATGAATCTGAGAGATAAGCGCAAGTACGTTAGGGTTTGGGAGGTGATTATGGCCTCACTATCTACCGGATTTAGATCTAATTGAAATCTGTGACGAGATATCAATCGCGGACAAATATCAAATAAATATACTTGGGGTTTTTTAGGCTTAAATTGGCACAAATTCAAAGTGATTTATATTACTTAATTGTCTTTTGATTTCACCTCTTGCCGAAAGTCTATAAAGATTTCTTCTTCGGCCATTGAGTTACCTTTGGGAGTATTTTGAAATGGGTCCCCTAACCCACTCGTAACTTGCTATCAAATTGAAGTCAGCAAGAACATACTTTTAAAAATTATTTGCTAGCATGACTAAATGATTTTCAACGGTTACAAAAATAACTTCCACATGTTGTTCTTCAGCCTTGTATGTTTTAACAGATTTACGCACATTTGAAAATATTTCTAGGTTTGTTGCTTTACCTTTCTGCTACATGATTCCAGTTTTCTACGAAACGCAATTATCAGTCATATGCAATACACATATGTGTTTGCTCCTTGGAGTTAAAGACGCAAGGTATTCAATTTCTCGAATATGTCGATCAAGTAGCTCAATTTCATCACAAATAAATTATATTGAAACTTCTCAGCTTCCGGTTAGATTTCCTCTTCTAGAAAAATGGCGATTTCATCTCTTTGTTCATAAACACGGTGCAAATATGTCCCACGTGGTAACCGTCTTGCCTCGCAATAAGATAGTAACGCTGAATGTACTGCGCCATCTTTACAAAGTGCAGAAAAGATTCTTGATTTTAGGGGTCTCATTTTTATATAGTTTGCTATGGTTACCACCATCGTTAGCACAATATTCAGACCAGGATTCATTTCTTTGGAAGCTAGAGCCTCCCTGTGTCTGTCATTCAATATGTCTCAATACACCATGAAGATTTTTGTTTCACAAGTGCTTGTATGCTTTGGAATCTTCCAAACACTGTACAAGCACCATCGGTGTATATTCCGATGCAAATTTTCCACTCTACATGTGCCCGTTTAGAAAATCATTTAAGATATCAAATTATACAAGTGCTGTTGCTTCGAGTTCTATTGGTTTGCAGAATAGTGGTCTTTTATTTTTTTTCCCTTAGGGCTCGTCCACGTCTTTGCCATCCCGATAGGACCGCAGCCTTTGGCTTATTGTGCATGCCCTGTCTTTTCTACTCTACCCTACCCATTCCAAAATCACTGGGCCTTGAACTATAGTCTGCACAGCAATTGGTAGGGTGATGTTTTATACTGCTCTGTCTCCGGTCTAGACTGTCCGTGGATCAGTTGTCTTTTGTGGTACAGAGCTTTACACTCGTACAAGATGTGCTGGGCTGATTCCTCCCCCTCGCCGCAGAGTTTGCATGCCAGGTCCCTCTCGAACCGCACCGGTTCTTCTACTGCCGATATACCATCACAAAATCGAACATAGGCGATTAAATGAGCATCTTTATTGCTATCCGTTGCCTCATCAACCTGTATTGAAAAAAAAATGTCACGCAACTCCCCGAAAAGCTGATGCTATACATCCTCAGCTATATCACGAATTCGACAGGAAACACTATTATTTGATAGAGGTATGGACTGCAATTGTTTGGCAAAATTATCACCAAACCTAGTTTCTACGATCTCAATTGCAGCTGGCAGAATAAACTCTTTACCAATGGTGTGGGGCTTTTTAAATCTAGATATTTGATATGAATCTTTGTAGAGGCAAGTAAGCCTTTTTCACGGCACTGGTCTGGTGGTCTAAGGTGACACAAGATCAAAGGATGGCGCCGGGCCCGCCATGGGACGTGCTCATCGGCGGGGGGCAGGCGTTTATTTGGAAGGTAAGTCACAGTATTTCCCGTTGAACTCATTCAACGATCTTTCAGGCCGAAATGTACGCCATCCTGCACTACGTGCGAGAGAACAAGAGGAGCTACACCAACAAGCGGATCCTCATAGCCACAGACAGCCCTGAGTAGCCCACAGGTGAATTCAAAGCTGGTAAGTGAATGCCGAGACGAGACGAGCGACCTGGATGGGCAGAATGAGGTCAGCCTCATCTGGGTGCCAGGTCACTCGCGGGTCAAAGGCAATGAAGAAGCGAAGTCTCGCGAAGAGAGGGCCAGTAACCATTTATGGTATCAGAACCGGTCCTGGGCGTGACGAAGAGCACTGCCTGGGATCCACCAAGTTCTGGGCCAGAAAAGAACACAAGGTGTACTGGACAAACTGTCCAGGGCTCAGACATGGGAAATCAGTAATTGAGGAATCCAGTTCAAAGAGAGCTGCTAAATCTTAGCAGAGGACAGCTCAGGAACATAACAGGACTCTTGACGGGACACATGGCCATCAAGAAACACCTGCATAAAATGGGGCGGTTCGAGGGGGACCTGGCATGCAGACTCTGCGGCGAGGAGGAGGACTCAGCCCAGCACAACTTGTGAGTGTAAAGCCCTGGACCGCAAAAGACAACTGATCTACAGTCAGTCTAGACCGGAGACAGAGCAATATAAAACTTCACCCTTTCAATCGCTGTGCAGACTAGTTCAAGGCACAGTGATTTTGGAATGGGCGGCAAAGACGCGGACGAGCCTTAAGTGAAAAAAAGCCTTTTTCATTCACAGGTTTTTTTAAAATTATTTTTGCTTTTCATTTGATTTTAATTGTAATTTGCAGAATTCCCAGTGTTTGCTAATGTACTCACTATGAAGTGTTTCCAAATGTCATTTAAGCTAATCAGGTTTCTTATATTTGTAACGCCCCAAATAAAACTAAAGCACTATGGCAGCTTCTTAATCTTAAGAAAAACAAACCTAGTGAACAGCACTGCATTTCGAATTTACTATACGAAAACAAAAATATAACTAGTGGGGTAGAAATTGCTGAGGTACTTGCCGGATATTTTTCATGTGTTGCTGAGAGGAAGCTCATGTTGCATTTCGGGGGCCAGATGTCTGATAGCTGCACAGCCGAACAATATAAGCCCAAAACACTTTTTATAACACCTGCAACTGAATGTGAAGTTATTAACATCATCAACGAACTTCCTAATAAAAAATCAAGCGGCTTTGATGATGTTCCAAAAAAAATTATTAAGCAATGTGTTGCTGAGCTTGCCGATTATAAATTCCTGTATCTGTCTGGGAAAATTCCCTGACATATTGAAACTGGCTGTGGTTGTTGCTGTGTTGAAGGCGGGAGACACTCCAATTTGGAGAACTATCGTCCCATCTCTATATTAAGCATTTTTTAAAAGATCATAGAAAGGGCAGTATATAAAAAGATGGTCAAGTTTTTAAACGCTAATAATATAATATCACCATCACAGCACGGATTTAGAACTGATCATTCTACAGAAACTGCCCTTATTGAATACATTCAATATGTAAACGAAAGAATGGACCTCAATTACATTGTGGTGACCTTATTTTTTGACCTGTCTCGTGCCTTTGACACAGTAAATCCTTTTTTTTTTTGTTAAGGAGATGTGGGCGTTGGGGTTAAGAGGCACTTGCAACGACATTCTACTTTCGTATCTCACCAACAGACAGTTACTTGAAAAAGGGAATAATATTAATTCCCAAAGATATAGGGTATGGGCACACCTCAGGGAAGTGTCATTGGCCCACTTATGTTTACACTCTATGTAAACGATTTGCCGCAACTTATACAAGACGGAAAAATCTTCATGTACGCCGATGACACTTTTATTGTTGTCTATGGCAAGACGGTGGAGGAAACTGAATTAAAATTAAAATCAGTGGTACAATCTTTTGATGAATGGTGTTATAGAAATCTACTAATTTTAAACTATGACAAGACTTTTTCTCTTGAAATGCATAACTTCCACCGAAAAGAGAGAATGTGCGACAGCACTATTCTGGTGAACGGAAATGCGGCGCAATTCAAAAAGGTGACAAAATTTTTGGGTGTTAGAATTGACAATAGCCTGTTATATATAGACCAGATCGATCACGTGTGCAAGAAATTAAATTCCGCGTTTTATGCAATTTTGATGCTTAAAGATTCCTTAAGCTCGGAACATCTACTGAAAGTCTATTACGCGGCTGTCTATTCACATCTGAGTTACAGTATCGTTATCTGGGGCCAATCTTCGGACTGCCATAGAATATTTGCTACAGAAACGAATCCTGACATTAATATACAATCTACCTTATGGGCACTCTTGTCGTGACATTTTTAAGAAAAATAACATTATGACGTTAACATCAGTTTATATGTTCCATCTGTTAATTTACATTCATTAAAACAAGAGAAAATTTGCTATCAACTCGGATTTTCATGGGTACAATACTCATGAAAAAGATACTTTTCACCTGAATAAATGTCACCATTCTTTTTTAAGAAGGCGCCATGTTATACGGGTTGCTTTTTGTACAACCAGCTGCCTTGTTTCTGAAGGACACAAATTGTACAAAAAAATTTAGAAAGCAACTGATGGTTGCTTTAATTACTCATAGTTTTTATAGTTTGAGTGAATTTTGTGAAGCTGCACTGTAAACGTATGTTTTTTGTTGTGATGCGAAGCTCCTTAGATTTTTGGGGACATACCTTTGATAAGTTGTGATACGTTTTTTATCTTGTAAGTTTTTTGACTTGTCCGATTTACAATAATTGTAACTAAAGGGCCAAATAAATATTATTATTATGCTGTCTGCTGACAAGATTTTTGAGCAAATGACACACGGCCCTTTCTTCTTCCTTTACTTCAGTGCTAGTAAACCTAACTTTAAATATTCCTGAGAATATTTTCTTGATTTTTGTTTCAGAAACCCTCTCGTGTGTGTACTTGTTGATTCCTTATCGCCAAATACTCACTTACGCCCACTTAAAAATTTATTCACGATTCTGTATATACTGTATAAATCTACTGCTACTCGAATATCGTGAATGGCAGTTAAGATGCAAATAACAGCATACAAATTCACAGTAGAAAGATCGACTCGACTAAGTCTGGCTGGAACTGAAAGAGATAAAGCACTCATACACGCCTTGCAGACATTCTAGAATATTTGAAATAAATCGGAACTTCCCGTAAGACAGGGGGGCGCGATTAGAATTGTGACTGAAAATTGGGTCGCAAATACTAGAAGTTTGAGAAACGCTGGCAGAATATATGTGAAATATGGAAAATATACATGTGTATGTATTTTGCATATAAAAAACCAGTGCACACACAAATCGATAAAGATATATGCAGATAGCCAAGCTGCAATAAAGGCCCTTGGTTCCTACCAGTGTAATTCAAAAACGGTATGGAGTTGTAAATCTGCCCTTAACGAACTGGGCAGCTGTAATGAGGTGTCGCTGGTCTGGATACCGGGTCACTCGGACCATGATGACAATGTTGCGGCTGACGCGCTTGCCAGGAGTGGTGCCCAGAGAGACTTTGTCGGACCAGAACCGGTGCTGGGGATAACATCATGCACAGCAAAACGCACCTTAAAGACCTGGACAGAAAGAATGACAATCCAGTATTGGCAAAATCTTCCAGGATTAGTTCACTCTAAGGCCTTCATAAATGGCCTGTCTGAGTCAAGGGCTAAAAAACTTCTAGAGTTAAACAGACAACAACTGAGTACTCTAGTCGGCCTGTATACAGGACACTGCCGCTTGTGGCACCACATGCACCGTATTGGAGTCGGTCAGGAGACTAAGTGCCGGCTGTGTATGGATAGTGACAAGACAGCAGAGCATGTACTGTGTTCCTGTCCGGCAGTGGACAGGACTAGATACCTGCTCTTTGGCAAGACAAAGCTTGCTCTGGAGGATCTGGATCAACTTTCACCCACGAAGATTATCGACCTCTGCAGGAGGCTGGCTTTGTTGGGCGAAATATAGACTATTAGGCGTGAGCCACAATAGACCTTATGGTCGCGGCGGAGGGACCGGTATGGCGCACTCACAAACAAACCTAAACCTAATGTATTTTGCATTCCTTGCCTTAGTGATGGTAATGTCAGTCTCGTCTTGTTCTTCCTGTTGCTCTGGACATTACACAACATCTAGGATTAAATCAAAACACTTGATAGTTTGAACAGAATAATTTATTAAGTTTACTGTAAATTATATAACATATACAGCTATAGGCTACCTATACGTGTCAAGGTAGGCAATAAATTGTGATATAAACAGTAAAAGTAAAAGAACAAAACTTTAAAAATAACATACAAATCTGTAACACCAATGATACGGCCTGATCTAGAACTTTCAAAAATTGAAAAAATAAATAAAACGAAACAAAATTTAAAAAAAAACAATTTAATGACTAAATGATCCTGATAAGAATTTTTTAAAATTCACATAATTTAAGACAATTTCTGATTATTACCATCAAAAAAAGACGAAAACATATTTCGTCTTCTAAAGATTCTCTCGACAACTGTACACTTTTATGACACCAACTTAAAGCTAACCAAAGAAAAAAGAACGTCACACAAAACTCACTACAGTGACAAATGATTATGGTTGTTTATTATTTAAGTAAAATAAAAGAAAGATGACATAGTAGTGAGACTCAAGATAGCAATGTATTATATTTATATATAAGAAGAAATGAGTCATATAATTTAGAAGAAGCACACCAGATGAGAAAGCTTAGGTAATTTCTTGCAATAATGCTAGTCAATAAAGCTCTGTTCCACACAAGCCTTTACTCTCTTCTCGTATTCCCTTCTGTTTTCTTTGTACAACTGAGCAGCCATCGAATTTGCTGGCGAGTTTGGATTTGGGTCACTCAGCAGAGACTGGAAAAAATAATTATATATAATTAGTTCTTAGGACAGTATATGGCTGTGGCAGGTTGTCATTCGCACATTTTGTGCGGTTTTTAAAAATATTTCTGGGATGTATCTATCTGAACAATACTTGATAGGACAAAACGAACATATGTTAATATGGATTATTTGTTTTTTCAGATCACTATGTATTTCATTACATAAAATACTTCAAATTGTTCCGACAGGCACTGGATTAGAAAAATTATTTGTTTTTATTTTATACAGTTGGCTCATTATTGCCTCAAAGTCCCATAGTTACCTTATAAAACTGATTTGGAGGATTTTTTTATATGAATTGATGTGATACACAAATGAGCACATTCTGAAAATATTTCCAAATATTCAGGGTGATTCGCCACAGGGCACGTTTCGCATAATTTTTCCTAAATGGATATTAAGTCAAATCGCCTAGTAACACAGGTTTAATGAATGAGAGAGCAATTTACATTGTGTGTATCTTAGGTTGCTAGGTAACACATAAATTACTTAGTAACATGAGCGGTACCTTGCTTCAAGTCTAACATAAGTAAGAGGAACCAATCAAACACGACACATGTGGTGGGAGAGTCAACCTTCTCGTAATAAAGTTCGAAAAAAGAAAGCAGAGATTTAATACTACATACAGACTTGGAGACTACTTCTCTGGCTTAACTGTCGGGTTTCGTTTCTGTAGGTGAAGGGCTTAGCCAGCGTGTAAGCTAACTGGAGCAAGAGGCCCTTATGAATTCTAGATGTTCTTCAACATTTCTGTGACTAGTTTCGCTGCTTGACAGCATTCTCAGACAGATAAAAATTGAATGAGTACGAAATCATAACTACAAATAAAGATCTGTTGCTGTGTTATATGATGTTTAACTGAAAATGAAAATAAAAAAATGAAACACAGATGACAGATGAGGCTTTGGATGTTTAACTATTCTTTCAAAAAAGTTGTAATAAGATAATGAGTTGATGTATGTCGATATTTTCGTTGTATAGAGACTGCTTTTATACTGTTATTGTTTAGTTATTTTATTGTTGTAACTGTTATCATAGTTATTATAGGCTAGTTCTATTTTATGTTAAATATTGACATACATCATGTAGACATTTTGAAAGCCTCATCTGTCATCTGTGTTTCATTTTTTTATTTTCATTTTGATAAATTTTTTGATCAAAACATCATATCATAACATAGCAACAGATCTTTATTTGTAGTTGTCATGATTTCGTACTAATTCAATTTTTATCTGTCTGAGAATGCTGTCAAGGAGCGAAACTAGTCATAGAAACGTTGAAGAACATCCTAGAACATCTAGATTCATAAGGGCTTCTTGTTCCAGTTAGCTTACGCGCTGGCTACACCCTTCACCTACAGAAACGAAGCCCAACAGTGAAGCCAGAGAAGTAGTCTCCAAGTCTGTATGTAGTATGGACAAGTTTCACCAAGTAAGGCCAACAACAATCAATGAATTCAGAGATTTAATGTTTATAACTCTAAGCAACTATGTAATGTTTAGTATCCCTTAATTAAATAAGTATTCTAATGCTTGTAAATTTTAGTTGTTATTATTAACGCGTCTATTAAACAAATTATATAATTAATAAATTAGAATGTTTACTGGATGACTTATTGTTTAATTGAAAATAAATATGTTTTAACACACTTACTGCACCAGAACTTTTTGCTTTTATAATTTACACACACATCAGGCACGCCAAAATTAAAAGTAGCGACTCCTGTAAGTATATAGTTAGTAAAATAATATAATATCAACTTGGGTCTTTAATTTAAAAAATAAAAATAAAAAAATATATAAAAAAATCTGCTGAATATTATGATTTTAGACCTCAAAGGTGACCCAGTTGTCCAGTTGTTTTAAAGAAAAGTGAGATCTTGGTCCAAACGTATGAAACCTGTATACTTTGTTCTTCTAACCACATATTTTCTAAAGTTAGTGAAAAAAAAAGCCTGGACGCAGCATGTGCGTTATGGTAGTGAATTTTCATAGAAATGATCTGGCACAAAATATTTTATTATAACTTTTTTCTCTTGTAACATAGAAATCTAAATTTTGGAGTATAGTTTACTTTTTATATCGTAAACCTACCTACCAAATTTGGTTATCATAGATTTTTTATTTTTTAAGATAAATTTTTTTTCAAATGAAAACTCAAAATTTTCCCGGAAAACCTCGTCCGATTTTCCTGACTAACGAACTTATCCAAGCCATTTACAAAAGAAAGGTACATGCCAAATTTTATCAAAATCGGCCCATTATTTTTTGAGTTATCGGTGTGATACATATATATATATATATATATATATATATATATATATATATATATATATATATATATATATATATATATATATATAAACATATATATATATATATATATATATATATATATATATATATATATATATATATATATATATATAACATATATATATATATAAATATATATATATATATATATATATATATATATATATATATATATATATATATATATACATATAAAAATTGAAACTGACCCCGGATATGGGTTCTAGGGGTCCTATATCGCGCTCATTTGAAGAAATTTTTTCAAAATTCAAAAGTCGAGATCTCCTCATTAGTGAATTTTTTCTAAGAAAATTCACTAAAAAAGTTAGACCTTGGTCCAAATGCACAAAATCTGGACACTTTGTTGTTCTTATCACATGATAGTTAGTTAAACAAAACAAAATGTTAAACAGATAAGGCCGGAATCGAACCCTGACCGGTCGTGTGACAGGCATTTTATATGAGAGCCTAGATATAGGAAAGTAAATGTAAGTAGGTAAATAACTAATTGCAGAATTGATTGACTTATTTCGGTTGCTAAAAACATATTCGACTGTAGACTATTTCCATCTTAGATTACATTAAACTTTCACTAATGGCATGTAGTTTCTGTTCATTATTTCTATAGCAAAACAAAATAATAATTTTAATAGCCTAGTTGTGATAATTCACATATTCAATTAAAGCATAAGTGCTTCATATTTTTAAGTTTAAACATAAAAATTCTGGACGCAGCAAGTGCGTTATGGTAGTGAATTTTCATAAAAATGTTTTTAATAATAAATATGTGTTTTTTTTTTAAGAAAGCAGGCATCAAATTTGGTTACCAGTATAACCTATATAGTAAAAACAATGTGCCTTGTTTCATCAAAATAACTTTATTGTGTGAAAGTGTACAAAAATTTCCAAAAGTAAACTTAAAGTGTTCCTGAAAAAAACACGTTTCTTGGTCAACCTTATAGGTTAATAGCAAATTGAGCTGTTCAAATATGAAACGTTTGATCAAAATTCGCTACTATAACGCACTTGCTGCTTCCAGAATTTCTTTTCTTACAAACATGCATTAAATTTCGATGGAAAATGCAAAAATGCAATAACATGAGGCGTTTGATTTAAAAAAATGGAAATTTGTATCACCAACGACTTATGGGCCATCCTGTGATTGTAGAAATATTATTTTAAGATGTAGCTCAAGACACCCTATAATTAATATATACAAAATTTTTTCATATCTTATATAATAACGTATATATTGAGCTTTATTGATTTTTTACGAAAATTCGACAAAAATTATATACCATTAAACGATAAACTCTGTAGCTAAGACTACTGCCAAGCATCAGAGACAGGGTTTATTTGAAATGAATTTTCTGGGAATATTTTAGTAAAATGAAGGACAGTGACGATTGAAACTAAGACTTTAGGGTTTGTAAAACATCCTTCTTGAGACATTTTATTACTATAGCCCGTATTAGATTCAAGTTCTTTGCCTAAATGTTGCCAATTTTGACATTTTAAATCGCCACTTTGACGTTTTGAGGAAAACCCCAATTTATTTTTCTTTAAATGCCTATAACTTTTTTGTCTTTTGACCTACATAGCTAAATTTTGGTAGGTAACTTACATATAAGGATGTAAACATGCGTGCCAAATTTGGTTGCCCTTACTTTGTTAATTCCGGAGATATAATTTTTTTTCAAAAGAAAACACAAAATTTTCCGGGATAACCTGGGCAGATTTTTCTGGCTAACGAACTCATCCAAGCCATTTGCAAAAGGAATTTTTTCACCAAATTTAATTAAAATCGGCCCATTATTTTTTGAGTTATCGGTGTGATACATATATATATATATATATATATATATATATATATATATATATATATATATATATATATATATATATATATATATATATATATATATATATATATATATATATATATATATATAAATTGAAACTGACCCCGGATATGTTTTCTGGAGGGCCTAATTAGCGCTCATTTGAAGAAATTTTTTCAAAATTCAAAAGTCGGGATCTCCTCATTAGTGAATTTTTTTTTTAAAGAAAATTCACTAAAAAACTGCTTTGAAATCATTTGAATTTATGAGCCGACTTTGTTTAAAATATTTATTTCATTCTTTTGATATCATATTCTCATTATATGATACTTATTTATGAACGAAAATGAAATAAGTTTTGTCACTGCATTCGCAGAGTTAAATTTTTAGTGTGCCATCTTTTACAAAATAGATAATACATACAGACTTGGAGACTACTTCTCTGGCTTCACTGTTGGTTTTCGTTTTTGTAGGTGAAGCACGTAGCCAACAGTGAAGCCAGAGAAGTAGTCTCCAAGTCTGTATGTAGTATGGACCAGTTTCACCAAGTAAGCGCAACAACAATCAATGAATTGAAAATAGATAATCTACAGATGGTGGCGACACTCCCTAATTTCACCAACCATATTGACTAAATAATTAACGAACGTCATATATAACATTTCAGTTTGATTTACGCTTTTATTTGGAATCCAAAAGACCTGAAATTTAAAAAACGTATTCTTGGATGCCTATTCTAGGCAACGAGTGATCTTGAGCAAATTCTTGTACCGATTGCTTCTCGTTACTACTTTAAATATTCAAAATAAACCCGTAAGAGACTCAATTAATAGCCGACAATCCAATATCTGTAAGGCAATTCACGTTTTAATTTCAAAAATTATTTGATGAAAACTCGCCAATGTTTAACTACCCTGAACACCGTACTGTATTTTAAATGTGTACGTTGAAATTCAAATATCTAAAGACGCAATATGGCTTTGTTAGTAAATGATGCGTCGCATTTTGCTGAAGGAATATTTCCAAGAAATAAATATCATTGCTACTGGCTCTCTAATTTTCCGATCGGTGATGTCACCCAAGAACGACCGTTTGAAACGTGGCCCAAAGTTCCCGGCAAAACCTTAAACTCTAGACACGGGCGGTGAAGCGTCAGGAAAGCGGGGCGAGAGCAGAACGACACAGCACGTTACCTCGCGGAGTCTCTGCCTGGCGCTGGTCGAATAAACACCCTTTAGTTTCGGTCGCTATTAAATTATATTAAAAACGGGGTTATAATATTCTTTCTGTTATCTGTACTACCTAATGATTCTTGTCAGTGATTGAAGTAATTTAAACGATTTTCGAGTTTAAATAAACATCGTATTCAGCCTAAAAACGGGAGTTAAGTTGTGGTTCTTTGTTCCGACCTGTTGATTTCTTGCCTTAAATCAGAAAGACTTCCTGGTTATTACCGAACTCTAAGTCAATTGACAGTGAATTTCACTTGGGCCAATTCACGTTTTAATTGCGATTTGCAAAGTTTCCATCAAACGAATTCAGAACATCGACATAGGTGTCAAATGGTCTTATAGTATTGGAGCAATAAATCCACCGGCCCAATAACCGCTAATGGGAAGTACTACTCGTTCGTTTTCCCCAGCTTCTTCTTTCTTATTGGAGTCTCTGGAACCTGTGTCAGGCACTCATAGTTGATCCCACTTGGAAAGCATCTTCACGGGGTCATCAGGTAACTCAATGCAGGGAGACTTGGTGAGTCTATAGAATTTTTCTCTGAACCAACAGAACTTTTCATGCAGCAATCTAACATCTGAAGTTTTATAGCCCGAACTTTCAAAATCACGTAATCAAGTTTGAGCTTAAACAATGTCAGGGAGGTGCTGTCAGAATAACTATAAATTTCCTGTTTAATCTCTAGGACTTTGTCAACTTTGTAAATTTAAACACATAGTTTTTGAAATTGTAATTAGCAAATTTTGTCTGTAAAATATCTAATCTATACATTCTCTTTAATATCTCTAATTTTCAATAATTAATGTAGAAATTTCACGTAGGTATATATTTTTTATATAGAGCCTCACTCAAAGAACTGGCCAGTTAGTTGAGTAATTGGAAAATTAATTAAATTGATTGACAAACCTCAAGTAATTTACCTAATAATTTATGTTTATTTTTTTTTTGAGCTGTAAAATAAAGCATTTGATCTTTAATATACCTCAAGTAATTAACAATAACATTTTAGTAACATGCAACTATGTTTATCTTATTGTTTTGTCATATGTATGTGAATTGATAATTTCTTGTTCTTGAAGTTTTTGCTGCTTATTTGATTTCTATTTGTCTGCAATTAATGTTTATTTGATATTGATCAACCATTTTATTTCATTTTGTTTGCTATTCCAAATTTAATTTATACGAATAAATTCAATATTTTGTTATATGAATATATCTGTTTAATTGAAGATAAATTCCTCCCTAACATTCCTTTCTTTTGGCGTCAGTGCAAACAATCATTTCTAACTAACGATTATCTAGATATCTAAATTTCTATATAACCTGGCACTAGTCTGGGCGCCCACAAATATAGGACTCCAGGCAATGCAAAACAAACAAGGAAAAAGAACGTGAGTATCAAGCTACATCCAGATCTGTCAACCTCCTAAAAGTATTGCTAATCTTAATAAATATGATAATCTGATAGATAGCTATTTTAGGGTAGGGTGTTATAGGCAATCGTGACCTCACTATTGAGCAGATCCATGTCCACCTGAGGTCAATCACATATACCACGGTTCTAGTTTCTAGTTTTTCTTTAAATGAGGTAACATTCTGTGACAAAAAATTGAATACTGATGGCAACAGAATTAAATATTTCTTTAGCGAAGTATCTTATATCCAAGTTTTTGATGTTATAGGTGCTTTAAATGATATTGCATCTTGCGATTGCTATGGCATCAACATGCGGATTTTAAAATGTGTAAAATATGCTATTGTAGTTCCTTTTACCAAGCTAATAGGGCTTTGTATTTATAATAACATTTTCCCAGGTTGTCTTAAGATCTCCAAAGTTAGATCATTATTTAAGAAGGGGGACTCTGACCTGTTAAAAAAACTACAGGCCTACATCAATCATCCCATTTTTCGTGAAAATATTTGAGGTAATCTTATGCAACCAGATTACTGTTTTTCTGACACAAAATAACATTTTATCTCACAGACAATTCGGATTTATAAAAGGCAGATCAACTACATCTACACTAAATTAATTTATTAGCATAATCGTTTCTGAATTTGAAGGACAGGGGCCCATACATCTGCACAGTTTCTGGACAACACAAAAGGTTTTGACTGTGTCACAAAGTATTATGGTTGACAAATTGAGGTTCTATGGTTTCAGTGAGAGTGGTTGTTTGCTTTTGTCATCATATTTAAAAAATCGTACACAGTATGCCGAAACAATTGATACACACTCCAAAAACCTTAACCCTAAAACATGGTGTTTTTATTATTTTTTTATTTTTTTATTTCAACAACACACCACGAGGGCTTACAGCCTAAATACTATCGTACTGTGTGTGTCGACGAGGAGGAAAGAGGCAACTTGTTAATTCTGGACTTGAAGGTTTGGAGATTTGGGGGAGAAGGAAAAACATGCACCGGCAAGGAATTCCACAACTTGGATGTCCTCGGGACAAAAGAGCGGGCACAACAAGATGTTCTATGCTTGGTGACCTGGACAGTAAAAGGGTGCATTCGCTCTGTTCCCCTGGTAGATCTGTTGGGGGCAGCAGGTGGAGGAACTATTGAAGAAAGCTCTTCTGAGCAGTGCCCGTGCAGGTATCTATAAAAGAGAGAGAGAGATCACCAACGGCACGTCGGTGGGCAAGGGATGGCAGGCTTTGGGTGAGGGTAGGATCACCGATGAGACGTATAGCTCTCTTCTGAATGGAGTGCAGGATAGCGAGTGTAGAAGCGGCAGCAGCACCCCAGATGTGGGAGCAGTATTCGAGGTTTGGTCTTATTTGTGTAGTATATAAGGTATAGAGATTAGCTGGTGAAAAGTATTTGCGAGCCCGGAAGAGGAAACCTAATTTCTTAGCAGCCGCTTCTGCAATTGATGTGACATGTTGGTGCCAATTGAGATTTCGATCCACAGAAATGCCAACAAGTGAAAAGGACTCATTACGTTGAATAACTTGGTTGTTTATTGTGATGAGTCTAGGGCTGGTGTATCTCTTATGAGAAAGAGAGCAAGACTGTGATTTGGTGGGGTTGAATTGTACAAGATTTCTACTTCCCCAGTCTAATATTTTTTGGTGATTCACGGAGATAGAACCCTCCATGAGTCTGCGATCCTCATCTAATTGGGCTAAAGAGACAGGCTTAGAATATTGTATATTTGAGTGGAGGGTGCTGTCGTCCACGTAACTGTGAACTGGGTTGGATGTGCTAGAGAGGAGGTCATTGATGTGAAGAAGAAACAAAGTAGGGGCTAAAGCTGAACCATGAGAAACTCCTGCATTAATTGGATACAGTTAAAGGAATGGCCATCCACAACAGAAATGCTCCGGTTGGAGAGGAAATTTGCTGTCCACATACAGAGTTTTGATGGTAGGCCATAGGCCGGTAGTTTATTAAGCAGCGCTGCGTGCCAGACCTGGTCGAATGCTTTGGATATGTCTAGAGCGACAATCTGGGATTCACTGTGTAGTTCCATAGACTTGTTCCAAGAATGGGTGACAAAGGAAAGGAGGTCGGCAGTTGATCTGCGCTGACATACTCCATACTGCCTGTCGTGGATTAGACTGTGTTTTTCAAGAAATTTTAGCAATTCGGTGTTTATATACTTTTCCATCACTTTAGAGACGACTGAAAGGAGAGAAATAGGCCTGTAGTTGCTAGGAAGCGCTTTGGATCCTTTCTTGGGGACAGGTTGTACTCGAGCAGTTTTCCAGTTACTAGGGAATATGCCTCTATTGTAAGATGTCTGAAACAGACGAGTCAGGACAGGAGCAAGTTCTGGTGCGCATTTTTTGAGAACAATTGCTGTGTGCCTCACGGCTCAGTTTTAGGGGCCCATTTTCTTCCTGATTTACATTAATGACCTCCCAAGTACGGTCACACTCTGTGAGTGTGTTTGCTGATAATACCCCCTTTGTTTGCTCTGATCCTGATGTATGTAGGGCTGAATCAGCAAAACAATATCACTGGCAGAGAACTGGTTTTCAGCGAATCAATTGAGTTTGAACAGCAAAAAATAGGAACATATTTCCTCTTGAGCATACGCTGAATTGCAACGGTGCTGATACAAAAAAATCTGTTATGTTTTTGGGGGTGATAATTGACACTAAGCTGGTTTGGGATGAGCATTGTGATTACGTTTGCCAAAAGATGTGCTGTGGCTTATATATTCTGCAGAGTCTGGTGAGGAAGGTTTCGGAGTTAACTCTTGTATCAACGTATTATGCATATATACACAGTGTGTTTTCTTATTCACTATTGGTTTGGGGTCACTCCACACACTGTGATGTGGTTCTCAGAGCTCAGTGCAGGGCAGTTCAAGTTATTGGAGATCTTGCCTATAGGAATGACATTCGCTGTCCTTTTGAAAGATTAAGGATCCTAACGTTACTGTGTGTTTATATTTTGAAGGGCCTTTTACATGTAAAAAAAAGGGGGGGGGGGGAATCACACTACATGACACTGATTGAAATCCATAATTATCTAACAAGGAAGAACAACTTGCTTAGCATAGATTATACTCGCCTGTCTAAGACAAGAAACTGTACTAACTACTTTGGACTAAAATTCTACAATACAAATCTTTTAAAAAACAAATTAAGCTTATATTGGCTGACAATACATTTTATTCATTTGAGGAGTATTTTGCTTTTGTGTTTTGATATGAGCAGCTACCATGTGGTGTCTGAGCTCTTCTGTTCGTATAGTGTACAAGATAAGTTTTATTTGTAGATTGTCTTGTTTATGAGCTTTACATTCTGTGGTTTCATATATATTGTATCTAGTGTCTGTACTTTTTTAAACTGGCTTACGCCAACATTTGTATGATGTATACTGCATGAATAAATAAATAAAATAAATAGTGCATGAAAAAATTTGAGGACACTTTGGACAATCAGACTGTTGTGTAGTTCAGCTTCAACTAGGTTTTTGAAGATAATTATAAGTTTTGGTAATCTTGCATTAAAATCCCCAGTAAATAAACATACTTCGAAGACACGATATCTGATGCAAAAAGATGTACATGTTAGCATACTTAGCTTTTAAAAGTCCATTAGCACAACCCTTCCAGACTGTTTCTCTTCTACAAACCACCAGTTTGCCTAATTAAGAAGTTAGGGAAATGAAAAACTTGAACAATGACGTAGACATTCTCTCTGGCAGGTTATATGTACACTTTTCCTTGGGCATGGTTCTAAGACAATATTACCGAACTTCTATTCAACCAAGTACAAAAGTAAAAACTGTCACAATCATCTACTCGTAATCCTACTAATTTCACCTGTTCTTTAATAAATAATATTGTAAGTTTGATCAACACAGGCAATTTTTAATCACGTGACAAGTTACTGGAGCAAGTGTTGAAATGACGAGTCAGGACAGGAGCAAGTTCTGGTGCGCATTTTTTGAGAACAATTGCTGGGATCTCGTCAAGGCCAGAGGCTTTCCTGGTATTAAGAGAAGAGAGCATCTTTCGTACCTTTTTAGTTTTGAAAATGATATCCGTCATTTTATGCGCAACATTGGGGACTGTTGGTGGTTGAACATTTGGAGGTGGGTTGAGAGTAGAATTGGCGGCGAACAACGAGGCAAAAAGTTCGGCCTTGCCCAGGGTGGTAGAAACAATTTCATCTCCTGAGACAAGAGTTGGAAACGTGCTCTTGCAGAAATTATTCCCAATAGATTTAGCAAGAGTCCAGAAGGGTTTGCTGCCGCTGGAGCTTAAGAAGACTTTGTTTTTGTGTGGTTATTAAACGAGTTTTTTGCCTCAGAAAGAATGCGGACATAGCGGTTTCTTGTGTCGTTAAATGCTTGATGGTTTTCTTGACTGGCGATTGTGTAGAAGCGTTTCATGAGCTTTGACCTTTTCAAGTCTGGCCTTGTCACAGGATTTAGAGAACCAGAGCTTTTGAGTGGCTTCTGTGTATGTGGAATAAATAATTCCATACCGAGCTTGGATAATTTCGGTGACGTTTTGTGAGATATCAGAGGGGTCAGGATGAGAGAAGCAGACAGACGCCCATGGAAATGAGGAAAAGTAATGTCGCATTTCGTCCCAGTTTGCGGAGTTGTAGTGCCAAACGATACGTGGATGTGATAACTGTGTGACCTCGGGTTGCATTGCACAGGAAGCGTGACAATGCCGTGGTCTGAACGACCATGGGGGGCAGTGACTGATATCTTATAGCAGTCAGGAATTGTAGTAAGAAGGAGATCCAAGGGATTTGAGCTGTGTGATGGGATGCGAGGAAAGTAAGTAGGTTGCTGAACCATATTGGCTAAAGAATTGCTGACTGCAAAGGTCTCCGCTACTCTTCCTTGTGGATCGGTTTTTGAAGATCCTAGCCATTCCTTATTATGGACATTGAAGTCACCAAGAATAGTGACCTCGAGGAAGGATATTCAGAAATCAGATGGTCGGTTTTTTCAGAAAGGTAGTCAAAGAGGTGGACAAAGTTGTTGTCAGAAGGTGACCGGTAAATGCAACAGATGAATTTAGTTGCAGCCCTGAGAGAGAGTTTTATCCATAGTATGTCTTTTCTTCCAGCTTCTAAATTGGGGAGACTGGTGCAGGGTAGATTGCTACGGACGTAAGCGCACACGCCTCCATGTAATCTAAAGGAAGTAAGGAGCTCATACCCCGGGAAATTAAGGTGATTAGTGGCTGTTTTGGCACTGATTTGAGTTTCAGTGAGGAAGAGGAGTTGGGGCCTATTAGCCTGGAAGAAATGGTGGACGGAGTTCAGGTTAGAATTTAGGCCACATATATTCGAGAAGGATATGTTAAATCTTGATGCTGACGCCCCCTGTACACCCCTCTCCCGGAGATCCGAATGGAGGGGTATTTTACCTCCGGAATCTTTTAGACAAGGCGGAGCCATCATCATTTTTGCTTGTAAGGGAAACCGACTCATACACCAGAACCGGAAACGTCCGTTGGGACTTCACCGGCCCCTTGATGTAAGGGGTGGTACCTCCTCGGGCGTGAAAAAATCCTTTACTGTCACGTAAAGGAAAAGTCCACTACCACCTACCATATTGCAAGTATACCACACCAGTCAACTATTAAAGAGCTGACCAGCTCTAGAACTTGCTTACTTGCTTAAAGTAGAAACAATGTACCATATTTTATCAAAATAACTTATTCTTTGAAAATCTACAAAAAATTTTTGAAAATAAACTTAAAATGTTTCCAAGAAAACTGGTTTCCTAGCCAACAAACCTTAGGTAAATAGCAAATTGAGTTATTGAAATTTGAAGCATATGTTGAAAATTCGCTACCAAAATGCCCTTACTACGTCTCGATTAATTTTCTTACAAACATGCATCATATTTCGATTAGAAAATGCAAAAACGCAATAATGTAAGTTCATATAAAAGTATATATGTTCGAAAACAAAAATTTTTGGGTATCACCAATATCACCAACAACTTATGGGCCATCCTGTGATCGCCAAACTAATTTTATGAGATGCAGCTCAAGACACTCTATAATTAACGTCTAGAACTTTTTCCTGTAACTTGTATAATAACAGTTATATTGAGCTTTAGCATAGACATGAGTCAGCCTGTATATATGTAAATAGATTTTTTTTAAATTATTTTTGAAAACCTGCCAACAAGATACCCAAAACTGAAGGTTAAAAATTAGGCACATAATGCGTTTTTGATGTAGGAGAATCCTAGCTGTACCCGTCGCCTGAGCCCACGACACAAGGTTATAATTTATAGCTGAGTGGCCAAGAGCATAGTATGCAGCCAACGGGCCATCTAAATTAAGGTAGGACTTTAGTCTTTAGAATGCAAAAACATGTGTTTAATCTTGAGCAGACTGCATCAACATTACTGGAAGAGGAGAAAACTCTGTCAACTATTGTTCCCAGAAATGATGTGGATACAACAGAAGTTAAAGAGCTGCGATTGAAGTTAACACTGGTGTCAACACGGGACCCAACTTAGTTTGAAAATGCAGCAAATGTGTTTTGTCATAGTTTATAATCATACGGTTTTTTGTACACCAGCTGCTGAATTCATGTAAAACGTTATTAATTTTGTTATAGAGAGATGGAAGATTTGAGGTTGAGACTAAAATGTACGTATCGTCAGCGTACATGAATACCAGTCCATTTGATATGTTTTGGCAAGTCGTTAACATAAAGCAGAAACAGCAGCGGGCCCAAAATGCTTCCTTGTGGGGCGCCAGTGTTTAGGACTTTTGAGTCTGATAAGGCGTTGCTGTTAGAGGTTTTTGTACTTTCACAAGTATCTAGCTATTCAGATAAAGTGTGCTTGTTGGCAACAGCACACAGATTTGACTACTGACAGCTGTCTTCCTGTCAGTGTCCCCAGACACACAAAAAAAATTTTACGTTGCATGAATACCTGTTCTGTTACATATTTTATTTAACTCCTTTCTTTTGTTAATTCAACGAGTGTATCAATATCACAACAGGTTATGGGCCCAGGCACGGTGTAAAAAGGACTGCTGTGTTGGGTACCGGCGAAAAAATAAGAAGGGCGTTCGCGTGTTCTGGAATCTGCGTGTGTCGCGTTCGAAAAGTAAAAACGTGTGTCGTGTCGTTTTGTCGTAATTTCATTCGTCGAAATTCAAAAATTTACGAGAACAATCATGGGTAATAAAATGATATTGGAATTATTAGCAAGTTTGATGGTACAAACTACGCCCAATGGAAATTTCAAGTCAAGTGCGCCTTAAGAGCGAAGGACATTTACGAAGTTGTTGATGGCGCAACTCCGAAACCAGCTACTGGTGCCCCTGAGATGTCTGCTTGGAATAAGAACGACGCTCAGGCGATGTTCACCATTACAGCAGCGATGGATTTAAACCAAATTACACTGGTTGAAATCTGTGTCGGCCAAAGAAATGATAAAAAAGCTAGACTCCATATACTAACAACAGATTGAAACAAATAAAATGTTGGTACATGAGAAGTTTTCACAGTACAAAATGGATCCAAAGGATAGTGTCGCTCATCACATTTCAAAAATCTTAAATTTGGCGAAGAGAATAAAAGAAGCAGGTGAATCAATAAGTGATGCTGCTATAATGACCAAGAATCTGAATACGTTGCCTCCTAAATTCAAGAATATTAGGCAGGCATGGTTGTCGCTTGACGAAAAGAAGCAATCCATATCGAATTTACTCGTCTGATCGATGAGGAAACTAATCTTAGTGTTATGGAAGAAACAGAGAATGCCGTAACGTCCATGAGTTTCAAAGCAAGTAATAGACAGCAAGAGCCAAGTGTAAGTGGCCAAAAGCTGGCATCTTGTGCTAGAATTGTCAAAAACGAGGTCATATTGCTAGAAACTGTAGGCTACCCAGAAAAAGTGATTATGAGAGTAGAAGTCACAGCAGCAACCAAACAGGCTCTAGTAATAGTCAAGGGAGCATTTTTACAGTAACTGAAAGTGAATCGGCTTTTAATACAGTCAGCCAAACTGATGTGTCATATGATAATGATGTCTGGATAATGGACAGCGGTGCCTCCGTCCACATGTGTTTTAGGCGTGAATTCTTCAAAGAATTATCTGAGGAATCAGGTTTCACAGTCATGTTAGGAAATGAGACCTCACTGCAAGTGAAAGGAAAAGGCTCAATAAGAATCCAGAAGTTGCTTCATGGACAGTGGTCTAATGCAAGTATTAAACATGTGTTGTATGTTCCAGAACTAAAGAGAAATTTATTTTCGGAAGGTGTATTGACCAAAAATGGTATGACAGTTATAAAAGAAGGACAAAATGCTAAAGTTTTCCAAGGACAATTGTTGGTTGCCATAGGTGTGGAAGGTGAAAATAACATTTACAAAATGCTATTCAGAACTGTAGTTGCACATACCTATCTCACTTCAAGTAGTGACATTAGTTTGAAGACGTGGCATGAAAGACTTGGACATGTTAATGTAAAGACTTTATGTGACATGCTGTCTAAAGGTGTTATATCCGGTATTAAACTAGGTGATATTAACAAGTTCTTTTGTGAAGCTTGTTGCTATGGCAAGCAACAAAGACAGTCATTTGAAAAAGACAAGAGACACTTGGGTTGTATGCCAGGTGACAGGGTTTTCAGTGATGTTTGTGGATCTATGTCACCCGAAAGTGTTCGAGGTGCTAGGTACGTTGTAAACTTCAAAGATGAAAGTACTGGTTATAGGGTTGTATAGTTTATAAAGCACAAAACAGATGTTCTAGAATGTTTCAAGACTTATAACTCAAAGATAAAGAATAAGTATGGACACTCAGTGCATATTCTTCATGTAGATAACGGTACTGAATATCAAAATAAGGACTTTCATGCTTACTTTGAAAAGGAGGGCATCGAGTTAGAATGCACTGCTCCATACACACCTTAACAGAATGGTTCAGCGGAGCATGATAACCGTACTATTATGGAAAGTGCTCGATCAATGATATATAATGCAGCATTGCCCAAATACTTGTGAGCTGAAGCTATTAATACAGCTATTTATTTATTAAACAGAACTGTCAGCACAATAAATCCAAATGTGACTCCATTTGAACTATATACTTTGCAGAAACCAACTTTGAGCCATGCAAAAATATTTGGTTGCGAAGCCTTCGTACATATACCTGACCAGAAGAGATCAAAGTTAGACATGAAAAGTAAAAAAATAATATTTGTTGGATATGATGGAAATTCTACTGACTACTGACTCTTAGATCCAGTCTCAAAGAATATAATCATCTCAAGAAATGTTGTTTTTAATGACAATAAGTTAAATAAGCGAGACGATGAAAATGGTGTTGTGCACATCGAAGCTGAGGATAAAGAGGAGACTCTTGAAGATGCGGTAGGTGATGAAGAGGCTGCAGAAGAAGTGGAAGGCACTGAAGCGGTCATAGAAGGGGAAGTTACAGATGAACAAGAAGTTGAAGTGATGCCATTGTTAAGACCAAGAAGAAAACTGAAGTTACCTCAAAAATTGAACGATTATGATTTAAATTTTGTTGAAACGGATATACCTAATACATATAAAGATGCAATTGGGGGTGGTGACTCAAAAAAAATATGGAATGAAGCCATCCATGAAGAACTTGAAGCACTGAAAGACAACTCTTCATGGGAATTAGTACCACTTTCAGATGGTGAACAGACCATTGATTCCAAGTGGGTCTTTAAGGTAAAAAGAGATCAATCTGGTAATATAACACGTTACAAAGCACGTTTGTGTGCTAGAGGTTTTAATCAACGTGAAGGTATTGATTATCAAGAGATATTTTCACCTAAAACCAAATATGACTCTATAAGAATATTGTTAGCCTATGCGGTAAGAAACAATTTTCAAATCAGGCAGTTCGATATAAAGACTGCATTTCTCTATGGAGACTTGAAAGAGACAATATTTATGAAGGTTTGGAAGTTAGTGATTCGAATATTGTATGCAAACTAAAAAAATCACTCTATGGACTTAAACAGGCCCCACAGTGTTGGAATAAAAAGTTTAGTGAATTCCTGTAAAATTTTGGTTTTAAGCAAGCATCATCGGACAAGTGCATGTACATTGGTAATGTTACTCATGAAAAAGTAATTGTGATTCTATATGTGGATGATGGACTGATTTTTTCAAGAAGTACTGATGCCATTGAACTCTTGATAACTACACTAAAAACTATGTTTAAATTGACAGAAAATCAAATTGGATACTTTGTGGGCATGGAAATTAAACAATAGTGACTGTTCAATTTTTGTGTCAAAGCAACTATGTGCATCAAATTTTGAAACGATTTGGACTTGAAACTGCTACACCTGTTAATACTCCAGAAGATGTTAGCTTTAATCTAAGCTATGGTGCTGGAAAACCCCTAGAAGAGGACGAAGTACCCTATAGGCAAGTTGTTGGCTCACTAATGTTCCTAGCAATAGTCAGTCGTCCAGACATTGCACATGCAGTAAATGTAGCAAGTCGCTTTGTTGTAAACCATACCACAGACCACTGGAATGCATTGAAGAGAATACTGAAATACCTTTTGAAAACACCTGACTATGGAATCCTTTATCAAAATGTTAATGCTTCAGATATTATCATTGGCTATTGCGATGCAGACTTTGGAGGGGATGTATCAACCAGAAAATCAACCAGTGGTTATGTGTTTATGATGAATGGAGGCCCAATCACTTGGTGTAGTAGAAAGCAACAATTAGTGGCCTTATCCACTACTGAATCTGAATATATTGCTGCTTCAGAAGCAACTAAAGAAGCTGTGTGGTTGAGGCAGTTTTTGGAGGACATTAGAGAAGACGTTTCAAAGCCTATAAAGCTGTACATTGACAACCAGAAGGCTATTAAGCTGATCAAAAATCCAGAGTTCCACAATAGGACAAAACATGTAGATATTCGTTACCACTACATCCGTGAGAAGTTTGAGGAAGGTCGCATTGAGCCAGTGTATGTTGATAGTGCCCATCAGGCTGCAGATATTATGACTAAAGCAGTTCCCAAGTGCAGATTTGAGAACCTGAGAGTGCTGCTAGGACTATATTATAAATAAGTGAATTTTACATTCTTGAAATATTCTCAGTTTATTACATAGAATATTTTGTTTCTTCTTTTATTTTACTTTTCAATTAAGATATATTTTATGTTTATTTTGAGATTCAAAAAGTGGGAATGTTAGAGGTTTTTGTACTTTCAGAAGTATCTAGCTATTCAGATAAAGTGTGCTTGTTGGCAACAGCACACAGATTTGACTACTGACAGCTGTCTTCCTGTCAGTGTCCCCAGACCAAAAAAAAAAACACTAACCTATTATGATAATGTAGATGTTTTGTTTTACGTTGCATGAATACCTGTTCTGTTACTTATTTTATTAAACTCCTTTCTTTTGTTAATTCAACGAGTGTATCAATCAAACAGTTGCCCATCCTAACAAGTTTCCTGTTAGACAGAAATGACCGAATCCAGTTGTTCAAATTCCCTCTATTTCCCATATAATGCAGTTTGTCACAAACAAAGCTAGAGTTTATCGTGTCGAACGCACGGGACAGATAAAAAAATAACCCCACAGTGTATTCCTTCAAATCAATCTTTTCCAATGTCGCCTGCACAAAATCAGTCACAGTTGACTCCACGGAGAGCCTCCTACAGAAACCATACTGTCGGTTCGAGATTAAGTTGTTTTCATTCAAGTATTCTTGCATTCTTTGCTAAACTATTTTTTCGAATATTTTTGAGAAAATACTTAGCGACACAATAGGTCTATAATTATCGATATGGTTTTTATCTCCCCCTTTATGCAGAGCTATGATAGCAGCAACTTTCAATCGTGTGAGAAATTCACCCCGAAGTAATGACAGGTTAATCACTTTAGTTAGAGGCATCAATAATTCATCACACAATTTAAAAATAAACGATGGAATGCCATCCAACCCAGCCGATTTCTTATTTATTAAGCCCAGAATAATATTCCTAACTTCTTCCTCAGTAACTGGACGTGCAAACATTGATGACTGGGGACAATTACCCAACACAGTATAACAATCCGAAAGGCCATTTTGAAAAGGACCGTTTAACTTAGAAGCAACGGCAGTATAAAAAAAAATCCACAAACATATTAGCCCCAACCGTGGAGTCATTTATTTCAACACCATCATGGGTGAGGGAAACTTCAGATACCTCACCTTTTTTACTTCTTACTAAATTCCAAAGCACTTTGGGCTTATTATCCGAATTAGACACCAATTGTGAAAAATAGTTTCGTTTTTTATCAACTATTAATTTGTTTAGTCTTATGCTACTGATCCTATAGTAATCCCTGAGCTCTCCGCTGCTATATTTTTTATGTAATATATATATATATATATATATATATATATATATATATATATATATATATATATATATATATATATATATATATATATATTCGACTTAATCGCAACCGGAAATTACCACAACGGCGCACACCACAAGAAAGTGTATGTAACGTAGAGTAATGATCTGAAAAAAAACTACGGGCAATCCATAAAGAACAGATTAATTGAGAAATTAAGTTATCAAAAACACACGATTTGCATGATTCGAACTGTCAATTTTCAGCAATGTTGCCACATGTAATATTTTATCCCAAGAATGTTTTGCTGCTTTAACGAAATAAAAGATCTAAAATGCTTTTTACACACAATCCTGCCGACCTGAGCTTCTGGACGACAACACCACCTATCTGCAATTTAATCCCAAGAGTGTTTTGTCGCTGTAACGAAATAAAAGATCTCAAATGCTTTTACACACAATCCTGCTGACCTGACCTTCTGGACCTAACAACACCGCCTATCTGCATCAAATATGTCAACAAAACAACAATCATAGCCTCAGGTGCAAAACTATGTTTTTGTTGCAAATCAAAACGTTTTAATTGCATTTATCATTGAAAGGTTATTAAAAATGAAATATACCACATTGTTTAACTTTATTAAGGTATGTACAACTGTTTTTAGGCCATATTCTATTATAATCACGTTAGTATGTAGTTGCGGTTAAGTTGACCGTTCCCGATATGGGTTCTACAGGTCCTAGTTCACGCTCATTTCAAATAAAATTTTCTAAATTCAAAAGTCGGAATCTCATTAGTGAATTTTTTTTAAGAAAATTCACTAAAAAACATTCCAAAAATTTACATTTTCCCTTGATTCACTTGATATTTCTAACAATATAAGAAAATAACCCTTTTTCCAGTAAATAGAAGTGTCAACTGTCATTACCCTGAAAAATTGAATCGTTTAGCCCGACATCACCTTTGATTTTAATTTTACTGTTAAAGCTGCAACCAAACGTAAACTTGTCTTATTAACAAAAAATAAAACAGGACAAATCTTTATTATTAGATTTGTTAGTTGTTAATCCAATCAATAATGCATATGATAATGTTGATGTTAATGACTGTACATACCTGAATAGAGGTTAAAATAGCAGAAACATCATAAGTAGGACTCCATCGGTTTTGTAAAATATCTAAGCAGATACCACCGTCTGCGTAAACATTGGGATGGAACATGTGGCTAACAAATCGGACTGTGGGTGGTTTGTTGGGGTACTCTTCTGTAAACTCAATCGTTAATTTAAATGTGCCGTCCTCGAAGGGGGTATCGTGAGGACCAAATATCACTGCGTTCCATATCATTATGTTATTATCAGTAGGAGCTCCGCTGACTCCAGTTGGAGGGTCTTCTTGTAATCTAGAAAATAAAACAAACAACATAACGATCGAATAACAACACTTCACTCTCCGCTTTCTACATCTCAAACCGTGTGTCTAAAAAAAAATCACCATTATGAATCACAATTACAAACCGTTTAAAATCTCTCATAAGACGTCGTCGAGCTGGCGTAGACATTTTATGCAAGTAAAATAAATATATCACTAGGTTATGATGAAAACTAGGAATTATTGTTTATTAGGTACTACGAAAATTTTTTATTTTTATAACTTATTCACTGTCCAATATACATAAAACTTCCACTTGCGTGACATTCGAGTAAGTACATACGACATACGAAGTACGTGCCTGAGTGAAATTTATAAACAAAAATACCACTAGGACTATAGGACCTGTCAACTGAATGACTGACGTTGGTATTACGATTTTACGAAATATACGACGCTGCTCATCATATAACAATAATGCTTTTGTCCAATGTAGCCCTGAAATGCGGTCGACCGTATGCAAACAGCTTGTAAATTCCGCTCGACAGGCTTAGACGGTTAATAAACCTGGATATGTCTAATTTTTGGCGCAAGACTGGCTGTTTAAAATACACAATATCAGACATACTACTTAAAGTGCTGTTTAGTATAAAAAATACATTGACCAAATAAGTAATCTTTGAAACTATCGATAATACAAATGATATACCTTACTACGTAGTTAAGAGTACCGATCTTATTTTGTAACCAAGAGCTACTTACGTAGCTAAGAGTAGCGATTTCATTTTGTAACCAGGTTTTGATAATTGTACATAACTTTTAAATCATAATTCTTTAAAGCCCATTATAATTAATTTAACACAATGATCATAAGTACAGTTGGAGAAATCCAAATCACCACAACACATGTTTTTAAAGATCTGACGCTCGTTTCACTAACAAAGTGACAACTTTGTTAGTGAAACGAACGCCAGGTCCCTAAAAATATGCTGTGGTGGTTTGGGTTTCTCTAAGTGTACTTATCAGTGCTCATCACAAGATCCAATCTTCACTTATGGAAAAATGAACATAACAAATCTTGCCTTCTTTCGCACAAAGAAAAGCAATGCAAAATGCTGATACTCTAACTACTAAATGCATTTTTTATTTTGTACTGTTAACCAAAGTGGAAACAATAATTTAGTGATACCTGAAGAAGGCACTTATGGCAAAAACGAAAGTTTATAACACATTAAATAATGTGCCCAATAAAATTGTTTCCATGGTAATAATGTCTAATAGGGCTCTATTTTTGTGGCTTAAATTCAGAAAAAAAAACATAACAACACTCTTTTACATACAGACTTGGAGACTACTTCTCTGGCTTCACTGTTGGTTTTTGTAGTCTTCAAGTCTGTATGTAGTATGGACAAGTTTCACCAAGTAAGGGCAACAACAATCAATGAACACTCTTTAAGTTTCTGATTTTTTATTTTAAGCAAAATAATGTTGTTTTCAGTTATTAACTCTCAATTTTGATATAAAGTCCAATTTCTAATTACAATATTTATGTAAGGCTAGATGTATTCTCACCATAATTGGAAATGGAGACCGGTTTCGACCTAATTAGAGCTCGTCGGTGGTGGCGACCCTGTCGTATATATCGCAATGTTTTAGTAGGCTGGCTACCATGGCCGTATTACTTTATAGGTGTATTTTCTCTGCAATTAGTATAGGGCACTGACAAGCTCCAATTAGAGCGAAACCGGTTTGCGTTTCTAATTATGGTGAGAATACATCTAGCCTTGCATACATTGTCTCTGTGTTAGGGAATAAATGGGCCAGGGCTGACAATTTACAACAAATTTTGGTTGTACACAGTCTCTATTTATAACATTTTGTGTTAATTGGAGCTGTCTTGACAACATACTACCTAGTTCCGCACCGATATGGCGACTCTGTCGTATAGCTCACAACGTTCTACAATATTTACTTAAGTTTTTTTAATGTTTTGGGTTAGTTGAAAGTAAGTTGTGAAATGTCAACAAAGCTACATAACAAGGGCAAACTACGCAGTACGCAGCACAAAAAGAAAACACTCGCAGTTTGCCGCAATGACATAATAACTCTAGTTGCTGTATCATGTCTGTCATGGCTTACCGCTGCTAAAATTCAGCAATGTCGTCTAACGTCAAAGAGCATACAGTTCCTAGGTAAATTTTAGTAGTCTTGGACGCATTATTATTATTATTCTCTATTTATAGTAGTCTCTATAGACCATTGAAAATTCTATTATCAAATACTATATAATGAAAATAGGGGATTCGACTATGCTTTAGCATTGGTGATTTTTGTGACAAGTGTACTAGCGCCTCCACGCGTGAAGTACTGACAACTGACCGGGTAATTTGAATTGTATATTTACCTGCATGTTCTTAATTTAGACAATTGGTTTATTATAGATGAATATACAAACTTGTACATGACAAAACAGTGAAATTTTTCTGATTATATAGTTACAAATTGCATTCTCGCAACAATTAGAACCGTAGACCGGTTTCGCTCTCATTAGAGCTCTTCAGTACGGCATACCAATTGTAGCAAAAATGCACCAAAAATAACACGGCTATCGTATAGCCAGTCTTAAAACACTAAGTGAGTGGTGAACGTGTCGCCACCTAGTTCGGAACCAAGTACTATGTTGTCACGCCCGCTCCAAATAACACAGAGTGTTAAAAATAGAGACGGTATACAACTAACTAACAATTAAAAAAATTGTTAGCCCTGGCCCATTTCTACCCCAATATAGGGACAAAGTATGTAAGACTAGATGCATTCTCGCAACAAATAGAATTTGTATCAACAATCAGCTTGAAACCTAAATGAATTCAGCATGAATAATTCTGCAAATTTCTCTTACCCATAATCTTATTTAATTTAAATTTAAACTACTACCTTGAAACCGTCGTTAAACTACTATTTCAAGGGTAGGGATAGGAATATACTGAAAGCTGTTTCTGAGGATATTAACTTACAATCTGTACTTACCTATAAATAATTGTTCTAGGTATAAATGGTAGCACAGTACTCAATTTGCTATTTCTCTACATAAAAACTGTCTTATTAATCTAATATTTTAAAATATGTAACTGATATACTTAGGACATAATTAAGAAATTGTGCAGATGAAAGGTGAGACTAACTCTTACTTCCGTGAATAAATCTATTATAGGGCTGAACCTGCTATATCCAATAATTAAAAGCCTTTGCCAAGTAAAATAATTTTAAACGTGAAAAAACGTGACAATTTATATGCCATGCTGAAATAAAATAACTGAAAAACTGACCCGATTTTCCTGGCCAACAAACTTCTTCAAGGTATTTAGCCACCTACCAAGATATAATTATTTACAAAAAGCCTTTCGACAAAACTTACAAAAAAAAATTGTAAACAACTTTGTTGCGAAAATCCAAAAACATTTTTACAATAACTCATTAAACATTAGGTACTAATTACCAAAATTTTACAAAAATTTCACAAACAATGATTTCTACATAAACAAATAAAGTTCGCTACCATAACGCACTTGCTGCGTCCAGATTTTTTTTCTTACAAACATATATTATATTTCGATGGAAAATGCAATAACATAAGGCGTGTTTGATTTAAAAAAAAATTGTATCACCAACGACTTAATGGGCCACCCTGTGATTGTAGAAATATTTTTTTCAGATGTAGCTCAAGACAACCTATAATTAATATATACAAATTTTTTTCATATCTTTTATAATTACGGCTATATTGAGCTTTATTGATTTTTTACGAAAATTTGAAAAAATTATATACATTAAACGATAAACTCTATAGCTAAGGCTACTGCCAAGCATCAGAGAAAGGGTCTATTTGAAATGAATTTTCTGGAAATATTTTAGTAAAATGAAGGACAATGACGGTTGAAACTAAGACTTCAGGGTTTGTAAAACATTCTTCTTGAGACATTTTATTTCCATAGCCCGTATTAGATTCAAGTTCTTTGCTAAATGTGGCTGATTTTGAGGTTTTAAATCGCAACTTTGACGTTTTGAGGAAAACCCCAATTTATTTTTCTTTAATTGCCTGTAACTTTTTTGTATTTTGAGCTACAGGGCTAAATTTTGGTAGGTAACTTACATATAAGAGCGTAAGCCCGTGTATCAAATTTGGTTGCCCCTACTTTGTTAATTCCGGAGATATAAATTTTTTTCAAAAGAAAACACAAAATTTTCCGGGAAAACCTTGGCAGATTTTTCTGGATAACGAACTTATCCAAGCCATTTGCAAAAGGAATTATATATATATATATATATATATATATATATATATATATATATATATATATATATATATATATATATATATATATATATATATATATATATATATATATATATATATATATATATATATATATATATATATACATATAAAAATTGAAACTGACCCCGGATATGTGTTCTGGGGGGCTTAATTAGCGCTCATTTGAAGAAATTTTTTCAAAATTCAAAAGTCGGGATCTCCTCATTAGTGAATTTTTTTAAAGAAAATTCACTAAAAAGGATACAGAAGAATATAGAAAAACAGTTTTCTTATATCATTTATTATTAATGCAAAACTTTTTTTGCCTTGACATTTCTTTTTTTGTTATATATACACTGGAACAAGTTATGATTGAAGCCTTTCAACCATCCATTTACGAAGTTTATCTATAAATAGGTACATGATGGTAAATATTACACAATAAATTATCTTCTGCGAACTGTACATATTGGCATAAGAGTGATTCTTTAATTTGTCTTCTTCAACAAATTAATTCTTTTGGAAGTGACATTGAAATGTAAAATGCACCTTGTGTCTTCAATACTATATCCAAGTTCTTTTTTAAAACAGTACCCTTTTCTTGCATCTATAGTACAAAATTATCGTCAATCCGTGTTATAGTTATTGTTTAATATTAATTATTAGGCGAATTTGTAAAAAAATTCGCTGTAACAAAAGAAGACACAAAAAATCATATTCACGTTTCGCCATCCTTTGGAAACCTATGAAATGTCTTTGATAGATTTAGCACTTATAATTCGAACAATTATAGATTGCACATACCCAACCACTAACATTTGTTGTAAAAAACACAGCTCAAACTTAATTATACACAGTTAAACACCAGCAATTGCTAGTGTTACACGTTCTCGAACGACATATCATCAGTACTATCTGCTAGGGGCGCTGATATTCTTTGAAACACGATATCAGCCGGAGTGTTTTGTATTGTCATTATATAGTATTTGATAACACATCAAGGGTCCGGAAGTGGCATTACGAATCATTGCATGTCCCAGAATGGTGCTTCAAGATGGAGGACAATAGTTTCCGTTTCAACAGTGGCGTACTATTTTTAGGGGATACTAAGTATGACAATTCCAAACTTTGATATTCAAATTGTATTTTAGTGAATTTTCTTTAAAAAAATTTACTAATGAGGAGATCTCGACTTTTGAATTTTGAAAAAATTTCTTCAAATGAGCGCTATTTAGGACCCCTGGAACCCAAATCCGAGGTCAGTTTCAGACTTTATATGTTATATATATATATATATATATATATATATATATATATATATATATATATATATATATATATATATATATATATATATATATATATATATATATATATATATATATATATGTTTATATATTTATGTGTCACACCTATAACTAAAAAAATAATGGACCGATTTTGATAAAATTAGGTGAGTACCTTCCTTTCGCGAGTGGCTTGGATAAGTTCGTTAGCCAGGAAAATCCGCCGAGGTTTTCTCGGAAAATTTTGTGTTTTCTTTCGAAAAAAACCGAATTTTTTTAATATTTTTGGAATTAACAAAGTAAGGGCAACGAAATTTGGTACACGGGTTTATATCATTATAGGTAAGCTACGTACCAAAATTTAGCGCTGTAGGTTAAAGGACAAAAAAGTTAAGGCATTTAAAGAAAAATAAATTTGGGTTTTCCTCAAAACGTCAAAGTCGCGATTTTAAACGTCAAAATTGTTAATATTTAGGCAATGAACCTGAAATTAATATGATCTATGGAAGGAAAATGTCTCAAGAATAATGTTTTACAAAGCCTGAGCTCTTAGTTTCAATCGTCATTGTTCTTCATTTTACTAAAATAGTCCCAGAAAATTCATTTCAAATAGACCCTTTCTCTGATGCTTTAGCAGTATTGTTGGCTATAGAGTTTATCGTTTAATGGTATATCATTTTTGTCGAATTTTCGTAAAAAAATCATTAAAGTGTAATATATCCGTTATTATGCAAATTACGAAAAAAAGTTGTATACATTAATTGTAGGGTGTCTTAAGCTACGTCTTAAAAAATATTTCCACAATTACAGGGTGGCCCATAAGTTGTTGGTTATTCAAATTTTCTTTTTTTTAGTAGATTTTTTTAATAGAACACGCCCTATGTTATTGCATTTTTGTATTTTCCATCGAAATATAATACATCTTTGTAAGAAAAGAAATTCGGGACGCAGCAAGTGCGTTATGGTAGCGAATGTTCATTAAATGCTTCAAATTTTGAATCAATTTGCTATTAACCTATAAGGTTGACCAGAAAACTAGTTTTTTCGGGAACAATTTAAGTTTACTTTCGGAAATTTTGTACATTTTCAAACACTAAAGTTATTTTGATGAAACATGGCACATTGTTTCTAATATATAGATTATACTGGTAACCAAATTTGGTGCCTGCTTTCATTAAAAAGACATATTTGCTATTAAAAACATTTTAATGAAAATTCACTACCATAACGCACTTGCTGCGTCCAGAGTTTTTTACATTATTCAATACTTCATCAAGCCATATTGACACGTTCATAGGAACTGTGATATTTTGCTGATAAATTACAAAATCCATTGGGAAATTTTCAGTGAACATTTCATTATGCATTTCTTCGGGGATCGAGTATGGTAATAACAATAATGTGAAAAAGAGAATTTATTCACATGAAACACGGTTATTGATAAACACATATCTGCAAGTATATCTCAACGAGATATCTACATTACACATACAGAAATATAAGTGTGTTTTGGTTTCTTCAACGTCGGTCTATTTCCGCCACAATGGCCAATCACCGACGCCAAGGAGCAGTTTCACCTCAGTCTCCTAGTAATTTTGCCAAACCCCTGCCTTTATGTAAGGAGGGAGTGAATTTTTAACGTGCCCAGCATCGCACGGACACGGGATAGACAGCTTTACGCCCTCTCCGAATGGCGGAACGTGCAGACATTCAACTTGCTCAAATACAGTACCAGAACCTCGGTCGATGTTAATTTACTACAGTTTGGTGCAAAAACGTCAAGAAGTACGAGAAAAATTACTATGAAAATTCTATAATTTTTCTCCAGTAAATGTGAAACTGGAGATTTGAAACGTGAAAATTAGTATAACTATTGCTGTGTATGAATGGTAAATATTTTACAAAATGTATATTAGAATGTTCTAGATTTATGCTACTCTTATCATTTGTTAAAATAGTTGCAAAAATGCCTCTAAAATGGATCTTACATATTACAAATAAATAACTGAAGACCATTATGGGTTATCTACCCCTAATTGCACTTTTCTGGCTATGCCTATGATAGTCAAGGGGTTAGACGCCTGGTTCATGAACGAAGAAACGTGGATTCAAATGTTAGTGATTGATTGAATTTCCCTTTTAACCATTTTTGTTTAAATTTTTTCGTCTGATTCAATTTAACGTT
This sequence comes from Tillus elongatus, assembly GCA_964006375.1. Lineage (NCBI taxonomy): Eukaryota > Metazoa > Arthropoda > Insecta > Coleoptera > Cleridae > Tillus > Tillus elongatus. The sequence continues at coordinate 36,428,161 of OZ023262.1, read as the reverse complement.
ATTTGATCAGATTCTGTAATCCCAATATTTTTATAGCGACTTTTTGTTGAAAAAATCACAAACGAAAGGTAGGGACTTTTAATTCAAGTTTAATAACAACTGTTGTTGCTCTTAGTTGGTAATATCGTCCCACAGCGTAGACATTTGTGACTTCAGGAGAGTATATTTTCTTCTCTGCAACCGGACACAATTTTTACAGCATCGACAGGCAAAAGAATTTTCTCTGTGAATTTTTGTATGAAAAATTATCCAATTGATGGAACATTTTTTAAACGAAATTCGTCCATAATAAGGTTTCAATTTTATTTTTGGTGCAAACCAATTATTTTATTTCCAATTTCAATTACATGTTAGGTATGTAATTTTAATTTTATTAATTCTGTTAGCAAAATTTTTTGTAAAAAATATTTGCAGGTTTTTACAGAATATTTTTTAGTTCCGCAGAAATCATTTTTTGTAATTTTTTATGTGAAATTTTGGTAATTACTGATAAATGTTTAATAAGTTATTATAAAAAAAGTTTTTGGATTTTCTTAAACAGCTAAATATATGAAAACTACTACATTTTACTAATATACATTTATTCGGAATAATATAAACACAATATAAATAACAACTTAAAAGTATTACAGTTTTGAATTGTAGGTTTTCGTTTTAGTTCGGTTACAGGGATCCGAACAAAATGCTTCTAATTCCTCTATGGTATCTGGTAACTTACAATCTAAAGTCTCTGGCAGTTTTAAACTTAAAATTGCACCAACCAACGGTGCTATACCAAAAATTAATGGCGGCAACCAAGGCCGGACAATAACTAAGGACACAATATGCGGGGCTATCATTGAGCCTATTCTAGCACACATTGAAGCAGTACCAACCCCGATATTCCTCACTACAGTAGGGAAAAGTTCACCAGCGTAAATATACACCGTTGGGAAAGCTACCGCTAGTCCCATCATCCCTGTGGTACTTAAAACTGTTCTGAGCCAAGATACACTTGGTGGTACAACCGATATTAAAATGATACAGGATCCTGCGAGGATATTGGCTATCAGTAAGCTTCTCTTCCTCCCCCAGGCTTTGATGCACCATATTGTAAAGAACGTCGCAGGCAAAGTGATGATAGCACTCAAAGCAACGTTCATAAAGATATTACCTCCTAGTCTCCCCACCAAATAAGCGACACCAAAGAAGCAGAAACCACAGACGAACCAATTAAAACAGATACAGATTGTATTAACACGCATGTGCCTGGTTTTAACCAAACACGCTATGTTAGCGCTCTCTTCGGTTGGGTTAGCCTCCTGGATTGCAGTAGATTTTTGTAAGTATAGCTTTACGTTGTCTTTGATTTTATCAATTGGTAGCTTGTTTCTTTTGGCAGCTCTGGTCATTATATCTGTAGCCAGATCTTCTTCACCAGTTGTTAGTAGATACCGAGGAGATTCTGGGAGTAACCAATAGTAGATAACGAGGAATAGAGATGGCACTGATAATACTGCTTGAAAGTAGCGCCAGTCACGCAGGAAGTAGGCTATGAGCGGTAATGTTATATGGCCTACATTAAAAGGAATTTGGTATATTATTCCAAAAGTTGTACGCCATCTGATACCTGCAAAAGTAAATACTAGTGAATATTTTTACTTTATTTTTTACAATTATTTTACATTATGTACCTTAAGAACGTCCTAAGACTTGTATGATAGTATATAGGGTGTCAAAGATAGGTATTCTTCTTTTTGAAATAAGCCAAAAGAAGAATATAAATGCTGATATGCGGAGAGGTCTTCGTCAATAAACATTCTATACTTTTTTGTTTAATATCAACAAACATAAGCACAAGAGAGTACTTGGAAATTTAGAAGCCTCGGGTATTTATGAGATAAGTTGCAAAGATTGCAATCTTAAATACGTGGGTCAAACCAAAAGAGAAACATAGCCACCAGATTTCGTCAACATCTCGTACATTATATATATATATATATATATATATATATATATATATATATATATATATATATATATATATATATATATATGATAAGGTGGACAAATCCGTGTGTTAGCACAACATATATGCGATAATAATCACCACACTGGCAAAGAAAATTTGAAACTTGTCAAAAACTATGCTTGATTCCCTGATTCCCTCGAAAGTATTTATATATCAAGGTCGATTAAGAACAAAATTTCATTAAATCGTGCGGCACCTTTAATTTCAAGCCATTTATTTTCACTTTGCATTTGAACAGATAAACACTCGTGATTTGTCTGGCAGAATAATAAATTATTTTCAATAACTCGGCCGGTCTGTACAGATACTAAGCTCGATGTTTGGTTATCCACCCTTTCGTTTTCTTTGTATCTAAGAAGTTAGTATACATATTTGTTTTTACGTAGAATTAAAAATCAATATAAATACTTGTTTTTATGTAGAATTTCAGTTTAATTATTTATCCTTTTTTAAAGTTAACATTTTGAGCCAAACACTCGGTTTGTTTTTTTAAAAAGATAAGCGGCTGTTATTGAGCTGTCCGCCAGATGTGCATGTGGGCTGCCTTGAGTTGCTCCAATATTCACATAGTGAAATTTCTAGATCAAAAAGAACGTGTAGCTTCCTTAAATTTTTCGGTACCTTTCATTCCTAACCCATTATCCTTAGATTAGATAAAAGTTCATAAATTTGTCAACCAGAAGACTAAAGTAGTTCTTCGACCTCGCCCGATCAAGTATTGACACAATGGACAAACGATGGTCACCGACTCCAACTTTTACTTCAGCCTAAGTGGAGTATAATCTTTATCCTCGCAGACCACCAACTTCATCAGTTCATCATGCGATGCAAGAAAACGTTGTCGCATGTTTCTTTCCTGCTTAAAGCAGAGGTTCTCTGCCGCCTTCTTTCCGAGGTGTGTAAAGTCTTCTAACAGATGAGTTGGTGTGAAAGCACCTTAATTTCGTAAGAAGCCTTCTCGTGAGTCTGCCCAGTTCATCCAAGTCGGTGTTAGACCATTTGACAACTCCAAAAGAGTATGTCAATACTGGTACCCCCCAAGAGTTGATAGCAGCACAGAGGTTACCTCCGGAATGCTTAGTATTTATGAGCTTCGTGACTCCCTTCCTATATTCATCCTGGAACTCTTGCTTTAGCCGGCTATGATCCACCCGCTGGTTTTAAGGACTCCCTAGGTAGCGGTATGTCTCTTCAGGCGGTAGTTGCTCAATATCGCAGAAGGGCTATTAGTGACCTTCGACTGCCCCTCTCCTGACGTTGATTATAGCACATTTGTCGAGTCCAAACGACATTTTTATATCATTGCTAAAGATTTTAACAGTATTAATCAGTGAATGGAGCTTATCTTGTGTCTCTGAGTATAATTTTAGATCATCCATGTATAGTAAGTGGGATATTCTTCTTCGGTTTTTCATATTTAGTTTATATCCGGCTCCTGTTTTGTTTAGGACAGTCGACATGGGGTTCAGTGCCAAGCAAAACCACACTGGTGACAGAGAGTCCCCCTGAAAGATACCCCTCTCGATCTGCACTTTTCCACAATTTTTATTGGTCATCCATATGTTTGTTCTCCAAGTACTCATGAGATGTTGAAGGACGTTTCTAATCCTTGGGCAGATCTTGTAGATTTCAAGTACCTTGTTTAACCAATCGTGGGGTACAGAATTAAATGCTTTGCTGTAGTCAATGTAGCATACATGTAGATTTAGTTTTCTTCTCTCGGCTTGTTTTAGTAATACAGCGTCTATTGTTAGCTGGTGCTTGCAGCCTCATTATTATTATTATTATTATTATTATTATTATTATTATTATTATTATTATTATTATTATTATTATTATTATTATTATTATTATTATTATTATTATTATTATTATTATTATTATTATTATTATTATTATTATTATTATTATTATTATTATTATTATTATTATTATTATTATTATTATTATTATTATTATTATAGGTATATCTGCTATTTCTAATAGGTATTCTGATTCTTTTCCTACCGATGAGTTCCATTATGAGCACAAAACTTGTAACCATAGTTCCACCAGTGGCACAGGCAAGTAGGAATCTGCATATGATGAACATGTAGAACCAGGGAACTACAGCAGTACAAATCCCAGTAATTCCTTGTAAAATTACTGCCCATACTAGTGGGTTGCGTCTTCCAAACCTTAAAAAAACACTCATTACTAAAAGTGAAAATTAAAATGAAATGCAATTAGTCATGAAACAAATACGCTGCCATTACAATTGTTTACCGTAATGGTTTATTGATTTTTGTGAAGATGCAAACCCGCGAAAGTGAGTCAGTTTAGCGACAGCTACTGATGAAGATAATTTTTTTGTTAAAATACGTATCTAGAGCATATCTTTGTGTTATTATTTTGTGGTTTTTGGGGTGATTCCGTTTTTTTGCATCAGTTTGTTTAGTACATTGTCTATGTTTTCTGTATACAGTTGACCCGCGGTAATCCGGCCCCTGTCTAAACCGGGATCCTTTATAAGCCGGCATGTCTACAACAGTACATACAAAGCTAATTTACAAACTTATTTGCGACAAATCTTCGTCAATGCATGCTTAAACATGCTGTCACTTGTTCGCGGCACCATGACTTTTGCTAGACGCGTATTGTCCCAGTTTGGTTGTAAATATGATCCGCTGGCATTCATATATTGCTGTCGATCGTATAACGCATATCCACAACTGTGTCCATTAGACGCTCAAAAGTGGCTGGAGCATTACACAACCAATTGGCATGACGTTGAACTGCCACAGTCCACTACCAGTGGTAAACGCAGTCTTTTCTTTCTCTTTGGGCTCAATCTCGACTTGCCAGTAGCCACTTTTCAAGTCGACTGTCGAAAACCATCTTGCATCTGCCAGTGTATCAAGTGTATTATTAATTCTGGGAAGTGGATAGCTGTCTTTCTTAGTGACATCATTTAATCTACACAAAATCTTGTGGAGCCATCTTTCTTTTAACTAACACTACTGGAGAGGCACAAGGGCTTTGCGATGGTTCTATAACTCGTACCTGCTCCATCTCCCTTAGCATGGTGTCAACTTTGTGCTGTTTTGCTTATGGTACCTTTCGCGGTGGTTGCTTGATTGGTACAGATATCCCAGTCTCAATGCGATGGCGTACTAGGTCTTCCAAAATCGTTCTTATCGGTTACGAAAACGTTGCGATATTTGGACAGCAGTTTAGCCACTGCTTGCTTTTGTTGTGAAGAAACATTTCCATTAGCTTCTGCTAAGACATCGCGTAGATGTTCTGGAAGTGGTTCATCCGGGATGGGCGAGGCTGGGTTTTATTGGTCGTGGCAACGCCGTATGATGGTTACTGGCGAGAATGTTCCGATTTCGGACACTTTGGAAATCTTCTGATCAAAGCTCTTAAGGTTGGCTATTCTGACAGTTGCCAGCTCTTTTGCTTGAATAAGAGTTTTACCGACTAGTAGAGCTTTCTTAAAAAGATCGTTGTCTTCTGGTTCTATAATACCCACCACTTGTCCCAAAATGTCTCCAACTATCTTCACCGGGACAATGCTTTCACTCTGGGCTCTCACAACTACATCTTCTTTGGCCGTGACTTTTCGAATCGCAAGGTTATTGACAGTCGACATGACTACTTGCTCATCACCGATATTTAAAACATTGTTCTCGAGATTTAACTTGACACAATGACTTTGTAGAGCATCTAGTCCAAGTATAATGGGGTCTGATATGGCGGAAACAATAACTCGCTGTTTGGTTTTCCAAGCTCCAATTTGTAGCCTGACCTCAGTCTCAGCAAATACACGAATTTGTTCGCCACCAGCTGCGGTCACTTTGTAGATTATTTCTGGCTCTCTCACCCGCCATCTTGGTACTATATCACGATGGATAATCGTTGTGGATGCGCCAGTGTCTACAACCATTTGAGCCTTCTTGTCGCCGATGTATCTGTCCACGATGAGCGTGTTGCCAGAATCGTTGACCAGTTAAATAGTTGTCAATTTCGGGGCATCGTAGTGGGCAGCCAGCTCTCGCCCTCTAAAGCTAGCTGCATTTAGTTTTCCTGTGCGTTGGTTGAAGATGGCCTTGGAGCCCGGCATTCACTTCTTATGTGCCCCACCTTGCCACAGTTCCAACAGCGTATGACACTTGCACGATGAGCTTGCGTTGGCTCCTTATGAGGTGTGGGCTTCGTCTGTTCTACTATCTTCTTTAATAGTTGCATGACCTCGGATGAATCTGCATTATTTTCTTCTTTTGAGACTTCGAGACTTCGAACCCCCACATTGCCTTTAGAAGCTTGCTTGGCAGCTTCAAATTCTAACGAATGTGCCAAAGCATCGTTTAAGTTTTTATGTCTCGCCATCCTCAGCGCCTGTTGAGTGTTGGTATTCCTGATGCCGTCAATGAATGTTTGCAGCGACAGCTGGTTCAAAAATTCTACCGGAGCTGTGGGGTAGGCTGATCGTGTTAGTTTGGCAACGTCGTCTTCAAATTGTTGCCGAGTTTCGCCCGATTTCTGACAGCGACTTTTCAACTGAGTTTGGTACAGCTGTTGTAAATGCTGGTCGCCAAATCTCATTTCGAGGTAATATATAATGCTGTCAAAACTGTCCTGTTCTTTCCTGGGGATATCTTGGAGCACATCTAGGGCATCTCCTCTGAGAGCCACAATTAGCGAAGTCGCCTTCTCTCTCTTTCTCTCGCTCCAACCATTTGCTGTAGCAGCGGCTTCAAATTGGCGTAGATAAGTACCCCACGGTACTAAGCCATCAAATGTGGGGACCTTAATTCTTTCGACCGGGTTATCTTCGAGCTTGATGTTTCCTTTGGCTAGGGTTTCGCACTTATTTTCTAGTGACTGTATTTTCTGATGCACTTCCTCTTGTATATTCATCAGCTTGTCATGTACATCGTCGCGGATACCCCTTACTCTGCTTTCTACTTGCTGGAAGATGTCGTTTTTTACCTGCTTCATACGTTCGTCGACACATAAAGTAATATTCTCAATTCTGCTGGCCCGTTCTTGTAGAATTTTCTTTGTTTCTCTTTTTCTCATTTCTTCTTTGGCTTCTTTGTCTCTTCTTCTCACCTCTTCATCTCCTTTTCTCATTTCTTCTTTCACTTCTTCGTCTCTTTTTCTCAGCTCTTCTTTAGCCTTTTCATCTCTTTTTCTGGCTTCTCCATCTCTTTTTCTCATTTATTCTTTGGCTTCTTCGTCTCTTCTTCTGGCGTCTTCATCTCTTTTTCTCATTTCTTCTTTGGCTCCTTCTCGTGCTAATTTAGCTTCTTCGTCCATTTTTAAAATCATTTCCAATAGCTGGCGTCAATATTGGCTGTTGCGCTACGTGTCTTAGGCATAGACGTACTTTTTTTTAAATTTCAACAACACACCACGAGGGCTTACAGCATAAATACTATCGTACCGTGGGTGTTGATAAGGAGGAAAGAGGCAACTTGTTAATTCTGGACTTGAAGGTTTGGAGGTTCGGAGGAGAAGGAAAAACATGTGCCGGCAAGGAATTCCACAACTTGGAAGTCCTCGGGACAAAAGAGCGGGCATAACAAGATGTTCTATGTCTGGTGACCTGGACAGTAAAAGGGTGCATTCGTTCTGTTCCCCTGGTAGATCTGTTGGGGGCAGCAGGTGGGGGACTATGGAGGAAAGCTCCTCTGAGCAGTGCCCGTGCAGATATCTATAAAAGGGAGAGAGGTCACCAACGGCACGTCGGTGGGCAAGGGATGGCAGCCTTTGGGTGAGGGTAGGGTCACCGATGAGACGTATAGCTCTCTTTTGAATGGAGTCCAGGATAGCGAGTGTAGAAGCGGCAGCGGCACCCCAGATGTGGCAGCAGTATTCGAGGTTTGGCCTTATTTGTGAAGTATATAAGGTATAGAGATTAGCTGGTGAAAAGTATTTGCGAGCCCGGAAGAGGAAACCTAATTTCTTAGCAGCCGCTTATGCAATTGATGTGACATGTTGGTGCCAATTAAGATTACGATCCACAGAAATGCCAACAAGAGAAAAGGACTCATTACTTTGAATAACTTGGTTGTTCATTGTGATGGGTCTAGGGCTGGTGTATCTCTTGTGAGAAAGAAAGGAAGACTTAGTTTTGGTGGGGTTGAATTGTACAAGATTTCTACTTCCCCAGTCTAATATTTTTTGGAGATCCACGGAGACAGAACCCTCCATGAGTCTGCGATCCTCATCTAATTGGGCTAAAGAGACAGGCTTAGAATATTGTATATTTGAATGGAGGGTGCTGTCGCCTGCGTAGCTGTGAACTGGGTTGGATGTGCTCGAGAGGAGGTCATTGATGTGGAGAAGAAACAAAGTAGGGGCTAAAGCTGAAACTTGAGAAACTCCTGCATTAATTGGATACAGTTTAGAGGAATGGCCATCCACAACAACAGATATGCTCCTGTTGGAGAGGAAATTTGCTGTCCACATACAGAGTTTTGGTGGTAGGCCATAGGCCGGAAGTTTATTAAGCAACGCTGCGTGCCAGACCTGCTCGAATGCTTTGGATATGTCTAGAGCAACAATCTGGGATTCACCGTGTTGTTCCATAGACTTGTTCCAAGAATGGGTGACAAAGGAAAGGAGGTCGGCAGTCGATCTGCGCTGACAACTTAAAGCTGGTACACAGTTTATTCTGTTTCAAGAACACTCCCAGTTATGAATCACTGCTGACACTGATCTTCCAGAGATTCTACAAGTTTTCACGTTGTTGAACGAATATTTTGAAAAATATTTCTACTAGCAGCTTGAAAATCCCGCTTCTGACACCAGTTGTAACGTTCTACAGGGTTCTGGATTTGTTGACTAGCAAAATACAGTTTTTCAAACTACTATTTTATTATTACCAACTATTTTTCAACACCAGTATCAATTAAAATATTTCTCTCTCTTACTAAATGTCCATAGAACTAAATTCCACTGTTCGCCTTCTATGATCGCTTCTTATACACCAACACTTACTGATGACTCGCTTAATACTCTATGATCACTAACTCGGCACCGCACTAAATCAATAGTGAACTCCCTTACTCTGCGCACCGCTCGTCTATTTATACCGTCCGTAGAGATTCTAGACCTTCTACACTTTTCTATACCTGTCACTTCTGGTCCCTTCTAGAAATATCATTCGTGTTCGCTCTTACCAACACACTGTATAAACGACATCTGACCATAGAATAAACAAAGTCCATAAACTTAATTCTCATAGACAAGTGTGACAATATATATATTTATATATGTATATATATATATATATATATATATATATATATATATATATATATATATATATATATGTATGTATATATATATATATATATATATATATATATATATATATATATATATATATATATATATATATATATATTATGGATGTTAATTGCCCTTGTTGATATTAAATCCATACGTAAACATTTAATATACTTTATTATTTCACCAACTGAATAAATTATATGATACATTTAACTATAAAACAATCACAGACAGTACATAACAGATAACTGACCGAGCGTGGAGAGACGTATCTTCACTGTGTCGGTTGGTAGCGAGGAGAGAGCGAGAGAGATCCCTGGTGTCTCTTATATAGTAGTTCTTGACAGCTTGCTGTCGAATAACGTAACGCAACGTTTAGCTGTCAAGAGAAACATAGGGTAGTGTTGACTAAAACACTGCGGTCGGAACCACCGCCACATACTCCCCTCTAAGTGGCAACGCTATTAGTTCAAGTATCTTCGTGGAAATCGAACTCTACGTCCATGGCGTGTAGTTTCAACGGGAACGGGAACTTCACTGTCACTTTCAGTTTCACTAGGTGTTGGACTTTCACTGTCACTGTCAGTTTCACTAGGATGTCTCTGAGGCTGGAAAGTTGTCTGTTCGTTATCACAAAGAATGAATGCGGGTTTAAGACGGTCAACAGAAATTGTCTCTTCTCCGTGTGATTTCTTGATTTTGAAGACTTTGTCAGTTCGGGATAACACTTCAAAGGGGCCGTCATAAACTGGTTCGAGGGTTTTTCGCGGAATATCAATGCGAACAAAAACAAAAGGAGCTTCCATAAGCTTAGGATGGACAAATACCTTTTTTGCAGTATGATGTTTAAAAGGTACTGGTCGAAGTTTCCTTATGTCATCTTTCAGCTGAGATATAAGTGGTGGAACATCATGAGCTTGTGTGCTGTTGAAAAAGTAGGTGGGAAGTTTGATTGATTCTCCGTAGACTATTTCAGCGGGTGTTGAGCGATATTCTGGAATTATGTACGATCTGAGTCCTAGTAACACAATTGGCAATTTAGCGACCCAGTTTTCGTCCATATGGGCTTTCAAGGCCTGTTTCAGAACTCTATGCCATCTCTCGATTACACCATTTGCTGCTGGGTGGTAAGCTGTGGTTTTGATGTGGTCTGCACCTAGTGTTTTAGTGAGGTGTGTGAAAAGGTGGCAATCGAATTGTTTACGTCTGTCTGTGGTGATGTATTGCGGAACACCGAAACGAGAGATCCAGCATGATAAAATAGTGTTCGCTACTGTTTCTGCTGTAATATCTGACAATGGAATTGCTTCGGGCCATCGAGAAAATCTGTCTATTATTGTTAACAGATAGCGTTGACCTTGTGATGCTGGTAATGGTCCCACAATGTCAACATTTATATGCGAGAATCTTCTCATGGCTGGGGTGTATTGTCCAATGGCACTGGAAGTGTGTCTCCATATCTTGACTTTCTGGCAGGGAATGCAAGTTTTAGACCAAAGAGATACATCGCGTTTCAATTTGGGCCAACAAAATCTATCCTGGACCAGATCGACTGAAGCTGATATGCCTGGGTGAGATAAATTGTGGATAGAATCGAAAATCTTTCGGCGAAATTTGAGCGGAATGAATGGGCGAAGTTTCTTTGAAGAAGAATCGCAAATAAGATTCATTCCGTTGTCAAGAGGCATGTTTTGAAATTTGTATGAGGAAGATTTAGACTGCAGAAGGTGTTTGAGTTCCTCACAAGATGACTGAGCTTGCGCAATTTCTTGGAGTGACACAGTGGAAGAAAGTGAAATTGTTTCAATGCGAGAACAATAGTCTGCGGGAATGTTTGTAGGACCTGGTATGTAGCGAATGTCTGTGGTAAATTGACCTAGGAAGTCTAAATGTCGTAGTTGGCTTGGAGATTCTTTATCGACGCGTTGTTCAAAAGCGTATGTCAAAGGTTTGTGGTCCGTATAAATGGTGAAATGGCGACCTTCTAGGGTATATCTAAAGTATTTAACTGCCTGATAAGCAGCTAGAAGTTCGCGATCGTAGGTGCTGTAAGATTTTTGGGCTGAAGTAAGCTTTTTAGAGTAGAAACCTAGGGGTTCTAGTGTTTGATCACGTAGTTGTTGGAGGGAAGCGCCTACGGCATAATCAGAAGCATCGACATGGAGAATCAGTGGTAGCGAAGAAGACGGATGAGCTATTAGTGTAGCGTTTTTTAGTGCCTCTTTCAAACGTTCGAATGCTTCTCGAGTCTGAGGAGTCCACTCGATTTTACGTTTGTCGCGTTTTTTGGGATTCTGGCAGAGGTCGAATAGTGGTTGCTGAATTTCCGCAGCACGTGGAAGAGAACGACGGTAGAAATTTATGAGACCTAGAAATCTTCTGAGTTTTTCAATGGTATCGGGAAGAGGTAGGTCGGTAATAGCTTTGATGCGTTCAGGAAGTGGAAATAATCCAGATTTATTTACACGAAAATCTAAAAATGAAATTTCGGCCACTCCGAATTCACATTTAGATGAATTGATACGGATGCCGTTGTCTTGAAGTGTCTGAAAAAGTTTTGCTAGATGCTCTTGATGTTCTTTTTCAGAGGCTGATGCAACGAGAATATCGTCAAGATAGGAGTAGGCAAAGTCAAGATGTCTTAAAATTGAATGTAAATATCTTTGAAATGTTTGTGCTGAATTACGAAGGCCAAATGGGGTTTTAACAAATTCGAATAACCCAAATGGAGTTATGACTGCTGTTTTGGGAATATCTTGAGGTGCTACTGGGATGTGATGGAAAGCGCGAATGATATCTAATTTTGAAAAAATACGTTTGCCTTCTAACTGGGCATTAAAATCCTGCAAATTTGGAATGGGATATTTGTCTGGGATTGTTTTAGCGTTTAGTGCTCGGTAATCCCCACATGGTCTCCATGAGCCATCCTTTTTTTGCACCATGTGGTGGGGGCTTGACCATGGACTTTTGGAGGGTCTACAAATTCCCAAGTCCATCATGTGCTGAAATTCTATCTTTGCTTGAGCTAGCTTTTCCAGGGGCATTCTTCTAGCTTTTGCAGTGACAGGTGGTCCTTCCGTACTTATAGTATGGAAAAACTCAACCTCTGGAAGGTTGCTAGAAGAAGTTTCCTTAAAAAGGTCAGGAAATTGTTGTAGCAATTTGAAGTACTGGTGTGTCGGGTCTACGAGATGAATTTTAGAATTAAATCTGCTCCAGAGTCGATTAGAAATTTCATATTGGAGCGTCTATCAAAAATAAAAAGGCGGCGTGTTAGGTGGCTCTCGTCTCCTGCCGCGTGGAGGGAGTGCCTTATTAGTTTTCCGACACATGTTTTGCTTTGAAATTGCATGGTTGGATGCAACGTTTGGCCTTGTTTCCAAATCGTTCATGATACCAACACGTGGAGGTTGAGGAATTTGCGGTTATGGAATTTCGAGAAAGCTTGGGTCTTTCTCGGGAGGTAGATCGGGAACGCGTTCGCAATTCGTTGACTGATGCTGTTAGCTTCTCTAATTGCGCTTCTAATTTGGCTAGCTTGTCGGGCTCGCGTGACTGAATTTCAGCCACGTTGTATTTATCTCCGGAAAATTCCACGATTTTGTCTGCTGTAACCGACAAATTTTCTAGAGAATAGTTGCTCAAAGCCAAAATTGAACGAACGTTGACTGGTAAACGTTGTAGAAATAAAATTTTAAGGAAATTTTCTCCAATCTGACTACCGGCTAAAAACTTCATTTCGCGTAAAAGGTGCGATGGTTTTCTGTCGCCTAATTCTAATTCTGTTAAAAGTTTATTTAGTTTGCGACTATCGGACTCTTCAAATTCTAATAAAAGACGTTTCATTAGATCTGAATAGGGGGTTCATGATAATGGTTGGGTTAAAAAATCTGAAATTGATTCTGCGACATCAGGATCGAGTATAGCGAGTACATGACTGAATTTTGTCTTTTCAGAACTGATCTGCGATATATCAAACTGGGCGTCAACCTGCATTTGCCAGATTTTCACGTTACGTCTCCATATAGGAGGTAATTTTATTGCAACCCTTGCCATGATATTGCTGCTTGAAGAATCTTCGGCCATTGTGAAAAAAATCAGATAATTTTTAAATTAGAAAAGACTGACCTGTTTAGATATTCGTTTTCTGTAGGCATGAGCACGTGCGTGGAAGTTAGGCGACGTCGGCTGGAACATCAGGCTGGGCATCTTCGGCTTGCGGCACGGGGTCACCAATATGGATGTTAATTGCACTTGTTGATATTAAATCCATACGTAAACATTTAATATACTTTATTATTTCACCAATTGAATAAATTATATGATACATTTAACTATAAAACAATCACAGACAGTACATAACAGATAACTGACCGAGCGTGGAGAGACGTATCTTCACTGTGTCGGTTGGTAGCGAGGAGAGAGCGAGAGAGATCCCTGGTGTCTCTTATATAGTAGTTCTTGACAGCCTGCTGTCGAATAACGTAACGCAACGTTTAGCTGTCAAGAGAAACATAGGGTAGTGTTGACTAAAACACTGCGGTCGGAACCACCGCCACATATATATACATACATATATATATATATATATATATATATATATATATATATATATATATATATATATATATATATATATATATACATACATATAAAAATTGAAACTGACCCCAGATATATGTTCTAGGGGGCCTAATTAGCGCTCGTTTGAAGAAATTGTTTCAAAATTCAAAAGTCGGGATCTCCTCATTAGTGAATTTTTTTTAAGAAAATTCACTAATAATTATTATTTTTTTAAAAATTCTTCAAGATACCGTTAACAAACTGTAAAATCAGCTACGTGTGAAAATAAATACGTTATGGAAAGACGATTGATTTATATAACAAAGAGAAATTCTATTTGAATTACAGATTACTTTAAATATACTTTAAACAAGAATGTCTTTTGTGCAAACAATATTATATGTTATTTTATGAATCTTTATTTATATTGTTAACTACATCACATTAAGTAATTTTAGTTTGTTTAATGTCAATTTGCGAACATGCATCAATCATCGCGGGCTCTTAAAAGATATTACATAGATCAATTATATTTGATGACAGTGTGTTTTAGGTCGTCAAGTGATTAGATGGATAATTCCAAAAAATGAGTCGTTTCCGTTTACTTCATCCGACACTTTACGCTCTTATGGAAAATACAGTGAGCAGTTTCTAAACTTGTATTAGAAGAAACAACAATTTAAACATAAGTGCTGTCTCTAAGAAATGTTTACCCTAGACTACATACACGTTTATAACGCAAATAATTATATATATATATATATATATATATATATATATATATATATATATATATATATATATATATATATATATACGTGTGTGTGTGTGTTTCAAGCTTATTAGCTATCATCAGTACGGTATAGCCAGGTGATGATGGGAACACTCTGGATGAAGAAGCAAAAATACACGGAGTCACAACAGGCAACCAGTGCACATTTGCAGCAACATTCGGAAGACACTCAATTCGAAGGCAAAAACCAAAATCGCCACGGAGGCAAAGAAATAACCTGCGTGAGCATCCGGGGCCCAGAAGTCATATTATTTATAACATGATTTTTAACACGGCATTTCTGTATGCTATACAAGGAGAAAGGTTAAGGGCAGGTGATTTCTTAGCCTCCGTGGCGATTTTTGTTGTTGCCCTCGAATTGAGGGTCTTCCGAATGTTGCTGCAAATGTGCACTGGTTGCCTGTTGTGACTCCGTCTATTTTTGCTTCTTCATCCAGAGTATTCCCATCATCACCTGGCTATACCGTACTGATGATAGCTAATAAGCTTTAAACACGTGTATGCGGTTGTCTCCTTGCGGCATTGCCCTTAACCTTCTCCTTGTGTGTGTGTGTGTGTGTCTGTTTTTGTTTCTTTAACGTCGGCCTATTTACGCGACTATGGCCAATCACCGACGCCAGGGAGCAGTTTCACCTCACTATCCTAGAAAATTTGCCGAACCCCTGCCTTTCTGTAAGGAAGGTAGGGATCTTTAACGTGCCCAACATCGCATGGACACGGGACCGACGGCTTTACGCCCCCTTCGAAGGGCGGAACGTGCAGACATTCAACTTGCTCAAATACAATGCCAGAACCTCGGTTGATGTTAATTTACAGTTTGTACTGAAAAAGTGGAAGGAGTACCCTGGGATCGAACCCAGTACCCTTCGGTTCAGAGGCACACGTTCTTACCCCTGAACCACCGAGGTTCTCCTTCTCCTTGTATAGTATATATATATATATATATATATATATATATATATATATATATATATATATATATATATATATATATATATATATATATATATAATATAAAAATATATTTTAGTGAATTTTCATTATCAACATTCAGTAATAGCGAGGTAACGATGGTGAGATTTGCGGATTTTTTTTGAAATGAGCGCGAATTAGGGCCCCTAGAACCTATATCCAAGGTCCGTTTGAATTTGAACATGTTATATATATATATATATATATATATATATATATATATATATATATATATATATATATATATATATATATATATATATTGTAATATTTCTCCCTTGGTCTCCCAATTTATAATAAGACAAGCCCCCCCTTTTTTTTAATGACACCTAAATATCACGTGCAAAAACACTGTTGTCAATAACAAGGTTTGGTACAGCATGTGAATAAGCGGTACATCATCTCCGCCACTGAGCTCCGACTCTACTAAACATATACACGCGCAGTAAAAGAGCGAGTGAGAATCACCTACCTTACACACGTCTTTCACCCGCGTCTTACAGTTATCTGGGCCACTATTACAAGTAACTTTGGCCTATGATCATCCACTGGACCCTATGTAGTATTAGTAACCAAAAGTTCTAGCCATGAATTGAGGATGGTGAGAAAGAGACAAAGAAAGAAACACAATCGTTCTTTTAATCGAATATATTGCATAAGACAAAGTTCCATTTAATACAAAGATTAAATTGCCCAGCTAGACACCTCGGCGCTTCTTTGAAACAGATAATTCTGAACTAGATCCCCCTATTGCTAATACCAGATGTGAAAGATGCAACACCCGTTCTCGAGCATCGAAAGGCGAGCACGGTGCACACCAGACATTCCACAACCCTGCGTATCCTGTTCCAGTGGCGTGCGATTAGTGATAAGAAGATTCAGATAATATTTATGGTTTGTTTCAGATTTTCCCTTTTTTTTTTATTCCAATTTTTTTTGTTTTTTGTTTTACTGGAAACAGGACACACAATACAGCGGAAGCCTGATGCTCATCCGTCCGGCGTGTCGCGCACTTCCCTTCACGCAATTGCATCAATTTTCAATTTATCTCTTTGACTGGCAGTATCATCCGCCTAGACTGCCTTTCCCATTTTCTATTATGCTTAATGTAGTTGTTTTCGCGTGGCTCTTTGGGGCCTGCTCTATGAGTCTTTTTATATCGGAATTTAGCACATCAAGAAGCGGGAAATTCACCAAGGCGGCGTTTGCTTCACTCAGAAAAATTACATAGCAAACTGCAGTGTACGTGATGGGAAGGTTATCCCCTGTTTTTATCTTCTTCATAAGCTCGACTCTACTGATGAGAATAACCCTAGACTCCCGTTCACTTCCCTTCATGCGGAAACCATATGCGCGCAAACTGAAATGACTTATGGACCCCCAGGTTGCTATTTCACACCAATTATGCCTAATTTGTTTGTAAAACGCGTAGACATTCGTGTCAGGGGCCCTTATGGGTCTTGTTCGAATTTAGCACTTCATGGAGTGAAACTTCGCCTGGATATCCCTTGCAGACATAACTACGAGTTGGACATTGTACAAATCTTGTCACGCATCAGGGGAAGCAATGCCATGCCATGAAGGCTCATTTTACGGACCTTAATAAACTACAGAAATGCATATCACATCATACCTAGGAAATTACTTCGATTTCAATCTTAGATTCAGTATTCTATTTTTAACATGTTTCCCTTGTCTTTTGTTTGGATTCTAGTTTCAGATTTTCAGCATTTCACTTCAAGACATATTCCACTTTCATGGTGCATTTCAAATTTAATTTCTGTTTCAAGACATACCTTTCCCTTATATTTGATTTTCTTAGTCTCAAATCCTGTATTTTGCTTCAGGACACATCCCCCCTTTATTTGGCTTCAAGTTTCAGATTCAGAGTGCTGACATGGAATAAGATATCTATTCCCCCGCGACCAAGATGTCTAGCTCGGAGATTCAAAGCACTGGACACACAAATATTAATACTTAAAACTAACAAACATTATAATCGGGCCGAAACATTTCAACTTTTCAGTAACTGTTACATTTTGACGTCAATAGGTGCAGATTTTGCAGTATAATTGTTTTTAGGCACATGAAACTAACACACACATATTAAGTGCTATTTGGTAGGAGCAAAACTTACATTCTTAGGATACACATAAACACCAGCTGGTAATGTTCATGATCTCAATTTTTAAACTAATTAGATCTGGCAACGTGTGGTAAATGTCTGCACAGGATGCAAACACACATTATTCTAGATATTGATCTTAATCAAAAAAAATAACTCTGGTAACCCTAAAATGACTACATAAACTCTTAGTGTTTCACTTAACTTAAATACGCTAGGCTTAGCAACATCTTAAATATACATATTATTTTCCTGCTTAAAATTAAGGCAAATAACATTCCAGCTTTAAAGTTTCAATTTACATCAAATAATAATTTCTTTAAATAGTGTACGGACAGGCAAACCTACAAAACTCATGATCAGGTTGCACAAGTTAAATTTTGACAATACTTAAATGTATTAATGATTTCCATTAAAAATAATTTTTGATGCACCAAGTTTAATAAAAGTATCGACCCTGTACTATTATGACTACCCCATAGCACCCCTCCTTTGTTCCCAGATAGCACTTTCAAGGCACGCAAATTTTGCTGAAGGTCGGGAAATTTACAGGATCATTGGCACGAATCATAGCAATGTTCAACTCACCGTCTGATGCATCCTTCTCCGGTCTGTCAGGCTGCTGCATGGTCTCCACTCGGGGGCGGCTGCTCGTATCCTGGGTTTCGCCTAACGGAGGGGACGGTTCCCACATTCTGGGTTTCCGGATAGGAAAAACAGACCCGAGAAATAGAACTGCGTCAGGTGTTTCCTTGCACTGAGGCGAGATGGAGGCTTTTTCAGAGAAAGAAGATCCCCTGCCTCTTTTACCGCGTGTGGGAATTTGGCACTAGTATTTGGTGCTTGGCAAGTTCCCTAGTATTGTGGGCGGTTGTCTCGCGGGGAATGCTAGCCGAGTTCTCCGTTTCGACGCTAGTGCGCGAGTTCTGCCACGTTAGCGTTTGTCACAAGATTGCTCTTCGAGTCAAGGTAGGTTTTTAATATCGCGAGAAGGAAGGCCAGTCAAGTTTTCTTGCTTTGACACCAGTGCGAGGATTCAGGCACGTGATGCTTATCACAAGATATGCGCTCCTAGGCAAGGTAGGTTGCTGAATATCGCGAAAAGGAAGGCCAGTCGAGTTTTCTTGCTTTGACACCAGTGCGAGGATTCAGGCACGTGATGCTTATCACAAGATATGCTCTCCTAGGCAAGGTAGGTTGCTGAATATCGCGAAAAGGAAGGCCAGTCGAGTTTCCTTGCTTTGACACCAGTGCGAGGATTCAGGCACGTGATGATTATCACAAGATATGCTCTCCTAGGCAAGGTAGGTTGCTGAATATCGCGAAAAGGAAGGCCAGTCGAGTTTTCTTGCTTTGACACCAGTGCGAGGATTCAGGCACGTGATGCTTATCACAAGATATGCTCTCCTAGGCAAGGTAGGTTGCTGAATATCGCGAAAAGGAAGGCCAGTCGAGTTTTCTTGCTTTGACACCAGTGCGAGGATTCAGGCACGTGATGCTTATCACAAGATATGCTCTCCTAGGCAAGGTAGGTTGCTGAATATCGCGAAAAGGAAGGCCAGTCGAGTTTCCTTGCTTTGACACCAGTGCGAGGATTCAGGCACGTGATGATTATCACAAGATATGCTCTCCTAGGCAAGGTAGGTTGCTGAATATCGCGAAAAGGAAGGCCAGTCGAGTTTTCTTGCTTTGACACCAGTGCGAGGATTCAGGCACGTGATGCTTATCACAAGATATGCTCTCCTAGGCAAGGTAGGTTGCTGAATATCGCGAAAAGGAAGGCCAGTCGAGTTTTCTTGCTTTGACACCAGTGCGAGGATTCAGGCACGTGATGCTTATCACAAGATATGCTCTCCTAGGCAAGGTAGGTTGCTGAATATCGCGAAAAGGAAGGCCAGTCGAGTTTCCTTGCTTTGACACCAGTGCGAGGATTCAGGCACGTGATGATTATCACAAGATATGCTCTCCTAGGCAAGGTAGGTTGCTGAATATCGCGAAAAGGAAGGCCAGTCGAGTTTTCTTGCTTTGACACCAGTGCGAGGATTCAGGCACGTGATGCTTATCACAAGATATGCTCTCCTAGGCAAGGTAGGTTGCTGAATATCGCGAAAAGGAAGGCCAGTCGAGTTTTCTTGCTTTGACACCAGTGCGAGGATTCAGGCACGTGATGCTTATCACAAGATATGCTCTCCTAGGCAAGGTAGGTTGCTGAATATCGCGAAAAGGAAGGCCAGTCGAGTTTCCTTGCTTTGACACCAGTGCGAGGATTCAGGCACGTGATGATTATCACAAGATATGCTCTCCTAGGCAAGGTAGGTTGCTGAATATCGCGAAAAGGAAGGCCAGTCGAGTTTTCTTGCTTTGACACCAGTGCGAGGATTCAGGCACGTGATGCTTATCACAAGATATGCTCTCCTAGGCAAGGTAGGTTCCCGGAGAAGGACACTCTTTGAAGACCAAAGAATGTCTGCCTAGCCTAAAATCATCCGCGTATTTATATCGGTTTTCATTCCCCTTCCCGTGTAATGAATTATAATGCAGGCCCTGTTGTTAAAGTCGACAGCATTTCAAACGTTTGTACCATAATCGACCTTATTGCGTCCCGCTTATGATTTGTAGCGTGCCTCCCCTCTATCATGTGTACACGTCCCACATAGAAATCCTCCTGTACACACTGTTTTCAGAGCTTATTATTATTATCATTATTCTTATTTTATTTTAAATTACAATTGTAAACAATCATTAGTCAACTTGTGAAACCCATTCTGCAAGTTTACCTGTGCACCCTTACTTGCTGTTAATTCGCTCGTAGCCGGCATTTATATTTATGCAATGACACCTAAAATCTATGTAAATAGTAATAGTATGCTACGTACACACTTTTAATAAGCAAAACACAGAATAATGTCCTCATTGTGCATATGACACCAAAGCAATATTAAAATCTCTTACGTTAATAAAAATGTACATAAAATGTTTCGTGTCCTGTTTTATTTTTATATCTGAACTTATTTGACATACGACTGTAATACAAGTTAAAATTACATTCCTTTTTCAAATTAGATTTTCCAAATGCTTAAGGTGTTGCAGGACAGCCCATCGCCGATATAGTCTGTATTTAATTAGTGCAAGCCCTGTGGTCATGTGAATGCTGGGAAAACGATTTGTAAATGAAATATACTTCTGTGCTTCTCGTCTATTTACAACGAAAATATCGACTGATAAATGACGTTCAAATGCCTGCCCACTCAAGAACTAAATTCGTGGAAGTTTCGGAATAGAAAATGATACTGCAAAAATAATTATCACATAGCTAATAATACTCGTGGATGCGATTCTGATGACATTTAAGAACTTCAGACGGCAAAAGACATTCTCTCTTTCTATCGCAATTTTCGTCTGTTGTCTTTCTGCAGTAAATATTAGCATATTTGCAATGACCTATAATTTACATTAATATTGTCCTAAATATTAGCAGTTTTAAGATGTCATATTTCACACAGTTACACAGCCAGCAGGTGTCTCCCCAATAAATTCCATTCTTTATTATCTAGCCAGATGTCTGTATACGCCAGACGTGTTCTTTGTTTTTGTGCCCTTTAAAAGGCACTCGACACTCAAGATAAGATACTTAACCTGCCTCTTAGACAAGAGGATCTTCGTCTGGGACATAGAATACAATTCGTGAGAAAGTTTTTTTTTTGTTTTGTTTTACAATATGAGACATTAAACAGACCTGTCTTGTCGAGACTATCCAGACTGTGGTTATTTTACGCATTGCTTTGTCTTTAACTAAAATCACCCTTATAATGCGAGACAATTTAATTACATCGGGAATATTTTCGTTTATTAAAATACCCCGCTGTGGCCTGTCGAATACTCGAGGTACCCTAGTATATTTGCCATGGACCTCTAGAAATTTCGGCGACTTATCTCTGACTCTCAGAGCTCACGCCTGCCGGCTGACATAATTATAAAACTTCGACCGTACCTGATGGGGTGTTTTCATTCACTTACATACCTCCCGACCATAGGACAGAGTTAATAAAAATGTGGATCAGAATTAAATTCAGACACACAAAAGAAAACATCCAAGCGAATAATTTACCCATCTAAGGGTTAATTCAGCTTGATTATCAATGGTTTTATTAGTCAATTTTCTCGCCCATTACATGGCCGCCGGAAGTTTCATACTCCGAAAATACAAAGTTGAGGAGTGTAAAACTTGAGAAACCCATACCCACATACACACGTCTATGTGTGTCCTGGCGACTACGCCTATGCCTCCGCGTGATACCAGCTCATTCGCTCTGTTAGACACCCTTCCCTTTTAACAGGTGGCGGGTCAACAGGTGCGCGTTACGACCGGCACTTTAAATCTGCCGCCGTGGCCAATTTAGAACTTCTGGCCTCATTGAGAGTCGGACTGTTAGCAGGAAGACTTTTATACTACTTAAAAGAAGAATTTATTGCGCATCCGACAGGATGGTTCTTTAGTCTGACCGGGGCTTAACATTTTTGTAGGGAACAAGGGTTTACTGTTTGCAAGGGTCTCATCGTGTAGGGCATAAGAAAAATTAAAACAAATTTAAAAATCAATGAGAAGAGCTATACAGCAGAAGCACACAACCCATGAATAAACGAGCGCCTGCCCTGCACTGTGGGAGAAATACCTGGGTCCGAATAACAAGATTGCCCGGCCATGAATAACCAAATTCAGGCCCGTACCCTTCGCTGCCCCGAGCATTCCTGCTCATTATTAACATACTGACCACAACAAATGAGCTACCCCACACACCTTAATGTAAGCTTAACTTAGTGACTATAACAATGAAACGGCCCTCATATAATAACTTAAATGTAACTTAAATACTAAGGCAACTAGTGGCAGGAAATGTCAAACATGTTTCACTAATCACAAATGTACAATAGTTCAACTCACCCTCCTGTCCAAATGCATGACCTCTCGTCACTCATGTCCCGTTAAATGGCGACAAACACCTCTCGGTGTCCTGCTGTCCAGAAAATTTCGATCACTACACCCCCCTTTTTTTTTTTTTTTTTTTACAAACCCCCTCACAAGAGATTCTGTCAGATGTCCGGCATGGTACCTGAAGCTCAGGTTCCTAGACATGGGACGTGGTCAGGACGCGTCATGACTGTTCAGGAATCGAGATTTGTCTACGTCCGCGAGTGAAAGCACCGATTCTTCCTTTAATTTGCCCCATTCCCACCCATTTCGATTGCACCCAGCCCTAGCTTAGTGTCATGAGAAGTTTTCTTACATGCTCTTCAGCCCGCTTCCGCGAGGACCGCCGTCCGCGTCTTTGTTTTTTCCTCCGTTTCGCCTGCGGTGCCTCCTTGGCCCTTTTTATTTCTGTACAGCCGAGAACTGCCTTCTCATACAGTCCCTGGAATGCGGCATCGAAGGTTTCCTCTAGACAGTGATCCGTCAGCACCAGGGTGTCATCGACTCCCTCCTTCATCATAGCGGTGTTTTCCATCTCGGTAACCACCTTGTCGGACTTAGTGGCTACGGTCACTAAGTCATTGGCCATTGCCTCGGTGTCGCTGTCGTCACCGAATAACTCTCTGAATCGTTGCACTAGCTTAGTCGTCATCTTACTCTGTCGTAGACTGAGTGTTACACGGGTACATGCCCTATCTTATAAGAAATCGTTATCGCTTAGCATGATATCTTACCAGATTGCTCGTGTTGAAGCATCCCCTCAGCGCCGCAGTCCCATCTGGGTCTCTTATCTCATACGCGTTAGGGTGAACAATCTTGGTTACTACAAACGGTCCCTCATACAACAAGCTGAACTTATGCGTTTGTCCAGTGGCGGCACACGAGGGCGTATTCGTTTTCAGGAGTACTAAATCTCCGACTTTAAAAGCTAGTGTTGGTTTCTTCTGCTGCCTCTTTCTTTGTTCTGCCATTCTTTTAAGATGCTCACGTACACGATTATTTATTTCTTGCGCGGATAGTCGATTCTCTGACACATAGCTCCTCAACTCAGAGTCTAATGATAGCGCGGGTCTCTGTCCTGTGACAACGTAACTTGGGGGCAGTGACGTACTGGTGTGAGGTGCAGAATTGAAACAATTCTCCACATTGGAGATATAACGAGCCCAAGAAGAATGGCATTCATGGCAATAGGCCCGAAAGAATCTGCCTAGCTCTCGCATATACCTTTCAGCAGGGTTCGAACTTGGGTGTCGTATCGATGAGAACACCGGCTGGATGTCCATTGCCCTCAGAGCATCTGCCCAGCGTTGTGACGTGAACTGCGTCCCATGATCTGACAGGATCCGTTCTACCTTCATTACTTGCATAAGACCGTTTCGCAAGCACTTCAGTGCGGCAGCTGTGGTGGCTCTGCGCAGGGGAAACAACTTGACGAACTTCGAGAAAACATCAACCATGAGGAAAATGTACTTGAAACCGCCCTCGGCTGTGGGAAGGGGCCCGAAAAAGTCCACCGCGACTATCTCACCAGCTTTGCTTGTAATGATGGGACGCATTATGCCTTCAAAGTTTCGATTTCGCCGCTTTGTCTTCTGGCACAAGTCACATCCCTTGAGTAGGCGTCTCACGTGATTCCTCATGTCCTTCCAGTGAAATACCTCACGCATCACTGTATATACCTTCGATGGGCCAAAATGTCCTAGTTCAAAGTGGTAGTGCCATACAAGCCTATCACGCAAGTCATGTGGGGTCACTATCGTGGAAGTACCTCGGAACTTATCCCGGAAAAGCAACACTCCGTCTTCTATTGCATAACAATACCCGGTGTTATCCTGCTGGATGTCACTATTCTGCTCATTTTCCTTGGCCAATATGATCTCGTTTATGTCGGGATCCTGCCTCTGCAACTCCCTCAGTCGTCGCAGGTCTCCTAGTAGTAGTGGCGTATCATCGACCATAAACGTGGCAATAGTTACTTGGCCTGTCTGCTGAATATTCTCTGCCTCGGATGCTGGATTCCTCGAAAGAAAGTCTGCTACTTTGTTTTTACTACCCTGTATGTGCTCAACCCTCAAGTCAAATTGCTGCAGGAACAATTGCCACCTCAGCATTCTGTCGTTGGTGAACTTACAGTGTTTGAGGAATGTCAGTGCTTTGTGGTCAGTTCTTACGGTAATTTTGTTGCCCAACAAGTACACCCTACACTTCTGCAATGCGTACACAATTGCCAATAACTCCTTTTCTGTGGTTGTGTAATTTAGTTCGGGCCCCTGAAGGCTCCGACTCAGAAATGCCACTACACCAACTTCCCCATCTGACTGTGGTTGGTAAAGCACTCCGCCTAAACCATAATACGAGCTGTCCGTGTCCAAAACAAATTCCTTGGTTAGATCAGGATGTATGAGCATAACGCTTTCGATGAATTTCTCTTTTAAATTCTGAAAGCACATTTCCTCCTCCTTACCCCATGCCCATCTTACTCCTTTCTTGAGCAAGTGCCTCAAACCACGAGTATGTTCACTGTAGTGTGGACAGAAGCGCTTATAAAACTGACATAGGCCTAGGAAGCCGCGCAATTGCTTTACGTTTCTCGGTACGGGAAACTGCCTAATAGCTACCAATTTTTCCTGGTCCATGCGTATTCCGCAAGGGGTCAGGATGTGGCCAAGAAATGGTACACTTTCCTTAACAAAATTCGACTTGTCCAGGTTGACCGTCATTCCTCCATTCAGGAGTTTCTGAAACACTTGAGCCAGGTGTGATAGATGGTCGGAAAAGTTTTCGCTGGCAACCAGTAGGTCGTCAATGTAGTTTACCGCAAAAGAACGCACATCCGGCCCGAGTACAATGTCCATGCACCTGCTGAATCCACTCGTAGCTGTCTTAAGTCCAAAAGCCATCACCTTATAAACGTACGTGCGACCATTGTATGAGAATGCAGTGCAGGCCCGACTCTCCGGCGTCAGTGGAATCTGCCAGTACGACGACACCAAATCAATGCTCGACAGGTATTTGCAGTTATGGAAACGCTGAAGCAATTCTTCAGTTCTAGGTGGGGCCTCCATATCAGCCACTAATTTTTCATTGATCGCCCTTGCGTCAAGACATATCCGGATGTCTCCCGACTTCTTTTTCACGACAGTCATGGGACTACAGTAGGGAGACGCAACCCTCTCAATCACGCCCATCTTTTCCATTTCAGCCAACTTCTTCTCTACCATCGGTCTTAAAGTGAATGGCACGGGATAGCTTCGCCTCATTACGGGCTCATTATCCTTGAGTTTCAGCTGTTGCGTGTAGAGATGCGTTAGTCCGGGCCTATCCTGGAATGCCTCCGCATATCTGAGCAGTAATTGCTTCAAGAGCTTCTTTTCGGCTTCCGGCAGATGAGCTGCAGCTGACTTCTCATGGATTAGTGCCTCTCTGCTTCTAGATCCAAGGACTTGACATGTCGTAATATCTTTGCATATTAATTGGATGTCCCCTATATTGTCAGATGTGTCCCCAGACCTTACTGAGACTGGTACACACACCACGCCATTCTCACCCTGTATTGTCAACTTGCGCTCCTCCAGTGACAG
This sequence comes from Tillus elongatus, assembly GCA_964006375.1. Taxonomy (NCBI): domain Eukaryota; kingdom Metazoa; phylum Arthropoda; class Insecta; order Coleoptera; family Cleridae; genus Tillus; species Tillus elongatus. The sequence goes on along the minus strand of OZ023262.1, from coordinate 36,401,863 downwards.
TATACATTTGTTCGTGACCAGCCAGTCAATCCCGAGTATCAATGGTCTTACTAGCTCTGGAATGACGAGACAGCAGACCTCGTAATTCCTGCCCCCAATTTGCATCGTGAGAAACATCTGGCGTGTTATTCGCCTTGATTTCTTGCTGAACGCTCCTTGTATTTGTAGTGATTTCAATGGAAGCACCGGTACTTGCCGCATTGTCTTCTGCAGTCTGTCAGCCAATTCATCGGAGATCGCATTGACCTCAGCGCCCGAGTCAATGAGAGCAGCAATCTTTTCCTCACCGATCTGAACAATGACCTCCGGTAGTCGAAACGTGTTGGGCTTCAAAATGGATTGGGCAGACACATGTGCCACTGTCAGCTTATCCTTACTTGAACGCCGCTTACCGCTCGTATCCACTACATTTACCGGGTCTAAGATCCCTTGATGAAACTTACCCAATCCATTCCAATCCTCCCATCCCATTTTACGCAATATTTCATAACCTTTATTGTAAACGGACAGTCTCCTACTCGTAGAGGTGCCTGTGGGCCAGGGCTGTGAGCAAGTCGAAGAAGGTGGCCCATCTAATTCGACTCGTTGGAGTTTCCCGACGCCGGAGTGAACTGCATCGCATTCACATGGCGGGAATGGCGATTATCGGGCACGGAATAGGGCGCAGCTCGGGCAGGTCTCGTATGGTGGACCCGCACGTGCTCGTCTCGGTTCAACCTCATCGGGGAATTCTTCCGGAAGTTCACTATGTCTTCCTGACACTTCAAGAATTCAGCCGCCTTGGTTAGGGATGCCTGACCCGTTAAATGCCATAGCGACTGTACCTGCACCGGAAAATGGCGCATGAGTTGTTCCACCAAGCTCCCCTCTGGAATTGGGGTGGTGAGAAGCCTAGCCAAACTTACGTAGTAGGCGAAATGTTCCGACATACTGTGTCTCTCTGACCAAATGGTCGTTCGTATCATGTGCCTAAGCTTGTCTTGTTCAAGCGAAGACCAAAATGTATTCAAGAAATCGCGGCGGAAGTCCGTGTACTCAAGCCACTGCGTACAGTATATATCTGCCCAGTTCCTAGTTGGACCTTCTAGGCATCCAAGTACAATGTCGAGCTTTTGCGACTCAGATGTACGCATTTTTGTGAAGTATCGAGACAGATCCTCCAAGAAGTGAACCGGGTTCGTTTCTCGGGAGCTGGAGAATTTAGGGGGTGGCTCAGGATGCGAGACCACTATCTGGGAAGTGGGAATAGATGCTGTGGGGCTGCGGTCACCACGAGGAGTGCCTCGGAAGTTCTGCGTACTTGCCCGGATTTCATTTCTCAGGGACTCAAAGCCTTCTCTAAATGATCGAGACTGCTGCTGCAGCTCGAGCGACATTTCAGTAAACGTATTTATGCCTTGCGACAGAATCTCTCGTTGGGCCTCATATGCAACCGTTTGCCTTTCTAATATTATGTCAAACATTCCTGCCATCAAGTTACCTTCCCTATGCACATATCTTGGTGGCGAGTTTACAGGCTGATTATCAGTGCGAATACCCACTTCTGCCTGCTCCTCCTCCATGCGTGCCTCGTCAATCACCAGCGAGGCTCCACTCGTCTCGCGTGATCCATCGTCTATGTTCATGTTTACGTTCCCTGAAACAGGCATTTACCGGTAGTATTCTATAGAATTACAAAATAAACTCAATTGCATCTCTCTCTCCCCCTCTCTCCCCCAAAACCTCAATTTTTAAATCATGGCCATCCCTCCACATGCATCAGTGTAAGTCGCTTTTTAAGCGACTTTGGAATTTGTAGTAACCCAGAAAAACTGCAAGCGTAATTAATCATTTGCAAAGTTACTGCAACATTACGTGAATTTTACTGCAAATACGTTAATTTTACTGCAAATTAACTTGCTATCCTGGTCACGGCTCGTAGTGTAATTTTTTTCCCTTGGTCTCCCAATTTATAATAAGACAAGCCCCCCCTTTTTTTTAATGACACCTAAATATCACGTGCAAAAACACTGTTGTCAATAACAAGGTTTGGTACAGCATGTGAATAAGCGGTACATCATCTCCGCCACTGAGCTCCGACTCTACTAAACATATACACGCGCAGTAAAAGAGCGAGTGAGAATCACCTACCTTACACACGTCTTTCACCCGCGTCTTACAGTTATCTGGGCCACTATTACAAGTAACTTTGGCCTATGATCATCCACTGGACCCTATGTAGTATTAGTAACCAAAAGTTCTAGCCATGAATTGAGGATGGTGAGAAAGAGACAAAGAAAGAAACACAATCGTTCTTTTAATCGAATATATTGCATAAGACAAAGTTCCATTTAATACAAAGATTAAATTGCCCAGCTAGACACCTCGGCGCTTCTTTGAAACAGATAATTCTGAACTAGATCCCCCTATTGCTAATACCAGATGTGAAAGATGCAACACCCGTTCTCGAGCATCGAAAGGCGAGCACGGTGCACACCAGACATTCCACAACCCTGCGTATCCTGTTCCAGTGGCGTGCGATTAGTGATAAGAAGATTCAGATAATATTTATGGTTTGTTTCAGATTTTCCCTTTTTTTTTTATTCCAATTTTTTTTGTTTTTTGTTTTACTGGAAACAGGACACACAATACAGCGGAAGCCTGATGCTCATCCGTCCGGCGTGTCGCGCACTTCCCTTCACGCAATTGCATCAATTTTCAATTTATCTCTTTGACTGGCAGTATCATCCGCCTAGACTGCCTTTCCCATTTTCTATTATGCTTAATGTAGTTGTTTTCGCGTGGCTCTTTGGGGCCTGCTCTATGAGTCTTTTTATATCGGAATTTAGCACATCAAGAAGCGGGAAATTCACCAAGGCGGCGTTTGCTTCACTCAGAAAAATTACATAGCAAACTGCAGTGTACGTGATGGGAAGGTTATCCCCTGTTTTTATCTTCTTCATAAGCTCGACTCTACTGATGAGAATAACCCTAGACTCCCGTTCACTTCCCTTCATGCGGAAACCATATGCGCGCAAACTGAAATGACTTATGGACCCCCAGGTTGCTATTTCACACCAATTATGCCTAATTTGTTTGTAAAACGCGTAGACATTCGTGTCAGGGGCCCTTATGGGTCTTGTTCGAATTTAGCACTTCATGGAGTGAAACTTCGCCTGGATATCCCTTGCAGACATAACTACGAGTTGGACATTGTACAAATCTTGTCACGCATCAGGGGAAGCAATGCCATGCCATGAAGGCTCATTTTACGGACCTTAATAAACTACAGAAATGCATATCACATCATACCTAGGAAATTACTTCGATTTCAATCTTAGATTCAGTATTCTATTTTTAACATGTTTCCCTTGTCTTTTGTTTGGATTCTAGTTTCAGATTTTCAGCATTTCACTTCAAGACATATTCCACTTTCATGGTGCATTTCAAATTTAATTTCTGTTTCAAGACATACCTTTCCCTTATATTTGATTTTCTTAGTCTCAAATCCTGTATTTTGCTTCAGGACACATCCCCCCTTTATTTGGCTTCAAGTTTCAGATTCAGAGTGCTGACATGGAATAAGATATCTATTCCCCCGCGACCAAGATGTCTAGCTCGGAGATTCAAAGCACTGGACACACAAATATTAATACTTAAAACTAACAAACATTATAATCGGGCCGAAACATTTCAACTTTTCAGTAACTGTTACATTTTGACGTCAATAGGTGCAGATTTTGCAGTATAATTGTTTTTAGGCACATGAAACTAACACACACATATTAAGTGCTATTTGGTAGGAGCAAAACTTACATTCTTAGGATACACATAAACACCAGCTGGTAATGTTCATGATCTCAATTTTTAAACTAATTAGATCTGGCAACGTGTGGTAAATGTCTGCACAGGATGCAAACACACATTATTCTAGATATTGATCTTAATCAAAAAAAATAACTCTGGTAACCCTAAAATGACTACATAAACTCTTAGTGTTTCACTTAACTTAAATACGCTAGGCTTAGCAACATCTTAAATATACATATTATTTTCCTGCTTAAAATTAAGGCAAATAACATTCCAGCTTTAAAGTTTCAATTTACATCAAATAATAATTTCTTTAAATAGTGTACGGACAGGCAAACCTACAAAACTCATGATCAGGTTGCACAAGTTAAATTTTGACAATACTTAAATGTATTAATGATTTCCATTAAAAATAATTTTTGATGCACCAAGTTTAATAAAAGTATCGACCCTGTACTATTATGACTACCCCATAGCACCCCTCCTTTGTTCCCAGATAGCACTTTCAAGGCACGCAAATTTTGCTGAAGGTCGGGAAATTTACAGGATCATTGGCACGAATCATAGCAATGTTCAACTCACCGTCTGATGCATCCTTCTCCGGTCTGTCAGGCTGCTGCATGGTCTCCACTCGGGGGCGGCTGCTCGTATCCTGGGTTTCGCCTAACGGAGGGGACGGTTCCCACATTCTGGGTTTCCGGATAGGAAAAACAGACCCGAGAAATAGAACTGCGTCAGGTGTTTCCTTGCACTGAGGCGAGATGGAGGCTTTTTCAGAGAAAGAAGATCCCCTGCCTCTTTTACCGCGTGTGGGAATTTGGCACTAGTATTTGGTGCTTGGCAAGTTCCCTAGTATTGTGGGCGGTTGTCTCGCGGGGAATGCTAGCCGAGTTCTCCGTTTCGACGCTAGTGCGCGAGTTCTGCCACGTTAGCGTTTGTCACAAGATTGCTCTTCGAGTCAAGGTAGGTTTTTAATATCGCGAGAAGGAAGGCCAGTCAAGTTTTCTTGCTTTGACACCAGTGCGAGGATTCAGGCACGTGATGCTTATCACAAGATATGCGCTCCTAGGCAAGGTAGGTTGCTGAATATCGCGAAAAGGAAGGCCAGTCGAGTTTTCTTGCTTTGACACCAGTGCGAGGATTCAGGCACGTGATGCTTATCACAAGATATGCTCTCCTAGGCAAGGTAGGTTGCTGAATATCGCGAAAAGGAAGGCCAGTCGAGTTTCCTTGCTTTGACACCAGTGCGAGGATTCAGGCACGTGATGATTATCACAAGATATGCTCTCCTAGGCAAGGTAGGTTGCTGAATATCGCGAAAAGGAAGGCCAGTCGAGTTTTCTTGCTTTGACACCAGTGCGAGGATTCAGGCACGTGATGCTTATCACAAGATATGCTCTCCTAGGCAAGGTAGGTTGCTGAATATCGCGAAAAGGAAGGCCAGTCGAGTTTTCTTGCTTTGACACCAGTGCGAGGATTCAGGCACGTGATGCTTATCACAAGATATGCTCTCCTAGGCAAGGTAGGTTGCTGAATATCGCGAAAAGGAAGGCCAGTCGAGTTTCCTTGCTTTGACACCAGTGCGAGGATTCAGGCACGTGATGATTATCACAAGATATGCTCTCCTAGGCAAGGTAGGTTGCTGAATATCGCGAAAAGGAAGGCCAGTCGAGTTTTCTTGCTTTGACACCAGTGCGAGGATTCAGGCACGTGATGCTTATCACAAGATATGCTCTCCTAGGCAAGGTAGGTTGCTGAATATCGCGAAAAGGAAGGCCAGTCGAGTTTTCTTGCTTTGACACCAGTGCGAGGATTCAGGCACGTGATGCTTATCACAAGATATGCTCTCCTAGGCAAGGTAGGTTGCTGAATATCGCGAAAAGGAAGGCCAGTCGAGTTTCCTTGCTTTGACACCAGTGCGAGGATTCAGGCACGTGATGATTATCACAAGATATGCTCTCCTAGGCAAGGTAGGTTGCTGAATATCGCGAAAAGGAAGGCCAGTCGAGTTTTCTTGCTTTGACACCAGTGCGAGGATTCAGGCACGTGATGCTTATCACAAGATATGCTCTCCTAGGCAAGGTAGGTTGCTGAATATCGCGAAAAGGAAGGCCAGTCGAGTTTTCTTGCTTTGACACCAGTGCGAGGATTCAGGCACGTGATGCTTATCACAAGATATGCTCTCCTAGGCAAGGTAGGTTGCTGAATATCGCGAAAAGGAAGGCCAGTCGAGTTTCCTTGCTTTGACACCAGTGCGAGGATTCAGGCACGTGATGATTATCACAAGATATGCTCTCCTAGGCAAGGTAGGTTGCTGAATATCGCGAAAAGGAAGGCCAGTCGAGTTTTCTTGCTTTGACACCAGTGCGAGGATTCAGGCACGTGATGCTTATCACAAGATATGCTCTCCTAGGCAAGGTAGGTTCCCGGAGAAGGACACTCTTTGAAGACCAAAGAATGTCTGCCTAGCCTAAAATCATCCGCGTATTTATATCGGTTTTCATTCCCCTTCCCGTGTAATGAATTATAATGCAGGCCCTGTTGTTAAAGTCGACAGCATTTCAAACGTTTGTACCATAATCGACCTTATTGCGTCCCGCTTATGATTTGTAGCGTGCCTCCCCTCTATCATGTGTACACGTCCCACATAGAAATCCTCCTGTACACACTGTTTTCAGAGCTTATTATTATTATCATTATTCTTATTTTATTTTAAATTACAATTGTAAACAATCATTAGTCAACTTGTGAAACCCATTCTGCAAGTTTACCTGTGCACCCTTACTTGCTGTTAATTCGCTCGTAGCCGGCATTTATATTTATGCAATGACACCTAAAATCTATGTAAATAGTAATAGTATGCTACGTACACACTTTTAATAAGCAAAACACAGAATAATGTCCTCATTGTGCATATGACACCAAAGCAATATTAAAATCTCTTACGTTAATAAAAATGTACATAAAATGTTTCGTGTCCTGTTTTATTTTTATATCTGAACTTATTTGACATACGACTGTAATACAAGTTAAAATTACATTCCTTTTTCAAATTAGATTTTCCAAATGCTTAAGGTGTTGCAGGACAGCCCATCGCCGATATAGTCTGTATTTAATTAGTGCAAGCCCTGTGGTCATGTGAATGCTGGGAAAACGATTTGTAAATGAAATATACTTCTGTGCTTCTCGTCTATTTACAACGAAAATATCGACTGATAAATGACGTTCAAATGCCTGCCCACTCAAGAACTAAATTCGTGGAAGTTTCGGAATAGAAAATGATACTGCAAAAATAATTATCACATAGCTAATAATACTCGTGGATGCGATTCTGATGACATTTAAGAACTTCAGACGGCAAAAGACATTCTCTCTTTCTATCGCAATTTTCGTCTGTTGTCTTTCTGCAGTAAATATTAGCATATTTGCAATGACCTATAATTTACATTAATATTGTCCTAAATATTAGCAGTTTTAAGATGTCATATTTCACACAGTTACACAGCCAGCAGGTGTCTCCCCAATAAATTCCATTCTTTATTATCTAGCCAGATGTCTGTATACGCCAGACGTGTTCTTTGTTTTTGTGCCCTTTAAAAGGCACTCGACACTCAAGATAAGATACTTAACCTGCCTCTTAGACAAGAGGATCTTCGTCTGGGACATAGAATACAATTCGTGAGAAAGTTTTTTTTTTGTTTTGTTTTACAATATGAGACATTAAACAGACCTGTCTTGTCGAGACTATCCAGACTGTGGTTATTTTACGCATTGCTTTGTCTTTAACTAAAATCACCCTTATAATGCGAGACAATTTAATTACATCGGGAATATTTTCGTTTATTAAAATACCCCGCTGTGGCCTGTCGAATACTCGAGGTACCCTAGTATATTTGCCATGGACCTCTAGAAATTTCGGCGACTTATCTCTGACTCTCAGAGCTCACGCCTGCCGGCTGACATAATTATAAAACTTCGACCGTACCTGATGGGGTGTTTTCATTCACTTACATACCTCCCGACCATAGGACAGAGTTAATAAAAATGTGGATCAGAATTAAATTCAGACACACAAAAGAAAACATCCAAGCGAATAATTTACCCATCTAAGGGTTAATTCAGCTTGATTATCAATGGTTTTATTAGTCAATTTTCTCGCCCATTACAATATATATATATATATATATATATATATATATATATATATATATATATATATATATATATATATATATTTGTGTGTGTGGTATCCGAGCGATAACTCAAAAGATACTCAACTGATTTGAACGAAAGTTAGCACATGTCTTTATTTCGTTACAATCGCTGACGAGTTGATAAATCAGCTACAGCGGACATATTTTTCTCAAAAAATATACACACAATTTTTTGAATACGCTATATTTTTAAAAGTATTAAAGTAACTGAAATCATTCTTTACGTGTAGCTACAAGTCAAGTAAATAAAGCTTGGTTGTAAATTTTAAGTAATTTATCTCACAAAATTTTGAGTTTTTCCCAAATTAAAAATAAGATCTGAAAGACATGAATTGAAACAACTTAAGTGGTTAAAGTATGATGCCAAACAAAGACAGAGTAGTCACTTGCCACGCGTAGATTGATACATGCACCACAGGCATACATCATAATGCAGCGATAACCAAACAAATAACACACGTAAGGCGGGACCGTCACAACATCCTAATGTGCAACGAACGTTAACACCCGAAATGTGGCGATCCCACCCTAATAACCGCCTTCGGGTGTATTCGGATGCGCGGATTTGTAAAATGTTCAAAAGTATCCTAATATGAAAGTGAGAGGGGAAAATAAGAAAAAAAGTCTTGACGCAGCTAGTGTGTTATGGTAGCGAATTTTCGTAAAATAGGTTTTAATCGCAAATATGTCTTGTTTTTAGAAGTACACTTGGTTGGCAGCATAACCTATATAGTAGTAACAATGTATCACATTTCATTAAAATAGCTTTGTTGTTTAAAAAAGTACAAACATTTTCCGAAAATAAACTTAAAAAGTTGAAGAAAAAACTGGTGCGATTGTCCTGGACAACGAACCTCTTCAAGCTATTTACACACCTGCGAAGATATAATTATTGACAAACAGCTTTATGACCCAAGTTGAAAATTTGCAAAAATTTCTTTTACACAAATTCACCGGTTTTTTTTTTTTTGCCTTCGGTAATACTATTTACGGTGCAATACTATTTACCCTGCTGTACAGGTGTCCCACGTAGACCTTCTATTAGCCGTTTCTGAAGTACGGCTCACAATTGAATTCTGAAAATTCACGCGCGTGGGTTTCTCGAAATCTCCAGTTCACTAAAAATATTGACGTTACTATGGGACTTTCGGTTATACCGGCAGTAGACGTCAACTTTCTTATTTCAATTGGAAGATGCAACTTTTTATTACAGATCTAGATTTATTGTCAAATTTTATGGTAGGTTTTACTAACATGTTATGTCATTTTTCTCAACCATTTTCGAGATATTTGACTTTTTTCAATTTCTTAAAAACCATTGTCACATTTACACACCTGTATCTTACTCTTCAACCTAAAGAGTTGAAATTTTAAAGTGAAAATTCTAAAATGCCACAAAATATTTGAAATTTACTAAAGCTAGTACAAGTTAGACAGGGTGTCCGAAATAGACCGGTCAATCGTGACAATTTTAAAATCTAATAACTCTCTTATTTTAAATAGAATAGCCTATATTTTATAACGTTAGTTCATGTACTTTTTATTGTTTTTTTTTATTGGTATCAGCATTCCCTATACCTAAGTCCCACCGATTTGAAGATATTTAAACATTATTTGCGATAATAAATAATTGTTAGTATGTTTATCAGGTTGCCTAAGAGATGAAAATTTTAAACGTCACCTTCCGACATAAGTAAAATATGCGACTACTTTTGAATATAACTTTTATTTACGTGGAGTATAATCGAATTATTAACAGAATATGTCGTGTGGTTGCAAAGAGATTTCCACATAAACACAGATCAACTCGTTACATGATCAGCATACTACTAAAAAATTTCTAAGAAGTGTTTCGTCCAAAATTTCATAAGAGTAAAGCATTATTAGGTGACATAGAGATTTGTGTGTTATCACTTCACAATACATGTTCAAAATTTGCATACTTCACTTCGAGGCATTTGATGGCTCTTTTGATGATTGGAACCAGTGTCTAGAGAAAGGTAATCTTGATCCATTGCGTTGAAAGCCTCTAATACTCTAGCTATCATATATTGTTTTGTAGCAGGTGGTTCCTGGTAAACTGTGTTTTTAATGCACGCCCAGATACTAACATCTAGTGGAGTCAAGTCTGGTGAGCGGGCCGGCCAACTATGAGGTCCACCGTTAGCTATCCATCTGTTTTCAAATGTTTCCTGGAGTAGGTCGCTTACTATCTGTGAGTTGTGTGGTGGAGCTTCATCTTGTCGATACCAAACTTCTGCAGCTTCGTGTTCATGCAAGGAGTTCAGCGCTGGTATTATTACTTGCTGCAGAATGCGACAATATCCAGGACCTGTGAATACTGCACGTTTGGAATTTGTTCTTACCTTTTTCTTTAAACTTACCATTATTACTGACATGAATAAAAGTGTCATATTTTCAAATTTAGTTTCAGTGAGTCTAGTAAATATTTTAATAACATAATGTACTAAAACGCAATTGAAATTCAGTATTGCTTAATATTATTGGTACCAACCCGTAAAGTTCTCATCATAAATGTTAAGGGCAAAAATCATATTGTATTTTACTGCGCGAAATGCATTGAAACTCCAACGGTCCTGGAAATTTCGCTCTCTAGTAATGTGAGGATTTTCGTCCGACCAATAGTGACTGTTGTGACGATTCAACATGCCCCTCTTTGAAAATTTTGACTCATCGCATCATATAATTTTTCTTGAGAAATGTTCATCTTCTTGATTTCTCAAAAGATACCATTCGCAGAATTCTAAACGCCGGAAAAAATCCTTAGGTTGAAAAATAAGAGAGATACAGGTGTGTAAATGTGACAATGTTTTTTAAGAAATTTTTGAAAAAAGTCAAATATCTCGAAAATGGTTGAGAAAAATGACATAACATGTTAGTAAAACCTACCATAAAATTTGACGAGATATCTAGATCCGTAATAAAAAACAGCAACTTCTATTTGAAATAAGAAAGTTGACGTCTACTTCCGGTATAACCGGAAGTTTCATACTAACGTCAATATTTTCAGTGAACTGAAAACTTCGAGAAATCCACGTGCGTGAATTTTCAGAATTCAATTTCCAGAAACGACTAATAAAAGGTCTACGTGGGACACCCTGTATAAATATGACGTAAACTAAAATTTTTAAGTTGTACCTACTCTAGCTTCCTTTAATACTTACTTGTCTGATAAATATCCAAACAACATGTTACCAACTAATATACCAAGCATGGTTAACGTTTGTGAGAGATCAGCCAACCAAGTCTTGCCACATACAAGATCCCATTGCATTATAATTGTTTCTGTAAACAGCGACCTGAAAAAGATAAAATTTATTAATTATGATCACTGTAGCTAGGAGTGAATTTAAATGTTCAAGCACGAACTAGAATAATCTCATCTCCTATTCCTTATCAATTTAATTTTATGTAACTCTTTTCATATAAGTCATTTATATAAAGTATTTAAGCAACCAACAGTTTTATAATTAGCTTGAAACTAATTTAAATGGTCATCAAGAGACCAAAGCCCCAGCTTCAACCAAACAGGTTCGCGGAAGATATCAAGATGTTCAGACATGAACAATAGTTCATTAACACATTACTTATTTTTTAATCTCGGTTTGCAATGGAACATTTATTATTTGTTTCAGAACGCGAAGAATTTTTTGAGTCCCGCGGTTGTATGTGACCTACTCAAACACCTGTGGATATGAAATGCAATACCACGATGTTTTGCTGTGATAAGCTCAATTTGCAAACAACCTTTAATTCAAGTAAAACATAGATATCCCTATCTCAGCACATTCCTCCAGTGTGTTTTTCAACGTCAATCTGTAAACGCCGTAAATCAGCGAATATAAAACTGTTGTGGCATAAATTAAATAAAGAAACATTAACAACAACATGTAAATGTACCAATTGTTTTTGAACTAACTATTTACCAATTTAACATCACTTATATATATATATATATATATATATATATATATATATATATATATATATATATATATATATATATATATATATATATATATATATATCATTATATTCTTTGTGATGCCCCGGCTAAGCAGAGGCCCGACGGATAAGTTGCCAATCCGTCATTCGGGTGCGACCTAAATATTCAAAGTTACATATTCTCGGGCGCCATATTTATTCCCTATTAAATAGGACGAGGTCAGATCCCCGTGAGGACTTCTGCTAAGGCCCTCGTAGAACACCACAAAGTTACTGTTTAATAACAGCCTTGTCCTAGGGTAACTCGAGTGGAGAGGAAAACTACAGCCAGGGGTCGAAAGTTACTACATCCCGTAGAGTTCTTGGGATGTAAGTAGGCTTTAATTACTTACTCCCGAATAATGGCTGTTTTCCTAGCTTACAAAGTTGGAAGCAGAAATATTATAAACAGGTAAATATCAATTACGATATACCTCAGCTAGTTACAATCCGTCACAGGATTCTATCCTAAACGCACTTACACTAATGCAACTATCTACAGGCAGTGCAGTGAAACGCAACTAATTTCATAAAATCCTCAAATAATATTTAAAATATCTACAAATGAAAATGACAACAATAAAAATCCACAAATTACTAAAACCAAAAATTCGCTACAGTTCATGCGAATAAAGAGAAAACATATCTCGGGTCAGATAACGTTATCTCTGATAAGACATTCTTTCATAGTGGAAATGATGCAAATATGTTAATATTTAAAAATACAATGATATTCGACTAGAATAATATTTGTGCTATTTATTACAAATAAAGCGTGATATTAGCATTAGCACAGCAAACAACAAGGCATAGCAAAGCAACGGCAAGCGGAAAGCGACATACACATGCATCAAACGGAAAATGGCCCCGTTATAAATTCCGCCTCAGTCGAGGGTTCTACTTTCCCCTGGGCTTTATTCCCGCAATTCCCTTACGATTTTACTCTGCTAGGTGGGTAGGCAACTGGTTCCCACGCTTATAATACCCTAACTTGCTAACTAATACCACCGGGTAACTTGTCCCCTCTTTCTGTCGAACACCCTATATAGCTAACAGTGCCATCCAGCAGTAACGTACCATTCTGGATCGATTCATGCGTCCTTCGAGGACATACGTCCCTCAAAGCAAACGTAGTCGACCCAGTACAGCACAGGATGCCGGGCATACTAAATACTACCCCTTTAATCAGCACAGTCTGTGCTCCCGTTTCCCTTATATGGGTAAGAAACGTGACCAGCTTGTGACTTACCTAGGCTGGACACTCTAGCTAATTAACCACCTGGTCTAGCGAGCGTATACCATTCAGGATAGCTCCATGCGTACATCGAGGACATACGTCCCTCAACATAAACATAGATCACCCTGTATAGCACGCTATAATTCACTAAACACCCTAATTTCACTATTATACGGTATAATTATTTACCTGACTTCAACCTCCCTTAAATGGGTAACCCGTGACCAGTTTTGTCACTCCTACATACAGTACACCCTGTATACGCGTGAAATCCTAACACGCTGCTAACATTTCACATAGAGCAGCATTAATAAAACACCCAAACATTTATTTCAGTTTGCAATTATACTTCTTCAAGTTTTCTGAAGTATAATTAACCTTGCAAACTATTATAACAGAACACAGTCTTTCTAGACTCTCGTTCTTTACTAGTAAATGACTAACACGCTGCTTTTCACTACTCCGTAGTACAGCGAAATAAACTTCCCAGGTATTACACCTAACTGACGCTTTTAAAAACTTTACAATCAACGTACGACCGCCGGTACCTGTTTTCGCGACCACGGGCTGAAGGCATCTCCTCTCCACGTTCCGTTTCTCGGTTCGCTTACTTGCCATGCGCTCTGTGACGCACCTAGAATGAATCTCATCGCGCCTGTCACACCGGCGCTATGCGTTCCATCCTACAAAATACACGTACCGCCTGTGGCAACTTTTCATACTCTGAAGTGTATCTAAAGTATCTAAAATGAGTCAGATTTATTACCTAGCAAATATCCGTTATTTACACCGCCTAAATGAATTATTAGCTATTCAAATAACCGTAATAAATCGGACTTCATTACATCTTAATAAAATCACAAATAGATTTAAAAGTAGACCAGATAATAGCTCAGAAAAAGTCACCATCAAAGATCAAACTACCATCGTTAGACGTTCTCTTCTTTATGGAAGAGCATAAGGAATGGACTTCAGACGAAAATTTCGAATTGATGGATCTAGTAAATGAGTTTGGCGAATTAATTGAATTGTCGGATTTGCCATATAAGCCTGGCGAAAATTTTGAATTGACTGCTCTGGTAGATGAGTCAGACAACATTTTTGAATTGCCGGTTCTGACAAATGAGACAAAAAAAAATTCGAATTACCGCCTCTGATAAATCAGACAGGTAAATATTTCGAATTGCCAGCTCTGATAAATGAGCTCGTTAAAACTGTTAAACTGCTGGCTTTGTCATATGAATGGGGCATTGAAGGCAAAGCAGGAAAATAAGTCTCAATAGAAAACCTTTTTCAGGAAACTACCCAGACCGAAAATTATATAGTAAATGAAGAAACCGGAGCGCCAGCACAAATGATATCCTGGCCATTGTTTAGAGTGCTCAGAGATATTTTCCAATCAACAATAAAGAAATTGCAGGCAATGTTACCATAGAAATATCCAGAAACTAAGTAAAGGAACAACTTAGGATATATTGGGCCCAAAGAAAACAACTATCGTGGGATGAGCCTGCTCCGCTTGAAATCGAAAAGAAATGGAAGACATTCTACGATCAACGCAAAGAAGTAGAGAAGTTCACCATTCCATTCCATTCGTGAAAGATGGCAAGATGTTCAGACATGAACAATAATTTATCAATACATTATCTATTTCTTAGTCTCGGTTTGCAGGCGAGCATTTATTATTTGTTTCAGAATGCGAAGAATTTCCTAAGTCCATCAGTTGTATTTCGCCGCCCCGAAAGCACTCCAGCTGTTGGCTTATTGTGCATGAAACTTAGGAATGCCTGTCCGTAGGAATGCCTGTCCGTGGTCTGGACACTTCCCTATATAGTCTCTGGTGAGGCGTGGATCGCAAGGCGGTTTACTTACGAGTTGGCTGTTTTGAAGGTGATCTCTGCAGGTGGCTGCTTGCTGAGTTGTGCCTAGTTGTTTACCCATCCATGCCTATTATTCTCTATTGCACTTCCATTACATTCTTTTTCAACGACACACCACGAGGGCTTACAGCCTAAATACTATCGTACCGTGGGTGTCGACAAGGAGGAAAGAGGCAACTTGTTAATTCTGGACTTGAAGGTTTCGAGGTTCGGAGGAGATGGAAAAACATGTGCCGACAAGGAATTCCACAACTTGGAAGTCTGGTGACCTGTACAGTAAAAGGGTGCATTCGCTCTGTTCCCCTGGTAGATCTGTTGGGGGCAGCAGGTGGAGAAACTATGGAAGAAAGCTCCTCTGAGCAGTGCCCGTACAGATATCTATAAAAGAGAGAGGTCACCAACGGCACGTCGGTGGACAAGGGATGGCAGCCTTTGGGTGAGGGTAAGGTCACCAATGAGACGTATAGCTCTCTTCTGAATGGAGTCCAGGATAGCGAGTGTAGAAGCGGCAGCACCCCAGATATGAGAGCAGTATTCGAGGTTTGGCCTTATTTGTGAAGTATATAAGGTATAGAAATTAGCTGGTGAAAAGTAATTGCGAGCCCGGAAGAGGAAACCTAATTTCTTAGCAGCCGCTTCTGCAATTGAGATGTTGGTGCCAATTGAGAGTTCGATCCACAGAAATGCCAACAAGTGAAAAGGACTCATTACTTTGAATAACTTGGTTGTTCATTGTGATGGTTCTAAGGCTGGTGTATCCTTTATGAGAAAGAACGCAAGACTGAGATTTGGTGGGGTTGAATTGTACAAGATTTCTACTTCCCAAGTCTAATATTTTTTGGAGACCCACGGAGACAGAACCCTCCATGTGTCTGCGATCCTCATCTAGTTGGGCCAAAGAGACAGGCTTAGAATATTGTATATTTGAGTGGAGGGTGCTGTCGTCCGCGTAACTGTGAACTGGGTTGGATGTGCTAGAGAGGAGGTTATTGATGTGGAGAAGAAACAAAGTAGGGGCTAAAGCTGAACCTCGAGGAACTCCTGCATTAATTGGATATAGTTTAGAGGAATGGCCATCCACAACAACAGAAATGCTCCGGTTGGAGAAAAAGTTTGCTGTCCAGGTACATAGTTTTGGTGATAGGCCATAGGCCGGTAGTTTATTAAGCAGCGCTGCATGGCAGACCTGGTCGAAGGCTTTGGATATGTCTAGAGCGACAATCTGAGATTCACCGTGTAATTCCATAGACTTGTTCCAAGAATGGGTGACAAAGGAAAGGAGGTCGGCAGTTGATCTGCGCTGATGGAATCCATACTGCTTGTCGTGGATTAGACTGTGTTTTTCAAGAAATTTGAGTAATGTGTGTTTATATTCTTTTCCATCACTTTAGATATGACTGAAAGGAGAGAAATAGGCCTGTAGTTGCTAGGAAGCGCTTTGGATCCTTTCTTGGGGACGGGTTGTACTCGAGCAGTTTTCCAGTTACTAGGGAATATGCCTCTATTGTAAGATGTCTGAAACAGACGAGTCAGGACAGGAGCAAGTTCTGGTGCGCATTTTTTGAGAACAATTTCTGGACCAGAGCCTTTCCTGGTATTAAGAGAAGAGGGCATCTTTCGTACCATTTTAGTTTTGAAAATGATGTCCGTCATTTTATGCGCGACATAGGGGACTGTTGGTGGTTGAACATTTGGAGGTGGATTGAGAGTAGAATTGCCGGCGAAAAACAAGGCAAAAAGTTCAGCCTTGTCCAGGGCGGTAGAAACAATTTCATCCCCCGAGACAAGAGGTGAGAACGTGCTCTTGCAGAAATTATTCCCAATAGATTTAGCAAGAGTCCAGAAGGGTTTGCTGCCCTTAGAGCTTAAGAGGACTTTGTTTTTGATGTGTTTATTAAACGAGTTTTGCGAGAATGCGGTCATAGCGGTTTTCTTGCGTCGTTAAATGCTTGACGGTTTTCTTGACTGGGATTGTGTAGAAGTGTTTTGTGAGCTTTGACCTTTTCAAGCCTGGCCTTGTCACAGGATTTAGAGAACCGGGGCTTTTGAGTGGCTGAAGAGGTTTTCTGTGTAGGTGGAATAAATAATTTCATACCAGCTTGGATAATTTCGGCGACGTTTTGTGAGATATCTGAGGGGTCAGGATGAGAGAAGCAGACAGACGCCCATGGAAATGAGGAAAAGTAATCTCGCATTTCGTCTCAGTTCGCGGAGTTGTAGTGCCAAACGATACGTGGGTGTGATGTCTGTGTGACCTCGAGTTGCATTGCGCAGGAAGCGGTGACCATGCCATGGTCTGCGCGACCGAGGGGGGCGGTGACTGATATTTTATAGCATTCAGGATTTGTAGTAAGAAGGAGATCCAACGGATTTGAGCTGTGTGTTGGGATGTGAGGAAAGTAAGTAGGTTGCTGAACCATATTGGCTAAAGAGTTGCTGACTGCAAAGGCCTCCGCTGCTCTCCTTTGTGGATCGGTTTTTGAAGATCCTAGCCATTCGTTATTATGGACATTGAAGTCACCAAGGATGCTGACCTCGAGGGAAGGATATTCAGAAATCAGATGGTCGGTTTTTTCAGAAAGGTAGTTGAATAGCTGGACAAAGTTGTTGTCAAAAGGTGACCGGTAAATGCAACAGATGAATTTAGTTGCAGCCCTGAGAGAGAGTTTTATCCAAAGTATGTCTTTTCTTCCAGCTTCTAAATTGGGGAGTCTGGTGCAGGGTAGATTGCTACGGACGTATGCGCACACGCCTCCATGCAATCTAAAGGAAGTAAGGAGCTCATACCCCGGGAAATTAAGGTGATTAGTGGCTGTTTTGGCACTGATTTGGGTTTAGGTGAGAAAGAGGAGTTGGGGCCTATTAGCCTGGAGGAAATGGTGGACGGAGTTCAGGTTAGAATTTAAGCCACATATATTCGAGAAGGATATGTTGAATTTTGATGTTGGCGCCCGCTGTACACCCCTCTCCTGGAGATCCCAATGGAGGGGTATTTTACCTCCGGAATGTTTTGCACAAGGAGGAGCCATCATCATTTTTGCTTATCAGGGAAACCGACTCATACACCAGAACCGGAAACGTCCGTTGGGACTTCACCGGCCCCTTGATGCATGGGGTGGTACCTCCTCGGGCGTGGAAAATTCCACTACCACCTGCGAAGAGAGGGAGCGAGACTTTAGTAGACCATCAGCCCTGGGCGTTATTCCTATTGTCGACAGTCAAGCCAGGGGTGGCACGAGGAGCCAGCCTCTAGGAGGTCTGTAGCTAAATCACGCGTCGATCAATCAAGAGAACGACGAGCGCACGACCAGGCTAAGGGACCACACCCATTAGTCAGCGGCCTTTGGTGTTTAATCAGGATCTGTTCTTATTTATACACAATGAATGATTTTGCTATTATTATCTCGCGTTATACGACCATTAGGTTTTTCAATTGTTTAGTTTTCCACTACATGAGGACCTAACACGGGTAATATGAGACTTCAAAAGCAGGTTGCAGCCACATATGATACTAAAAATTTTTACTTTATGTTAATCTGAATTGCAAGCTGGGCTTAATGTCCAAATTAATCCAAAGTAAAAGAGTGTTTGGTCTTTTGTCAACAAAAGGCTTAGAGAAAATAGTTTTTAGGGGTAGTGACTTACAGACGCAACTTCAAAACTAATCTCAGAGACACTGCTGACGGTTGTGCTGTTTCTTAAGGAAACCTGCTTGTCAAAAATTGGTCATCATACCATCTGATTTTATCTAGCAAAATGTTAAATTGTCTTTTTATGGTGAGCATCTATACATATAATAATGTTTCGAGGCTTAGGTGATTTCTACTCTTAAAATACTTTCCGATTATGACTGCAGAGACTGCGGCACCACATTGGTAAAACCTTTGACCACACTGTTATTTGTGTTCAAACTCCTGTGGATATGAAGTGTAATACCACGATGTTTTGCTGTGACAAGCTAAATTTGTTACCGACTTTTAATTCAAGTAAACATAGAAATCCCTATGTCAGCATATTTGGCCAGTGTGTTTTCCAAAGCAGCGAATATAAAACTGTTGTGGCATAAATTAAATAAAGAAACATTAATAATAACATGTAAATGTACCAATTGTTTCAGAACTTAGTATTTACCATTTTTAACAGCACTTATATATGTTTCATTATATTCTTAATAAAATCACGTTTTGTTTAGAAACCATTTAGTAGTGTTATTCTTGCAACTGGTCATATATACGAGTCTCCCTATAACAAAGTCTCCAAATATCCTTATAACCCTTGTCCCTGTTCTGTGCACTATATTTAAAGAGGCCAAAGTCACTGTTTATAACAGCGTATCTACCGTAAACTACAATTCAGAACGATTTATTATTTAACAGAAATGCATAAAATAACAGATACTTGGTTACGGAGATAAAACACAATCACAGATAGAACTTGCTCGCCTATTTCAAAGACAACTTTTCGGATTGGCCTCCTCTATCACAAGGGCAATAAATAAATTGAAAATCAATTTCCAGCGATTGAACATGTAAGGCAGATAAAAACCTTCTAATGAACTGACTAATAATACCAAGTTGGATATTGTAGGAACAATTTTGTATCAGAGCTCGGAACTGAATAAATACTTCAAAATTAACCAACACCGTTTTTAATTAAAGCATTCACCGAAACACGACATGGCGCTGCGGACAGGATCGCATTTTTTTTTAAGGGAAATCAAATAAGTAAATTGAAAGTGAAATTATGAAAATGAATTAATAAGTAGTGAACGTATAGTGTAAAGTAATAGTGCAAGCGAAAATATCCACATCGGTGTTACTACGACTTAAATTAAATAATGGCAACCCAGCAAAAAATAATAATGGCAGTGGCTCAGTAGTTTCCAAATGCCAGAATTCAGATGCACATAACTTCTAGCATGGAATATTGCGAATCAGACGATGCTTTTCCCCCCTCCATGCTACGCGGGCTTTTAAAAATACCTTAGGAAGAGATCAGTCACCTTATTTATCACCTTGTTCCCTCCAAATCCTAAAAATTAGGAGTAAAACCACAATTCAACAAAAATCTAAATCATCTAGAGAGGAATTCACTTAATTATTCCAATAATTAATCCTAAAAACTTTTAATTACAAATTTAAGAAGTTGACTGAAAATATTTTACCATTTTGTAGGTTAATTAAATATTATAATTATATACCCATCCAATTATTATGTAGGAATTTCAGTACATATATAGGTATAATGTGTGTGTTTTATATGGAGTAGAATCTAAATATATACTTCTAGAACTTTATCATACCCAAAATTTTGCTGTGTCTCTGCAGACAAGAAATAATTTTTAATGCCCATAATTGATGGTTCTTTCATAACCAACTTGATTTACACTCAAGTCTGCTGTCAAACGAAATTTTTAAAAACTCTGGACGCAGCAAGTGCGTTATGGTAGCGAATTTTCATTAAAATGTTTTTATTGCAAATATGTGTGTTTTCCTTTTCAGAAAGCAGGCATCAATTTTGGTTACCAGTATAACCTATATAGTGAAAACAATGTGCCATGTTTCATAAAAATAACTTTATTGTGTGAAAATGTAAAAAAATTTCCAAAAGTAAACTTAGTGTTCCCGGAAAAACTCGTTTCTTGGTCAACCTTATAGGTTAATAGCAAATTGGGCTATTCAAATATGAAGCATTTGATCAAAATTCGCTACCATAACGCACTTGCTGCATCCATAAGTGGTTTTCTTACAAACATGCATTATATTTCGATGGTAAATGCAAAAATGCAATAACATAAGGCGTGTTTGATTAAACAAAACTCTGGACGCAGCAAGTGCGTTATGGTAGTGAATTTTCATTAAAATGTTTTATTGCAAATATGTGTGTTTTCTTTTTAAGAAAGCAGGCATCAATTTTGGTTACCAGTATAACCTATATAGTAAAAGCAATGTGCCATGTTTCATAAAAATAACTTTATTGTGTAAAAATGTACCAAGATTTCCAAAAGTAGACTTAAAGTGTACCCGAAAAACTCGTTTCTTGGTCAACCTTATAGGTTAATAGCAAATTGGGCTATTCAAATATGAAGCATTTGATCAAAGTTCGCTACCATAACGCACTTGCTGCATCCAGAATTTCTTTTCTTACAAACATGCATTATATTTCGATGGAAAATGCAATAACATAAGGCGTGTTTGATTAAAAAAAAAAGAAAATTTGTATCACCAATGACTTATGGGCCATCCTGTGATTGTAGAAATATTTTTTTAAGATGTAGCTCAAGACACCCTATAATTAATATATACAAATTTTTTTCAAATCTTGTATAATAACGGATATGTTGAGCTTTATTGATTTTTTACGAAAATTCGACAAAAATTATATACCATTAAACGATAAACCCTATAGCTAAGGCTACTGCCAAGCATCAGGGAAAGCGTCTATTTCAAATGAATTTTCTGGAAACATTTTAGTAAAATGAAGGACACTGACGGTCGAAACTAAGACTTCAGTGTTTGTAAAACATCCTTCTTGATACATTTTATTTCCATAGCCCGTATTAGTTTCAAGTTATTTGCCAAAATGTTGCCGATTTTGACGTTTTAAGTCGCAACTTTGACGTTTTGAGGAAAACCCCAATTTATTTTTCTTTAAATGCCTATAACTTTTTTGTCTTTTGACATACAGAGCTAAATTTTGGTAGGTAACTTACATATAAGGACATAAACCCGCGTACCAAATTTGGTTGCCCTTACTTTGTTAATTCGGGAGATATAAATTTTTTTCGAAAGAAAACACAAAATTTTCCGGGAAAACCTGGGCAGATTTTCCTGGCTAACGAACTTATCCAAGCCATTTGCAAAAGGAATTTATTCACCAAATTTAATCAAAATTGTACTATTATTTTTTGAGTTATCGGTGTGATACATATATATATATATATATATATATATATATATATATATATATATATATATATATATATATATATATATATATATATATATATATATATATATATATATATATATATATATATATATATATATATATATATATATATATATATATATAAACATATAAAAATTCAAACTGACCCCGGATATGTGTTCTGGGGGGCCTAATTAGCGCTCATTTGAAGAAATTGTTTCAAAATTCAAAAGTCGAGATCTCCTCATTAGTGAATTTTTTTTAAGAAAATTCACTAAAAAAGAAAATTTGTATTACCAACGACTTATGGGCCCCCCTGTGATTGTAAAAATATTTTTTTAAGATGTAGCTCAAGACACCCTATAATTAATATATACAAATTTTTTTCATATCTTGTATAATAACGGATATATTGAGCTTTATTGATTTGTTACAAAAATTCGACAAAAATTATATACCATTTAAGGATAAACTCTATAGCTAAGGCTACTGCCAAGCATCAGAGAAAGAGTCTATTTGAAATGAATTTTCTAGAAACATTTTAGTAAAATGAAGGACAATGACGGTTGAAACTAAGACTTCAGGGTTTGTAAAACATCCTTCCTGAGACATTTGATTTCCATAGCCCGTATTAGATT
The DNA here is from genome assembly GCA_964006375.1 of Tillus elongatus. Lineage (NCBI taxonomy): Eukaryota > Metazoa > Arthropoda > Insecta > Coleoptera > Cleridae > Tillus > Tillus elongatus. Next base: position 36,379,170 of record OZ023262.1, on the reverse strand, counting down.
CAAGTTATTTGCCTAAATTTTGCCGATTTTGACATTTTAAATCGCAACTTTGACGTTTTGAGGAAAACCCCAATTAATTTTTCTTTAAATGCCTATAACTTTTTTGTCTTTTAACCTACATAGCTAAATTTTGGTGGGTAACTTACCCATGAGGATATAAATCGGCCTACCAAATTTGGTTGTCCTTACTTTGTTAATTCCGGAGATAAAAATTTTTTTCGAAATAAAACACAAAATTTTCCAGGAAAACTTGGGCAGATTTTCCTGGCTAAAAAACTTATCCAAGCCATTTGCAAAAGGAATTTATTCACCAAATTTAATTAAAATCGGCCCATTATTTTTTGAGTTATCGGTGTTAGTGAATTTTTTTTAAGAAAATTCACTAAAACGATTAGGATTTGGATCACTGTTAACTGAACGTAATTGTCTGAAGCTTTGGTTTCAGTTTGAGCGCTCCGTTACGAAAATCGGTTGTCGAGTAAAAAGTTATACGTAAAAACAGAAAAAGCTCTTTTTTGTAATCATCCCGTAAATAAAAAACTCTGGACGCAGCAAGTGCGTTATGGTAGTGAATTTTCATAAAACTATTTTTTAATAGCAATAATGTTTGTTTTTTTAAGAAAGCAGGCATCAAATTTGGTTACCAGTATAATCTATATAGTAAAAACAATGTGCCATGTTTCATCAAAATAACTTTATTGTTTGAAAATGTAAAAAAATTTCCGAAAGTAAACTTAAAGTGTAACCGAAAAAAATCCGTTTCTTGGTCAACCTTATAGGTTAATAGCAAATTGAGCTTTTCAAATATGAAGCATTTAATCAAAATTCGCTACCATAACGCACCTGCTGCGTCCAGAATTGCTTTACTTACAAACATGTATTATATTTCGATGGAAAATGCAAAAACATAAGGCGTTTTCGACTAAAAAAAATATATATTTGTATCACCAACGACTTATGTGAGTGTATAAATATTTTCTTAAGATGTAGCTCAAGACACCCTATAATTAATGTATACAATTTTTTTCATATCTTGTAGAATAACGAATATATTGAGCTTTATTGATTTTTTACGAACATTCGACAAAAGTTATATACCATTAAACGATAAACTCTATAACTAAGGCTACTGCCAAGCATCAGAGAAAGGGTCTATTTAAAATGAATTTTCTGGAAATATTTTAGTAAAATGAAGGACAATGACGGTTGAAACTAAGACTTCAGGGTTGGTAAAACATTCTTCTTGAGACATTTTATTTCCATAGTCCATACTAGATTCAAGTTCTTTGCCTAAATGTTGCGAATTTTGACGTTTTAAATTGTCACTTTGACGTTTTGAGGAAGACCCCGATTTATTTTTTTTTGGTCTTTTGACCTACAGCGCTTTACCTATAGCGGTATAAAACGTTGTGCTAAATTTGGTTGCCCTTACTTTGTAATTTCCGGAGATATGAATTTTTTCTAAAGAAAGTACAAAATTTTCCGGGAAAACCTCGGCCGATTTTCCTGGCTAACGAACTTGTCCAAGCCACTTACAAAAGGCAGGTATTCACCAAATTTTGTCAAAATCGGCACATTTCCTTTTGACTTATCGGTGTGATACATAAATACATGCATATATATATATATATATATATATATATATATATATATATATATATATATATATATATATATACATATATATATATATATATATATATATATATATATATATATATATATATATATATATATATATATATATAATATAAACATATAAAAATCGAAACTGACCACGGATATGTGTTCTAGGGGGCCTAATTATCGCTCATTTGAAGAAATTTTTTCAAAATTCAAAAGTCGGAATCACCTCATTAGTGAATTTTTTTAAAGAAAATTCACTAAAAGGACCAGCGGAAGATTCAAACACCATCTTGTAGCTGGTGTCCTATTTTAATATATTTTTAATTAAAATTACAGACAGAAAATGTGTTTTTCAAACGGGAGCTTCTTCATCACACTGTATAAAATTTATGTTTATATATATTGATATAAATTTATAAGGTGTAATTGGGTCGGTGGGTTCGTGTAATATTTACCAACAATGGTTAGCCTTAATAGTTTAATGAAAACAGATAGATTGATTAACATAACGTGTGAATTCTAAAGAATAATAATATTAACTTAAAACAATTCTTGTAATAAAACATCGCGAGAGGGGGACCACACGCACTCTTCACTTTTAAGTCTGCCATTTTAGTGAATTTTCTTTAAAAAAATTCACTAATTAGGAGATCTCGACTTTTGAATTTTGAAAAAATTTCTTCAAATGAGCGCTATTTAGGACCCCTGGAACCCAAATCGGAGGTCGGTTTCAGACTTTATATGTTTATATATATATATATATATATATATATATATATATATATATATATATATATATATATATATATATATATATATATATATATGTTTATATATTTATGTGTCACACCTATAACTAAAAAAATAATGGACCGATTTTGATAAAATTTGGTGAGTACCTTCCTTTCGTGAGTGGCTTGGATAAGTTCGTTAGCCAGGAAAATCCGCCGAGGTTTTCCCGGAAAATTTTGTGTTTTCTTTCGAAAAAAATGTATATCTCCGGAATTAACAAAGTAAGGGCAATGAAATTTGGTGCACGGGTTTATATCGTTATATGTAACCTACCTAGCGCTGTCGGTTAAAGGATAAAAAGTTACATGCATTTAAATAAAAATAAATTAGGGTTTTCCTCAAAACGTCAAAGTCGCGATTTTAAACGTCAAAATTGTTAATATTTAGGCAATGAACCTGAAATTAATATGATCTATGGAAGGAAAATATCTCAAGAATAATGTTCTACAAAGCCTGAGCTCTTAGTTTCAATTGTCATTGTCCTTCATTTTACTAAAATATTCCCAGAAAATTCATTTCAAATAGACCCTTTCTCTGATGCTTTAGCAGTAGTGTTGGCTATAGAGTTTATCGTTTAATGGTATATCATTTTTGTCGAATTATCGTAAAAAATCATTAAATATATATATATATATATCCGTTATTATGCAAGTTGCGAAAAAAAGTTTTATACATTAATTGTAGGGTGTCTTAAGCTACATCTTAAAAAATATTTCCACAATTACAGGCTGGCCCATAAGTCGTTGGTGATTCAAATTTTTTTTTAGTGAATTTTTTTAATCGAACACGCCCTATGTTATTGCATTTTTGTATTTTCCATCGAAATATAATACATCTTTGTAAGAAAATAAATTCGGGACGCAGCAAGTGCGTTATGGGAGCAAATTTTCATTAAATGCTTCAAATTTTGAATCAATTTGCTATTAACCTATAAGGTTGACCAGAAAACTAGTTTTTTCGGGAACAATTTATGTTTACTTTCGGAAATTTTTGTACATTTTCAAACAATAAAGTTATTTTGATGAAACATGGCACATTGTTTCTAATATATAGATTATACTGGTAACCAAATTTGGTGCCTGCTTTCTTAAAAAAACATATTTGCTATTAGAAACATTTTTATGAAAATTGACTACCATAACGCACTTGCTGCGTCCAGAGTTTTTATATTCATGTGACCTGCGACCTGCGATACGGTCGACGCATTTCAATTGATATTTTACAGAACAAAGGGCTAATAGCGAAATGATCGTGCTTGCAAACCCTTTTAACAGAGTTCAATTTGATTGCGGTAATCGCATCAAATTAAAAAAAATTCGGGACGCAGTAAGTGCGTTATGGCAGCGAATTTTCATTAAATGCTTCAAATTTGTATAACTCAATTTTCTATAAACCTAGAAAATTAAATTTTTGGATGTAGTAAGGTATTTATTAGGGCAACATACCAACTAAATTTTAACAAAATAACTGTTTTTTAAATACAATTTTTTTTCGGAAAAATCTTTTTTTAAAGAAAAATTGGTACGACAGGGCTGGATAAAGAATTCATCCAAGCTATTAATAAAATAAATATTCTTGCCCAGTTTTATTAAAATCGGTTAATAACTTTTTGAGTTATCGTGTAGACACACACACATAATATATATATATATATATATATATATATATATATATATATATATATATATATATATATATACAGGGTGATTCTTTATGAGTTCCTATTAGACGTTTTGGAGAAACTAGACTGATGTGGATTCTGAAAATTTGTAGTATGAGGTTTACGAATATGTCCAATCCATCTAAAATATTTAGAACATCCCGCGACTTCCAGTTATACCGGAAGTGGACACTAACTCGCTTATTTTAAATAGAACGCTCTGTATATTATTACAGATTAGGTTACAGCTGATCTTGGCGATTCTTCCAATACACGGTTTTGCTACTTTATACTGAGTGTTTCACGAGATATGGCAGTTTTTATTACAAAAATATGTCCCCTTCAACGCCCTGTATCTTATTAATGGATGCAAATTGGAAGTTATTCGTTATGCATAATTTTTTTCATTATTGTATATTTTAACATAGTACACACAATCTTCCGACATATTGATTGTTGTCTACGGGGTGATTAAAAACGCATATGCGCAGATATCTCATTTTTTTCAAATGGATCTCCCTGTATATTATAATGCCATTGGCAAGATAATTTACTACTCTTCGAATTTTGTTAATCATTACCTATAGCCAAACCGTACGGTTTTTGAGATATTCAGCTTCGAAATATGCAAGATGGGTATGTATTATGATTCCTGTAGAGTGTCATGGAAAATAGCAAACAGTAACAAAATTTTCAGTTTGACAGTTATGTTTTAAGTTGAGTAATACAACTAAGTGAACTTTACTTCTCTGCACAAAAATTCAGTTTGATCTCAAAAAAACAATGGCAAGATCTGGATACTCAAATCAGGATTTTATCAATCAGCTACTAATTCACGGAGAATGCCGCCGGATGTCAGCAAGAACATGTCGTGTATTTGCAGAACGATATCCAGATTTACCTCCACCTTCCCATAAAACTATTGATGCCGTTATTAGAAACTTACAACAACATGGATCATTTACAGCAAAAAATGTCAGAGCAAAACGTGAAGTTGATAATGAAGAGAATGAGGTAAATGTTTTAGCGTTTCTGACTGCGTATCCTAATGCCTCTATAAGAGAATTAATGCGGCACTTGCGACTCTCATTTTCAACGATTCAAAGAATTTTGAAAAAACATAAATGGAGACCTTACTGCTACAGCACAGTACATGCCCTGGTAAACACTGATTTGGAAAAAAGAATCAACTTTTGTGAATGGCTTATAATGCAGAAAGATGAGGATGAGAATTTTTGGAATAATGTCATTTGGGTTGATGAGGCGAAATTCACGAATAACGGAATGTTCAATAGACACAACTGTTACTACTGGACTTCCGAAAATCCTCATGTAACTTGGCGAAGAGGATTTCAAAATAGGTGGTCCTTTAATGTATTCTGTGCAATAAAAGGTACGTAGACATGAAAGTTTTATTTCAAACTATTTTTCAACAGACTAAGTAGGACTCAGTAAGAAGTACGGCTTACTCATTTTCTTAAATTCTGATTCCATATTGTGAAATTCAAGATAACACAACCCACTCGTTATTATTATGATTTGTTATTATTTCCAGGTGATCGAATTTTATGTGTCTACTTCTATGACGAGAATCTTACAGGGGAAAGTTATTTAGCAATATTGAGGACCGTCATTCAACCACAATTAGCTGGAATGTCAGACGAGGAAAGGACTCAGACATGGTACCAGCAAGATGGCGCGTCACCGCACAGTACCAGAGCTGTTAGTGATGCACTGGAACGAATGTTTTCTGGCAAGTGGATAGCAAATAGAGATCCTTACGCCTGGCCCCCACGTCCTCCGCACTTTTCACCTCTAGACTACTTCATTTGGGGATTCATAAAGAATGTAGTGTATGGACACCCGGTTACGACTAAGGAAGACATGATCAGACGAGTTCGAGATGCTTTGCGTTGCTGACATCAAACCAGATGGAGCAGGCCATCGCTGAAATAGTTCAGCGAGCAAATAAGTGTTTGCAACAGCAGGGGGATGTCTTCGAGCATTTATTATAATATGTATACATATAATTTTCTCATATTTCAGTATTCAATTGTTTGAATTTTATTTTTAATTTGTTTCGTTGTTTAGTTCAGTTAGTTAGTTTGTTTGTTGACGTAACTGGTTCACAGTGTGGTAAGTTTCTAATAACGGCATGAACAGTTTCATGGGAAGGTGTAGGCAAGTCTACATATGGTTCTGCAAATACACATGTTCTTGCTAACATTCGTCAGAATTCCTCGTGAGCTAGTAGCAGATTAATAAAATCCCAATTTGAGTACATCGTATTGAATTTTTGTGCAGAGAAGTAAAGTTCACTTAGTTGTATTACTCAAATCAAAACATAACTGTCAAACTGAAAATTTAGTTACTGTTTGCTATTTTCCATGACACTACAGGAATCATAATACATACCCATCTTGCATATTTCGAAGCTGAATATCTCAAAAACCGTACGGTTTGGGTATAGGTAATGATTAACAAAATTCGAAGAATAGTAAATTATCTTGCCAATGGCATTATAATATACAGGGTGATCCATTTGAAAAAAAGAGATATCTGCGCATATGCGTTTTTAATCACCCCGTAGACAACAATCAATTTGTCGGAAGATTGTGTGTACTAAGTTAAAATATACAATAATGAAAAAATTATGCATAACAAAGAACTTCCAATTTGTATCCATTAATAGGATACAGGGCGTTGAAGGGGGCATATTTTTGTAATAAAAACGGCTATATCTCGTGAAACACTGAGTATAAAGTAACAAAACCGTATATTGGGAGAACTGTCAAGATGAGCTGTATCCGAATCTGTAATAACATACAGGACGTTCCATTTAAAATAAGAGAGTTAGTGTCCACGTCCGGTATAACCGGAAGTCGCGGGATGTTCTAAATATTTTAGATGGATTGGACATATTGGTAAACCTCATACTACAAATTTTCAGAATCCAAATCAGTCTAGTTTCTCCAAAACGTCTAATAGGAACTCGTAAAGAATCACCCTGTATATATATATATATATATATATATATATATATATATATATATATATATATATATATATATATATATATATATATATAACATATAAAAATTCAAACGGACCTTGGTTTTGTATTCCAGGGGCCCAAACATGCGCTCATTGGAAACATTTTTGCAAAGTCTCACCATCGATACACCTCTATAAGCAAATTTTTAAATATAAAAATTTGCTAAAATGAAAAAATTATCGCGAGCGACGCTTTGAGTGTTGAGCAATGTATGTTCATGTTTTGTACTTTTTAATGTATTTGACCTCTTGTAATACTGTCATAGGCCATCTATCTATCTATCTATTTTCTATATTATTATAAGAACTGATACCTGTCAAATTCATGAGCAGGGCACTGTACACTACATCTTTCTGTTGTATTATCTACACATGTGAAATCAACTCCGGGAGCTAGAAAGGTGTAACTTAGCTGATGCCATGCTACTGGAAACTTCACAAGACAAATTAGGATGAATACCCATATCTGCCATGGTCCTAGAGTTCCTATGGAGGTCTCAATAATATCTGCATCATGCTTCCTTTTTTCGTTGTCAGTGTCAGTTTCATCTGCGGACAAAATAATAGTTTCGTATAGTAATAGTATTACACACTCATACACATTAATAATTATACAATTTTTTAAGATAACAATAGAATTACGTCATTTTTAATCATTGAAGGTAGACAACTCACATTTTTTTTATTTATTTTTTATTTCAACAACACACCACGAGGGCGCACAGTCTAAATACTAACGTACCGTGGGTGTCGACAAGGAGGAGAGAGGCAACTTGTTAATTCTGGACTTGAAGGTTTGGAGGTTCGGAGGAGAAGGAAAAACATGTGCCGGCAACGAATTCCACAACTTGGAAGTCCTCGGGACAAAAGAGCGGGCATAACAAGATGTTCTATGTCTGGTGGCATGAACAGTAAAAGGGTGCATTTGCTCTGTTCCCCTGGTAGATCGGTTGGGGGCAGCAGGTGGAGGAAGAATGGAAGACAGCTCCCCTGAGCAGTGCCCGTGCAGATATCTATAAAAGAGAGATATGTCACCAACGGCACGTCGGTGGGCAAGGGATGGCCGCCTTTGGGTGAGGGTAGAATCACCGATGAGACGTATATCTCTATTCTGAATGGGGTCCAGGATAGCGAGTGTACAAGCGGCAGCGGCACCCCAGATGTGGGAGCAGTATTCGAGGTTTGGCCTTATTTGTGAAGTATATAAGGTATAGAGATTAGCTGGTTAAAAGTATTTGCGAGCCAGGAAGAGGAAACCTAATTTCTTAGCAGCTGCTTCTGCAATTGATGTGACATCTTGGTGCCAATTGAGATTTCGATCCACAGAAATGTTAACAAGTGAAAAGGATCCATTACTTTGAATAAGTTGGTTGTTCATTGTGATGGGTATAGGGCTGGTGTATCTCTTATGAGATAGAAAGCAAGACTGAGATTTGGTGGGGTTGAATTGTACAAGATTTCTAGTTCCCCATTCTAATATTTTTTTTGAATATCCACGAAGATAAGAACCCTCCTTGCGTCTGCGATCCTCATCTAATTGGGCTAAAGAGACATACTTAGAATATTGTATATTTGAGTGGAGGGTGCTGTCGTCCGAGTAATTGTGAACTGGGTTAGATGTGCTAGAGAGGAGGTCATTGATGTGGAGAAGAAATAAAGTAGGGGCTAAAGCTGAACCTTAAGGGACTCCTGCATTAATTGGATACAGTTTAGAGGAATGGCCGTCCACGACAACAGAAATGCTCTGGTTGGAGAGGAAATTTGCTGTCCAGGTACAGACTTTTGGTGGTAGGCCATAGGCCGGAAGTTTATTAAGCAGCGCTGCGTGCGAGGCCTGGTCGAATGCTTTGGATATATCTAGGGCGACAATCTGGGATTCACCGTGTAGTTCCATAGACTATGACTATAACTCTAAAGCCCGATATGACAATTAAATAAGGCCCATATTACAATTTTAATGAGCCTTATTATTTGCATGCCATTTTTCGCGTTAGGGGCAAAATTGTCAAATAGCTCTAAATACATATGTATAATTCGTCATGACAAAGTATGCACAACATTATACTTACCGAATCTACCAAACCCCTGTTAGTTTCAATTACTTTTTAGCCAAAGAGGTTGTAATATACAACCTCTTTGTTTTTAGCAAACTGTAGCGATTTATCTCGAGCAGTATTATCATAATACTGCTCGAGATAAATACACATAGCTAAGTTTTGTTTGTGACCGCTAACATCATCTATTAAGTACATGCGATACACTAGCAACGTAAAGCTACTATCATTACCCAAAATTTCCATTATTGAGGCAAAAAAATTAAAATTAGGTCTTATTTTCGCATTTAACTTATACACAGTTAACCTGTTTTATACATGTTTTATTAACCAGCGCTTAAAATAATCGATTGTGGCGATGTTTCTTGCCACAATAGGAACACAAAAGGAACTGATATAAAATATTTTCGATTGCCTAAAAATTAAGATCTAGCAAAAGAGTGCGTGTTTGCATGCCGACGAAAAGATAAATTTGATAAATGGTAAGTATTACATAATTTAGTAAATCATATGTTATTACCATTAATTATTATTATCAAATGAAAAAAAAATGTATGAAATAGAATTAAAGTACATTAAGAACGTGGCTAGATACAGGGTGGCGCATTGAAAACGAAACAGACCGATTTGCGGCCAGAGAATTTTTTTTTAGGAAATGCTGAAACACGTCAATTTTAATATTGAGGGGGATATGTTTTGACATAAAACTCAACTTTGTCGCATTAACCCCTTAAGGGTGGTGATAACAACCCTTATATTTTAAATAGGGAACATTGGTCGAGTGTTACATCATTTGAAAGCTCTTTCTTTTCTGAATTCAGCACACTAATCTTTTGGAAGTTTCATTAACTCGTTTAAAAATTATTCACAGTTGGAGCTGCAAGAACGTATTGCAACATTGAGATAAGTAATGCACTAATTAGTCAATTTTGCGTTAAAAAAACTAAGAAACAAAACCAAACGTTAAAAAATGTTTATTCAGTTAAGAAAGTGTTCAAATTGTTGACCACAATGCGTCGTCGTAATTCTTCCAGAGACTCCGGTTCTGTTGCGTAAATTCTATTATTTAAATGGCCCCATAGAAAGAAGTCTAAATGAGTTAAATCCGGTGAGCTAGGGGGCTACTTAATAGCACCTCTACGCCCAATGCATTGCTCTGGAAACTCTTTGTTCAAAAACTCCCTAACACGTTGAGAAAAATGCGGAGAAGCTCAATCTTGTTGAAACACGAACTGATTTTCTTGATAGCTATCATCATTTTCAACAATGTCAATTAGTATAGGGTAAACGATATCTTCTAGTAACTCCAAATACGTTTCTCCACTCAAATTGCCATCAAGAAAAATTGGTCCGATTAAACGGTCTCCAAAAATGCCAGTCCAGACATTCAATTTCTGTGGAGTTTGAGTGTGGACTTCGTGAAAATTTCTTGGATTATTATTTGCCCAATAACGACAATTATGACGATTGAATGTATAGTTTAATGAAAACGTACACTCGTCTGAAAAACAGATATTGAACAGAAAGTTCCCGTTATCAGCTATTCGTGCAGTCATAACTTCACAAAACTCCAGCCGCCGATCAAAATCATCTTCATTCAGTTGTTGTATAAGATGAATTGTATACGGGTGAAATTTATGATGCTTCAATATTCGGTGAATAGATCTTTTTTAATGATTGAAACAGTGGCCAATTTTCTCGTGCACAAAGTTGGGTCTGCAGCAATTTGTCCTAAAACTTCAGTCTCAGTAGTCTCATTTCTAACCGGAAATTCACGTTCAGGGTCCCGTTTTTTATTAACTACTGAACCACTTTGTCGAAACTTTGCAACTAACTCCAAAATGTATTTTCTGTTAACATGTCTGTTCGGATGTCGCTCATTAAACAAATTTGTGGTACGGTTAGCACAGTAATCGTTTTTGAAAAAAAAATAGTAATTATTTCAACTCTTTGTTCTACAGAATACACCATTGTGAAATTAATTTTCGGTCGTACTATCAAGTATCAAACCGACAGATAAACTAAAATAATAAATCGCATTTCTCTCATTCCGATAAGAAATGTTCTGATAGTCAATTTTTTTGTTTACAAACCAACAAAACATTGACTATCAGCACATTTCTTATCGGAATGAGTGAAATGCGTGTTTGCATCTTCAACTGTGAATAATTTTTAAACGAGTTGATAAAACTTCCAAAAAGATTAGAGTGCTGAATTCATAAAAGAAAGAGCTGTCAAATGATGTTACACTCGACCCATGTTCCCTATTTAAAATATAAGGGTTGTTATCACCACCCTTAAGGAGTTGATGTGACAAAGTTGAGTTTTATGTCAAAACATGTCCCCCTCAATAAAAAAATTGACGTGTTTCAGCGTTTCTTAAAAAAATTCTCTGGACGCAAATCGGTCAGTTTCGTTTTCAATGCGCCACCCTATATGACGAATACTCGGTTTGCCTAGCAGAGTAATTAATTAATTAACACAAAGCAACGAAAATGTTATCGAAGCCACGACCTTCAGAAAAAACAAAGCAGACGAAAAGTTTGTCTACATACCATTTGAACCACGGATCACGAGGGGTCTCGATAGTATTTAAAAAAAGCGAATTCATCTTTCGACAAAAAATGCATTAAAAAATCTGTTAGGTGGCCCAAAAGATAATGATACAGACAGGGAAATGTCAAGGATCTATGAAATAAATGAAGATGTAATCGTAAATACGTTGGGCAAACTCAAAGACCCATCGAAACCAGATTTAAGGAAAATTTTGCATAACCGAGATACGGTACTATAGACTGGTCATGCGTGACCCGGTATATTTGGGATACTAATCACCAGATAGATAAAGAAAACCTGAAGCTTACAAAAAATGATAGACAACTGGCGAAATTGGACGCGTACGAGAGCATCTATATCTCTAAGGCCATAAACAACAACGTTTGTTAAAATAGTGCTCTGCCACCTTCATATAAATCATTGTTCGCAGTATGTCTCTTTGATACAAATATTATCGAAATTGAGTGGTAACAAGTATAACGCATTTTGAATAGAAGGACATCTTGTAAATATAAACGTAAAAAGTTTGTTTATGATTCCTCCCTCTAGGGTACGTTTATGGACCCGACCTGACCTGACCTGACTCCTAATATAAGCCCAATTTTAGTTGTTAAACTTTGAGAATATTTTATCCTCTGGTGACGGTAACTTTGTTAGTGAAAATATCGTCAGGTCATTAAAAATGTGTTATGGTGAACTGGTTCCTCCAAAACTGTACTTATCAGTGCTCATCACAGGTTCCAATATACACTTGATGTTATTACTATTCATCAATGAGTGTTTTCCATTTATTTTAAAGCACACAGTTTCGAAGTTACATTAAAACAAAGGTTATTACAAGTTATTACTCCAAGAAACAATCAAAACTTTATCCCCTATTGACCCAGGGACATAAAAAGAAAAGGTCCAAGAAATCTCGTGTCTGTTGTAAAAGGCGACTTACTGGAGGAACTAATCCCACACCAGCCAAAATTTCGAGGCATCGGGTCGGCCAGGGCGCGCCTGGCAGGGGTCCGAACATGTGTTGTCTGAGGGTATTGCAGAGGACAGGAACTATTAAGACAGCTGTTTAGAACCTGGATAAAATCTGCGAAGGCTTCATAACTTCCAAAACTCCAGCCGCCGATCAAAATCATCTTCATTCAGTTGTTGTACAAGATGAATTTTATACGGGTGAAATTTATTATGCTTTAATATACGCTGAATAGTTCTTCTTTTGATGTTTGAAACAGTGGCCAATTTTCTCGCGCACAAAGTTGGGTCTGCAGCAATTTGTCCTAAAACTTCAGTCTCAGTAGTCTCATTTCTAACCGGAAATTCACGTTCAGGGTCCCGTTTTTTATTAACTACTGAACCACTTTGTCGAAACTTTGCAACTAACTCCAAAATGTATTTTCTGTTAACATGTCTGTTCGGATGTCGTTCATTAAACAAATTTGTGGTACGGTTAGCACAGTCATCGTTTTTGAAAAAAAAAAGTAATTATTTCAACTCTTTCTTCTACAGAATACACCATTGTGAAATTAATTTTCGGTCGTACTATCAAGTATCAAACCGACAGATAAACTGAAATAATAAATCGCATTTCTCTCATTCCGATAAGAAATGTTCTGATAGTCAATTTTTTGTTTACAAACCAACACAACATTGACTATCAGCACATTTCTTATCGGAATGAGTGAAATGCGTTATTGCATCTTCAACTGTGATTAGTTTCTAAACGAGTTGATAAAACTTCCGAAAAATGTGCTGAATTCGGAAAAGAAAGAGCTTTCAAATGATGTTACACTTGACCCATGTTCCCTATTTAAAATATAAGGGTTGTTATCACCACCCTTAAGGGGTTAATATGACAAAGTTGAGTTTTATGTCAAAACATGTACCCCTCAATATTAAAATTGACCTGTTTCTGCGTTTCTTAAAAAAAATATCTCTGGACGCAAATCGGTCAGTTTCGTCTTCAATGCGCCACCCTATATAACGAATACTCAGTTTGCCTAGCAGAGTAATTAATTAACACAAAGCAACGAAAATGCTATCGAAGCCACGACCTTCAGAAAAAATAAAGCAGACGAAAAGTTTGTCTACATACCATTTGAACCACAGATCACGAGGGGTCTCGATAGTATTTAAAAAAAGCGAATTTATTTTTCGACAAACAATGCTTTAGAAAATCTGTTAGGTGGCCCAAAAGATAATGATACAGACAGGGAAATGTCAAGGATCTATGAAATAAATGAAGATGTAATCGTAAATACGTTGGGCTAACTCAAAGACCCATCGAAACCAGATTTAAGGAAAATTTTGCATAACCGAGATACGGTACTATAGACTGGTCATGCGTGACCCGGTATATTTGGGATACTAATCACCAGATAGATAAAGATAAAAGTCTGGACGCAGCAAGTGCGTTATGGTAGTGAATTTCCATAGAAATGATCTGGCACAAAATATTTTATTATAACTTTTTTTTCTTGTAACATAGAAATTTAAATTTTGGTGTATGGTTTACTTTTTATATCGTAAACCTACCTACCAAATTTGGTTATCATAGATTTTATATTTTTTAAGATAAAAAATTTTTTCAAATGAAAACTCAAAATTTTTCCGGAAAACCTCGTCCAATTTTTCTAAGTAACGAACTTGTCAAAGCCATTTACAAAAGGAAGGTACATGCCAAATTTTATTAAAATCGGCTTATTACTTTTTGAGATATGAATTTTTTTCAAATGAAAACTCAAAATTTTCCCGGAAAACCTCGTCCGATTTTCTTGACTAACAAACATGTCAAAGCCATTTACAAAAGGAAGGTATGTGCCAAATTTTATTAAAATCGGCTTATTACTTTTTGAGATATGAATTTTTTTCGAATGAAAACTCAAAATTTTCCCGGAAAACCTCGTCTGATTTTCCTGACTAACGAACTTATCCAAGCTATTAACAAAAGAAAGGTACGTGCCAAATTTTATTAAAATCGGCTTATTACTTTTTGAGATATGAATTTTTTTCGAATGAAAACTCAAAATTTTCCCGGAAAACCTCGTCCGATTTTCCTGACTAACAAACATGTCAAAGCCATTTACAAAAGGAAGGTACATGCCAAATTTTATTAAAATCGCCTTATTACTTTTTGAGATATGAATTTTTTTTGAATGAAAACTCAAAATTTTCCCGGAAAACCTCGTCCGATTTTCCTGACTAACGAACTTATCCAAGCTATTAACAAAAGAAAGGTACATGCCAAATTTTATCAAAATCGGCCTATTATTTTTTGAGTTATCGGTGTGATACATATATATATATATATATATATATATATATATATATATATATATATATATATATATATATATATATATATATATATATATATATAAAAATATATATATATATATATATATATATATATATATATATATATATATATAAATATATATATATATAAATATATATATATATAAACATATAAAAATTGAAACTGACCCCGGATATGGGTTCTAGGGGTCCTAGTTCGCGCTCATTTGCAAAAATTTTTTCAAAATTCAAAAGTCGGGATCTCCCCATTAGTGAATTTTTTCTACGAAAATTCACTAAAAACCTGAAGCTTACAAAAAATGTTAGACAACTGGCGAAATTGGACGCGTACGAGAGCATTTATATCTCTAAGGCCATAAACAACAACGTTTGTTAAAATAGTGCTCTGCCACCTTCATATAAATCATTGTTCGCAGAATGTCTCTTTGATAAAAAAATTATCGAAATTGCGTGGTAACAAGTATAACGCATTTTGAATAGAAGAACTTCTTGTAAATATAATAGTAAAAACTTTGTTTATGATTCCTCCCTCTAGGGTACGTTTATGCACCCGACCTGACCTGACCTGGCTCCTAATATAAACCCAATTTTAGTTGTTAAACTTTCAGAATATTTTATCCTCTGGTGACGCTAACTTTGTTAGTGAAAATATCGTCAGGTCGTTAAAATGTGAACTGGTTTCTCCAAAACTGTACTTATCAGTGCTCATCAGATGTTCCAATATTCACTTGATATTATTAATATTTATCAATGAGTGTTTTCCATTCATTTTGAAGCAAACAGTTTCGAAGTTACATTAAAACAAAGGTTATTACAATATACTCCAAGAAACAATCAAAACTTTATCCCCTATTGACCCAGGGACATAAAAAGAAAAGGTCCAAGAAATCTCGTGTCTATTGTAAAAGGCGACTTACTGGAGGAGCTAATTCCACACCAGCCAGCCAAAATTTCGAGGCATCGGGTCGGCCAGGGCGCGCCTGGTAGGGGTCCGAACATGTGTTTTCGGAGGGTATTGCAGAGGACAGGATCTATTAAGACAGCTGTTTAGAACCTGGATAAAATCTGCAAAGGCTGATTGCCTAGCCACGATTCACCCAACCAAAAAAACCTACAAAACCACAAACATGACAAAGGCAGGAAATGGAAAATATTTTACTGCAGTTACTGGTAACCCCAAAGAGAGCAATTGTATAATTGAATGTACCAACATCCGAGGATTGAACGCTAATTTAAATACTGTTCATCATCATTTCCAAGACAGACAACCCCAACTCCTAGTTCTAACTAAAACCCAAATTTCTACCTCCATAGTGGCACCTCACATTTTTTAGATAAAACAGTATAACCCTGTTAGAAACACCAGTGAACGAATTCTGAACCTGGTGCTAAGTTCCGAGGCTTACACTGTTGAAGCAGCTGAGGACGGAATGGTTCCGGAGAATGAACATCATCATGCACTTCATATTCGATTTTCTAGATTTGCCGTAAAAAATCACGTGGATACGATGGAATAATGCGCGTCCCTGCGCTCATCAGACAGGGATGCTAACCATTAGACCACTTAGGGCCTCTGTTAAACTGCAATGAAGACAGGTAGATAACCGATAATGGTCTTAAGTTATTTATTTGTAATATTTAAGGTTTTTAGAGGCAGATTTTGCAATTATTTTATCAAATGACAAGTGTAGCATAAATCTAAAACATTCTAATATACATTTTATGCAATATGACATACAATATTTTGGTATTGCGTGTTCTCTAGCTTTTAGTGGCACTAAAATTTTGCTTCAATAAGTGCCTATAACTTTTTCTCTTTCAACATATAGGCCTAAATTTTGGTTAGGGAGTTAGTTTTTATAACATAAACCAGTTTGCCAAATGTGGTTGCCATAGCTTTGTTATTTTCGGAGATATGAATTTTTCCAGAAGAGAACGTAAAGTTTCCCCAGAAAAACTATTCCGATTTTTCTGGCTAACGAACTCATCCAAGCCACTTGCAAAAAGAATTTATTCACCAAATTTTATCAAAATCGGCCCTTTATTTTTTGAGTTATCCGTGTTATATATATATATATATATATATATATATATATATATATATATATATATATATATATATACATATAAAAATTGAAACTGACCTCGGATATGTGTTCTAGGGGGCCTAGTTCTCGCTCATGTGAAGAAATTTTTTCAAAATTCAAAAGTCGAGATGTCCTCATTAGTGAGTTTTTTAAAGAAAATTCACTTACAGTACATGACTTAAAACGTTTAAAAGATAGGTATAGGGAACCTTATATAGTTCTAAAGGGAATAAAGTTTTGTATGGGAATATGGGAAAATATACAGGCTGTTCTATTCGAGAAAACCGCCTTATAAATGTTTGAAATTAACTAAATTTGGCATTAAGTTTCCAACAACCTGTATGCAATTAAGCCCTTTTGAAAGTATAAATGGGAAGCCTAGGGATCCAGCTAGTCATCCTGTGGATACTGTCACTCTATCTTTATTACTGTAAAATACACATGGTTTTAAATTAGTTACAGTTTCTTTGAATTTTTTGGAAAAAAAATATCATGAAAACGTTTAGTTTTTAGGAATAAGGAAACTTGATGAAAGTGCACCTAGAATATTACTTAGAATCCAAAAATCCAAGAATATACAGGCTGTTATATTTAAAATGACGATACAACTTCTGGCATAACCGAAAGCGGTACCGGGACGCCATTATTTTACTTGAGTAGGGCATGCCCGAAAATACTGTTGTCAAAATTTTCTAAATTCTAAATTCGAAATTTCAATCGAAGTAGCCTCTGAAATAATTCTAATCGGCCGTCACCGTGAGACACACTGTATATGGTCGGAGTGATGTTTCAGTTCAAAGACTGAAGTATTTAGGGGTCATTTCTTATGATGTCATGTAGCATAAAATTTCATTATCGAATTCCACAATGTTTCTAGGTTGGTTTATCGTTGCCCCAATGACAATCTATACAACGAATTTTCGAATTACCTGTCAACTAGATAGGTAATCCAAATCCAGTGATTTGGTGCAACATTGCCCGAAATTCGAAGTTGTTCCACTTGGCAATTTTAATGTCCATAATGCGAACTGGTTTAAGTTTTCAAATTCTGTAAATGATGTGCACGACGAGTGGCTGAACTCTTGGCTATCAGTCGAGATCTGACGCCGGAAGTAGATGTTTCGGTTCGCATTCCGTATACCAGTATACAGGGTGACACAACTAAAACTTGTACCCCCTAAAATGTCCGATTTCGTCCAAGTGTGGGAGAATTGGTCAACCTGAACTTGAAGGGGGACCCAATTTTTTCTTGGTTTCGAAGTTATTTCTGCAGTCATGTTTAACTTGAAAGGGGACCAAATTTGTTCTTGGTTTCGAAGTTATTTCTGCTTCCCTCTAGCGCACAGAGCCACCCCTTCAAAAAAATTTAAATGGCAAGAGAGATCGAGTGATACATCATTTTGAAGCTGCTTTCATTCTTTATGCAATAATAATTTTTCTTTCAATTTTGTGGGAGTGGTTTTTGAGAATTACGAAACACTTTTAGGCTGATTGAAATTTGGAAGATTGTTAACCCGGTACACCCCCATTCAATTGGTAAACAATTTTTTGATAGGAACGGAGTAAGAAATGTATCTTATCTGCACGAATGTTTTAAAGCAACAAAAAATTTGGACTAAATTTATCAAAATTATCATTTTTACAGTTTTTTTACTTGCTTTCAGTAAGGAAGTTAACAAGAAAAAGCGTAATTTTTAAAATGGTTTATAGCACCAAAACATAATTGAACTAGGAAAACTGTGCTATGGAAATAACAACTGTGGCAGTGTTGCTGCTGGACCTTTCACCCAAAATCATGTGGAACAGCAGGTCAGTCGTCACGCCGTCATTAATTTAATTGCAAAATTTGAGGAAAAGTGATCTGCTACAAACAAAAAACATAAGCGTTAACGCCTTATCCAAAATAATGGTGTTGAAGTGGCTATTTTTGGTCATCTTTTAATAGATAACAGGCAATCTGTGAGAAAAATAGTCCAAGAAACTGGTGTCTCAAAAAGGAGTGTTCATCCGATTATCAAAAAACATAAGTTTCATCCATTCAAGATAAAACTTGTCCAAATATTAAACGGAGATGATCCTGATCGACGTTTACATTTTTGTGAAAATTTAGCTGAGCATTTGATGAATGACCCAGGTATTCTTTACAACATTTGTTTCTCTGATGAAAATACGTTTATGCTGAACGGTGAAATGGACAGGCATAATTGTCATTATTGGAGTAACACAAACCCACACATCTGCAGTGAAAGTCACACTCAAACGCCCCAAAAATTAAACGTGTAGGCAGGCATTCTGTACGACCACATTATCGGACCACTTTTGGTTGAAGGCAGTTTGACTGGTAAAAGTTATTTGAAGTTGTTAGAAGACCTTATTGACCCTTTAATTACCCAATAACCGGAAGAAGACGTAAATCTCCAAGAATCCCACCTTTTCTTTTAACATGATGGAGCGCCTCCCCCACTATCATGTAAGAGTACGTGGTTTCTTAAATGCTCATTTTCTCCGACAATGAATAGCTCGGAGAGGTCCCATCGAATGGCTACCTAGATCGCTCGACCTAGACCCTTTGGATTTCTTTTTGTGGAGTCATCTAAGGTTTATGCTACAACAACTGAATCTCTTCAAATGCTTCGCGAACGAATGGTCGCAGTGTGCTGTTGGATCGCCATAGGAATGTTGAAAACGTTAGCTTTTGAAAATCTATTGTACTATTGTATGGAAGTTTTGTGTGAACATTCTGAGCAATACATTCGTTAAATTGATATGTTTTTGGTGAATTTTTAAATTTTTATCAAGAAAATTCACTAATAGAGATTGTAAAACTTTTGAAAAATTTGTTCAAATGACGGCGAATTAGGGCCCCTAGAACCGAAATCCAAGGCCAGTTAAAAAATTTATATATATATATATATATATATATATATATATATATATATATATATATATATATATATATATATAGTTAAGTAACTTGAATTAAGGGCAGCCAAAAAAGGAAATTTATTTGGCTAATAATTACAAGTTTATTTAATGAGAAAGGTATAAAGATTACTAGTTATGAACTAAACGATGTTATAGCAAGCACGTCTAAAACCAATCTGAATGTTTAGTGTACTTGCTTTAACATTTACAACAGGAACGCTTAATAAGCATAATTAAATAAAATGGAAAATCACACAATATTTGCAACTAAACGTTTTTATATGAAAAAGACATCACGCCACAGATCTTCGTTCTACTTCTTCTAGATGATGGAAGTCGACGATGACTTATCTCCTCCATTGCCAGTTTGAAGAACGTCCTCGTTCTTGGAAAGGGGGTTGGTTTCTTGAACATCGCTGACTTCTGACGACCTTCTTGTTCTTCTTCTAACAACCATTATCGTTATCACAAAGAAGATAACACCAATTATAGTTAACCCAAAGTGTGTGGTATGGACCGCTGGGTGCCATGCATGATGCTGGTTGATTTTTTCTAGTTGACTTCTTAACTTTTCGGTTTTCTTAATATGCATTGGATGAAATTTTATTTTATGTTGAGGTGTTACTTCTAATTTTGAAATGATATCTTGGTTCCAAGTAATATTCGTACTTATATCTTCATAATGTTCGTCTTTGATTGTTATTTTGCAATTTTTCTTACTGCATACGAGGGAGGTTTGGTTAGCTATCTGTTTATCTAATTTGGATTTGCATTCTTCTGATATCAACGGTTTTTGATTTGTGATGAGTAGCACGTTCCCATTATTTAACTGAATTGATGTAGTGTAATAATTTGTGACAACCGCGAAAAGGCAGGTGGATGGTTCTTCTAAATTGCACTTTTCTGTATAGGGTTGGTCAGTGCAAACAATGGCTTCTTCTATCGCAGGGCAGTGTTCTGCTGTCCATAAATTTTTCTGAGGTGTTTCTAGATAATATGAGCTAGGTGGAATAAGGACTTTATTGTTTTTAGGAACAGGTAAAATACGAAAATAAGAGCCAGGTGTCGGGTGCAGAATTGGAATTTTAAGGAGACATACAATAGTATCTCTGACTGATAAAATGTTAAATTTTGTAAACTCAATTATTTTAAAAATATGGTTAGAATCAAAATTTATTAATTCGTTATCATTATAAATTAATTTTAAATGTTGTTTAATATGATTTAAATCGTGTGAAGTAAAAATCTCTATATTTGTAATTTCATTAAAACTAAGGGAAATGGTGCGTTGTAGTATTTTTATTGACTCTAATAATTTTCTGCCTAAGGATATTTGAAATTCGATACTTGATCTCTGTTCTACGCGAGAGTATAAGTCTTCAAAACAATTTTTTATGTAATTTAAATTTTTATTTATGTTCTGTTGTTCTTCTTCGAATCGCTGTGTCATCACATTTGCAAATGAATTTAAATTGTCCAACTGAACCATCACGTCTCTTTGATTAGTATACAGGGCGTCTAAATTGTTATTTATTTCTTTAAGATCATCTTGATCAAGATTTCCAGTGATCATTTTAATAACAGATCCCGCTCCGTTTATCAAACCTCTTTTCTCTCTGGAGTGTGTCAATTTTTGTATTTCATTTTTTATTACTGACATTTGGTCATTTAACATTTTAATATGTAGTATAGTTGCATCATGTGTAAAATTTTGATTAACAATTTGTGTATTAATTAAAAGTTGATTATAATTACTTTCAATAAGAGTTAAATTAAAGTAAAAATAGAAACGGTGATAATGATTAAGGATTTTTGCTATACCTATGTAATCTTTGAAAAACCCGTTTGTTTCAATGCTCTGAATCTGCAAGGGTTGCACTTGTTGAAGGACGACCATCAGCCAAGGGAGAAGGTTCCTGTAAGGGAAACCGTTTTTTAATTCTTTTTACGTTCTTTAAGTGAGCAGATTGTTTCGTAGAATGAGGTAACAGTAATTTATTATGCGGGATATTTACAGGGCCGGAATGTATTTTGTATAGTGGGTCGGTTTTTCTAACTCTAGGCGTCCTGACTGCTACTATGTCAGTGGACACGGTTATGTTATGTTCTCTATTCTGATTTATTTTCTCTAAAATTTTCGTGGCTTTTTCTTTTTGCTTATTGTACACTGTGTTGTAAAATGGCACGATCTCTTTCAGTCTTTTATTGTTATATTCATTGTATATAGTCTGATTAGGATCAATCGGTTCTAGTTCGTCGTAAGGGCCGTACAAGAGCTTAAAGGGTGAATATCCAGTTAGGGAGTGAATCGATTGATTGTAAATTAAAACCGCAGTAATCATTAAAGATTGTGGGCTTTCTGTTGGATTTTCAATTTTCAATATTCTAATTTTTTCTAACAAGGTGGAATGTAATCTCTCAACAGGGGAGTTTGAATTTGGATTTTGGGGTGTCGCTATATGGAGGTTAATTTTAAACAAAGAGCAGTATTCTTTCAGTAGAGCGTTGTCGA
Organism: Tillus elongatus; assembly: GCA_964006375.1. NCBI lineage: Eukaryota > Metazoa > Arthropoda > Insecta > Coleoptera > Cleridae > Tillus > Tillus elongatus. The sequence continues at coordinate 36,356,589 of OZ023262.1, read as the reverse complement.
ACTCGCAACCTGCGTCCGAGACGATTGTCTTTACGTAATTATGATGTGTGAAGAAATGACGTAATTTATTTATTATCGTAAGGGCAGTTTTGTCTATTATGTAATATGCTTGAGCGTATTTACTAAATAAATCGATAAAAGTAAGCAATTTACAGTTGTCAAAACTAAACACATCTATGTGAATTACTTCGAAAGGTCTCGTTGCCACTAAAGGACCTGAAAAGGGTGGTTTATAGGGGTGTCGTTCGTATTTAGCTTGAAGGCACACTTCGCATTTGTTAATGTAGTCATTTATGTGTGTCTTCATATTTGGCCAGTAATATTTAGATTTAAGGTGACCATATGTTTCGTTAATGCCATTATGATTTGAATTATGGTAATCTTGTATAAAGTCTAGTTGTCTTTGCTTTGTTAAAACATCTTCAACATATTTGGTGCATTTAATAATTTTAACAGAGCTATTAAACAAGTCGGAGGTAATTAATGTAAAATATCGTTCTAATTCAGACTGCATAAATAATACGCTATATGTGTTTACGGGATTAATATAGTTTTTCAAAAAGGTTGTAATTTGTTGTAGTTCATGATCTTTCTCAATATAGACTCGTGAACAAGTATTGTTAAATGCTTTGGAAATTTTCGTATCATTTTTCTCACCATAATTAAAAATAATTTGTTCTTTAAAGTGGTTAAGTGGGTTTTCTGAGATTGGCATGTTGAAGACGGGGTTTTGTACAGAAGTGTGTTGTGTCTGTGTGTCTGTTGGTTCATTAGGTTGTTCGTTATTGATTTGTTGGTCATTGATATCTAATCCAAGATCTTTTAAATCTTCGTCAGTCAAAACTCTCAAATCCGAAGGATCTAAATTATTAAAAAGCGACGCTAAGTCTTCGTCTTCTTCGTTAGCATTTATTTCTATCCGCGAAAGGGCGTCGGCCACAACATTATCCTTACCTCTTTTGTATTTGATTTCATAATCGTACTCTTCTAATTTTAGTCGCCACTTTACTAGTCGTGAATTTGGGTCTTTGATCGAAAATAGCCAAACCAATGGTTTATGATCAGTTTCAATATAAAATTTTCTACCGTACAAATAAGGCCTAAAGTGTTTCGTATTTTCTATAATTGAGAGCAATTCTTTTTCTATTGTCGAGTAATTTTTCTCGGCAGAATTTAGAGTACGCGAATAAAATGCAATAGGTTTGTCTTTCTGAGAAAGAACGCCGCCAATAGCTACGTTACTTGCGTCTGTCGTAAGATGAAATGTTTTGTCAAAGTCAGGGTACGTTAGTATTGGTGAATTTGTAATTAAATCTTTTGATTTTTCGAAAGCTTCTCTATATTCTGAATTATTTATATCTAACTTACAGTCTTTTTTCAAGCATTTTGTTAAGGGAAAAACTATCTTTGCAAAATTTTTTATGAAGCGTCTATAGTATCCGATAAGTCCTAGATATGATTTTATTTCTTTTTGTGTTTTAGGTAAAGGGTACTTTTGGATTGCAGAGATTTTATTTGGGTTCGGTCTGATCCCGTCCACAGCGATGACGTGCCCAAGAAATTCGACCTCTTTTCTTAAAAATTCAGATTTGTCAAGCTGTACCTTTAAATTACATTCCAATAGCTTATTGAATATTTGTTTTAGGTGAATCATGTGTTCCTGCAGTGATTTTGAAAAGATGACTATGTCATCCATATAGACGTAACAAGATTTATACAAAAATTCACGTAGAACATTATCCATTACTCGTTGAAACGAGCTTGGCCCTCCTTTAATCCCAAAGGGCATGCGCAGCCACTCGTAGTGCCCATTGTTTACAGAGAAGGCTGTTTTTTCTATACTATTTGGATGCATTTCGATCTGGTGGAACCCTTGAGCTAAATCTAAAGTTGTGAAATATGTACATTTACCTAGACTGTCCAAAATTTCTTCTATACGCGGTAGAGGGTACCTATCATTTATTGTTTTATCGTTTAACTTGCGATAATCAACAACTAACCTATATTTTTTCTTTCCTGAGGCATCAATCTTTTTGGGAACCACCCACACAGGGCTTGCATAGGGTGATATAGAAGGACGTATAATCTTGCCGTCTAATAATTTTTTAATTTGGTTTTGTATCTCTTCCCTCAAATGGAAAGGATAACGATAAGACTTTACGTATACAGGCTCTTCATCCTTGGTCTTAATTTCATGCTTGACAGCGTTAGTAAAGGTTAAATCAGACCCTTCGTGATAAAATATTGTTTTATATTTATGACATAAATTTAATAGTTTTGATTTCTCTTCTGAGTTTAGATGTTCTAACCTTAATTGGTCTAAAATGTTATCTTGTGGTTTAGTAAAATTTTTATTTATGGGTCCTTGTAATTCGCTATAATTTTGAATAGGGGATACGTCAAATTGTTGGTTAAAACATAATGTAATTGACTTTACATTATTTTTCATTGTGCAGGGTACAATGCATACACCATTGTTCGCTTCGGCTATGCATTCTTCCACACAAATGTTTTCCGTTTCAATTTTAGGAACTAATACCGCCCCTTTGTCAATAGTGACAGGTATTTTAACATGACCTTTTACTATTTGTTTAAAAGGTGTAAAATTTGAAGGGTTTAATTGTAGGAAAAATGGAATTTCAATTTTTCCAAATCTAATTGTTTGATTTTCGTAGTTGATTTGTGTTTTTAATTTCTGCATATGTGCAGTACCAATAAGGGCATCGAACCTATCGTGCCAATCCATAACTCTGAAGGAGAATGGAAAATGTACACCATACTCTCGTAATACAGGGTATTTAATATTATCTGTACCCTTTGTAACCTTGTGTACAGACTTAAGGGCAAAACTTTCTTTATAAAAATAATCTGAAAATAATTTGTGTGCTACTTTAGGGTTGATTATGCTATCAGTGGCTCCGGTATCGATCAATATTTTTAAACCTAACGTAGGTATGGTAATAAACGGGAGTTTGGGTTGATAATGGATATTATTGAAGTCAATTTCGATTAATTTCCCGAGGCTGCTAAGTGAAAATCCTGATTATTTTCATCTTCGCAGTCATTTTCTTCAGGATAAGTTGGTTCGTCTTGCTCATAATCCATAGGTGGATTTTCATCATAGTAATCAAAGGAACTTTCTCCTTGATTATTGTAAAGCTCTCTGACACCAGAGGTGGGTCTAGAGCGCGGGTTAGAGAAATTATTTATTCCCTGAGGCTGTGTTCTAAAGTTATTTGTATTCCGAGCAGTACTAATGGACATGGGAGTCGGTGGTGGTTGCCTGTTACCAAACACTTGTGAATTTGAAGGATAATTTCTATGCTGGTAAATTGGCCTAATATTACTAATTGGTCGGCTAGGAAACCGTGGTTGACTAATTGGTTGTTGAAAATTTGGTTGTTGAAAATTTGTGTGTTGAAAATTTGAATAATTTCTGGGTAATCTGTTAAATATAGTGGTTACATTTTTAATCTGAGCCTTTACTTCATTACTATTATTATGAGTTTTGTTTCTTAAACTATTAATAAAATTCGCCTGCATGATTTCATTATCAATACGTTGGCATTCTAGTAACCCTGTCTCAAGAGAATCAATATTTATTAGTCTAAGATGAGAATAATAAGGTTCGAGAGAACCTGCTTTAAATGCAGAAACAGCCATACTTTTGAAATATTGTTTTTTATAAGATTTTATAGCTGGTTCTAAATTTTGTAATTCAACAAATTCGTTTAGATTTTTCAACTTCTCCTTAATAACATTAATAAAATCTAGTATTGATTGTGATTTTGTCATAAATACTGTTGTCAAATCTGATAATAATAAATTTTCTGACCTAGGGTCGGAATAGTGTGCCTTAAGGGCTGATTTAATACTATCCCATGTTAAATTTTCAATTGTTAAAAGCACGTCTCGGGCTTCGCCCGTGATCTTAGCTTTAATAAATTCTAATATTATACTATTTATATGAAAATTTTCTGCCGTATTTCCTTCTTGTTTATAATTGCATATAAATAAATCACACTGGTTTATAAAGTAGGTTAAATGTTTTTGACTACCAGAATACTCCGGAATCATCATAGAGGCTTGAGAAATCATGCTTAAAGTATTTTGCTGAGCCATGATAATTGAGTTGGAGTTATTTTCTAAATTAATTTTATATTTAATTAAACCTGTTTTACTATTTTCTAATTCTGTTTCTTCAGCAATTCGATTAAGACGTATAGGAGATCTTTCTCGAATTGGCATAAATAACAATTACTACAATAAAATTGGTAAAATATGTGCAATGGAATTTTAAATGTTTACGAAAGGAATTTCTTTGTTAACTTAAATAAATAGGTATATTGTTCAAATGTTTAACATAAACAAGACACAATTGTATGATATAAAAGGAATGTTTTACTTACTGGAAATAGCTCATATTTCTTCTAGTGTCGTATTTCAATCTCCGCTCGTCTTGGTGTTTCCACTTGGAAATAATATACCAGGCTGGTTCTTTAAGTGTAAATTTCTTATTGAAAACCAGTCCAAAAATGCCGAATTCTAAGTTTTGTGCACAAAGGGACTGTCACAAAATCCTGTTCTTTATCGCAGCGCCAGTTAAGTAACTTGAATTAAGGGCAGCCAAAAAAGGAAATTTATTTGGCTAATAATTACAAGTTTATTTAATGAGAAAGGTATAAAGATTACTAGTTATGAACTAAACGATGTTATAGCAAGCACGTCTAAAACCAATCTGAATGTTTAGTGTACTTGCTTTAACATTTACAACAGGAACGCTTAATAAGCATAATTAAATAAAATGGAAAATCACACAATATTTGCAACTAAACGTTTTTATATGAAAAAGACATCACGCCACAGATCTTCGTTCTACTTCTTCTAGATGATGGAAGTCGACGATGACTTATCTATATATATATCACTGAAATTACCTATGAATGGGTGCCTAAAATGTTAGAGAAGGTCAGATAGATAGATCAGGTTCCGCTGCCATTGCTAACAAAATCTCAAAATAAAGTTTTAAACGGACAGGCTGCAAAAATATGTCACAATAAACAATCGGCGGGGTTGACATTTGCGACAACTCTCATCTGAATCTGTAGATATCAAAGAAATCTAAATAAATAAAAATTGTAATGAAAGTGATTCAATTCGTTTAAAAGCAATCTAGAACCACGTTTTATTATGTATATAATATGAAGCTTCCTATTTTCCCGGTATTTAAAAACAATTTCCCTGTCCTAGTTTAATCTGACAACACACCCCTATTTGTCATTTGTGGAAGGAGTCATGAGAGAAACGTGTACGTTCCGTGGATAACCTCGAAATCGACTCCGCTAATACCTTAGAATCCCAAAATATAAAAAACTACATATATTCTAAGGTTAATTTTAATACAAATAGTAGGTAAATAATAACCCAACTTTTCATTTTAAGATAACTTTAACAAATGCCTTCGGCCGTCGATTGTAGTATATTATCATTCTAACATCCAATCAAACAAATAAGTAAGTGGTTCTGTACATCATATTCAGGTTCTCAATCAGTGCATGTAGGTACTGGGTTACCAAAGTGAAACAAAATTATTTCAACAAGAAATATACCTACCTACCTTCAACTAATATATTCATAAGAGTTACCTACTTATGGTATTCTTTACTCTTAGGTTTACTCTTTATGTGGTGTATGGAAAATTTGAAGTAAATGAAAGTATATAATATCATAAGGCAGTTTAAGTTATATAATGAAATGTTCAATGTCAATTATTAAAATTTTAATTGTAAAATTTTGTATTGTTTATATTTATTTCATTTTGAGAAAGTACGAATACAGTAATAGTAAATAAGTGTTGAAAAGAGTGCGTTATTCTAGCGAATTTTCGTAAAAACATTTCAGATGGTGATAACTTAATTTCCCATTAAACTAGCATCTTCAGTTTTGATACGCAGTGAAACCCATATAAAGGCGGTTTGAGTACTATTGAAAAATAACACAACTTCGCAGATAACTACAAATTTGTAAAAAAAAAATACAATTCCGATAATTTTTTTAGCGAGATTTTGTATAAAAAATAATCTGATAAAGATGAGCTGAAAGTGTTAAGACTCAATTAAATTTAAATAGCATATCTGGTTGTTTGTTCTTGCCCTAACTTAGTGAAACCGTTCCATATTTAATACAGTCGTAGACTTTTCCCGTGGCTGTGCCTGTTTTAGTGAATTTTCTTTAAAAAAAAGTCACTAATGAGGAGTTCCGACTTTTAAATTTAGAAAAAATGTCTTGAAATGAGCGCGAACTAGGCCCCCTAGGACCCATATCCAGGGTCAGTTTCAATTATATATATATATATATATATATATATATATATATATATATATATATATATATATATATATATATATATATATATATATATATATAGGGTGAATAATTCACTAAAATTTAGGTCTGTAAGTTTAAAGACAAAAAAGTTAGAGGCATTTAAAGAAAACATTTGGGGTTTTCCCCAAAACGTAAAAAGTCGCGATTTGAAACGTAAAAATTTGCTACTTTTAGGCAAAGAACCTGAAAGAATTACGGATTATGTAAAGAGTGTTCTGCAAACTCTTAAGTTTCAGCTCCAACCATCATTGCCCTTCATTTTAATAAAATATTTCCAGAAAATACATTGCAAATAGACACTTTCTCTGATGCTTTGTCAATAGTTTAGTTAAGTTTATGGTTTAACGGTCTATAATTTTTAGCTAATTTTCGTAGAAAAAATTCGTTAATGAGAAGACCGCTGCTTTTGAATTCTAAAAAGATTTCTTTCAATGAGCGCAAACTAGGCCCCCTAGAATCCATATCCGGGTTTACTTTCTGTTTACATATATACAGGGTGACGCATTTCTACGGTAAAGCTCAATATAATTGTTATTATGCAAGATACGAGAAAAAAATTGTATACGTTACTTATAGAATGTCTTGAGCTACATCTTATAAAATTATTTTGACAATCACAGGGTGGCCCATAAGTCGTTGGTGATACCTACAATTCTTTTTGAATATTCCTTATTGAATTTTTGCATTTTTCATCGAAATATGATGTTTGTAAAAAAATCGAAACGCAGTAAGTGCCTTTTGGTAGCGACTTTTCATTAAATGCTTCAAAATTCGATGACTCAATTTGCTATTAACCTAAGGTTTGTCGGCTAGGAAACGAGTTTTCTCGGACACATTTAAAGTTTATTTTCGGAAAATGTTTGTACATTTTCAACAAGTCATTTATAAAATATGGTACATTGTTTCTACTATATAGGTTATACCGGTGACCAAATTCGTGCCTGCGTGCGTTAAACCGGTGTGATTTTAGCGGCCAAATGTCCAGCAGCCGCTTCACGAAGACAACCGAACGTTTTACAGGACCGTAACAGGGATGACGCGCAAGATACATTATAAGTTTTTTTACACAATATCAGAAACGCATGTGGAAACAAATTAAAATCTAGCAGGGTTATCAATACTTCTATATAATGCTGGCAACAAATGTACCCACGATCATTCACACCCGCATGAGAAATGGCGTATTGCTAGATATATCACTTTTTATTACAAAACCTGTACATACTAACAGATTAAAACTTGGCAAGGCTATTGATAATGTTAAAAGCTATCATAAAAATACAGCGCCTAGCACTCGCAAGCCGTACAAGAGATGGGAGGGGAGTACACGATGAAAGTTATTTATATTTTTATTTAAAAAACTATACATACTAACAGATTAAGACTAAGCGTGGTTATAGCTCCTATAAAATGCTATCAAAAAAATATAGCCCCAAACACTCGCAAGCCGTAGGAGAGATGGGAGGGGAGGAAATCTTGACACATAATAAAATTTTTATTTCAAAAACTGTATATACTAACAGTTTAAGACTAAGCGGAGTTATTGCTCCTATAATATGCTATGAAAAAAATATAGCCCCAAACGCTCGCAAGCCATAGGAGAGATGGGAGGGGAGGAAATCTTTAAATATAATTAAATTTTTATTTCAAAAACTGTACATACTAACAGTTTAAGACTAAGCGGGGTTATTGCTCCTATAATATGCTATGAAAAAAATATAACCCCAAGCACTCGCAAGCCGTAGGAGGAGCGGGAGGGGGAAAAATCTTGATAGTTATTAAAATTTATATTTAAAAAACTAAACATACTAATAGATTAAAAGTAAGCGTAGTTATAGCTTTTATAAAACGCTATCAAAAAAATATATCCACAAACACTCGCAAGCCGCAGGAGGGGTGGGAGGGGAGGAAACCTTTAAATATAATTAAATTTTTATTTCAAAAACTGTACATACTAACAGTTTAAGACTTAGCGGGGTTATTGCTCCTATAACATTCTATGAAAAAAATATAGCCCCAAGCACTCGCAAGCCGTAGGAGGGGCGGGAAGAGAGGAAATCTTGACAGATGATTAAATTTTTATTTTAAAAACTGTACATACTAACAGTTTAAGACTAAGCGGGGTTATTGCTCCTATAATATGCTATGAAAAAAATATAACCCCAAGCACTCGCAAGCCGTAGGAGGGGCGGGAGGGGAGTAAATCTTGATAGTTATTAAAATTTATATTTAAAAAACTAAACATACTAACAGATTAAGACTAAGCGTAGTTATTGCTTCTATAAAATGCTATCAAAAAAATATATCCACAAACACTCTCAAGTCGTAGGAGGGGTGGGAGGGGAGGAAATCTTGATAGTTATTAAAATTTATATTTAAAAAAACTAAACATACTAACAGATTAAGACTAAGCGTAGTTATTGCTTCTATAAAATGCTATGAAAAAAATATAGCTCCAGGCACTCGTAAGCCGTAGGAGAGATGGAAGGGGAGAAAATGCTGACGACAGGGAAGTACAATTTTATTTCAAAAAGTATTGTTTGTCTATCTTTCAACATTTTTATAGTGAAACTGCGAGTGGTTTTACCTTTATTTTGCTGTACCAAGAAGTTTTAACATTAAATAAAAAATTTCTTTAGTAAGATTTAAAAAATATATATGTCAAGGGGGTGACTGGGATTCGATACTAGGACCAAGACTATTTACTAAAATATTTCGATCTTGCCAGATAATTAAATGTTTATTTGAAAAACTATACATACTAACAGATTAAGACTAAGCGGGGTTATTTCTCATATAATATGCTATGAAATAAAATATAGCCCCAAGCACTCGCAAGCCGTAGGAGGGGCGAGAAGAGAGGAAATCTTGACAGATGATTAAATTTTTATTTCAAAAACTGTACATACTAACAGTTTAAGACTAAACGGGGTTATTGCTCCTATAATATGCTATGAAAAAAATATAGCCCCAAACGCTCGCAAGCCGTAGGAGAGATGGGAGGGGGGGGAATCTTGATAGTTATTAAAATTTATATTTAAAAAACTAAACATACTAACAGATTAAGACTAAGCGTAGTTATTGCTTCTATAAAATGCTATGAAAAAAATATAGCCCCAGGCACTCGCAAGCCGTAGGAGATATAGAAGGGGAGAAAATGCTGACGACAGGGAAGTACAATTTTATTTCAAAAAGTATTGTTTGTCTATCTTTCAACATTTTTATAGTGAAACTACGAGCGATTTTACCTTTATTTTGCTGCACCAAGAAGTTTTAACATGAAATAAAAAATTCCTTAGTAAGATTTAAAAAAAAAGATGTCAAGGGGTGACTGGGATTCGATACTAGGACCAAGAATATTTATTAAAATATTTCGATCTTGCCAGATAATTAAATGTTTATTTGAAAAACTATACATACTAACAGATTAAGACTAAGCGGGGTTATTTCTCATATAATATGCTATGAAAAAAATATAGCCCCAAACGCTCGCATGCCGTAGGAGAGATGGGAGGGGAGGAAATCTTTAAATATAATTGAATTTTTATTTCAAAAACTGTACATACTAACAGTTTAAGACTTAGCGGGGTTATTGCTCCTATAATATTCTATGAAAAAAATATAGCCCCAAGCACTCGCAAGCCGTAGGAGGGGCGGGAAGAGAAGAAATCTTGACCGATAATTAAATTTTTATTTCAAAAACTGTATATACTAACAGTTTAAGACTAAGCGGGGTTATTGCTCCTATAATATGCTATGAAAAAAATATAGCCCCAAACGCTCGCAAGCCGTAGGAGAGATGGGAAAGGAGGAAATCTTTAAATATAATTAAATTTTTATTAAAAAAACTGTACATGCTAACAGTTTAAGACTAAGCGGGGTTATTGCTCCTATAATATGCTATGAAAAAAATATAATCCCAAGCACTCGCAAGCCGTAGGAGGGGCGGGAGGGGAGTAAATCTTGATAGTTATTAAAATTTATATTTAAAAAACTAAACATACTAACAGATTAAAACTAAGCGTAATTACAGCTTCTATAAAACGCTATCAAAAAAATATATCCACAAACACTCGCAAGCCGTAGGAGGGGTGCGAGGGGAGGAAATCTTTAAATATAATTAAATTTTTATTTCAAAAACTGTACATACTAACAGTTTAAGACTTAGCGGGGTTATTGCTCCTATAATATTCTATGGAAAAAAGATAGCGCCAAACACTAGCAAGCCGCAAGAAGGGCGGGAGGAGAGGAAATCTTGATACTTATTAAAATTTATATTTAAAAAACTAAACATACTAACAGGTTAAGACTAAGCGTAGTTATTGCTTCTATAAAATGGTATGAAAAAAATATAGCTCCAGGCAGTCGCAAGCCGTAGGAGAGATAGAAGGGGAGAAAATGCTGACGACAGGGAAGTACAATTTTATTTCAAAAAGTATTGTTTGTCTATCTTTCAACATTTTTATAGTGAAACTGCGAGCGGTTTTACCTTTATTTTGCTGTACCAAGAAGTTTTAACATGTAATAAAAAATTTCCTTAGTAAGATTTAAAAAAAAAGATGTCAAGGGGGTGACTGGGGTTCGATACTAGGACAAAGACTATTTATTGAAATTTTTCGATCTTGCCAGATAATTAAATGTTTATTTGAAAAACTATACATACTAACAGATTAAGACTGAGCGGGGTTATTGTTCATATAATATGCTATGAAAAAAATATAGCCCCAAACGCTCGCAAGCCGTAGGAGAGATTGGGGGGGGGGGTAATCTTTAAATATAATAAATTTTTTATTTCAAAAACTGTACATACTAACAGTTTAACACTAAGCGGGGTTATTGGTCATATAACATTCTATGAAAAAAATATAGCCCCAAACACTCGCAAGCCGTAGGAGGGGTGGGATGGGAGGAAATCTTTAAATATAATTAAACGTTTCATTTCAAAAACTGTACATACTAACAGTTTAAGACTAAGCGGGGTTATTGCTCCTATAAAATGCTATCAAAAAAATATATCCACAAACACTCGCAAGCCGTAGGAGGGGAGGGAGGGGAGGAAATCTTTAAATATAATTAAATTTATATTTCAAAAACTGTACATACTAACAGTTTAAGACTTAGCGGGCTTATTGCTCCTATAATATGCTATGAAAAAAATATAATCCCAAGCACTCGCAAGCCGTAGGAGGGGCGGGAGGGGAGTAAATCTTGATAGTTATTAAAATTTATATTTAAAAAACTAAACATACTAACAGATTAAAACTAAGCGTAATTACAGCTTCTATAAAACGCTATCAAAAAAATATATCCACAAACACTCGCAAGCCGTAGGAGGGGTGCGAGGGGAGGAAATCTTTAAATATAATTAAATTTTTATTTCAAAAACTGTACATACTAACAGTTTAAGACTTAGCGGGGTTATTGCTCCTATAATATTCTATGGAAAAAAGATAGCGCCAAACACTAGCAAGCCGCAAGAAGGGCGGGAGGAGAGGAAATCTTGATACTTATTAAAATTTATATTTAAAAAACTAAACATACTAACAGGTTAAGACTAAGCGTAGTTATTGCTTCTATAAAATGCTATGAAAAAAATATAGCTCCAGGCAGTCGCAAGCCGTAGGAGAGATAGAAGGGGAGAAAATGCTGACGACAGGGAAGTACAATTTTATTTCAAAAAGTATTGTTTGTCTATCTTTCAACATTTTTATAGTGAAACTGCGAGCGGTTTTACCTTTATTTTGCTGTACCAAGAAGTTTTAACATGTAATAAAAAATTTCCTTAGTAAGATTTAAAAAAAAAGATGTCAAGGGGGTGACTGGGGTTCGATACTAGGACAAAGACTATTTATTGAAATTTTTCGATCTTGCCAGATAATTAAATGTTTATTTGAAAAACTATACATACTAACAGATTAAGACTGAGCGGGGTTATTGTTCATATAATATGCTATGAAAAAAATATAGCCCCAAACGCTCGCAAGCCGTAGAAGAGATTGGGGGGGGGGGAAATCTTTAAATATAATAAATTTTTTATTTCAAAAACTGTACATACTAACAGTTTAACACTAAGCGGGGTTATTGGTCATATAACATTCTATGAAAAAAATATAGCCCCAAACACTCGCAAGCCGTAGGAGGGGTGGGATGGGAGGAAATCTTTAAATATAATTAAACGTTTCATTTCAAAAACTGTACATACTAACAGTTTAAGACTAAGCGGGGTTATTGCTCCTATAATATGCTATGAAAAAAATATAGCGCCCCAAGCACTCGCAAGCCGTAGGAGGGACGGGAGGGGAGGAAATCTTGATAGTTATTAAAATTTAATTTTAAAAAACTAAACATACTAACAGATTAAGACTAAGCGTAGTTATTGCTTCTATAAAATGCTATGAAAAAAATATAGCCCCAGGCACTCGCAAGCCGTAGGAGATGGAAGGGGAGAAAATGCTGACGACAGGGAAGTACAATTTTATTTCAAAAAGTATTGTTTGTCTATCTTTCAACATTTTTATAGTGAAACTGCGAGCGGTTTTACCTTTATTTTGCTGTATCAATAAGTTTTAACATGAAATAAAAAATTTCCTTAGTAAGATTTAAAAAAAGATGTCAAGGGGGTGACTGGGATTCGATAGTAGGACCAAGACTATTTATTAAAATATTTCGATCTCGCCAGATAATTAAATGTTTATTTGAAAAACTATACATACTAACAGATTAAAACTAAGCGGGGTTATTGCTCATATAATATGCTATGAAGAAAATGTAGCGCCATACACTCGCAAGCCGTGGGAGAGATGGAAGGGGGAGGACAGTTAGTAGAATGTTTATTTCAAAAACTATACATACTAACAGATTAACTATAAGTATGGTTACCAGGGGGGAGCGAAAATGTTGAAAAAATTTTTGTTCCGAAATTGTTTTCTCCTACAGGCGGAAAAGTAGCTAGATGTGGAGTCAATTTTATGTAAAAAAGCTGAGTCCTAAACGATAACGTTTTCAGGTGCCCAAATCCCTTCTAATATATGACTTTTTTCGAAATAGACAGACATATAATTACTTCAATTTTATGCAGCTCTTCATCAATAACATTATACATTGATTACTATCCCCAGTTAAATTAGACAATACTGCCAACATTCTTCTTGATTTGGCCTATAATAAAAGCTGTTAGGTACTTGTCTAGTTAAAAACAATTAGATTATCTTTCGTTTAACTTTTAATCATGGTTAATTTTAACCTGCTGGTATGTACCGTTTTTAAAATAACAATTCAAATATCCAAGAAGATTTCCTTACCTCTCCTACGCCTTGCGAGTGTTTGGCGCTATATTTTTTTGGTAAAATTTTATAGGAGAAATAACGACGCTTAGAAAGAATCTGTTAGTATGTGTAGTTTTTGAAATAAAAATTTAATTATAATTAAAGATTTTCTTTCCTCCCACCCCTCCTACGGCTTCCGAGTGTTCGTGGGTATATTTTTTTTGATAGCATTTTATAGAAGCAATAACCCCGCTTAGTCTTAATCTGTTAGTATGTTTAGTTTTTCAAATATAAATTTTAATAACTATCAAGATTTCCTCCCCTCCCACCCCTCCTACGGCTTGCGAGTATTTGGCGCTATATTTTTTTCATAGAATATTATAGGAGCAATAAGCCCGCTAAGTCTTAAACTGTTAGTATGTACAGTTTTTGAAATATAAATTTAATTATATTTAAAGATTTCCTCCCCTCCCTCCCCTCCTACGGCTTGCGAGTGTTTGTGGATATATTTTTTTGATAGCATTTTATAGGAGCAATAACCACGCTTAGTCTTAATCTGTTAGTATGTTTAGTTTTTTAAACATAAATTTGAATAACTATCAAATTTCCTCCCCTCCTACCCCTCCTACCCCTCCTACGGCTAGCGAGTATTTTCGGCTATATTTTTTTCATAGAATATTATAGGAGCAATAACCCCGCTAAGTCTTAAACTGTTAGTATGTACAGTTTTTTTTTAATTTAAAATTAATTATATTTAAAGATTTCCTCCCCTCCCAATCTCTCCTACGGCTTGCGAGTGTTTGAGGCTTTATTTTTTTCATAGAATATTATAGGAGAAATAACCCCGCTTAGTCTTAAACTGTTAGTATGTACAGTTTTTCAAATAAACATTTAATTATCTGGCAAGATCGAAAAATTTTAATAAATAGTCTTGGTCCTAGTATCGAATCCCAGTCACCCCCTTGACATCTTTTTTTTTAAATCTTACTAAGGAAATTTTTTATCACATGTTAAAACTTCTTGGTACAGCAAAATAAAGGTAAAACCGCTCGCAGTTTCACTATAAAAATGTTGAAAGATAGACTAACAATACTTTTTGAAATAAAATTGTAGTTCCCTCTCGTCAGCATTTTTCCCCTTCCATCTCTCCTACGACTTGCGAGTGCCTGGGGCTATATTTTTTTCATAGCATTTCATAGAAGCAATAACTACGCTTAGTCTTAATCTGTTAGTATATTTAGTTTTTTAAATATAAATTTTAATAACTATCAAGATTTCCTCCCCTCCCGTCCCTCTTACGGCTTGCGTGTGTTTGGCGCTATATTTTTTTCATAGAATATTATAGGAGCAATAACCCCGCTAAGTCCTAAACTGTTAGTATGTACAGTTTTTGAAATAAAAAATTAATTATATTTAAAGATTTACTCCCCTCCTACCCCTCCTACGGCTTGCGAGTGTTTGTGGATATATTTTTTGATAGCATTTTATAGAAGCAAAAACTGCGCTTAGTCTTAATCTGTTAGTGTGTTTAGTTTTTTAAATATAAATTTTAATAACTATCAAGATTTCCTCCCCTCCCGCCCCTCCTACGGCTTGCGAGTGTTTGGCGCTATATTTTTTTCATAGAATATTATAGGAGCAATAACCACGCTAAGTCTTAAACTGTTAGTATGTACAGTTTTTGAAATAAAAATTTAATTATATTTAAAGATTTCCTCCCCTCCCATCTCTCCTACGGCTTGCGAGCGTTTGGGGCTATATTTTTTTCATAGCATATTATAATATGAGCAATAACTTCGCTTAGTCTTAATCTGTTAGTATGTATAGTTTTTCAAATAAACATTTAATTATCTGGCAAGATCGAAAAATTTTATTAAATTGTCTTGGTCCTAGTATCGAATCTCAGTCACCCCCTTGACATCTTTTTTTTTAAATCTTACTAAGGAAATTTTTATTTCATGTTAAAACTTCTTGGTACAGCAAAATAAAGGTAAAACCGCTCGCAATTTCACTATAAAAATGTTGAAAGATAGACAAACAATACTTTTTAAAATAAAATTGTACTTCCCTGTCGTCAAAATTTTCTCCCCTTCCATCTCTTCTACGGCATGCGAGTGCCTGGGGCTACATTTTTTTCATAGCATTTTATAGAAGCAATAACTACGCTTAGTCTTAATCTGTTAGTATGTTTAGTTTTTTAAATATACATTTTAATAACTATCAAGATTTCCTCCCTTCCCACCCCTCCTACGGCTTGCGAGTGTTTGGCGCTATATTTTTTTCATAGAATATTATAGGAGCAATAACCCCGCTAAGTCTTAAACTGTTAGTATGTACAGTTTTTGAAATAAAAAATTAATTATATTTAAAGATTTACTCCCTTCCCACCCCTCCTACGGCTTGCGAGTGTTTGTGGATATATTTTTTTGATAGCATTTTATAGAAGCTATAAAAATGTTGAAAGATAGACAAACAATACTTTTTAAAATAAAATTGTACTTCCCTGTCGTCAACATTTTCTCCCCTTCCATCTCTTCTACGGCTTGCGAGTGCCTGGGGCTATATTTTTTTCATAGCATTTTATAGAAGCAATAACTACTAAAGTATGTTTAGTTTTTTAAATATAAATGTTAATAACTATCAAGATTTCCTCCCCTCCCACCCCTCCTACGGCTTGCGAGTGATTGTGGATATATTTTTTTCATAGCGTTTTATAGAAGCAATAACCACGCGTAGTTTTAATCTGTTAGTATGTT
This sequence comes from Tillus elongatus, assembly GCA_964006375.1. Classification (NCBI taxonomy): domain Eukaryota; kingdom Metazoa; phylum Arthropoda; class Insecta; order Coleoptera; family Cleridae; genus Tillus; species Tillus elongatus. Next base: position 36,340,181 of record OZ023262.1, on the reverse strand, counting down.
TAGTTTTTTAAATATAAATTTTAATAACTATCAAGATTTTTCCCCCTCCCGCTCCTCCTACGGCTTGCGAGTGCTTGGGGTTATATTTTTTTCATAGCATATTATAGGAGCAATAACCCCGCTTAGTCTTAAACTGTTAGTATGTACAGTTTTTGAAATAAAAATTTAATTATATTTAAAGATTTCCTCCCCTCCCATCTCTCCTACGGCTTGCGAGCCTTTGGGGCTATATTTTTTTCATAGCATATTATAGGAGCAATTACCCCGCTTAGTCTTAAACTGTTAGTATGTACAGTTTTTGAAATACAAATTTAATTATGTGTCAAGATTTCCTCCCCTCCCATCTCTCCTACGGCTTGCGAGTGTTTGGGGCTATATTTTTTTGATAGCATTTTATAGGAGCAATAACCACGCTTAGTCTTAATCTGTTAGTATGTATAGTTTTTTAAATAAAAATATAAATAACTTTCATCGTGTACTCCCTCCCATCTCTTGTACGGCTTGCGAGTGCTAGGCGCTGTATTTTTATGATAGCTTTTAACATTATCAATAGCCTAGCCAAGTTTTAATCTGTTAGTATGTACAGGTTTTGTAATAAAAAGTGAAATATCTAGCAATACGCCATTTCTCATGCGGGTGTGAATGATCGTGGGTACATTTGTTGCCAGCATTATATAGAAGTATTGATAACCCTGCTAGATTTTAATTTGTTTCCACATGCGTTTCTGATATTGTGTAAAAAAATTTATAATGTATCTTGCGCGTCATCCCTGTTACGGTCCTGTAAAACGTTCGGTTGTCTTCGTGAAGCGGCTGCTGGACATTTGGCCGCTAAAATCACACCATTGTTATTATGCAAGATACGAGAAAAAAATTGTATACGTTACTTATAGAATGTCTTGAGCTACATCTTATAAAATTATTTTGACAATCCCAGGGTGGCCCATAAGTCGTTGGTGATACCTACAATTCTTTTTGAATATTCCTTATTGAATTTTTGCATTTTTCATCGAAATATGATGTTTGTAAAAAAATCGAAACGCAGTAAGTGCCTTTTGGTAGCGACTTTTCATTAAATGCTTCAAAATTCAATGACTCAATTTGCTATTAACCTAAGGTTTGTCGGCTAGGAAACGAGTTTTCTCGGACACATTTTAAGTTTATTTTCGTAAAATGTTTGTACATTTTCAAACAAGTTATTTATAAAATATGGTACATTGTTTCTACTATATAGGTTATAACGGTGACCAAATTCGTGCCTGCGTGCGTTAAAGAGACATATTTGCTATTAAATACATTTTTTGAAAATTCAGTTCCATAACGCACTTGCTGCGTCCAGACTTTTTATCGAGGAACTAGATTCATATAGGGAGAATTTTAAAAGTAAAATTACTTTAAGTGCCCTAATATAAAGCGAAGAAAGTAGGAATCACGTACATACCTCGTTCTACCATATTATATCTTGCAACTACAAAACTTGTTAAGTGTCAAAAATACACGCGACGCAATGTTTAATCCACTGTGTAATAAATATCTTAAACCAATCAGTCGGAATTTCGCACTGCAGTTTCATTACAACTTTCAATTAACATTTTAGTGCAGCAGTCGCATTGGAAAATTATTAGAAATAACTAATTATTCTTGGTGAAACAAATAAGCGAAAGTATCTTGCTGATAACGAATAATTTTCTTTAATTGTATTGTTGTTTATATATGTTGAAATCATTTGTGCAGAGTAATGTGCTCAGTTCATTAAAATATATAAGCGAGGGTTGAATTCAACGTTGCCAAGTTGAATATTTATTTGTCGACTTGGGGAAGTATCTGGAGGCTGGCAGCAAGTGCGTTATGGTAGAGAATTTTCGTAGAAATGTCTTTAATGTTAAATATGTTTTTCTTAACGGGATGCATCAAATTTTGTAGAAAGTACCATATTCCACCAAAATAACTTTATTGTCTGCGAAAGTACAATTGCCCGAAAAAGCTGGTCTGACTTTCCTGGCCGACGAACCTATCCGATCAATAATTTACACCTGCCAAGATATAATTATTTACAGAAAGCTTTTTGACAGAAATTAAAAGGACTCTACATCCAAAGCGCTTCCTAGCAACTACAGGCCTATTTCTCTCCTTTCAGTCGTCTCTAAAATGGAAGAGTATATAAACACCGAATTACTAAAATTTCTTGAAAAACACAGTCTAATCCACGACAGGCAGTATAGATTCCGTCAGCGCCGACCTTCTTTCCTTTGTCACCCATTCTTGGAACAAGTCTATGGAACTAAACAGTGAATCCCAGATTGTCGCTCTAGACATATCCAAAGCCTTCGACCAGGTCTGGCACGCAGCGCTGCTTAATAAACTACCGGCCTATGGCCTACCACCAAAACTATGTACCTGGATAGCAAACTTCCTCCACAACCGGAGCATTTCTGTTGTTTTGGATGACCATTCCTCTAAACTATATTCAATTAATGCAGAAGTTCCTCAAGGTTCAGCTTTAGCCCCTAATTTGTTTCTTCTCCACATCAATGACCTCCTCTCTAGCACATCCAACCCAGTTTACAGTTACGCGGACGACAGCACCCTCCACTCAAATATACAATATTCTAAGCCTGTCTCTTTGGCCCAACTAGATGAGGATCGCAGACACATAGAGGGTTCTATCTCCGCGGATCTCCAAAAAATATTAGACTGGGGAAGTAGAAATCTCGTACAATTCAACCCCACCAAATTTCAGTCTTGTTTTCTTTCTCATAAAAGATACACCAGCCCTAGAAACATCAAAATGAACAACCAAGTTATTCAAAGTAATGAGTCCTTTTCACTTGTTGGCATTTCTGTGGATCGAAATCTCAATTGGCACCAACATGTCACATCAATTACAGAAGCGGCTGCTAAGAAATTAGGTTTCCTCTTCCGGGCTCGCTAATCTCTATACCTTATATACTTCACAAATAAGGCCAAACCTTGAATACTGATTCCACATCTGGGGTGCTGCTGCCGCTTCTACACTCGCTATCCTGGACTCCATTCAGAAGAGAGCTATAGTCTCATTGGTGACCCTAACCTCACCCAAAGGCTGCCATCCCTTGCCCACCGACGTGCCGTTGGTGACCTCTCTCTCTCTCTTTTATAGATATCTGCACGGGCACTGCTCAGAGGAGCTTTCTTCCATAGTTCCTCCACCTGCTGCCCCCAACAGATCTACCAGAGGAACAGAGCGAATGCACCCTTTTAGTGTCCAGATCACCAGACACAGAACATTTTGTTATGCCCGCTCTTTTGTCCCGAGGACTTCCAAGTTGTGGAATTTCTTGCCGGCACATGTTTTTCCTTTTCCTCCGAACCTCCAAACCTTCAAGTCCAGAATTAACAAGTTGCCTCTTTCCTCCTTGTCGACACCCACGGTACGATAGTATTTAGGCTGTAAGCCCTCGTGGTGTGTTGTTGAAATAAATAAAAAAATGAAAATATGCAAACAATTTGTTTTGCAAAAATTATGCCTTTTTTAAAGTAATGTTACACAAAAATTATATACACATTTTAAAAAGTTTTTTACATAAAAATTTGCTACCGTCAAATGGGGTAACATTGGCCCAGTTTTCACTTATTTTTTCACTATTGAACATTTTATCGAGGAATATTAAATTCAAAGAACCTGTATTATTTAAAAAAATATAATATAGCATGGATATTACTTTAATTTTTGTGCTACAATATGGCTGTTTGATATTAGAAGTAATTAAATTTTTTTGTAAGTGGGACAAAGATACCCTCAAATGGGGCAACTTGCCACTGCTTTAAAAGTAGCACAATTGTGTGTTTTAAGGCTTGGGTCAATGTTAATAAATATATTCAAAAATCATTTGAAAATTTCAAAAAATTTATTTGCAAGAAATAAGTCTAGTTTAACATTAAACATTTAAATAAAATTATCAAGCTCTATAATTTTATATTGGTTTCTCTTTCCAGGATATTTGATGCCAATAAATAACAATAACACAAAGTCGCCAATCTTCATATCCGTAGGATTTACCTTTGATTCTGATGTAACTTTTGGGCAACAGGTTTGTCCACTTCCTTAAGGTCAGAAAATGTTTCGCTCTGTTCATCCGATTCTAAATGAACTATATCACACGAGTTATCAGAAGAGCTTGGAAAAGAAACTCGCCGTTGTTTCCTTATGAGCTTAATAGGAGGTACTTTTGAAGGTCTAGACATGCCTGAAGTTGGTTCAAGATCGCTGGCAGATATACTTCTTCCAGCTGGAATCTGTAATTTTTTCCCTCTTTGTTTAGATTTGTGAACTCCAATATATTCCACACGTTTGGCATCGAGCTGCTCTAAAAAGGCCATACCTAACATGTGTACATCTATATCTGTTAAATTATCTGGCAGGCGGTCAAGTAAAATTTGCTTATTTAAAGGATATATCTCACACTCACGAAATCCAGAGATTAGAGTTTGGGCCTTTTTTCTTATATTCTTTGTATCAATTCCTTTAGCAATGTCGGAAATAAATCTTTGGGTGTGGTTGAGAGCTTTGAACCAGGTTTAGACTAGTTCTATCTGGTCAAAATGTTTTGCCAAACTGTTTTCATTGGAGCGAAAAGGCGATGTCTAAGGGTGTAATATTTGGCGGTAAACACACGAATCGTATATCATTCTCCTCACAGAGTTGAAGAACCGTGACGCTTATATGTGATCATAGGTTATCACCTATTAGAATAACAGGACCATCTTCTTGTCTGACTTCTGGTAGGAAATGAAACTGGAATCTTAAAATGTAGCTCCGTCGAACCACCCACTCTTGGAACGGTTATAGCGAGTTTGCATCGGGCGATTTTCAGTCCAGGTAGTCCAAAGGTGCTCTGCCTTATATACAACAAAAGGAGCAAGGCGTTTCCTTCTGCGTTACCAAAAACATTACAGAACTTTTGCTGAAATTGCAAATTTTCTCTACATATTTCGCGCCCCTCTTGCATATTACTTTTTCGCTAAGATTTGTTTCGTCATAATTCCATATTCGGGATGGCGTCATGTCCTTTATAGCGACACTTAAATTGTCCATACAATTATTGATTTCGTTTGCACCAACTTGTGCTCGGACCATTTTGATATTGGAACTCATTGGAACAGACAGGTTTTCATGGCGCTTTAAAAAAGATTTAGTCCACTCATAACCAGGAAGATTCTCCTTGAATAATGAGATACGCACACCTTTTTTGTCCAGATAGGCTTTAACAGACATACGAAAGTCAATTGAAATTACGGGAAATCCATCGTCTACTAATTTTACGAGATGTTGAAAGCCAGTTCTTCGGCGTCTGAAAATACTCTGGAACGTCCGACACTTTTAAAACGTCTGCCTTTTAATTTATTCTTTTAACTGTATCTGGGACTATGAAAGGCCGCCGCTGCAATCCGTTGACTCAAACGTACGATCTAATTTCTTCCAGACACTCTTGTAACTGCTCAGGAGTATAATTCACATAGGACCTTGATACGAGGCGTTTTTGTGGATTGCGAGGCATCGTCCGAATACTGGAACAAAGAAAATGTATGCATATTATCTTCAATTTTTCACCATAGGTACCCACCTAGGTCCAAAAATTGATTGAGGTAACTTTGGCCTGGGCCAATGTTGCCCCTTGTTATGGGCCAAAGTTGACTTGAAACAATAATTATTTACCACACAAAAATCCAACAGTAATTAACGTTTAAAAACATCTTTAAAGTCTTAAACAATAATATCATATATAATAAAAATACTTACCAAGCTCCTAAACCTTTCTAACTCTCAAATTCCAATAAAAGTTTCCATGTGTAAACAAACGCTGAACTGCAGAGATATCTGTTTGAAGGTCACTACCCGAATGGCGGGAACACTAACAGTCGCAAACGCGAGTTAACTTTCTTGTTAACACACTTGACTTTTTAAAAGAATTTATTGATTATAGTTACATAAAATACTTATGAATAATAATAAAAAATGATAAATATAAATTATGACAATTTAAAAGAGACTCAAGCAATAACAATGTAGGAATGTCCGTCCGTGGTCTGGTAACTTCCATATCTAGTCTCTGGTGAGGCGTGGACCGAGAGGCGGTTTCCACCTAAGTTGCAGTCTTGAAGGTGATCCTAGCAGGTGGCTGGTTGCTGATTTGAAGGTCTAGTTGTTTACCCATTTATGAATAGTCTATTCTTCTAATTGCGCTGCTTTTAATTAACCCATTCGTCAGCGACCTTGGGTGTTGAATCGGGATCTGTACTTCTTATATACATTGTATGAGTTGGCTTTTGTTATCTCCTCCATCCTTTAGAGAACGAAGCCTATGGTTCGTTCCGAATAGTCATCGGGAATCCAGTAATTGGTTTGGAGTCAGCAGTTTTCGTTTTTGATTTCTGCCAGAAGTATCTTGAAGTTATTGTGATTATTGTTATTATTATCACAAGGTATAGTATAATTGTCCATACACTAAGGTGGTATATGGGCAAATCGATGGTTCCTGGAATTTTGCCATTGATGGATTGTAACTGGGATTTGATATTGTTCAAGTCGTGCAGTTGGACATTTTCTAATTTTAGTTCTGGTAATTTGTCTGGGAATATGGGTGCTTTATTTGTTACCAATTCGATGTTTGGGAGATTGAACGATTGTTGTGTTTCCGATGCCATCTGTACTGAACTAAATCTTTCGTTATTGATGATAAGTTGGCATTTGGGTTTCAAAGTCGCCAGTTTTGTTCCGCTGATTATTTTGGTTTCTTCATTTTCTTCACAGCTAAGTTTGATTTTCGTTTCTTCGGGTGCCACTATTATGTATTGGGTATTGCCATATTTAGAGACTGTTGTTTTTGTTATTTTGACAAGTTCTTGCTTGCAATTGTTTATCGGTTTCTGGAAGTTGATCAGTTTAATTTCGCATGGGTTGTTTTCGTTAAGTGCTGTCGGGTTGTCATTTTCACAAAAGTATGTCTGGTCTTTTAGATTCCTACACTTTTCGTTTCTGTAAGCGTAGTGTTTGCTGCTAAGGATTAGGTACTTGGTTCTAGGGACAATCATTCTGAAGGTATACGGATTTTTAGGGACTGGTAATGCATACAATTGATAATAAATATAATCTGATTTGTCTACTAAGGGTATATCTATTTGGAATATAATTTTAAAATCAATTTGAACGGTTTTTATGTTAAATATTTTTTCATAAAGTGAAATGTCGGATTTTGTTATTAATCTTGATTTTGAGATATGGTTTTCAATATTCTCTAATTCTTTTGATATAAATTTCGGTTTCAGTATTGACGTATGATACGTGTTCAATTTTGAAAAAGTAATTGCATTTTCTGTTGTTAATATCATGTTTAGTACATTATTTAACAAATAACTGATTTGAGTGAGTAATTCCAAATGTTTTACTCTATGAAAATTTGTTAGTTGGTCGCTTTTTAGACTGTCTATTGTATATTCCAAATCGTTTATTCTCGCTACTATGGCTTCTTGGTTATGGTTCAGGTTGTCTATTGTTTTATTGAACTCTGTTATAGCATCTATCATTAGGGATGTCTGTGAACTAAAAAGCTGATGTACTTGATTTTGATCTTTCCTCAAAATTTCAAGAGCTTTATATATTCTGTCGCCGTCATCTGCATCTAAGTTCCCAGTTATTGATTTGAATATCGATCCTAGTCCGTTTATTATACCTCTTTTGTTCCTAATCGTTCTTGGAAATATTCGATAAAATGTGTCATCAATATTGCTGATGGTGAAATTGATTGTTAAAATAAATTTTTTGTATTCTAATTTGTATTCTGCATTCATTACGCTTATTATGTTGTCAAAGTAAGTTTTTAGTCTGTTAAAGTCGTCGTATAGTTGTCTTAGGTCATGTATATGAATCATTCTCCATTTATCGTTTTCTGAAAAGGCTTGTCCCAGTTTGCGTGGCAGTATGCCTGGATTGTCTGTTAGGTCTTCTAATTGTGGTTTTACTCTGGTGAAGAGAATGAACCTGCAAGGCGAAGATTATTTAAATTGGTGATCGTCTGTTTGTCAAGTTTGTCGTTTAGTATTATGGTTTTATTAGTCCGTTTCTTACGTCATGTCTCGTTTGTCGATTATCCGAATATCTAGGTTCGACTTAGCTAGGTGATATAATCGTACTGTTTGTTTAATCTATTTAGTTGGAACGAGTTATTTTTTTCGTTATTGCAATATTGGCAAGCTCTAATAAAAGCTTTTATTTTTTGTTTCATTTTTGGAAAATTAAATTTAGTTTTCATCCTTAAATATGTTTCTTTAGCATTTATGTGATTTAATTTACTTCCGTGAAATAATCCGATTGCGTCGTTAATTTCATTGTCGTTTATATGTATGATTTTCTCTTGTTTATTTATATTATTTAATCTTGATTGAGTTTCATTATTTACGGGATTTATTTCCGACTTGTAAACCTTATCGTGTGAGAATTTCTTTTCGTTATTGATTTTTGATTTTACTATTTGTGAAATTTGTTCCTTACCTATTTGCCGATGTTTGTCCTGTACCTGAATTAAATTATTACTTAACTTATCATTTTGCGTGGTGCCTGTATATTTTATTTTGTTCGGAATAACCGCCCTGTAACAAGGTGCTTTTGTATTTGGGATAAACTCTTCGATTTTAACGGGTTGGTCGATTTTATTGTGTTCTTTACACATTGAATATACATATTTCATTATACTGTCTGCATTGCTCGCTTCTTGTCGAGGCTTGTGCAAGACATCTAACCTAATTCTATCTGTAATATTTTTTTGTACACTCCCCGTATAATTATTATTATAATTCTGGTGATCGTAAGAATTATTTAATATCCTATTTGCTTTATTTTGAATTTGCTCCGTTATATCTTTTTGTATCGTCCTCGTATCACTCACATTTTTATTTCGACGATATTCATATGTGTTTAATGAAACTTGATCCCGTTTACATTTATTATGGTTGAAGTTTTCTCCTGTGTCCTTTGTTAGTTGTAACCTTCTATCGTCATCATTTAATGTCTGATTACGCTTTCCTAGTTCGAGTTCAAGTGCAATAATGCTTCTGTCTATTGTATTACTTACGTTAAGGTGATTCATTTCATCATTTGCTTTGATGATCCTACTTATCCGATTGTTATTGCTACTACTATTACTACCCATCTTATCTTCATGATCCCTTGTATCAGGGAAGTTTATCTTAATGCTTCGATTTTTTAAATTGAGTCTCTGGTTTTTAAAATCAATGTTCGCTTGATTTTTTATCAAAAAGTCAATTCCAATAAGAGCTATGAAATTTTTGTTAAATTCAAATAGGCAAAACTCTTGTTCACTGTCCGTTAGTGAGTTTAAAATTATTCTTGCTCGATTATTATGGCTGGAGTAACCATGCGAACTTTTTATCAAAAACGGGTGATTGTAAATCTTATTATAAAAGTTGTTATATGCTATGGACGGGTTTAAAAGGCTCTTAGTACTACCTGAGTCGATCAGTATTTTTCCGGGTAGTTCTTTTATTATTACGTAGGGTAATTGGGATATTGTGTTAAAATTATTAATATCTATTACGGTTCTGTTTTTGAGCTCCCTGCTATCGGAAAATTTTGATGCTGTGCATCGTATAATTCGGAGGGTGATTGTTCATTATATGTTGCGTCATAATTTAATTCTTCTGGTAAGAAATGTTGTCTTCTTTCTAATTCATTGAAAGGAAAAGAATTATTCGTTTCGTTATAGTTTACTTCTTCTGGTATGAAATTTTGTCTTTTTTGAAAATTGTTGGAAGGAAAATTGTTTCGTCTATTTTGTGAGGGTTGTTGTCGGCTGAAATTAGTATGTCTCGTGTTGTTACTGCCGACATCCATAGCCTGTGGATATCTTCTAGTATTGTCATTAGGGTTGTACGTCGGTCTTCTCATTGAGAATTGATTTGAAGGGTTCCCCTGAAATTGTGGGTGAGACATTTGGGGTCTGTTTGAATTATAGTTAAAAGGTGCACGATAATTTTGTTGTTGGAAGGGTTTTTGAAATTGAATATTGTTAAAATTTGGGGTATTTCTTTGGAAAACTGGTTTTTGTTGTTTGTCGTGCCTGTTATTGTTATTATTGTTGAAATTTGACCGTTGTAATAATCTGTCCCTATATTCATAATTTTCCTCGGAAAATATAAATTTTAAAGCGTGTTCTATGCTGTCTGGTCGAGTGGATCTGACCACCATACCGAGGGGGTTTTTTAATCCACCGATAAACGCTTTCAGTGTCTGTTGTCTGTACATGTTTTGTTTTAATACTAAAATTCCCTCGTTACGTTCATTAGATATTAAATTAGAGATGAGTAATTGTTCAATGTGTCTGCAACGATTACTGAACGCTAAGGCATCCTCGTTATGTCTCTGTTTCAGTGTCAATAATTCGCCTAGTAAGCTAATTTCATCTCGCTGGTCTGTAAAGTTCTCAACAATTGCCCGTCTTAAGTCTACCCATGTGTTTATAATTTTAGTGTTAATAATTAACCTGGCTTGTGCAATTAGTTTCGTTTGAATATAATTTAATAGAAAATGGTTAAGATATAAATTTGGATTATCTGCATCATAGAATTGGTTCATTACTAGATCACAAACTTTTAAGAAGTTCCCTAGATTTTCAGGTTGTCCGTTAAATTCGGGGATTGCTTTAAGGTAAAACTCTTGGAATTGATTTGCCATATTTAAATTGTTTCTAGAATTATTTATATCGGGTTGTTCTACAATATCAATTTCGCCAATACTAATATTTCTTAATCTATATTCCAAATGTTCTAAATTATCAATATCGCTATCAGACATATAATATTATCAATATATGAGGAAATACAGTATATATATATATATATATATATATATATATATATATATATATATATATATATATATATATATATATATAGGAAATAAAGGAAGCAAACAACTTACAGAATCGAAGCTATTGCTGCTGTCTTCATGACGTCTCTCTTGATCGGTTCTTTGGCTGTTAAGCGTTGAAACGCAAAGAATCAATATACTTTTGGTTCTTCAGCACTATCCTACCGACTGCGCCAGTTAACTTTCTTGTTAACACACTTGACTTTTTAAAAGAATTTATTGATTATAGTTACATAAAATACTTATGAATAATAATAAAAAATGATAAATATAAATTATGACAATTTAAAAGAGACTCAAGCAATAACAATGTAGGAATGTCCGTCCGTGGTCTGGTAACTTCCATATATAGTCTCTGGTGGGGCGTGGACCGAGAGGCGGTTTCCACCTAAGTTGCAGTCTTGAAGGTGATCCTAGCAGGTGGCTGGTTGCTGATTTGAAGGCCTAGTTGTTTACCCATTTATGAATAGTCTATTCTTCTAATTGCGCTGCTTTTAATTAACCCATTCGTCAGCGACCTTGGGTGTTGAATCGGGATCTGTACTTCTTATATACATTGTATGAGTTGGCTTTTGTTATCTCGCGGTTACATTCTAGTACTACTGTTGCCACCTATCGGCCGCAGACTCTTTTACAACATTATGTTTGTTTTGGCGGTAGCTATTTTAGAACCAATATTTTACCAGTATGTGGGCCGAAGTTGTCCACAAAGGATCAATGTTTCCCCATTTGAGGGTAATTAAAGTTTTTCCACGTAAATTCCAAAACCAGTTTTGCACGTGAATTCGCAAACATTTTTTTACCATAACTTATTAAATTATTAATCAATAGCATTTCACAAGAATTTTACAAAAAATTGCCAAAATACTGAAAATAATTGCTGGGAAAAACTGACCAGATATTTTTTATACTGCTGAAAAAATTACATAAAATGTTCAAATTATATAGCTGGAACATTGTGAGATATACGACAGGGTCGCCTTCTTGATGCGGAACCAGGTAGTAAGTATGTTGTCACGACAGCTCTAGTTAACACAAAATGTTATAGATAGAGACTGTGTACAACCAACTAACAATTTTATAAATTGTCAGCCCCATCCCATTTCTACTCTAATACAGAGGCAATGTATGTAAGGCTAGATGTATTCTCACCGTAATTAGAAACGCAAACCGGTTTCGCTCTAATTAGAGGTCGTCTGTGCGCTATACTATCACAGCGAGAACACACGTATAAAGTGGCTATGGTATCCAGCCTTCCTAGAACACTGTGAGATGTACGACATCGAGATGGCGACCCTATCGTACATCTCACAATGTTTTAGGAGGTTAGCTACAATAGCCGTATTACTTTGCAAATGTGTTTTCGTTGTGATTAGTATAGCGCACTGACGAGGTCTAATTAGAGCGAAACCGGTCTGTGTTTCTAATTACGGTGAGAAAACCTGATCTGTAATTATATTTGAAAAAAAAAGAAAATGTAAGAAAGATCTTTTAAATTTTTCACACAAATTTAAACCAGTGGAAGTAAAGAAAAGTCTAAACGCAGCAAGTGGGTTATGTTAGTGAATTTACATAAAAATGTTTTTCATAGCAAATTTGTCTTTTTTTAGTAAATTTCCTCCGAAAAAATTCACTAATGGAAATGTCCCGACTTTGGAATTTTGAGAAAACCTTTCAGATGAGTGAGAACTAGGACCACTAGAACCCATATCCAGGATCAGTTTCAATTTATATGTATGTATATATATATATATATATATATATATATATATATATATATATATATATATATATATATATATATATATATATATATATATATATATATATATGTGTATCACACCGATAACTCAAAAAATAATGGGCCGATTTTGATAAAATTTGGTGAGTACGTTCCTTCTGCAAGTGGCTTACATAAGTTCCTTATCCAGGAAAATCGGCACAGGTTTTCCAGGACAATTTTGCGTTTTCTTTCGGAAAAAATTATATCTCCCGAAATAATAACGCTATGGTAATCAAATTTAGTACACAAGTTTAAGATATTAAGATAAGACTATATGCCAAAATTTAGATTTCTCTCTTACAGGAAAAAAAGTTATGAAAAATATTTGGTGCCAGATCATTTCTATGAAAATTCACTACCATAATGCACTTGCTGCGTTCAGACTTTTTTAAATGAAAGCAGGCATCCTATTTGGTTATCAGTGTAACCTAAGTAGTGGAAACAATGTATAATGTTTCCTCAAAAAGAATTATTGTTTAAAAAATGACAAAAACTTGCTGAAAATAAACTTATAATGTTCCAGAAAAAACTGGTCCTATTTTCCTGACCAACGAACTTTTTCAAGCTATTTACCCACCTACCAATATAAAATTATTCACAAAAAGCTTTTCAACAAAACTTACTAAAAAAAATTTCTCATTAAAATTTGCAAACAATTTTTTCACGAAAATCCAAAAACATTTTTTTTTACAATAACTTATTAAATATTTATTATTGATTACCAAAATGTCACACAAATTTTATAAGCAATGATTTCTACAGAAACAAAAAAATTGTATACGGGACCTCGATTTTTGTCACGAAAATGTGAAACAATTGGAATGACTCGAAAACGATTAACGCTATCAATTTTTTTTTACACACATGTATTATAACTCGATGGCAAATGCAAAAATGCAATAATATAAGAGGTGTTCGATTTCAAAAAAGAAAATTTGTTTCACCAACGACTTATTGGCCACCTGTGATTGTCGAAATAATTTTATAAGATGCAGCTCAAGACACGCTGTAATTTACGTATACTATTTTTTCTAGTAACGGCATAATTGACCCTTTACCGTAGAAATGCGTCACCCTGTATATATGCAAACAGATAAAAACTGAAACTAACACTGCATGTGGGTTCTAGGGGTCCTAGTTCGCATTCATTTGAAGAAATGTTTTCAAAATCCAAAAGTCGCGGTCTTCTCATAGAGTGTTAAACCATACTAGTTGACCTGTACAGTGGTCGAAATTCGACCTTAATAAATTATTTTTTAAGTTTGAACGTTATTGGTGTTCTTTTGTCATAGAGTATAACTTTATAACTCAGTACGACTATTTAACCACAGAGTTTCATGTGTTTGATATTTCACGTATTAATTAACGGTCAGCTCAGGGCAGGGTAATCCGACTAATTAAAACAAAGCATTGTTGCATCTATTTGTCATACATTGTACATACATGTTATCTTTCTGCACTTCTTCTCCATATGAACTTTAACTTGTTGAAGTTTGTGTTTTCATGGTGTTAATTACTTTAAACTATAGATGACATTATTCTGTACTTACTTTCATTCTCTCTGTGGTTTTTTCAGGAATTCTGGTTCAAACTTGCTCATTGCTTAGCCAACAGGGTAGACTAAGCATCTCTTATGGTACATTTTTCTGATCTTCCTTTATTTACATGCCAGGTTTGTTTTTCTTGTAAATAAATACGTTACTATCTGACATTTTTTGATTCGTCATATTATATCTGTTATTTTAATAGCTAGATACAACGAACCTTATATCATTGAGCGTGTTTCTAAGAGTGCTATCAAGATTCATAAAAATATACACCTGGTTCGTTCAATTTGAAATAAAAAATAAGTTGATCATCATTGTGAAACACTCTGTACAATTATGCACATGAGATATACCAATTCCAAGTCCAAATTATGTTCATATAACATTTTCGTCTTAGAATGAGGTTTTCTGTTACTGTTAAAGTGCTGCTACAGAAAATAAGACGACCCTGTATATTTGTGTGTAAGCCTTTCCGCACAAGTATGAGACTGCAGTCTGGCTACGACGTTGTTCTTTTGTTTTTTATTATACAGGGTGGCGCATTGAAAACAAAACAGACCGATTTGCGCCCAGAGATTTTTTTTTCAGAAACGCTGAAACACGTCAATTTTAATATTGAGGGGGACATGTTTTGACATAAAACTCAACTTTGTCACATCAACCCCCTAAGGGTGGTGATAACAACCCTTATATTTTAAATAGGGAACATGGGTAGTGTTACATCATTTGAAAGCTCTTTATTTTCTGAATTCAGCAAACTAATTTTTTTGGAAGTTTTATCAACTCGTTAAAAATTATTCACAGTTGGAGTTGCAAGAACGTATTTCATTCATTGTGATAAGAAATGCACTAATTAGTCAATTTTTCGTTAAAAAAACTAAAAAACAAAATAAAACGTTCAAAAATGTTTATTCAGTTAAGTAAGTGTTCAAATTGTTGACCACCAGCTTCCATACAAAAGTACAAATTTTGTTCAAAACGAGCTGTGACATTCTGGAGCATTTGTGGAGTTATTAGACGGCATTCTTCAAAAATGCGTCGTCGTAATGCTTCCAGAGACTCCGGTTCTGTTTAGTAAATTCTACTCTTTAAATGGCCCCATATAAGGAAGTCTAAAGAAGTTAAATCCGGTGATCTAGGGGGCCATTCAATAGCACCTCTCACCCAATCCATTGTCCTGAAAACTCTCTGTTCAAAAACTCCCGAACACGTTGTGAAAAATGCGGAGGAGCTCCATCTTGTTGAAACACTAATTGATTTTCTTGATAGCGATCATCATTTTCAACAATGTCAATTAGTAGAGGGTAAACGATATCTTCTAGTAACTCCAAATACGTTTCGCCACTCAAATTGCCATCAAGAAAAATTGGTCCCATTAAACGGTCTCCAAAAATGTCAGTCCAGACATTCAATTTCTGTGGAGTTTGAGTGTGGACTTCGTAAAAATTTCTTGGATTATTATCTGCCCAATAACGACAATAATGACGATTGACTGTAGAGTTTAATAAAAACGTACACTCGTCTGAAAAACAGATATTGAACAGAAAGTTCCCGTTATCAGATATTCGTGCAGTCATAACTTCACAAAACTCCAGCCGCCGATCAAAATCATCTTCATTCAGTTGTTGTACAAGATGAATTTTATACGGGTGAAATTTATGATGCTTCAATATTCGCTGAATAGTTCTTCTTTTCATATTTGAAACAGTGGCCAATTTTCTCGTGCTCAAAGTTGGGCCTGCAGAAATTTGTCCTAAAACTTCAATCTCAGTAGTCTCATTTCTAACCGGAAATTCACGTTCAGGATCTCGTTTTTTGTTGGCTACTGAACCACTTTGTCGAAACTTTGCAACTAACTCCAAAATGTATTTTCTGTTAACATGTCTGTTCGGATGTCGTTCATTAAACAAATTTGCGGTACGGTTGGTACAGTCATCGTTTTTGAAAAAAAGAATAATTATTTCAACTCGTTATTCTACAGAATACACCATTGTGAAATTAATTTTCGGTAGTACCAAGTATCAAACCGACCGATAAACTGAAATTACGGACCGCATTTCTCTCATTCCGATAAGAAATGTTCTGATAGTCAATTTTTTGTTTACAAACCAACAAAACATTGACTATCAGCACATTTCTTATCGGAATGAGTGAAAAGCGTTTTTGCATCTTCAACTGTGATTGATTTTTAAACGAGTTGATAAAACTTCCAAAAAAATTAGTGTGCTGAATTCAGAAAAGAAAAAGCTTTCAAATGATGTAACACTCGACCCATGTTCCCTATTTAAAATATAAGGATTGTTATCACCACCCTTAAGGGGTTGATGTGACAAAGTTGAGTTTTATGACAAAACATGCCCCCCTCAATATTAAAATTGACGTATTTTAGCGTTTCTTAAAAAAAAATATTCTCTGGACGCAAATCGGTCTGTTTCGTTTTCAATGCGCCACCCTATATTTTTTTAATATGATTATAAAAAAGCCCCGAAGGTCCGGCTATTGTTGTCTTTTTGATTTTGTTTCTTTATTTCCCTCCATATTATAAGTGTCTGCACAATTATGTGCATATATAAATATGTGCTTGTCCAGTGGCGTCTCGTCAGATGACTCAGGTGAAGCGCTGCATCACCTATATTTTTCGGTTAAGCTAAACTTTTTTATTCAAAACCACCATAATTGTTCTTCGCTCTCTCAAATTCATTTGGTACAACCACATAAAAAAATCTACTTACCTTGCGCCGCAGTTGGTAATGTATTTTTATAGTATTTTCTGGTACGATATAATTTGCAAGCCCCTGATTCCTGAATTGAATGTTACACAACATGCCTCAACCCGCAGCGTATTACGTGTTGCAGAGCACAGACTATTGCAGAGCAACAAGCAACTGAGGACTGAACTGAGCCAGAATTGTGTATATACAAATGCTGCGTCAATTTCTTATCGCTTACATGCGACGGTTGTCATGGCAACGGCACGCGCACTGTGGAGTCGGTGTTTATAATGGCCACAAAACTGATGCAGAATTCTGAGCCTGCTTCAAATCTTAGTTTCCGTCGTTTATTTAGATTTAGTCTGATCGTCAGACACGTATTTTTGCTTTTGCCGTTAAATGATCCGGTATGTGTCACATTTACAGACTTTGAAAAGCTGGATTTTTCATGTTTTTTTTTGTAAGTAGAATTGGTTTGTTTATTCTCACCTCTAAAAGAATAATTTCAAAATAAGAAAATATTAGATACAAAATTTTAAGTTACAAAAAAGAGAAGGGCCTTGAATTTGAAAAAAATATGCTTGTAGCTCTTCCCACTATAAACAGATTTTCATAGTACGCGCCGTATTATATTACCGTGCCTGTGCGTGTACAGCGTGACAAAAATAAGGTAAATAATAATACAAGTATTTATTTATGTCCTCTCATCGAGTATTTGTGGTCATTATTCCGAAAATTATTCCTTGTGAAAGTCTATATTTTTGTACAAATGGATTTTTCATTTATATACTGAAGTGCCAGGAGAACGCGCGACCTTAAAAATTCAAAAAAAATCGACTGCGGCGCAGAGTGGGTCTTCGCTCGCTTGACCCCCCGTCCGTGGATTCTGCTTGACCCACTCCCAAAAGTCACGAGCCGCCACTGGTGCTTGTATTTACAACTTTAATAAAGATTATTTATGATTTGTTTTTAGAATAATGCATTAATTTTTTGTTATCACTGCTGTACTTGTGTTTATGCAGGGTGGCGCATTGAAAACGAGACAGACCGATTTGCGTCCAGAGAAATTTTTTAAGAAACGCTGAAACACGTCAATTTTAATATTGAGGGGGACATGTTTTGACATAAAACTCAAGTTTGTCACATCAACCCCTTAAGGGTGGTGATAACAACCCTTATATTTTAAATAGGGAACATGGGTCGAGTGTTACATCATTTGAAAGCTCTTTCTTTTCTGAATTCAGCACACTAATTTTTTTGGAAGTTGTATCAACTCTTTTAAAAATTATTCACAGTTGGAATTGCAAGAACGTGTTTCTTTCATTGTGATAAGAAATGCACTAATTAGTCAATTTTTCGTTAAAAAAAACTAAAAAACAAAACCAAACGTTAAAAAATGTTTATTCAGTTAAGTAAGTGTTCAAATTGTTGACCACCAGCTTCCATACAAAAGTACAAATTTTGTTCAAAACGAGCGCTGACATTCTGGAGCATTTGTGGAGTTATTAGACGGCATTCTTCAACAATGCGTCATCGTAATTGTTCCAGAGACTCCGGTTCTGTTGCGAAAATTCTACTTAAATGGCCCCATAGAAAGATGTCTAAAGGAGTTAAATCCGGTGATCTAGGGGGCCACTCAATAGCACCTATACACCCAATCCATTGCTCTGGAAACTCTCTGTTCAAAAACTCCCTAACACGTTGTGAAAAATGCGGAGGAGCTCCATCTTGTTAAAACACTAATTCATTTTCTTGATAGCGATCATCATTTTCAACAATGTCAATTAGTAGAGGGTAAACGATATCTTCTAGTAACTCCAAATACGTTGCGCCACTCAAATTGCCATCAAGAAAAATTGGTCCGATTAAACGGTCTCCAAAAATGCCAGTCCAGACATTCAATTTCTGTGGAGTTTGAGTGTGGACTTCGTGAAAATTTCTTGGATTATTATCTGCCAAATAACGACAATTATGATGATTGACTGTAGAGTTTAATAAAAACGTACAGTCGTCTGACAAACAGATATTGAACAGAAGGTTCCCGTTATCAGCTATTCGTGCAGTCACAACTTCACAAAACTCCAGCCGCCGATCAAAATCATCTTCATTCAGTTGTTCTACAAGATGAATTTTATACGGGTGAAATTTATGATGCTTCAATATTCGCTGAATAGTTCTTCTTTTGATGTTTGAAACAGTGGCCAATTTTCTCGTGCTCAAAGTTGGGTCTGCAGCAATTTGTCCTAAAACTTCAATCTCAGTAGTCTCATTTCTAACCGGAAATTCACGTTCAGGATCCAGTTTTTTGTTGGCTACTGAACCACTTTGTCGAAACTTTGCAACTAACTCCAAAATGTATTTTCTGTTAACATGTCTGTTCGGATGTCGTTCATTAAACAAATTTGCGGTACGGTTGGCACAGTCATCGTTTTTGAAAAAAGAGTAATTATTTCAACTCTTTCTTCTACCGAATACATCATTATGAAATTAATTTTTGGTAGTACTATCAAGTATCAAACCGACCGATAAACTGAAATAATAAACCGCATTTCTCTCATTCCCATAAGAAATGTTCTGATAGTCAATTTCTTGTTTACAAACCAATAAAACATTGACTATTAGCACATTTCTCATCGGAATGAGTGAAATGCGTTTTTGCATCTTCAACTGTGAATAATTTTTAAACGAGTTGATAAAACTTCAAAAAAAATAATTCTGTGCTGAATTCAAAAAAGAAAGAGGTTTCAAATGATGTAACACTCGACCTATGTTCCCTATTTGAAATATAAGGGTTGTTATCACCACCCTTAAGGGGTTGATGTGACAAAGTTAAGTTTTATGTCAAAACATGTCCCCCTCAATATTAAAATTGACTTGTTTCAGTGTCTCTTAAAAAAAATTTCTCTGGGCGCAAATCGGTCTGTTTCGTTTTCAATGCGCCACCCTATATACTCTGTATGTGATCCTGTTTTGGGGGCAACCACGTTGGTATCCAAACAAATAAATAAATAAATTACATGATTCACAACGCTAATCGTCATATAAGGAAATAATTATTCGCCTGTAAATAATACTGGATCTCTTTATTGTTTATATTTTATTGAATTCAGTAAGGAAGGAAATAATAATTGAAAGTAAGCAGGCATACGGAGAGAAAGTCTGCAAGAAGGTTAATGGAATTGAGTGATGAAAAGAAAAACAACAAAAATAACCCAACGTCACATAAACCATTTATGTTTCTCAACTTTTGCTGCTTATACTTACAACTAGGTTACTTTGCAAATTCAGTATATCATAATATATATTTGACTCAAAGTAGACATATTGTAATTTGAACATTTTTTTCGAGTCACCGTATTAAAAAAATGTTTCCCCAGAAATCAGTTTCCTTACGTTCTATCCGGACGCAATTCACAATTTGCATGGATTTTCCATTACATGAATTTAACATTTACCTAATCGTTTTTCATACATAGAACATTATTACATGTATGAAAATACTCAAAAACATATATAAAAAGACTTTTAAAATCAAAAAATTTCGAATTGTTGTCATGTGACCGCCAACATTCTGCTATTGGTCGTGACGTAGTTGGATAGTAAATAAATATCGTGTTTAAATTTGCCTTATGGTATGATAAGTATGGTCGTTGGTTTCAACATAGTGGTGAATTTAATTCGTTTATTGTGTTTCTTCTAGTTGAATAGTGTAAAGTGTGCGTAATGAAATGGAAGAAAATGGTTTACAACAGGCGCAATCAGATAATTTGCCAAATATTGACTAATTTAGGATGACATCATTCTTTTTGATAGAACAATGTTGTCTGAATTAATTACAGATAATTAATGGAAGCAAACCCAATAATTTCGTTTATTAATAACTATCATTTTTACCGGTTGTTAATACGTAATGTTAATACTTAATATGTACAGATAAATATACCTTGACCACATGGAACTTGCAACCTAACTTAATAACGTATGATAAGAATTTTACCGCAGAACACATATCCGGGGTCAGTTTCGATTTTTATATGTTTATATATATATATATATATATATATATATATATATATATATATATATATATATATATATATATATATATATATATATATATATATATATATATATATATATATATATATATATATATAATTCATTTCAAGTAGACCCTTTCTCTGATGCTTTGGCTGTCGGTTTAGTTTAACGGTCTATAATTTTTACCTAATTTTCGTAGAACAAATTCGTGAATGCATTTTTGTATTTTCTATCGAAATATGATCCATGTTTGTAAGAAAAAAATCTGGACGCAGTAAGTGCGTTTTGGTAGCGAATTTTGATTAAATCCTTCAAATTTCAGTAACACAATTTGCTATTAACGTAAAGGTTGTTGGCTAGGAAACCAACGTTTTAAGTTTATTTTCACAAAATTTTTGTATATTTTCAAACAATAACTAATTTTGATAAAATATGGTACATTGTTTCTACTACATAGGCTATACCGGTAATCAGATTGATGCCTGCTCGCATTTTCTATTAAAAACATTTTAATGAAAATTCGCTTCCATAACGCACTTGCTGCGTCCAGACTTTTATTTCTACTACTTCTAATAATAAAATTATTTTGATGAAATATGGTACATTGTTCCTACTATATAGGTTATACTGGTCACCAAACTTGATACCTGTTTTCTTAAAAAAAGACACATCTGCTATTAAAAAGATTTTTATGAAAATTCATTTTGTGAATTTATCAGAAAAATCTTCAAATGATCGCTAATTAGGCCGCCTAGAACACATATCCGGGGTCAGTTTGAATTTTTATATGTTATATATATATATATATATATATATATATATATATATATATATATATATATATATATATATATATATATATATATATATATATCGGCCCAGGTTCACCCGAAAAATTTTGTGTTTTCTTTCTAAAAAAATTATTTCTCCGGAAATAACAAAGTAAGGGCAACCAAATTTGCTACGTGTGTTTTTATTATAAAGAGAGAACCATGTACCAATTAAGGTCTCTACGTTTAAACACAAAACAGTTATCAGCAGTTAAAGAAAACAATTTTGGAGTTTTCCTCAAAACATCAAAGTCGCGATTTGAAACGTCAAAATTGACAATATTTAGGCAAAGAATGTGAAATTGAACTTGTTGCGTCCAGACTTTTAGTGAATTTTCTTAAAAAAAAAATAAACTAATGAGGGGAGATCTCTACTTTTTAATTTTGAAAAAATTTCTTCAAATGAGCGCTAATTATGCCCTCTCGAACAAATATCCGGGATCATTTTCGATTTATATATATATATATATATATATATATATATATATATATATATATATATATATATATATATATATATATATATATATATATATAACACATATAACTCAAAAAGTAATTGGCTGATTTTGATTAAATTTGGTGGATACCTTCCTTTTGTATGTAGCTTAGATCAGTTCGTTGGCCAGGAACATCGGCCCAGGTTTTCCCGGAAAATGTTGGTTGGTTTTTTTTGAAAAAAATTATATCTCCGGAAATTACAAACTAAGGGCAACCAAATTTGGTTTTCGCGTTTACGTCATTATGTTTAAATTACCTACCAAAATTTGGCTCTGTAGGTTAAAATAGAGAAAAGTTATAGGCATTTAAAGAAAAAGAAGTTTTCCTCAAAACGTCAAAGTCGCGATTTAAAACGTCAAAATTGGCAACATTTAGGCAAACAACCTGAAATTAATACGACCTATGGAAATGAAATGTCTCAACAAGAATGTTTTACAAAGCCTGAACTCTTAGCTTCAGCCGTCATTGTCCTTCATTTAACTATTCATTTAAAATAGACCCTTTCTCTGATACTTTGGCAGTAGTCTTCGCTATAATTTATCGTTTAATGGTATATAATGTTTGTCGAATGTTCATATAAAATTAATAAAGTTCAATGTATCCGTTATAATACAAGTTACGAAAAAAAATTGTATACATTAATTATTGGGTGTCTTGAGCTACATTTAAAAAAATATTTCTACAATCACAGGCTGGTCCATAAGTCAAATTTTCTTATTTTTTTTTATCGAACACGCCTTATGTTATTGCATTTTTGCATTTTTCATCGAAATATAATGCATTTTTGTAATAAAAGAATTCTGGACGCAGCAAGTGCGTTATGGTATCAAATTTGCATTAAATCATTAATGCTTAAAATTTGAATAGCTCAATTTGCTATTAACCTAGAAGGTTGGCCAAGAAACCAGTTTTTTCGAGAACACTTTAAGTTTACTTTCGGAGATTTTTGTACATTTTCAAACAATAAAGTTATTTTGATGAAACATGGTACATTGTTTCTACGATATAGGTTATATTGGTAACCAAATTTGATGCCTGCTTTCTTAAAAACACAAACATATATTTGCTATTAAAACATTTTAATGAAAATTCACAACCATAACGCACTTGCTGCGTCCAGACTTTTTTAAAATTTAAAGTAGTTAACGTTGTGACCGCCCACTATCTCTTTAAATCGATCCTAGGAATCCCTGTTCCTAAAAACCTTTACCACGTTTGAAAGTCAAACAACCTACATACGACGATCGATAGAAAGGTCAACGTTACCGGAAATCTAGGTGGCCCCTAGCTTTTATACAGTGAAGATGGGCAGGGTTCTTTATAAGGTGTTACTCTATGAGGGCGCCACTTGATTGTTTTACACCTAGTTCCGGATATTTATAAGAGATGTTAATTACGAAATCCAGCTTACCAAGAATCCAACACAACCAAGAACTCCTTGGACCTCCCTGGCAGCTGCACCTAAAATCGCAGGCTTATACGTCGGGATGTACAAATGTGGGAACGAAATCTTACAGTTGGAATATCTTAAAGGCTTACGTAGAAGCTGACAAACACTAAACAGCACCTAACGTTACTAATACGGGAGTGAGAGGTGAGTGCAGAACAAACGACACACAAATATGTATATAAAATAAAATTCTAGTTTATTATAAAATCCAGATGATGCCTACAAGTGGTCAGACAGATCAAAAACAGTATTATATATACACATATATAACCTATAAATTGCTAGCATGTATGTTAAATGAATAACAGAGTCCGCAAAATGACTCGCTTGCTATATCTCAATAATTTACTGCTAAACAAATAGCTTTAAGCTACTAACGTTCGTATGGTAAGCAATAACAAGTCAAGTAATTCAAACGCAACAATAAAAGTAACTAAGCTAAATCAAATGGAAATTTGTGTCCTTTCGTGATCACGATCAGCTTACAAAGATGTTAAAATATGAAAAGGTGTATCAAATGGTAGCCTAAATAATGATAGTACTTTATCAAACTCAAAGCAATTATATTAATGATAATGTGAATATAAATCATCAGCTGACGTGTAGGGTTCAAATAAAAAGCTGGGTATCTTATCCTATTGTGTTATCGTTAAAACTTTATCTTTGAATTTCAAAACTTGACCACCATAAGTAGAGTCACAGCTTAATACTGGATTTAAAAGTCCAAACAAACAAATTGAGTTCTTTATTAACAATACAACTTAAAGACTACTACCTGTAAGGTCTGATCTCCAGTGAACCTTCTCTGGTCGATTTTTCGCTAACAAAATATCTACTGTCCACTGTGTCGGTACCTTCCGGCCACCTGTACTTCCTCTACTCAACAACGAAATGTCCTCGGCAATCTGATGTTGCTGGGAATGACTTATAATTGAATTTGTGCCACAAAATGGTACCATACCAATATTCTTATTCTCCCATTGACCACTCGTTAGTTTAAGACAATATGTAGGCCTATTGCTTGTCGATTAGGCACTATAAAATCAATTAAAGCAAGACAAAAACTGAAACTAGAACTAAAACCAAAGGCTAAAACCAAAAGCCAAAACCAAAACCCTGTAACAAATAGAAAGAGAAAACACGCCTTAGTTACACATAAAAAAAAACTACGAGTTGGGTATTACCTCCAAATCCTGAGGGTTTCTATGTTATGTCGAGGTGTTTTGTTGACCACAGTTAGACAAGCCGGTTCTGATTGAAAACAAGCCACAAAGCCACTTGCTTTTTCGGCTTTACGTATGTGACATTTACTCTCCACCACGGGAATATTATAGTATTCAAGTACTATGCGACTAATTCGCTTCAACTTCCCAAACCTCCAGAATACTATAATCGTTTTACAGCCTAGAAATTAATCTCCAAACTAGGATGAATGGCCCACTTGCCTGTTTCTTTTTTCTAGCTGAAATCTTGCCACACACTCAAATTAAATTGCTTCTTCCACCGTTTTCAAAACCAACCTTTTTTTCTCAAAAATGTTTTCTCTCCCAGGTCATAGCTAATCTTGCTGATTCGCTATCGGTCAACAAAAAAAAAGACGACAAGAAATGGTGTCCCGTTCTTCCATCAAAAATATCAAACTCTGGCAACGAATAACTTAATACCGCAGAGTTGCGACATTTACACGAATGGGGAAATTCGGGCTTCGACCGCAAGACCTCGACATATGTAACACACCTAACTTCCAATATTAATCTCGATAATAAACTTCTTCCACAGCTTATAGAGACCGTTGTAACCACAGTTCTGCATGGAAGAATTTATCTCACTACATTAACACATAATTCAGTAATTTCCAACCAGCTAAAGTTAGACAGACAATAAATTAATGACGTGCTGGCAACCATGCCTTCACAAGACAGTGTACTCTGCCGTTGTCGACTGTTTCGGTGGTAAATCTCGACTTCTAGAAATTGAAACTGAATGAATGTAGATAACAAATTAAAGATGTTCGTTCACAGCTGTCCCTAAACCAATAACAATATGAAACCGAATAATTATATGGGGTGTTTTTGTTTATTTTGCCTGCTACGTGTAATTAATGATGTTAATATGCTTAAGGTGAATTTTACACGTAACAATCCCCCCCTTACTTCAAGAGGATTAACCGTAAGGTTAAGCCTAATCAGAAGGAACAAGCTTCAGGTCCTTCACGTGCCAAACTCCACTATTCTGGCCAGCTTTGTCTCTAAGTTCATACGTCCATGGAGACACCTTCTTACTAACATAAAACGGTCCTATGTATCTTGGAGCTAACTTACTAGCAAAGTTCTTCGTTGCATCTGACAACACGTAATTCCTCCTCATCACAGGTTGATCCACCTCATACTCTTCATAACGTCTGCGCATGTTATACCTCGCTACAGCCTTCTTAGTAGCCTTCTCCAGTCTCTGTTTCACGTCCCTGTACACCTCCTTGAACACGATGTTCCTGCTCTTGTCAACCAACACATCTTCATCCTCGCCGTCCAAATCAATCTGATTCTGGTAGTCCGCTCCTGACAATGCCATA
Source organism: Tillus elongatus (assembly GCA_964006375.1). Taxonomy (NCBI): domain Eukaryota; kingdom Metazoa; phylum Arthropoda; class Insecta; order Coleoptera; family Cleridae; genus Tillus; species Tillus elongatus. Next base: position 36,313,825 of record OZ023262.1, on the reverse strand, counting down.
CATCGCCCAAAATTGACATAATACGGTGACAATCTAGTCGTCTCATGTCGAGATGTTCTCACAGCACAAGTCACCTGTTGTAGCCCAGCATCCCACTTCTTGTGGTTATCATTCACATACATTGCCAACATGGTCTTGATTGTACGATTAGTTCGCTCGGTAGGGTTTGCGCGCGGATGGTAATTCGCGCTAAACTTCAAATTGCACTGGTATTTCTCGGCAAACCTTTTGAAAGCTGAACTTTTAAATTGGGGACCATTATCACACATTATCATCTTCGGTACGCCAAATAACAGAAATACACCTTCTTCCAGACTTCTAATAATCGTGTCGGTGATGGACTTCCTCAAAGCGAAGGTTAACACAAACTTGCTCAAATAATCTGTGACAACCAGGATAAAACTATTGGCTTTCGATGAACGTGGTAAAGGACCCACTAAATCCACTGATATCATCTCCCACGGCCTCGACGGTTTAGCATGCGACACCATCATGTCCTTGGGACCTCGTTGATCCACCTTGTGCGCAGCACATATGGTACACTTGCGGACATAGTTCGCAACGTTCTGTCGCATCTTCGGCCAATAATATCTATCAGTTAACCTTGAGTAGGTTTTATAGACTCCCATATGACCCGATGTAGCTGGATCGTGAGCTTCTGACAAGAGTCTTCGTCGCTGGTCTTTAGGAACGACAATCTTCCAAACATCTTGCTTAGGCGTAAGTGCTGGATAATCTTGCCTCACGTACTTATACAACTTGTCACCTGACAATCTCCAATTCCCAAACTTCAGAGGTGTAGTTTGTACCCGCTCTATCATCTTCAAATACCACTTGTCTGTAGTCTTCGTCTCTGTCTCCACACTGTTCAGGACGTCTAACACTGGTACAGATCTGCTCAGTACATCCGGTACTACGTGGTCTTTGCCTTTCCTATGAACAATCTCAAAATCATACTGCTGCAAGCGTACAGCCCATCTTGCAAGTCTTCCTGATGGATCCTTGAGGCTATGTAACCATTTCAAGCTATAATGATCGGTGATGACAGTAAACTTTACTCCCTCGATGTAAGGACGCAGTTTTTCTATTCCCCACAGAACCGCTAAACACTCTCGTTCTGTCGTGGAATAATTACGTTCTTGGCGTGACAGAGAACGACTCAAGTAACAAATCACACGATCACCATCTGGATGCGTCTGAGATAACATCGCACCAATACCATAGCCCGATGCATCTGTGTGTACAACAAACGGTAAAGAATAATCTGGACAACTCAGAACAGGTGCAGATATCAACAACTCCTTAATCTTCCTGAAAGATCTATCACACTCAGGAGTCCAACAAAACTTAGTACTTTTCTTCAGCAACCCTGTGATTGGTGCGACCACAGTAGAAAAATCAGGACAAAATCTTCTATACCAGGACAGCATACCTAGTACACGTCTCACTTCCCTCACATTGGTCGGAGTAGGTAGCTCGATCATTGCTCTGACCTTATCAGGGTCCACTCTTAACCCTTCTCTATCCACCACGTAACCCAAGTACTTCATCTCGGGCTTACAAAACTGACTTTTCTCCCAATTGACGGTTAGATTGGCTCTTCTCAGGCGTTCAAACACTTCCTCTAACACTTCGAGGTGCTTTTCAAAACTTGGAGTCGTGATCACTACATCGTCTAAATATACAAACACGTAAGGTTCCAGGTCCGATCCTAACACACGATCGATCAAACGCTGCCATGTTGCAGGAGAATTATGCAGGCCAAATGGCATCCTTTTAAACTGAAATAGTCCTCTATTGGGGACGGTAAACGCAGTATACGGTCTTGAAGACTCGGCAACAGGGACTTGGAAAAATGCACTCTTCAGATCCAAACTAGAAAGATACTTCGCATCTCGAAGCTTGTCTAACGTGTCTGTAACCATTGGCAATGGATAGCCATCACGTTCGGTCACTGCATTAAGCTTCCTGTAGTCGACACAGAACCTATAACAACCATCCTTCTTCTTTACAAGAACTATTGGCGACGCCCACGGACTACTGCTAGGTTCTATGACATCGTTCTTCAACATATCTTCTAATTCTTCATCGATGTATTTCTGAAGCACTGGGGATACCCTATAGTATCTCTGCTTAATCGGTGGTGCATTAGTCTTGATCACATGTTCCGTCATATTTGTACAACCCAAACTATTTCCGAGCAAAGTCTTCTTCTTGTTGATTAACTCCTCCAACTGCTTCTTCTGTCCAACTTCCAAGACTGACTGATCAGCTATATCTACTGTGCTTACTTCAGGACAGTTAGAAAATTGCCACTCGTTATGCCTCAGATCAGGAACAATCCCCATCCTTATCCAAAAGTCTGCTCCCAAAATCAAAACATGTGGTAGTTCAGGGACAACCATCACCTCTATAAACTTTAGACGCTCACGAACCTTCATTGGTAATTCACACGTACCAATACTTTCACACTTCTCTCCATTAGCGACTGTGCATGATGTCTTCTTCGATTCGTCCAGGGGTATTCGCAACTTCGCGATACGGTCCCAACCTGATCCACCTAAAATTGTTCTCGATGCCCCGGAATCTAGGAGTCCAAGCAAAGTAATCCCTAATATGTCCACTCTAAGGTGAGGCCTTTCATCGTTCTGTGCATGGTCAATGATGAAATCTAAAACAGGTTTGACAGTAGTCGAGTACTTAACGGCAGCACTATCAGCTCGACTCTCTAAGAGCGCTGCACTCCGTTTCCCGAAAAACCTCTGGGACAATTACGAGCAATGTGGCCTTCCCTATTGCACTTGTGGCAGATGAGTCTATTTCTCTCGGTACAACCTGCTGCTATGTGGCCTGGCTTCCTACAGTTGAAACAGACGACGGGACTATGCCTCGTCTGGCTACGCCCACCCTGGTTAGACGATACTTGCAGTCTCTCGGTCTTCTCTTCCAAACCCACGTATGCCAAATCAGGCTCCAAAATCTGCTCTTTTTTTGGCGGATGTGCAAACTCACCAGCCTGGGATCGTTGTTCTATCCTCTTGCACAAAGTACGCAGCTGGGCGATTGAATTTATTTCCATAGCACCCAGTTGGCTACGATACATCGGTGCTAAGTTGCGCATTAGGAGACTCAACCTCGTTTCCTCCGAGACTTGACATTGCAATCTTTGAAAGTATTTCGACATAATAGCCAAATAAGTTCCTATGGTCTCATCTGCTCCTTGTTTTCTCTTCTTTATCTCATCCAGAAGCTTCTCGCTATAAAAAACGGGTTGATATTCTTCCTTGAATCTTCCTACAAGTTCATCCCACTGGGACACTTCACTCCTAGCATCCTGATAAAATTCATATGCTCTACCCTCGAATAAATCTATTCCTGACTCCAATAGGATCTCCTTACTGACATTTCTGGCCTTTCTCATTTCCTCGACACGTTCGAAGAAAGCAGTCACAGACAGTCCTCTTCTGTCTCCACCAAACCTCAAGTTCCACTTGTGAGGGAGCACCGGCTTAATCAACGACGCGTTAAGCGACTGCGCAGCAGACATCATGGGTGAAGAACACGACTGAGGGGTTTCGAACTTCAACTGATTCCCTAAAGATGCTTCCATTACTTGCAAACCTAAAGGAGTGGGTTGTGTTTCACTCCCGACTTTTGACGCTTTGGTGTTGAGCTGGTCAATCATCGATAACGTACGAGCAAGTAATTCACCTCGAGTCTTCTTCTTTTCTTCATCCGCAGACTCCATATTATCTATCCTTCCCAATATGTGAGCCAACTTTGTCTGCAATTTTAGAAACTGCTTGTCCTTGCTATCTCCTTGAAATTCTTCTAAGACAGCCAACACGCCTTCCAGTTTTCCCTGCACAACACCAAGATCTTCCTCAAACGTAAATGGATACTTAGGATAATGTAGACTATCGCCAGACTTTTCCATTTGGCGCGCTAAGGTTAAACGACCGCGCATATCTTCCACCGTGCCAGTAGCTATGCCACGTACCGTTAATTCATATACGAGCTCTTCTTTGTCCAGTCTATATACATCCATACGACGAGCCATGATTGAAAAAAAAAATAAACCCACACTGGAATCAAGATAACTACCTAACAATACAGTAAAAAAAAATAAAAAAAATAAATGCAGTCTGCACTCTCACACCCGATTAGTTGAGAAAGCTAACAACACCATACATCGGCAAGATCAATACGCCAAAACCAAACGACTTTACTCCCCAAAGCCCTACTCTCACAACTACACAAAAGTTCAAGTCCAATACTACGGCTTCCAAAATCTCTAAAAACCCAAAAAATAAGCCCTTTTTGAGCTGAATCGAGCCCCACGTTGGGCGCCAAATATGTGACCGCCCACTATCTCTTTAAATCGATCCTAGGAATCCCTGTTCCTAAAAACCTTTACCACGTTTGAAAGTCAAACAACCTACATACGACGATCGATAGAAAGGTCAACGTTACCGGAAATCTAGGTGGCCCCTAGCTTTTATACAGTGAAGATGGGCAGGGTTCTTTATAAGGTGTTACTCTATGAGGGCGCCACTTGATTGTTTTACACCTAGTTCCGGATATTTATAAGAGATGTTAATTACGAAATCCAGCTTACCAAGAATCCAACACAACCAAGAACTCCTTGGACCTCCCTGGCAGCTGCACCTAAAATCGCAGGCTTATACGTCGGGATGTACAAATGTGGGAACGAAATCTTACAGTTGGAATATCTTAAAGGCTTACGTAGAAGCTGACAAACACTAAACAGCACCTAACGTTACTAATACGGGAGTGAGAGGTGAGTGCAGAACAAACGACACACAAATATGTATATAAAATAAAATTCTAGTTTATTATAAAATCCAGATGATGCCTACAAGTGGTCAGACAGATCAAAAACAGTATTATATATACACATATATAACCTATAAATTGCTAGCATGTATGTTAAATGAATAACAGAGTCCGCAAAATGACTCGCTTGCTATATCTCAATAATTTACTGCTAAACAAATAGCTTTAAGCTACTAACGTTCGTATGGTAAGCAATAACAAGTCAAGTAATTCAAACGCAACAATAAAAGTAACTAAGCTAAATCAAATGGAAATTTGTGTCCTTTCGTGATCACGATCAGCTTACAAAGATGTTAAAATATGAAAAGGTGTATCAAATGGTAGCCTAAATAATGATAGTACTTTATCAAACTCAAAGCAATTATATTAATGATAATGTGAATATAAATCATCAGCTGACGTGTAGGGTTCAAATAAAAAGCTGGGTATCTTATCCTATTGTGTTATCGTTAAAACTTTATCTTTGAATTTCAAAACTTGACCACCATAAGTAGAGTCACAGCTTAATACTGGATTTAAAAGTCCAAACAAACAAATTGAGTTCTTTATTAACAATACAACTTAAAGACTACTACCTGTAAGGTCTGATCTCCAGTGAACCTTCTCTGGTCGATTTTTCGCTAACAAAATATCTACTGTCCACTGTGTCGGTACCTTCCGGCCACCTGTACTTCCTCTACTCAACAACGAAATGTCCTCGGCAATCTGATGTTGCTGGGAATGACTTATAATTGAATTTGTGCCACAAAATGGTACCATACCAATATTCTTATTCTCCCATTGACCACTCGTTAGTTTAAGACAATATGTAGGCCTATTGCTTGTCGATTAGGCACTATAAAATCAATTAAAGCAAGACAAAAACTGAAACTAGAACTAAAACCAAAGGCTAAAACCAAAAGCCAAAACCAAAACCCTGTAACAAATAGAAAGAGAAAACACGCCTTAGTTACACATAAAAAAAAACTACGAGTTGGGTATTACCTCCAAATCCTGAGGGTTTCTATGTTATGTCGAGGTGTTTTGTTGACCACAGTTAGACAAGCCGGTTCTGATTGAAAACAAGCCACAAAGCCACTTGCTTTTTCGGCTTTACGTATGTGACATTTACTCTCCACCACGGGAATATTATAGTATTCAAGTACTATGCGACTAATTCGCTTCAACTTCCCAAACCTCCAGAATACTATAATCGTTTTACAGCCTAGAAATTAATCTCCAAACTAGGATGAATGGCCCACTTGCCTGTTTCTTTTTTCTAGCTGAAATCTTGCCACACACTCAAATTAAATTGCTTCTTCCACCGTTTTCAAAACCAACCTTTTTTTCTCAAAAATGTTTTCTCTCCCAGGTCATAGCTAATCTTGCTGATTCGCTATCGGTCAACAAAAAAAAAGACGACAAGAAATGGTGTCCCGTTCTTCCATCAAAAATATCAAACTCTGGCAACGAATAACTTAATACCGCAGAGTTGCGACATTTACACGAATGGGGAAATTCGGGCTTCGACCGCAAGACCTCGACATATGTAACACACCTAACTTCCAATATTAATCTCGATAATAAACTTCTTCCACAGCTTATAGAGACCGTTGTAACCACAGTTCTGCATGGAAGAATTTATCTCACTACATTAACACATAATTCAGTAATTTCCAACCAGCTAAAGTTAGACAGACAATAAATTAATGACGTGCTGGCAACCATGCCTTCACAAGACAGTGTACTCTGCCGTTGTCGACTGTTTCGGTGGTAAATCTCGACTTCTAGAAATTGAAACTGAATGAATGTAGATAACAAATTAAAGATGTTCGTTCACAGCTGTCCCTAAACCAATAACAATATGAAACCGAATAATTATATGGGGTGTTTTTGTTTATTTTGCCTGCTACGTGTAATTAATGATGTTAATATGCTTAAGGTGAATTTTACACGTAACAACGTTATAATATTTTAACTAGACACTTCAGTAAAATTTAATAAACAATGCACATTTTAAAGTAAAAATTAATGTTACTCACCTGTGTTTGACATATTTGTGTCCGACGAAAACATTAAAAAAATCTCAGCACCAGTATAGTGTAATATAAGTAGAATACCTATTGTTGTTATCACTCGACCAGTCGGGTCATATAGCTGAAGCGTCTAATTTGAACTCGTGTGTAGCCTCTGTCACTGAGATAATCATACTTGAGAAATGCAAGATCGCTGTGCTGATTCTCGTGCTGTTGATAAAACTCTGCAGGCTCTCTTCTTCCCTTCCACACTTTGTAATTATCGGAAACTATTACATGATTGCCGTAAACGATATGATGCACTCAGTAAACACCATCAGTAAACCCGCCCGACATGTCACTCTATAATGGTATCACTTATCCATGGTCAAAACACCGGGGAAGATTTATGTCCTCATATACAATACATTTTTTTATGGCATACAATGTTGATTAAAATCAACAGGCTAATGCTCTTTTTATAGAAATTCCCTTTTCTTGGGAATAATTAAAGACACCATTATTACATTCTAATGGTGATATCGCCTGGTTGCCGGAACCATCCCACACGATATCCACTGGAAATCTACTGGATGTCTATGAAATCCATCCTATATCCGTGGATATCCTGGACATTGTAGGAGACAAATTTAAGGTGAAGACAGTACTATTATAGAGTGATTCAATAAAAATTAAAAAGGTTAATGACTGTTTTATAGGATGTTAATATTTTGGCCACCTGTATATGCTAATTTATTTGATACAGAACATTTATGTACAGTCATCAAAAAGCATTTACCTACCTCAAAAGTAATATTGTTCATGGGCCATCAGATTTATCGGACACCTGTACAAAGTTCATACATTTTAAATATATTTAGGAAAAGTTATCCAGTTAAAGGAATCTAGATACAATGTTAAGTGGGAGGCCAGGATCGTGGTATTTGTCAGTATTTAAAGTAAAGTGCGATCCAATTCCCTTATAAGCAAAAATGATGATGGCTCCTCCTTGTATAAAATATTCCGGAGGCAAAATACCCCTCCATTCGGATCTCCGGGAGAGGGGTGTACAGGGGGCGCCAACATCAAGATTTAACATATCCTTTTCGAACATATGTGGCCTAAATTCTAACCTGAACTCCGTCCACCATTTCCTCCAGGCTAACAGGCCCCAACTCCTCTTCCTCACCGAAACCCAAATCAGTGCCAAAACAGCCACTAATCACCTTAATTTCCCGGAGTATGAACTCCTTACTTCTTTTAGATTGCATGGAGACGTGTGCGCGTACATCCGTAGCAATCTACCCTGCACCAGACTCCCCAATTTAGAAGCTGGAAGAAAAGACATACTATGGATAAAACTCTCTCTCAGGGCTGCAACTAAATTCATCTGTTGCATTTACCGGTCACCTTCTGACAACAACTTTGTCCAGCTCTTTGACTACCTTTCTGAAAAAACCGACTATCTGATTTCTGAATATCCTTCCTCCGAGGTCACTATTCTTGGCGACTTCAATGTCCATAATAAGGAATGGCTAGGATCTTCAAAAACCGATCCACAAGGGAGAGCAGCAGAGGCCTTTGCAGTCAGCAATTCTTTGGCCAATATGGTACAGCAACCTACTTACTTTCCTCGTATCCCAACACACAGCTCAAATCCCTTGGATCTCCTTCTTACTACAAATCCTGAATGCTATAAGATATCAGTCACCGCCCCCCTTGGTCGCTCAGCCCCCGGCATGGTCACTGCTTCCTGTGCAATGCAACCCGAGGTCACACAGTCATCACACCCTCGTATCGTTTGGCACTACAACTCCGCAAACTGGGACGAAATGCGGGATTACTTTTCCTCATTTCCATGCGCGTCTGTCTGCTTCTCTCATCCTGACCCCTCTGATATCTCACAAAACGTCACCGAAATTATCCAAGCTGGCATGGAATTATTTATTCCACGTACACAGAAAACCTCTTCAGCCACTCAAATGCCCTGGTTCTCTAAATCCTGTGACAAGGCCAGACTTGAAAAGGTCAAAGCTCACAAAACGCTTCTACACAATCCCAGTCAAGAAAATCGTCAAGCATTCAACGACGCAAGAAACCGCTATGTCCGCATTCTTTCTGAGGCAAAAAACTCGTTTAATAACCACATCAAAAACAAAGTCAGCTCAAGCTCCAACGGCGGCAAACCCTTCTGGACTCTTGCTAAGTCTATTGGGAATAATTTCTGCAAGAGCACGTTCCCACCTCTTGTCTCAGGTGATGAAATTGTTTCTACCGCCCTAGGCAAGGCTGAACTTTTTGCTTCGTTGTTCGCCGGAAATTCTATTCTCAACCCACCTCCAAATGTTCAACCACCAACAGTCCCCAATGTCGCGCATAAAATGACTGATATCATTTTCCAAACTAAAAAGGTACGAAAGACCTCTCTTCTCTTAATACCAGGAAAGCCTCTGGCCTTGACGAGATCCCAGCAATTGTTCTCAAAAAATGCGCACCAGAACTTGCTCCTGTCCTGACTCGTCTGTTTCAGATATCTTACAATAAAGGCATATTCCCTAGTAACTGGAAAACTGCTCGAGTACAACCCATCCCCAAGAAAGGATCCAAAGCGCTTCCTAGCAACTACAGGCCTATTTCTCTCCTTTCAGTCATCTCTAAAGTGATGGAAAAGTATATAAACACCGAACTACTAAAATTCCTTAAAAAACACAGTCTAATCCACGACAGGCAGTATGGATTCCGTCAGCGCAGATCGACTGCCGACCTCCTTTCCTTTGTCACCCATTCTTGGAACAAGTCTATGGAACAACATGGCGAATCCCAGATTGTTGCTCTAGACATATCCAAAGCATTCGACCAGGTCTGGCACGCAGCGCTGCTTAATAAACTTCCGGCCTATGGCCTACCACCAAAACTTTGTACCTGGACAGCAAATTTCCTCTCCAACAGGAGCATATCTGTTGTTGTGGATGGCCATTCCTCTAAACTGTATCCAATTAATGCAGGAGTTCCTCAAGGTTCAGCTTTAGCCCCTACTTTGTTTCTTTTCCACATCAATGACCTCCTCTCTAGCACATCCAACCCAGTTCACAGTTACGCGGACGACAGCACCCTCCACTCAAACATACAATATTCTAAGCCTGTCTCTTTAGCGCAATTAGATGAGGATCGCAGACTCATGGAGGGTTCTGTCTCCGTAGACCTCCAAAAAATATTAGACTGGGGAAGTAGAAATCTTGTACAATTCAACCCCACCAAAACTAAGTCTTGCTTTCTTTTTCACAAGAGATACAGCAGCCCTAGACCCATCACAATGAACAACCAAGTTATTCAAAGTAATGAGTCATTTTCTCTTGTTGGCATTACTGTGGATCGAAATCTTAATTGGCACCAACATGTTACATCAATTGCAGAAGCGGCTGCTAAGAAATTGGGTTTCCTCTTCCGGGCTCGCAAATTCTTTTCACCAACTAATCTCTATACCTTATACACTTCACAAATAAGGCCAAACCTCGAATACTGCTCCCACATCTGGGGTGCAGCTGCCGCTTCTACACTCGCTATCCTGGACTCCATTCAAAAAAGAGCTATACGTCTCATTGGTGACCCTACCCTCACCCAAAGGCTTCCATCCCTTGCCCACCGACGTGCCGTTGGTGACCTCTCTCTCTTTTATAGATATCTGCACGGGCACTGCTCAGAGGAGCTTTCCTCCATAATTCCCCCACCTGCTGCCCCCAGCAGATCTACCAGGGGAACAGAGCGAATGCACCCTTTTAACGTCCAGGTCACCAGACATAGAACATCTTGTTATGCCCGCTCTTTTGTCCCGAGGACTTCCAAGTTGTGGAATTCCTTGCCGGCACATGTTTTTCCTTCTCCTCCGAACCTCCAAACCTTCAAGTCCAGAATTAACAAGCTGCCTCTTTCCTCCTTGTCAACACCCACGGTACGATAGTATTTAGGCTGTAAGCCCTCGTGGTGTGTTGTTGACATAAAAAAAAATAAAAAAAATAATAATTTACAGTCTCCCTAAGATGTTCCAACTTTTGATTTAACTAAAAAGATTTGGTAGAGAACAATTTAAGCTTTTGAATAATTTAGTTCTCACAATGGTTAATGATTTTTACACTTAAACTTTCATTTGAGTTCAAATTCTGTTGTTTTCAAGAAAAAATTAACCTTCAGTAAATTGCAGAGCGGTTATGTTTTTGACCTTTCGTTTTGCTTTCAGGCAGCGTTCCTTATCTTTGATTTACTTTGCATCTTTGGTCATCCTCTGGTGAAGAGAAGGACTTCTCACATTTGTTTCCAGATTTTATATTCTCTTCTTGTGGCGTGTGTCAAAAAAAAATAATCTAATGTCTTTGCTCCTGGCCATCGGGATGTGTAACATGTTAGACGTTTTACAACCTTGCCCACGCTATAAAGTTGATTAATACATTATTATATGATTTGTTTACTCAAGGGACTTTGCCAACATAAGCTGACCTCATAACCATTGACGAGATTTACCAGGATTTTTTTCCCTTCTCGTCCGCGTCTTTACCGCCCCGATAACCGCCCCGATAGCACCGCAGCCTTTGACTTATTATGCGTGCCCTTTGTTTTTTCTACTCCATCCATTCTAGAATCACTGTGCCTTGAACTAGTCTGCACAGCAATTGGTAGGGTAAAGTTTTATATTGCTCTGTCTCCGCTCAAGGCTGTCCGTAAATCAATTGTCTTTTGCGATCCACACGCACAAGATGTGCTGGGCTGATTCCCCCCCTCCCCCCCGGCCCCAGGGTCTGCATGCCAGGTCCCCCATAAACCGCCAAATAAAAAAGAAAAACAGATGAGCCAGGTACTTAGCTTTGTTTCCCAGGTGATGCTTCATGTGGACCCAGTGGTGGCGTAGAATCCTTCAGCTTCTTAGTGCCAGCAGGGCCTCTCAAAATACATATATGGGAATCATTCAAGGCTGTCCAGACCGTTGCTGAACTTGAGCAGGGCTCTGTTGGCTTGACTTCAGCGGGCTCTCCAAGTTACTGACGGTTCATTGCTGTTATCCTTGTTATCATGATGGTGTAACTTTACATATGCGGATGTTGGATGGTGCAGAGCAGGCGCTCTTAAGTTGGCGTGGGATGAGGTCCCAAAATAAGAAGGATAGCCCATATAGGCATGCTGCTTCCTTTTTGGCCCATTATTATATTGACCATCTTAATTTTTAAAATGATTTTTAGGAAGAGGACTTCACTAAAGACGATAGGGTTTATATAGACTTCATATCTAAGGCACGAACATAAACGACGGCCGAATTAATTAGTTGCTATCGGAAGCCTGAAGAGAATAGCTGTATTTTTATCGCCTGGATATGAGAACATTTTAAGGTTCTAGTCCAGTCAAAACAATGTTTAACCTCCTGAAAAATCCGAAAGTTTTGAAACTACACATATTTATTTAAAGGCACGTAAGAATGAATATACCGAAAGTCCTCATGAATATGAGGCGAGCTCTAGCGGCAATTAGCGAAAATAGGTCACTTTCTTTGGTTTCTCGTTAGTATCTCCAGAACCGTTGGTCAGAGGCAAAAGTTGATTATATACATAATTACGGATTATCAAATTTTCTACAAAAATGATTATATACATTTTTCTCGCATTACCAATGATTCCCGAGTTGAACCATAACCTCCAGATAGCTGTGATAATCTACTCTCCACAGAAAAGACATTCTCATGAAATGAATTTAGTGTCAATGACTTGACCACAAAGAATTAGTGGAAACGTGGGTTTCGGACGGAATTTAAAGTGAGTATTGCAGGATCTAATACGCTTTCTAATTATATCTCTTGCCCCTGTAACATTTTACACTTTTTACAACCTTGCCCACGCTATAAAGTTCATTAACATCATTATAGTATTTGTTTACTCAAGGGACTTTGCCAACATAAGCTGACGTCATAACCATCGACGCGATTTACCAGGATCATAGTCAATGAAATATTTCCTTGTTATTCGATGAATACTCCAGTCAAAAAACCTCAAAAAAATGACCCAACCTCCTGAAAAATCCGAAAGTTTTGAAACTTCGCACACTTATTTAGAAGTACCTAGGAATGAATATACGGAAAGTCCTCATGAATATGAGGCGAGCTCTAGCGGCAATTAGCGAAAAAGGGCACTTTTTTTGGTTTTTCGTTAGTATCTCGAGAACCGTTGGTCGGAGGCAAAAGTTAATTATATACGTAATTAAGGCATATAAAATTTTCTACAAAAATGACTATATACATTTTTCTCGCATTACCAATGATTCCCGAGTTATAGGCGTTAAAAGAGAACGTTTTGTGAAAAACCACGTTTGAGCGGTACAATATGGCATTTCTAATAATATGTGACAATAATAAGTTACTAATTTAAATATAGTACTTACAATGCCTACTTCAACGAGCCGACAGTGCTATCTTCGTCACGCCCAGGACCGGTTCTGGCCCCATAAATGGTTCTGCTGACCATCTCTTCGCGAGACTGTCAGCTTCTTCATAAAAGCCCGCAGAGATGCATTCTATTGTCGAAGTAAGGAAATAATTACGACAGTATTGAATTCTGCACACAGGGGAAATGATGAAAAGGCAGAATAAGTTAGGCTGCGTCTGTCTGGCATTAGCGTTCTTGTCGCTGCTGATGGAGTATACCACCTGGACTGCTACCAACAATTTGTGTCCCACAAGCCTCCAGAAGAGGGTAGAAAACGTGGACGTCCCGAGACAGATTACATAATAAAGGCTATGGAAAAGATTTACTCTCTCATTCAGAATAGTGAGGAATGCCAACTTTCCTTTGAACAATTACGTTCTGCATTATCTGGGGATGTTCCTTCAAATGATACAATTAAAAGCAAACTCAAAGACAAATATGGAGAGAGAATTATAATTGCTGTGGGAGTTGGATGGAGGGATGCAACCAGCTGTTTTAATGATGTTGGATTCAAAATTTTGAACTCATGGTATAATGACAGAAAAGCTGATGAAAGTAATGAGCGACTAAGAATCGTACAAGCAGCAGCAAAAATAATAAGGCAGAATGTTCAGAAAAATGTGTATGATACAAGCGCCTATCCTCGGGGCAACAACATTTTAAAAGAAGCAGCTTCTTGTGTACCCCCAACTCTACAAGTTTTTCTGGAGACATTGGTAATGAAAAAAGCAGATAATGCAAATAAAAAAAAATGTATTTCTATTGCTCACAGTATTATCTGTGCGATACGTCCAGCCTCTTTTATATCAGCAATAATAAACAGTGTTGCTTTGTTTGTGTACAAAAAGTTTGCAAGCAAGAAGTTGGTAAACCTTTTGTCAAGTTTAGGGTTCAGTGCTTCATATCACAGCGCACAGCAGCTGGAAATGTCAGCAATTCATCAAATTCAACCTGATAATGATACTCGTTTTCAACAATTTGTGTTTGACAACGCGGACTTTAATGTTAGAACACTGGACGGTCTCAACACATTCCATTCTATGGATGGCATCAAATGTGTGTCTTCTGGAAGCACAACTGGAAGCGAACATGAAAAACCAATACCGAGGTTCACCAAGGTACCACCTGCTATGACAGTAGGGGAACTTGGAGTGATTCCTTTACAAACTTACCAAAAATCACAAGGTGGATTTAGTAATGTGATTGTGGAGTATCTGAAAGATATAGTCAAGAAAACTGATCAGCTGACTTCATACGATACTCTTTGGTTGGCAGCAAAATGGCTCAATATGGCTTCATATCATCCATACTTACCTATTGTTTCAGGCAGCAAGTGTATAAGCTGGCCAAGGTAATCAAATTGCAGGGCCTTCTACCAAGAAGCGATTCAGAGCTGATTGATTTTTCTGTACAACAGTTTCCTTTGAATAACCTCAGCATTTTTTGTTCATATATTTCATTGTTTAATATACATCATGTGCCTCATCAATATACATCATAAGTAACATACATCATGTTCTTTTTATACAACGTTGTGAAGTTTATCTCCTCAATTATCCTTACTATACAAAAATGTAGGTAAACCATTGTCAAATATTATTAGAAATGCCATATTCTACCGCCCTAGCATGGTATTTCAACAAACGTGGGGGGGGGATAGCAGTGCCGGCTCGTCGGAGTAGGCATTGTAAGTACTATTTTAATTTAGTAACTTATTATTGTCACATATTATTAGAAATGCCATATTGTACCGCCCTAATGTGGTTTTTCACAAAATGCTCTGTTTTAGCGCCTATAACTCAGGAACCATTGGGAATACGAGAAAAATGTATATAATCATTTTTGTAGAAAATTTGATATGCCTTAATTACGTATATAATTAACTTTTGCCTCCGACCAACGGTTCTCGAGATACTAACGAAAAACAAAAAAAAAGTGCCCTTTTTCGCTAATTGCCGCTAGAGCTCGCCTCATATTCATGAGGACTTTCCGTATATTCATTCCTAGGTACTTCTAAATAAGTGTGCGAAGTTTCAAAACTTTCGGATTTTTCAGGAGGTTGGGTCATTTTTTTTTGAGGTTTTTTGACTGGAGTATTCATCGAATAACAAGGAAATATTTCATTGACTATGATTCTGGTAAATCGCGTCGATGGTTATGACGTCAGCTTATGTTGGCAAAGTCCCTTGAGTAAACAAATGCTATAATGATGTTAATGAACTTTATAGCGTGGGCAAGGTTGTAAAAAGTGTAAAATGTTACAGGGGCAAGAGATATAATTAGAAAGCGTATTAGATCCTGCAATACTCACTTTAAATTCCGTCCGAAACCCACGTTTCCACTAATTATTTGTGGTCAAGTCATTGATACTAAATTCATTTCATGAGAATGTCTTTTCTGTGGAGAGTAGATTATCACAGCTATCTGGAGGTTATGGTTCAATTTTCAGCACTTTTTTCAGACTATGGTAGCCTTTATGTTCATGGTACTTCATAATTAATTATTATTATATGTTTGTGGAGAGATCTATTTAATTTTTATTCATTTAAGATTTTGTTTTTCATTTTAATATTCACATGCATTTTTTTAAATGTATTTATGAAGGACATTTCATGTGCTTGTATCTATTATGAGACGTAATCTATAATAAATGTGAAAGTTATCAAAAATTACCAACTTGTGTTTACTTAACCCAAATACAAGATACATATGCACATTGTAAATTTATTTTCAAAGGTTTTCTGAGATTGTTCTCCGAAAACGATGTTAGCCAGTGTGTTTTAACTCAGTATGTTAGTTACGAAGGGTTAATAAAAACAGATGTAAGGACGTTCTACATCTTCATATAGTATAGACCGGTTTCACGAAATAACGAAAACAACAATTAATTAAGAAAACTTGGCTCAAATTCGAAAATCAAACATTTTACATATTATTATTTTTATTAAAATGATTTATCTATTTACAATAATTAGTCTACAAGATAACTTAAAACTTTAGCAATAACAGGCGTCCCTTGTATTACTCTTAATCCAAGAAATATAACGGTTCACTCTAGTGTAAACGCCTGGATAATTGGGTTGTGCACAGCCTTCTCCCCAAGAGACAACACCTGCAAATAAAAATTAAATACTTTTAGCTATTTATCTACAAAATTAGAATCAAGTGAGATATGTGCCAGTGATACCACATACAATGCCAGGAACAATAGGCCAGTCATAAGAACTCCTAGTGTCAGAAACACTGACTTTCTCTGCACCAATCCAACAATTCCCACTAAGCATGGTAACATACAGATGCTTACCACAACATTATATAATTTACCACTAAACAAGGTAGGTTTGCATCATTTCTAAATGTTTGCAGCCAAAAAAAAAAAAAAACAACGCAAACTTACAAATGTAACTTTAAGATAACTTTCAAATGTAATATATCGTTTGTCAGCTTGTTGTCTTTAGTGAATTTTCTTTAAAAAAATTCACTAATGTGGAAATCGCGACTTTTGAATTTTGAAAAAATTTCTACAAATGGGCGCTGTTTAGGACCCCTGCAACCCACATCCGAGGTCGGTTTCAGACTTTATATGTATGTATGTATATATATATATATATATATATATATATATATATATATATATATATATATATATATATATATATATATATATATATATATATATATATGTCACACTGATAATTCAAAAAATAATGCGTCAATGACGATCAAATTTAGTAAGTACCTTCCTTTTGTAAGTGGCTTGGATAAGTTCCTTAGCCAGGAAAATCTGCTCAGTCCAAATAGATTAAACATTGCTTTGTTTTAATTAGACAGTCGGATTCCCCCGTACGTGCCAGATCTAAGCAGAATTTTAATGTATCTAATTTCGACCACGTTAATTATAATGCATGTTTGTAAGAAAAGAAACTCGGGATGCAGCAGGTGCGTTATGGTAGCGAGTGTTTATTAAAATCTGCTTAGTCCAAATAGATTAAACAATGCTTTGTTTTAATTAGATAGTCGGATTCCCCCGGTTCGTGCCAGTTCTGAGCTGACCTTTAATGTATCGAATATCGACCACGTAATTATAATGCATGTTTGTAAGAAAAGTATTTCGGGACGCAGCAAGTGCGTTATGGTAGCAAATTTTTATTAAATGCTTCAAATTTTAATGGCTCAATTTGTTATTAACCTATAAGGTTCGTTGGCCAGGACATTAGTTTTTTCGGGAACATTTTAAGTATATTTTCGAAACATTTTTGTACATCTTCAAACATAAAGTTTGTTAGAGGAATTCATAATAAGTGGAATTCATATTTGTTCCTTCATGTGGGGGATGAGAGAGCTCGACCCAGTTCACCCGAGAAGACATCAGTCACCAGTAAAAGACGGCGATAGACGGTCAGGGGGTTGATTTAGTGTCACTTGTAACCATTTGTATATTATATATTTTTTATTATCGTGTAATATAGTGTTGTGTTAAATAGTCAATTTTATTAACAAGAACCAGTCTATGAGAGCAAAAATACAGTCCATTCTATCGACAAAACATTGGTCCTTCCAGCCTGATGAAACATTGAAACATTGGTAATATACAATTAAAAATCTTACACGAGGTTACAAGTTACAAGTCAAGTCGAGTGGCTTAAGTGTAGAGTGCATTAGTGCAGAGTGCAGATACATATCACATATCACCACTGCCGTCCAAGTGAATAGTCGACTGGCGCAATAGTCGTCGCCAGACAAATTACCACTGGTCCATCAGTACACACTAGTACAAGAATCCAGAGCATCAGCAGGCCTAGTAAACAGCTGGGGTGAGATCCATATTATTGATTTCCTAAATATTTATTTTCTTAGAATTGCTTGAATTGAACCGTTTTTACTTTCATTTATTTGTCACAGACATATTTAAGCATATAGGTACCTTTATTATAATTACTGCTACATTAATTAGTACAAGAAATCAATAACTATTTTACGTTTGCTGGTTATTTGCCATATTAATACACCCACCCTGCACATTTGTCATTTAACTTACTATTTAATTGAGAAATAAAACAATGGCAAACGATCTTCATTCTTTGATACGTAAACGAGGTGCTCTAAAATCAAAATTAACTAATTTCATTAAATTTGTTACACCAATTGAAACACAAATTGAACAAAAAGAAAGTATTTCAGAAAAGGTAATAACTGAATTAGAGACACGCATTTCTAAATTACAATCGTTACAAGATGAGTACAGCTTTATTCAGTCTGAGATAGAGTCCGTATGCGATGAAACAGATCTGGATAAACAATATGACGAACGAAATGATTTTGAGAACACTTACCTTTCTGGTCTTTCAACAGCCAATTACGTACTTTTAAAGCACAATAAAACTATTGATACAGGGCATGCTGATCAGCCATTAGATGATAAAGCAAGCGTTACAGGTACGTCCGAGCCAAGCTTATATTCTTCCGTACAAGATGATGAACAATTAGCGCAACGTGTGAAACTACCGACAATTGAATTACCCAAATACAGGGGTGGCCATGAACATTGGCTTGAGTTTAAAGACACTTTCGAATCACTTATTCACAATAACAAATCCATAAGTGCAATACAAAAGTACCACTACTTGAGAGCTTCCTTGGAAGGTGAAGCTCGTAAGGTAATTGAATCACTGGAGTTTTCAGCTACTAATTATGCTGTGGCATGGGAACTCGTATGTAAGAGATTTGACAACACACACTTATTAGTTCACAGCCACGTAAAATCACTTTTTGATATTGAACACGTAACTAAAGAAACTTCAACTGCCTTAAGAAATCTAATAGATTCAACTTTAAAACACCTGCGTGCTTTGGAAACACTTAATCAGCCCACACAGCATTGGGACACTTTATTAATTTTCATGATATCTTTAAAATTAGACAAGGCATCTGCCCGTGAATGGGAACGGTACAGAGTCACACATGATTCGCCTAAATTCCAAGATCTTAGCTTAGAGCTAAATAATAGACCAAACAAAACGCAACTAGGTCAGAGAACTCATAAGTCACAGTTTTCGCTTGTCACAACGAACATTAAGTGCTTCAACTGCAGTCGCAGCCACAGAATATATTCTTGCGAAGAATTTTTGAAACTGTCTACACAAAGGAGATGGGATAAAGTCAGAGAATTAAAACTCTGTCAAAACTGTCTTTGTTTAGGACACACTAGTATTCAGTGTAGATCATCTTCATGTCACAAGTGCAAAGAAAAGCATCATACATTGCTACATAAAGCTGAGCAAAATGGGCCAAGTAACCAAGTTACTTTGTCATGTTACACCAATCATTCTTTGGTACTTCTTTCAACTGTTGTCATTTATGTGACAGATGCACAAGGTGTACGGCACAAGGTAAGAGCCTTATTAGACAGCGGGTCGCAGTCTTGCTTCGCTACAGAAAATTTATGTCGTTTACTGAAAATAAAGCCAGGAAGAACATCAGTTTCGATTGTTGGGCTCAACAAATGCATCTCGAACCTTAAGCATAAATGCGAATTACACATCAGCTCAGTAACTGGTGAATTTTCAGAAACAGTATCATGTTTTGTGGTACCTAACATCACAGACAATCTTCCTTCCTGTGAAGTCAACACACAACGCTGGGATATACCGGACGTTCCGCTAGCCGATCCAACCTTCAACATACCAGGCAATGTTGACATCCTTTTAGGTGCTAGCATTTTTTGGAATACCATTCTGCAAGATAGAATTTCATTGGGTAGAAAAATGCCTACATTAGTTAACAGCATTTTTGGTTATTTGGTCACAGGGACAGTAATTCATCAGGTTAGTAAAAGCCTATGTAACTTTGCCAAATTACAACCACTATCGTTCGACTTGAAGAAATTCTGGGAAGTTGAAGAAGTAGAAGGTCCAGCAAAGGCAGCACAATCACCAGATGATGATGAGTGTGAAAAACACTTTATTAAAACCACAATCAGATCAAGGGAAGGCCGCTTCATAGTTAGGGTACCTTTTACTGAGGACAAGAACAATTTAGGAAGCACAAAGAACGTGGCAACCAAACGATTGTTGCACATGGAACGAAGGTTTGAACAACATCCAGAGATGAAACGTCAATACCATGATTTTCTTTGCGAATATGAACAGCTAAGTCACATGACAGTCCTACGAAATATTGGAACAACAAGGTCATACTTCTTACCACATCATGGTGTCATTAAACAGGATAGTTTGACTACAAAATTGAGGGTCGTCTTTGATGGGTCAACTCCATCCGATACAGGAGTCTCACTTAATCAGATTCAGCACAAGGGACCCTCTATTTTGAACAACTTGTTTGATATATTGGTCAGATTCCGACAGCACAAAGTCGTAGTCTGTTCGGATATTGAGAAAATGTATAGGCAGATTCTCATTCATCCTGAGGACAGATGGTCACAGCGAATACTTTGGCGATTTAATCAAGATGACCATATTTCTACATATGAACTCAACACAGTAACATATGGCACAGCTTCTGCTCCATATTTAGCAGTAAGATGTCTACGACAAGTAGCATTAGATCACCGAAAGGAGTATCCTGTTGCATCAAGAGTCATTCTTGAAGATTTTTATGTAGACGACTTAATAACTGGGTTTGAGTCTGAACAGGAAGCCACAAGGGTTCTTAAAGAAGTTTCCTCAATTTTAAGTTCTGCACATTTCACCTTAAGAAAGTGGAAATCCAACCATATAAGTACATTGGCAAACTTCAAGGACAACTCTGAACCAAATAGTGTCATCACCCTTGGAGAAAATGAATCAATAAAAACACTAGGTCTCAGATGGAGGACAAGGTCGGACAAATTAACATTTCACGTTGACAACCTGCATGATAACTCCCCGACAAAGAGAATTATTTTGTCTGAAATATCAAAACTGTTTGATCCCCTAGGTCTGATAAGTCCCTGTATAATATTATGCAAATTTATAATTCAAATTCTGTGGACACTGAACATTGACTGGGATGAAGAGATACCAGACAACCTAACTGAACAATGGTACAAGATTAAGGAAAAATTACCCTTATTAAATGAGCTTCAGATCAGAAGACATGTTGTTTGCCAAGATTCGGCAACAATGGAACTGCATGGATTTTGTGATGCATCACAAAAGGGTTACGGTGCATGCATTTACCTTAGAAGTATTGACAGGGACCACAATATTCTTGTACATCTGATGTGTGCAAAAACAAAGGTTTCTCCTTTAAAACCTTTAACAATACCTAGGTTAGAACTATGCAGTGCTGTTATGCTAGCACGTTTAATGAGACAAGTTACAAATGCTCTTTCCATCAACGTGCAATATTTTTTATGGAGTGACTCGCAGATTGTCCTGTCATGGATAAGAAACTCACCTAGACTTTTACAAACCTTCGTTTGCAATAGAGTAGCAGAAATTCAAGAGCTCACATCTCCAGAAGTTTGGCATTATGTCCGCACAACTGATAACCCTGCAGATATTGCCTCGAGGGGGTCTTACCCCGAAACACTTATCAACTCAAGTCTTTGGTGGGACGGTCCAAAATGGTTACGGTGTTCATCTGTTACATGGGAGACTTCATGCCATAACATACCGTTAGAGGAGCTACCGGAAACAAAAAAACATTGTTACCTTTCCACTGCGATGGGTATTGCGAAGTTTCCATTTACGTCATATTCTAGCCTTTCCAGACTCAAGCACACCATAGCATATTGTTTGCGTTTTCTACACAACTGTCGAGTTTCTAAGCAAACAAGGCTAATTGGCCCACTTAAGGTTCAAGAATTAAAAGGAGCTATGATACATTTAGCAAGGTGGGCCCAAATGGAATGTTTTTCTGACGTTGTCAATAGTTTATCTTCAGGAAAAAATGTGAACAAGGGCCATAAGTTGTTAGGTCTTTCACCCTTCTTAGACGAGCATGGATTGCTCAGAGTTGGGGGTCGATTAAAACATGCAGATCTTCCGTTTGGTGCAAAACATCCTATATTATTAAGTGGAAAACACCATTTTACCAGACTGATTTTTATACAATATCACAAGACATACTGCCATGCTCCGCCACAATTATTATTGTCCATAATAAGACAGGAGTATTGGCCGACGTCTGGCATGAGTACAGCAAAGGCTATTGTGAGAAGTTGTGTGAGGTGCTTCAGGTTTAAACCGGACAATCTTACTTCACTCATGGCTGACTTGCCAAAGGAAAGAGTAACAGTTACAAACCCTTTCTTTATTTCAGGTGTAGATTACGGTGGTCCTTATCTTTTAAAAGACAGGAAAGGTAAGGGAAGTAAGCAATTCAAGGCATACGTCTGCCTTTTTATCTGTTTTAGTAGTAAGGCAGTACATCTTGAAGTCGTTACCGATTTAACAACAGACTGTTTCATTGCAGCACTCAGGCGTTTTTCATGCCGTCGAGGAAAACCATGTCACATTTACTCTGATAACGGTACTAATTTTGTAGGTGCCAGTCGGGAACTACGTGTATTAGATAATTTCCTAAAAACCCAAGGTAATGCCATACAAGGATGGTGTGCAGGTGAGGGTATTGATTGGCATTTTATTCCTCCAAACTCTCCACATTTTGGTGGACTTTGGGAGTCGGCAATAAAAAGCACAAAGTATCATTTATCTCATGTTATGGGAGATACAAAATTGACCTACGAAGAGTTTATTACTGTATTGATTCAAATTGAGGCAATTCTGAACTCCAGACCCTTGTCTCCCATGTCCTCAGATCCAAGTGACCTTAACCCTTTAACCCCAGCTCACTTCATACTTGGCCAATCATTGGTAACAGTTCCGGATTCAGACTTAAGTCACGTTAAAACCGGCAGACTTTCAAGATTCCAATTGGTCCAGCAAATCACACAAGGTGTATGGAGGCGTTGGTCCAGGGACTACCTCAATCATCTCCAACAACGTTCCAAGTGGAAGCAGAAGGCTGAGAATTTGGAGATTGATGACTTGGTCATCATCAAGCAAAATAACGTACCTTCATTCTATTGGCCAATGGGTCGAGTGATTGCATTGCATCCAGGCAGTGAAGGCGTGGTGCGTGTAGCAAGTGTAAAGACATCTAGTGGCGTTCTAAAACGTGCAGTCACCAACCTGTGTCCTCTTCCAAACGAACTTGAATTTTAAAATTGACATTTTTTTTACTCATTTAAGACACCTTCTTTATGTTTGCCATTTTTACCTATATATATATATATATATATATATTACTTTATTTGTAACGATACAATCATATTGTTGTTTATATTTAATGCTATTTTGAACAGTGTAGTTCAAAGGGGGGAGTATGTTAGAGGAATTCATAATAAGTGGAATTCATATTTGTTCCTTCATGTGGGGGATGAGAGAGCTCGACCCAGTTCACCCGAGAAGACATCAGTCACCAGTAAAAGACGGCGATAGACGGTCAGGGGGTTGATTTAGTGTCACTTGTAACCATTTGTATATTATATATTTTTTATTATCGTGTAATATAGTGTTGTGTTAAATAGTCAATTTTATTAACAAGAACCAGTCTATGAGAACAAAAATACAGTCCATTCTATCGACAAAACAAAGTTATTTTGATGATATATGGTACATTGTTTCTACTATATAGGTTATACTGGTACCAAATTTAATGCTGCTTCCTTTAAAAAACACATATTTGCTATTTAAAACATTTTAATGGAAATTCACTACCATAACGCACTTGCTGCGTTCAGACTTTTTCTCTATTTGGAAGCTCGCGTAAAGTTAAAATTGTAATATTTCTGAAAGTTTGATATTATTTGTAAACATTTATTTGAATTCCCTCCGTTTTCGTAATCGTGTATGTTCGATCGTATGTCATCGTCGCCCAATAGCAACACAGCAACGCCAACGCCAACTGCGAACTGTCTACGCGCAAGGTTTTGGGGCCACAGATAATGTCTCGAAGGTTTTCCGAATTTTCCGCGAGAAAGCCCCCGCTAACAATACTCATCTAATGTTGTAATTTTGAATTATAAAGAAAATAACAGATCAATAAAATAAATAATTTTGATGTCAGATATCTAACGGATAATAGAAATATATAACTAATGACTATCAACTATTATTATTAGGAAAAGAAATGATTAGTTAGAGTAGCTTCGATTATATTAGATAGGATTCAATATGAGTGGGCTATTCCAGTCCCTCCATCGCAACCTTATAGCTGTATTGTGGCTCAGGTCTAATCGGTTAAATTTCACCCTTCAAATGCACCACCCTGCAGGAGTCGATATTTTTAGGGTTAAAGTTGATTTGGCAAGGTCACTTAGGTGCCTTTTTTTCGCCCGCTGTTGAGGTATACTATCATCTGAATTTTTAATCATATTAATCAGTCTCCATACTCATTAATCTTTGCATCTCCGTACGATCCCATTACGCTATCGGTTTCGTTTCTCTTAACCCCTACCCACCCATTCATATCTCCGGCAGAAATTTTTCTTCCACCTGGTTCATACAAGTTTAGCACTTCATCCGTGTCTTTCCAAAAGTTTTCCTTCTTTCGCTAACTGTTGCCGTTTATGGGTGCATAGCAGGCAATCAAAAACGATATGTATACATGTTTTCATCCGTACCCATATTATACTTGGGAAAACACATTCATAATTTACACATGCCATAGCCCTTCATTCAGCATTATATCCACTCCCTGACTGCCACGAGCATTTTCTTCCACACCCCATATAGGTACTCACCCACTGGTTCCTCATCGCTCCCCATTTTTTTCTCACCCATGCACAACATATCAACCTTTCGTGCATTCATCTCTTGCAAAGTCTTTATTTCTTTACCTCTTACAAAGATCAGTAGAGATCTGTCTTTCAAGACCGTCCTCCTGGAAAGGGAGGACTGGGAATTAAATCAAACGACACTGTTGAGAGCTGATCTCTGCTGGTATGCTGACGGCTCCAAAACCAATATGGCAGTAGGAGCCGGAGCATATGGGGGCAACACCGATGCTAGACTATCAACTAGCCTCGGCAAGTACGCAACCATACACCAGGCAGAAGAGTATGCCATCGTGATGTGTGCAAGGGAAAACATAGGAAACCAGTGCACACACAAATCGATAAAGATATATACAGATAGTCAAGCTGCAATAAATGCTCTTGGTTCCTACCGTTGCAATTCAAAAACGGTATGGAGTTGTAAATCTGCCCTCAACGAACTGGGCAGCTGTAATGAGGTGTCACTGGTCTGGATACCGGGTCACTCGGACCATGATGGCAATGTTGCGGCCGACGCGCTTGCCAGGAGTGGTGCCCAGAGGGACTTTATCGGACCAGAACCGGTGCTGGGGATAACATCATGCACAGCAAAACGCACCTTAAAGACCTGGACAGAAAGAATGACAAGCCAGCAATGGAAAAAACTGCCAGGATTAGCTCACTCTAAGGCCTTCATAAATGGCCTGTCTGAGTCAAGGGCTAAAAAACTTTTAGAGTTACCAGACAACAACTGAGTACTCTAGTCGGCCTATATACAGGACACTGCCGCTTGCGTCACCACATGCACCGTATTGGAGTTGGTTAGGAGACCAAGTCCCGGCTATGTATGGAGAGTGATGAGACAGCAGAGCACGTACTGTGTTCCTGTCCGGCGGCGGACAGGACTAGATACGTGCTCTTTGGCAAGACAAAGCTTGCTCCGGAAGATCTGGATCAACTTTCGCCCATAACGATTATCGACCTCTGCAGGAGGCTGGCTTTGTTGGGCGAAATATAGACCATTAGGCGTGAGCCACAATAGACCTTATGGTCGAGGTGGAAGGACCGGTATGGCCCACTCACATTGACCTGACCTAACCTAACCTACTTCTTACACCCTGTACATTCCAAGTCGCAATTTTCCAAGTCATTGTCGGGTCGTCATCACGTAATGGGCCTAGCCTATTCAGCCTGCCTCGCTAATCATGATTTTGGCTGTCCGAGGCTTTATTTGTGGTTTCCGTAGAGTTAGAATATGTAGAAGTGGGTGGAGTCACTAGATCATTGCACTATCAGCTTTTGCTTTTTAACGTTTAAGATGGAGCCGTCCACTAATGCATGTGGGGTAATTTTAGCCGCTGTGGTACAAACAATGGCTGTAATCTTAGGCCACTTCCAGGTATGACCACATTATTCCTGATTGGCCAGTATCTCTGCTGCAGAGACTACCCGACAGGCCACAAATCGTTGCTCGCACCCGCCACTAGGAGGTAAAGGCGATGCAGGATGCACTTGTGGACCAATAAATAAGTAAATAAATAAATAATGTACATAATGGCGTATTACTTGTTTGATTGTATTCATGGTCCAGGTAAAAGACAATCACAGGTTTCGCTCCTGTTATAGAACTTATTTGTCTACCATATTCATGTCAGTCATATGTTTTTTTCAGCCTAGCTACGTTGATAATGTGTGGCTTGGGGCTGATATATATGGATTGCTGATGAGTTATAACAATAACTGGAATGTACTATGTTTTTGCGTTGGTTGTGTACACAATCTAACCAGGCATGTGTGATTATGTTAATCTGAATTTTGTCATAACATGGAAAACATTAAAATGTAGATAAAGATAACTTATTAACTCACCGACTACTTGATGCTGTGTGCCGTTGACAACTTGCAAAGGACCACCACTATCACCCTAGAAATAAATACAAAAATTGATATTTATACAAATTCTTGGTGTAATTGAGATGTCAACATATCCAGCAATCCTTAGTTTGGTATAGAACAAGAAGGACAGCGAGTGCCTGGGAATCTACCACTATCCTCCTTCGCCGTTCTTTTTCACATTTACCATAATGAGTAATAATACAAGGTACCTGAACAATTATATTTATCAGGTTGTTGGATGTAAAGCTTTACATTTACCATAATGAGTAATAATACTCCCAAGGTACGTGAACATTTCTATTTATCAAGTTGTTGGCCATAAAACTTTAAATATATTTTCGCAATTCTATCCTTACATATATTTAAAATTTTTGTTTTCGTCATAATGATTTTTATTTTAAGGGTTGCATTTAAGTATCACTTTAGTATAGGAAAGCGCAGCCTCCTTG
This sequence comes from Tillus elongatus, assembly GCA_964006375.1. Taxonomy (NCBI): domain Eukaryota; kingdom Metazoa; phylum Arthropoda; class Insecta; order Coleoptera; family Cleridae; genus Tillus; species Tillus elongatus. The sequence continues at coordinate 36,286,407 of OZ023262.1, read as the reverse complement.
AATTGTAATTAGCTCAAGAAATAGTCAGTCTACGGGAATAATTTAAAAAGCTGCATAATCTAGACGAACCATAAACGAGGAAGAATGTTCGCAAATTTCAAAAAATGTTTTTAGTTTTTTGAAATTAATTGAAATTCACTTAAATAGTTGAATGATTTGGATAATTTGTATAATTTATACGAACATTTGCCAAAAGACATGACTGATTATTCATTACCTGTAGAAACATGTAAAGATTTTATTTCACTAAAACCTAAATATGTAACACGCCTAGTTTACTATGTGAACATCTTCAGAGGAAAATCTATATAGAAAGCTAAGTACTAATATTAGATTTTTAGGTGCTATTGCTTTTTTAAAATCATGTAAACAGAAGTCGGTTTTTCCTAATTTCATTAATTTCAATGTTAAAATTTCTATCAACAGAAATTTTCTTCCTCTGAAGATGTTGACATTGTCAACGAAACGATCGTAAGGTCTCTGAAATATGTGTTGTGGTGATTTGGGTGTCCTCCAAGTGTACTTACGCCTAGTTTTTTTATCAAATTACGTTTTTATTAGATGTCCAGTAATAAGTTTGCTACAGCACCATCTGACAAAGTCAGTGAAAGGTTAATTGTACTTTCACTGCACTGGGTGATAAAAACTTAAGCATACTCCTAAAAGACCCTTAAGGATCTGCATTGAAATACCTCAGAATGTTAATTTTATTTTCTTCATTAAGTGTCACCAGTTTTTGCCTGTTTGTTTCAACTTTAACCTTGCCGTGATTAATAAAGGTCTTCTCTATCTTTTGAAACTTGAGTTTGGTGAGAGGAGTTAAATGAGGGTATCTCTCATTAAAAGTTCTCACAGTTTTTTACAAAATGTTGCCACAGTCGCCATATATATAACACATATCACGATTATTGTAAGTATTATTATCAGCCATTGTAAGACAATTAACTATCTGTCAGTTTACATTTACAGTATTTGTCAAATATGAAATTTAAAAACATAACATATTAAGAATATCACGATTAGTGTACGTAATATTATCAACCATGATAAGACAATTAACTATCTGTCAGTTTACATTTACAGTATTTGTCAAATATGAAATTTAAGACCATCCAAAGCACACTTGCGACAATACACACGAATCGAATAAGAGTTTTTCCACATTTTTTATAATATCACTGTGAATATTCATTTTAGCTATAGGGTATACTATAATATATCGATAGAGAATAAAATTACACGTCGAATGGTCTACAACTATTATGGTCATTCGATTTAAAATAAGAAAGTTATTGGCATTTCAAGTGACAAGAAAGTAAACGGAAATAGCAGACACCCTGTATGATATTTTAGGATACATGGCCCCTGATAGGATACTCCTTTGTTAATGTGTGTACCAAGAATAAACTTTTTAACGTTTAGAATTATTGGTAATAATGACATTTTAGTTAGTCACTCCATCTGTCAAATATTAAAAAAAAATCTCAAAAACAGTTGAAAGTAGGAAAACGATTCAAAATGCATGAGCCTCAGAATTTTACGTAGAATTTGAAAATTCAATAATATTTATAGGGTTCTACTTTTAAAAAGTTAATGTCACTTCCGGTTTAACCGCAAGCTACAGCGCTTTGAAAATATTATAGAAAATAGACTTCATCGTATTATAGCTGTAGCCAAAATTTTAGATTGACGTGTCTTCTATTTCCCTATTAACTTCTAATGAATCAGTTAAATTAATCACCCTGTATAATCGTCACATCAGTTTGCGAAGATTTTTTTTAAAATTTCAACAACACACCACGAGGGTTTACAGCCTAAATACTATCGTACCGTGGGTGTCGACAAGGAGGAAAGGGGCAACTTGTTAATTCTGGACTTGAAGGTTTGGAGGTTCGGAGGAGAAGGAAAAAACATGTGCCGGCAAGGAATTCCACAACTTGGAAGTCCTCGGGACAAAAGAGCGGGCATAACAATATGTTCTATGTCTGGTGACCTGAACAGTAAAGGGGTGCATTCGCTCTGTTCCCCTGGCAGATCTGTTGTGGGCAGCAGGTGGAGGAACTATGGAAGAAAGCTCCTCTGAGCAGTGCCCGTGCAGATACCTATAAAATAGAGAGAGGTCACCAACGGCACGTCGGTGGGCAAGAGATGGCACCCTTTGAGTGAAGATAGGGTCACCGATGAGCCGTATAGCTCTCTTCTGGATGGAGTCCAGGATAGCGAGTGTAGAAGCGGCAGCAGCACCCCAGATGTGAGAGCAGTATTCGAGGTTTGGTCTTATTTGTGAAGTATATAAAGTATAGAGATTATGGTGAAAAGTATTTGCGAGCCCGGAAGAGGAAACCTAATTTCTTAGCAGCCGCTTCTGCAATTGATGTGACATGTTGGTGCCAATTGCGATTTCGATCCACAGAGATGCCAACAAGTGAAAAGGACTCATTACTTTGAATAACTTGGTTGTTTATTGTGATGGGTCTAGGGCTGGTGTATCTCTTATGAGAAAGAAAGCAAGACTGTGATTTAGTGGGGTTGAATTGTACAAGATTTCTACTTCCCCAGTCTAATATTTTTTGAAGATCCACGGAGATAGAACCCTCCATGTGTCTGCGATCCTCATCTAATTGGGCTAAAGAGACAGGCTTAGAATATTGTATATTTGAGTGGAGGGTGCTGTCATCCGCGTAACTGTGAACTGGGTTGGATGTGCTAGAGAGGAGGTCATTGATGTGGAGAAGAAACAAAGTAGGGGCTAAAGCTGAACCTTGAGGAACTCCTGCATTAATTGGATACAGTTTAGAGGAATGGCCATCCACGACAACAGAAATGCTCCGGTTGGAGAGGAAATTTGCTGTCCACGTACAGAGTTTTGGTGGTAGGCCACAGGCCGGTAGTTTATTAAGCAGCGCTGCGTGCCAGACCTAGTCGAATGCTTTGGATATGTCTAGAGCGACAATCTGGGTATCGCCGTGTAGTTCCATAGACTTGTTCCAAGAATAGGTGACAAAAGAAAGGAGGTCGGCAGTTGATCTGCGCTGGCGGAATCCATAATGTCTGTCGTGGATGAGACTGTGTTTTTCAAGAAATTTTAGTAATTCGGTGTTTATATACTTTTCCATCACTTTAGAGATGACTGAAAGGAGAAAAATAGGTATGTAGTTGCTAGGAAGGGCTTTCGATCTATTCTTGGGGACGGGTTGTACTCGAGCAGTTTTCCAGTTACTAGGGAATATGCCTCTATTGTAAGATGTCTGTAACAGACGAGTCAGGACATGTGCAAGTTCTGGTGCGCATTTTTTGAGAACAATTGCTGGGATCTCGTCAAGGCCAGAGGTTTCCCTGGTATTAGGAGAAGAGAGCATCTTTCGTACCTTTTTAGTTTTGAAAATGATATCCGTCATTTTGTGCGCGACATTGGGGACTGTGGGTGATTGAACATTTGGAGGTGGGTTGATAGTAGAATTGCCGGGGAACAACAAGGCAAAAAGTTCAGCCTTGCCCAGGGCGGTAGAAACAATTTCATCCCCTGAGACAAGAGGTGGGAACGTGCTCTTGCAGAAATTATTCCCAATAGATTTAGCAAGAGTCCAGAAGTGTTTGCTGCCGTTGGAGCTTGAGAGGACTTTGTTTTTGATGTGGTTATTAAACGAGTTTTTTGCCTCAGAAAGAATGCGGACATAGCGGTTTCTTGCGTCGTTAAATGCTTGACGGTTTTCTTGACTGGGATTGTGTAGAAGCATTTTGTGTGCTTTGACCTTTTCAAGTCTGGCCTTGTCGTAGGATTTAGAGAACCAGGGCTTTTGAGTGGCTGCAGAGGTTTTCTGTGTACGTGGAATAAATAATTCCATGCCAGCTTGGATAATTTCGGTGGCGTTTTGTGAGATATCAGAGGGGTCAGGATGAGAGAAGCAGATATACGCCCATGGAAATGAGGAGAAGTAATCTCGCATTTCGTCCCAGTTCGTGGAGTTATAGTGCCAAACGATACGTGGGTGTGATGACTGTGTGACCTCGGGTTGCATTGCGCAGGAAGCAGTTACCATGCCGTGGTCTGAGCCACCCAGGGGGCGGTGACTGATATCTTATAGCAGTCAGGATTTGTAGTAAGGAGGAGATCCAAGGGATTTGAGCTGTGTGTTGGGATGCGAGGAAAGTAAGTAGGTTGCTGAACCATATTGGCTAAAGAATTGCTGACTGCAAAGGCCTCCGCTGCTCTTCCTTGTGGATCGGTTTTTGAAGATCCTAGCCATTCCTTATTATGGACATTGAAATCACCAAGAATAGTGACCTCGGAGGAAGGATATTCAGAAATCAAATAGTCGGTTTTTTCAGAAAGGTAGTCAAAGAGCTGGACAAAGTTGTCGGAAGGTGACCGGTCAATGCAACAGATGAATTTAGTTGCAGCCTTGAGAGAGAGTTTTATCCATAGTATGTCTTTTCTTCCAGCTTCTAAATTGGGGAGTCTGCTGCAGGGTAGATTGCTACGGATGTACGCGCACACGCCTCCATGCAATCTAAAAGAAGTAAGGAGCTCATACTCCGGGAAATTAAGATGATTAGTGGCTGTTTTGGCACTGATTTGAGTTTCGGTGAGGAAGAGAAGTTGGGGCCTATTAGCCTGGAGGAAATGGTGGACGGAGTTCAGGTTAGAATTTAGGCCACATATATTCGAGAAGGATATGTTAAATCTTGATGCTGACGCCCCCTGTACACCCCTCTCCCGGAGATCCGAATGGAGGGGTATTTTACCTCCGGAATCTTTTGTACAAGGAGGAGCCATCATCATTTTTGCTTGTAAGGGAAACCGACTCATACACCAGAACCGGAAGCGTCCGTTGGGACTTCACCGGCACCTTGATGTATGGGGTGGTACCTCCTCGGGCGTGAAAAAATCCTTTACTATCACGTAAAGGAAAATTCCACCACCACCTACCATATTGCAAGTATATCACACCAGCCAACTATTAAAGAGCTGACCAGCTTTAGAACTTTAGCTCGACTTAACTTTTAGATATGGTGACGCCTGATTCACAGTTGTGGAAAAAGTTATCAATATAAATCCAAGGAAGTACCGTGGGGAAAACACCCTAATTAACCGCCCCTAAATTATACTACAATTTACTGGCACGCTACACTAACTCGCATTTTTTTGGTCGTGTAATACTCACCTGACAAGAATCTTTCATTCCTCTTGGATAACCAGCACACATCATATTTTCGGTGATCCGGTAGCTATATCCAGTCCTCCGGCAATCATTGTTGGACATAATTGGTACCTGAACTTCACGCAGAACATTTGAAACTGTACCGTGTTCTGCAGTAGCTCCCCAGCCAATAGCAATGCCTAAAAAAACAGGATGTTAAAAATTAACAAACAAAAGTTTGGAACGCAGCAAGTGCGTTATGGTAGTGAATTTTCATAAGAATAATATATTATTTAATTAGGTACAGTAAAAGATAAGGCAAAAAAGGCCAAGAAAAACACGATCTCTAACATAAATATTTAAACTGTAATTTGGCTACAAAAATCGAGCAAAGAGATTCATAAACAGAAAATATACCCAACAAAAAATACACTAGAAAGCTGAACATAAAAAAATTCCTGTGGCTTATGCATTGAGTGTGGTTGTATGCATGCATAAGAGGAAAAAGGACTCCCAGGACGAAGAGGGTTTCTGCCCTCTCACCCAAAAATACGGAGGGTTCTCCTTCCCTTTTGCATGCATATAACCACCTTCAAAGCATAAAGCACAAGAAAAATTTTATTGGGAGCAACCCCCAAGAAAGTTATGGGAGCTGAGGCGAGTATGGGTGTTATGTAGGGTACACAGGGTTTAAAGGAGGTAAGTGAGTGGTAAACGTGTCGCCACCTAGTTCGGAACCAAGTACTATGTTGTCACGCCCGCTCCAAATAACACAGGGTGTTAACACTCGCTCTTTGGAGCGGGCGTGACAACATAGTACTTGGTTCCGAACTAGGTGACGACACGTTCACCACTCACTTAGTGTTTGAAGACTGGCTATACGATAGCCGTGTTATTTTTTGTGAATTTTTTGCTACAATTAGTATGCCGTACTGAAGAGCTCTAATGAGAGGGAAACCGGTCTACGGTTCTAATTGTTGCGAGAATGCATCTAGTCTTTAAAGGAGGTATTGCTGCAAAATATGAAAAGCGCATCTTCAAAGTCCGCCTCTGTTTTTTTAAAGCATTTTCCGCTCATATTTCGTCCCGCACAGTACCCCTATTTATTGTTGATCCCTTAACTTTCTTGGGGGTTGTTTGCAACAAATTTGTCTTGTGGCTTATGCATCCAAGAGGGGTTCTCGGTATGTATCTGAAAAAAAAAACTAAAAACCCTCTGTGCAGTAAACTACAAATTTACCGAAATTATATTCCACCTCGTCGCCTATAAAGTATTTTTCAGATAATATAGAATACATTGCTAAATTAAATAGGTTCCATTGCATTTTTATTTCCTTTCTATTTTTATATCACATATATAAGCACAAGATACATCTAATTAAGAGGAGGGGGGGGGGGGGCTTTATTAACACTGTGTCAACACAAACTTGAAAAGTAGGAAGTTAATTAGGGCGCGTAAACAGTCATAAATTCTAATCATAAAAAATTACATAACTATATGCAAACAAAAATTATTAAAATACATTTATAAAATCTAATAATTCAATTTGTTAAGAGGTTATGAGATGTGATGAAACGTCAAACACACTGTATCGAAGCATTCGCATAATATTATTATATGCGACCATAATCACCCCATGTCGCATGCGCGAGACAATGCAAAAAGGTAGACGTATTATCATATCTCATTATCATATCTCTCCAATGATGTATCATGTCTAAAACCTAAATTTGAGGCTAAATTTCCAATTTCTTCTTCTTATTTGTTTACGGCGTCTGTTTATACTAACCCAAATTTCTAATTTGACATTGACAATTGACAAATGACAGCTGATATCTAGCATGAACGCAATCTAACAACGTTGTCAGATAAAAAAATCATGAGAAAGGCGTAGTTCGAAATTTGCAGGTATTGAATACTGCTATGTCTTGCGGTATTTTTTAACTAACTGATAAAATTAATTTTTTTTAAATGTGTTCTTTGTTATTCGAAGGTTTGGCAACTCCGCTAAGAAACAGCTACAACTTGACACCTGCAATGATTGTAAGTTGATTAGATTCTTATCTACGATTTATTTAAATAGCATAACAGTACAGGTAACGTCATCTGCCTTTGTTCAACATTGTATATAGTGCATTACAGAATTTCAAGTGGTGTGGAAGATTATTTTATTCTTAATTTCGTATAACTTTATTTTTCTTTGATCAAAAGACTTGAAAATAACAACATGTATCTATGTTCTTTTAACCTGCAAATTTTCGTTTCAATCACTTATACAATTTGAAAGATATTGCGTTTTAAAAAATATTTTTAAAATTTTTTGTTAAGAAAAATTGGACGTTAAGATCTGATGAACGAACTCACCCAATCCATTAACAAAATGAGGGTAATTCCCAAATTTGATCCAAATCAGTGACGTATTTTCTGAGTTATCGGCTGGATCCATACACACACACACACACACACACACACACATATATATATATATATATATATATATATATATATATATATATATATATATATATATATATACATATACATATATATATATATATATATATATATATATATATATATATATATATATATATATATATATACATATACATATACATATACATATATATATATATATATATATATATATATATATATATATATATATATATATATATATATATAGATAGATAATGTATTTTCGCCTTCTTGCCATAATACATGGATAAGCTCGTCTCAATAGATATAAACAATATAACAAGAGCACAAATATATAATACAGTACAGTATAAAAACAATTATGCTGTTTAGTTACAAAAAAAAAAACAAAGATAAAAGTGCATAACGTGAAAAACACAACGCTTGAAACAATGAGATAAAAACATCTGTATACACTTATATAGACCGCAATATAATAAAAACACACATGAACAACATTAAGCAACAAAACAATCAAGTACAAAAACATAAAATAAAAAAAATTCCAGTTAAATCATCTGCCTCACAGAGCACGAAACAAACTCATCGACCGCATAAAATGATCGCTCACTTAAATATTTTTTTAGACCGGCTTTAAAAGTTCTTATGTTTCCAGTGGACTTTACACTTTCCGGAAGCAAATTGTACAAAACACTACCCGCATACACAGGGGATTTCTTGTACGCCATTTTTTAAAAATGGTTTAAATTAATGTGACTGCAGTGCCTAGTGGAATACGAATGATTGTCTGAATGTCTAGGCAACATATGTTTTTTGCCATGTATGAAACTCAGTACCTTATAAAGGTAAATTTCTACCAACGTCTTAACTTTCTTTTGCTTAAAAAGTTATCGGCATGACTCAGAGTTGTGCATATCAAAAATTACCCTTAGTATTGTCTTCTGAAGCACAAATACCCTGTTAAGATCTATGGACTGACCCCAACAACAATGCCGTATGACAGCAATGGATACACCTCCAAATAGTAGACAGAAAGCAAATGTTGGTCACTTAGAGAGTTCTTAAGATTGTATATCATAAAATACGCCGACTTAAGCCTGCCACAGACGTAATTAACATGCGACCTCCAGGACAAGTGCTGATCAACCGTGACCCCAAGGAACCTTCCCTCCGCAGCACAGCAGTGCATTCCATCCTCAAGCTGCAGAATGAGAGGCAGTCGGTGGCAACTCCTGAACTCTACGAACGATGTTTTATCATGGTTTATGATTAGGTGGTTTGCTTTGCACCACTCACCAAACTGTCGCATTAAGGTGTTTACCTTTTGACTTACCTCGTCACCATCATGACCAGACACAGCCACGGTTGTGTCGTCCGCGTACATGAACACCCTACCCACCTTTATGTAGTCGGGCAGGTCATTCACATACAAAACAAACAGCAACGGACCCAAAATACCACCCTGCGGAGTGTCCAAATTTATCTCATATGAATCCGAATAAGTGCCCCCAACTGAAACCACCATTCGTCTATCATTTAAAAATGACAAAACCCAGTCATTTGCTGGTCCACGTATACCCAGGCATCGCAATTTTTCGCCTACATAACCCGGATTAAGCGTGTCAAACGCGCGCGATAGGTCGAACATGACAGCTACCACGTGCATACCCTTATCTAAATCCTCGTGAAGATGTTGTATAAAATCACTAGTAAATTCCTCCGTAGATAAACCACTCCGGAAACCATATTGACACTTGGTGACCAAACTATGTTTTCGTAGGAATATTTCAATTCTATTGGCCATCGCTTTCTCCATTATCTTAGAAAACACGCTCAATATGGATATTTGCCTATAGTTTAGGATATTAAAACTATCTCCCTTTTTAGCAACCGGAACTACTTTTGCTTTCTTTAATTGCACAGGAAAACTGCCGCAAGTTATTGACAAATTCAATATGTCACAGATATAAGATGCTATTATCTTCGAGTACTGCTTTATAACCGAGATGGGCACCTCGTCAATACCAGTAGACTTTTTCTTTTTCAGGTTCTTTATAACGTTTTCAATCTCCAGAGAAGTAAACGGGTACAAAAATAACGATTCCCTATTTACCAATGAAGTTGTACAAGAATTGCTGTTAGAGTTGTTAAAATGCAATCGTACCTGGTTTTGGGCGTCCTGTGAGAAAAAGTTACCAAATAGATTCCCTATAATTTTTGGATTTTTGACTATTTTATCGTTATGTTCAATTATTATTGACTTATTTTTGCCATTTTTCTTCCCAGATTTATAATTAACAATTGACCAAAGCGTTCTTGTTTTGTTATCTGAATTTTGTATCAAGTTATGATAATAGTCCTGTTTTTTCTGCTGTATTTTCATGCTAAGTTGTTTTTTGTATTTTTTGTAATCATTTGTTACCTGGTCATCATTACAATTCTTTTTAATCCAGTTGAGAGTTTTCAAATTTTCGCAACATTTTCTTACCTCTGGAGAGGGTTTATATGTCAGTTTGTTGTGAGAGATTTGTTTTTGCTCAATCAACTCACACGGAAAGGCCTCGTCAAAAATGGTGTGGATTTGCAACCAAAACACTTCAAAGACCTGATCTATGTCATGCGTGTCTGATGGCAGACCAAGCTTAATTGGTCGCTCATCAAGGTATTGTCCAAATAGTTTCAGGTTATAACCTGAAAAACGTCTACATTTTACAAAAAAGGGCTCGCTCGAAGTGCCCCCGCTCCCAGTCACAACACGAAAAACTGCCTCCTGAGCATAATGGTCCGACAGCGCCGGATCGAACACTCTGGCCGTTGCAGAATCATTATTAGTTATAATGTAATCGATTGATGTCTGCACAAGATTACCTCTGTAAAACCCTCTCCTAGTTGGTGCATTAATTAATGAAATCAACTGAAAGGACCCGATCAGATCACGTAACTCCGCTGCCCTACAAGAGGCGACATCCATGCTGCAAATGTTAAAGTCTCCAGAAAGAATTATGTTTCGATATTTTTTACAGATTTTAGTTAATATCTTTTCCAGCACATAAAAGAAACATTCAAAATTGTGAGATGTACTAGGTCTATACAGTACCACCACACAAGTTGCCCTGTCATACTCCACAGCACAACACTCAACTTCTAGTTCTACAGACATTTTTGCGATACTTACTATTTGTTTACACCTGTCTTTCATAGCCTGTTTAACAAATATTACTGCTCCTCTATGTAAATGATTTTTTCTCGTGTAACTTGCCACTGAAACATAATCCAAGATCTTAAATTCATTTAAACCGTAATCACGAGTTATCCAGTGCTCCGTGAGACCGAGGAAATCGGGAGAATGTTCATTCAAAGTAAGCTCAAGCATATTAACCTTATTACTTAAACACTGTATATTTAAATGAATCAGTTTCCAACTAATATTTAAATGCCCAAACTTTTGTGAAATTCGTTGCTGCGGAGCTTGTATGTTGTACGGCATTATTGATGGAACAGTTGTCATTCAATTCAGTCTTACCACTATTCGGAAGTGTTCTCATAACTGCGACGAAAAAATTTATAGGGTTTTATGATAACTCCTCTATATATATATATATATATATATATATATATATATATATATATATATATATATATATATATATATATATATATATATATATATATATATATATATATATATATATATATATATATATATATATATATATAGGCTTTTCAACTGGCCCTGGATAAGGGTTCCAAGGGTCCTATGAATTTTTTTAATGAAAATTTACTAAAATGGGTTATTAAGTGCTAAATGTCTTTATAACTGTAAGTACCTATATAATCTACATAAATGACATAAATGAATTTCGTACCTTTGGAACCAGTAAAGCTCTTCCCCGTAGGTGGCAAACATACGGGCCTTAGTAAACCAGACAGTTGAACGTCTTGATCGAGTTGAAGGAGAGCTATATCGTTGTTGTAATTGCCACCAACTCCATAAGCTCCATGTCTAAGTACCTTTCTAATTTTTCTGGTAAAAGTTTGTGTATCAAAACTACTGCTCCTATCGTGATCCAAAAATGTGGCACTCAGACGTTCTCTTTGAAAACTATAACATACATTCATTAGTTCAGAGTGCGGGTTTGTGAGAGAGTTTAGTAAAAGAGTTAGTTCAGTTAAGAGTTAATAGAAACACCAGTAATCATAATACTGTTACAAAAAAAATTATAACGAAACTCGTCTCGTTCCGATGAACTAATTTCTTTTTCGCCAAACAAAACTCTGGAAATCTTCATGATTAACATTTTTGACTAAATAACATTTTTAACACCTGTATGTAAAAAAAATCCGTATAAACTATATTTTCTGCCAGGAAAAAGTAAATAACATCAACATTGGAATGTTATCACTTTGATAACGCCACAGTAAATGTGTAATTTTGCAAATTGTCCAATCGTGAAAATTTTAACCGGTACATAAGATAAATAACTTCTAGAACTAAACAAGGATACATATTTTATCCGCCGGCCGAGATATTCATTCCAGTTTTCAGAGTCAGTTTCAGACTTCGTTTCCGAGGCAGGCTTAGAATATTGTATATTTAAGTGGAGGGAGCTGTCATCCGCGTAACTGTGACCTGGGTGGGATGTGCTAGAAAGGAGGTCATTGATGTGGAGAAGAAGCAAAGTAGGGGCTAAAGCTGAACCTTGAGGGACTCCTGCATTAATTGGATACAGCTTAGAGGAATAGCCATCCACGACAACAGAAATGCTCCAGTTGGAGAGGAAATTTGCCGTCCAGGTACAGAGTTTTGATGGTAGGCCATAGGGCGGAAGTTTATTAAGCAGCGCTGCGTGCCAGGCCTGGTCGAATGCTTTGGATATGTCTAGAGCGATAATCTGAGATTCACCATGTAGTTCCATAGACTTGCTCCAAGAATGGGTGACAAAGGAAAGGAGGTCGGCAGTTGATCTGCGCTGACGGAATCCATACTGCCTGTAGTGGATTAGACTGTGTTTTTCAAGAAATTTTAGTAATTCGGTGTTTATATACTTTTCGGTCACTTAAGAGACGACTGAAAGCAGATAAATAGGGCTGTAGTTGCTAGGAAGCGCTTTGGATCCTTTCTTGGGGACGGGTTGTACTCGAGCAGTTTTCCAGTTACTAGGGAATATGCCTCTATTGTAAGATGTCTGAAACAGACGAGTCAGGACAGGAGCAAGTTCTGGTGCGCATTTTTTGAGAACAGTTGCTGGGGTCTCCTCAAGGCCAGAGGCTTTCCTGGTATTAAGAGAAGAGAGCATCTTTCGTACCTTTTAGTGAATTTTTATTAAAAAAATTCACTAATAGAGAGGTATCGATGGTGAGACTTTGCAAAAATTCTTTCAAATGAGCGCGAATTAGGACCCCTAGAACCCATATCCGGGGTCAGTTTGAATTTTTATATGCTTATATATATATATATATATATATATATATATATATATATATATATATATATATATATATATATATATATATATATATATATATATTTATATATATATATATATATATATATATATATATATATATATATATATATATATATATATATATATATATATATATATATATATTTATATATATATATATATATATATATATATATATATATATATATATATATATGTATCCGTCTGATAACTCAAAAAATAATTAACCGATTTAGATGAAACTCGGCAAGTGCCTTTCTTTTATTAATGGCTTGGATGAGTTCGTTGGCCAGGAAAATCGAACGGGGTTTTCCGGGAAAATTTTGAGTTTTCTTTCAAAAAAAATTTTTTTTCCGAAAATTTCGATAAAATTTGGTCTAAATATTGCTTTGGGAAATACCTAACTATGTGCCAAAATTCAGCTTTCTAGGGTTACAGAAAATTGAGCTATTCAAATTTGATACATGTTTAAATCATAAGTATGTGGTTGCTGTTGGTTAGTCAATGCTTTTCTTATTGACTCATGAGATTCATTCATCAACCTTCCATTGACTTCTGCTTCTGCCGCTGTTACAGTCCTTTTATTTAGATCTAGAGTTGTAAAGTTTTCTGTATCATTTGGGATAGAATTTGTTTGCTTTTATTACTGACCAACAAAAGATATGATAAAATTGGACAAAGAAAGGGAATATGATATATTAACAAGGCTATTTTTGGCTCAACAGCATTTATTAGTTTTCGTAATTGTTTTTTTATCGGGTTTTGTTACTTTGACTAGACATATTTTTATTATGATTGGTACTACTAAAAGTAATTAAAGTTTGTCTCATTCAATATTAAATTTATTTTAGTGTTAAAATAGAAGACGATGTGATATGGTCCAAAATCTGATTGATATTTTGTTGGTATGTACTGCAAAAAAGCAAATTGCAGTTCAAAAAATCTAGACGCAGCAAGTGCGTTATGGTAGCCAATTTTCATAAAAACATCTGAAATCTCAAAAAATAACAAATAATAATAATAATTTTTATTGACAAAAGACTGAGACTGGACATTGTGGCTGGAAACTGAAACAAAAAGTAGAATAACCCCAAAAACTACAACAATAATAACAGAGTTATGCGCTATCTTTTTTGATACGTATTTCGACAACGAAGTTGTCTTCATCAGTAGCTGTAATTAACCGATTTCGATGAAACTTGGCAACTGCCTGTCTTTTATTAATGGCTTGGATGAGTTCGTTATCCAGAAAAATCTGACGGGGTTTTCCGGAAAAATTTTGAGTTTACTTTGGAAAAAATTTTTTTCTCCGAAAGTAACAAAGCTGTTTCAATGAAATTTACTATATATGTTGCCTCAACCTTACTACGTACCAAAATTCAACTTTCTAAGTTTAGAGAAAATTGAGTTACTCAAATTTTAAATTTTCTTTCGAAAAAAATTTTTTTCTCCGAAAATTACAAAGTTATTTTAATGAAATTTTGTGGATATCTTGCCCTAGGTAAGTCCTTACTACACAAGAAAATTAAGCTTTCTAAGTTTATTGAGAACTGAATTATTCAAAGTTGAAGCATTTAATAAAAATTCACTACCATAACGCACTTGCTGCGTCCCGAGTTTTAATTATTAGTTTTGTAAATGATATCCGTCATTTTATGCGCTACATTGGGGACTGTTGGTGGTTGAACATTTGGAGGTGGGTTGAGAGTAGAATTGCCGGCGAACAACGAGGTAAAAAGTGCAGCCTTGCCCAGGGCGGTAGAAACAATTTCATCCCCTGAAACAAGAGGTGGGAACGTGCTCTTGCAGAAACTATTCCCAATAGATTTAGCAACAGTCCAGAAGTGTTTGCTGCCGTTGGAGCTTGAGAAGACTATGTTTTTTATGTGGTTATTAAACGAGTTTTTACCTCAGAAAGAATGCGGACATAGCGGTTTATTGCGTCGTTAAATTCTTGACGGCTTTCTTGACTGGGATTGTGTAGAAGCGTTTTGTGAGCTTTGACCTTTTCAAGTCTGGCCTTGTCACAGGATTTAGAGAACCAGGGCTTTTGAGTGGCTGAAGAGGTTTTCTGTGTACGTAGAATAAATAATTCCATGCCAGCTTCGGAACCCCGAAGAACGTAACAATGTATATATATATATATATATATATATATATATATATATATATATATATATATATATATATATATATATATATTAGGGCGGGCCGAAAAAATAAATTTTCAGCAAATTCTAAAAGTGTTTTCCGGTTCCACGACGTAAATAAATCGATTCAATACAAGTCTTATCCTGCAGAATATAACAGAAGCTTGTAATACGCATTGAAAATAGTATATTACCTACTGTTCGTTCAGTTGGTCTATGGGCCGTGGTGCTGTGTGTTTGTTTATCGCGAGTGGCGTACTTTAAGTGTCAATAAGGATTAAAGGTTAGCATTTTACTCTAATAACGTTACAGTGTAAGAATTACAAAAACTTTAAATAATGGCTAAGGCCTGTAGTGTTTTAACGCGAGCCTCTATTCGCTGTCCTCTGTTTGGCGATCCAAAAGAACTAAGTTGTCTTGTTTTGCCTACATATGAAGATCTGATCCTTCAATATTTCTTGATAGAAATGAAATTAAAACAGAAAGGCGTTCTGATCCTTCCGTAAACGTTATAGTTGAGCGAGTGATTTTATTAGTAATACAAATTTGGGAGCGGGCGTCCATTCCAACAGTATCTAGAATTGAACAACAACTTCGATCTTACCATAATGAGTACCAAAAGTTAATGAAACCCTACAAACAAAGACAAAATATTGCTAGCTATATAAAGCAGGTGGAAAATTTTGCTACATGCACTTGCGATAAAACTAGAAAAGTGCCAATACAAGAACGCACTTTCTTACTGGACCAAAGAAGTGCCAGAGATATGACAATAGGTTCTGTTGACGTAGCTTCAACCCAAAAAATATATAAAGAAGATGGAGAAAAAAGCAGTCGAAGATACGTGCCTTCCTGTAAATTGAGTAAATGTCAAAGAAGCCTTCGCGTTGCCAAAGGAAACGGTAATAAATAATTTAATATTTATCCGAATCGAGTACTGCTTCACAATCTCACCAATTAGAAAACTCTAACAAGGAAATACGACCAAGACACAAACTAGGGTACCTTTACCTTCGGAAGATCGTTTCAGAGTTTCTGACAGAGCCGCTGCTGCAATTGCCAACTCTGTTTTAAAAGACCTTGGCATCATTACTGAGGAGAATACTTCTCAAGTAATAGACAAAAACAAACTAAGAAGAGAAAGAACTAAAGTGAGAACATCGCAGATGCAATCAAGTAGAGATGAGTTAACTGGGCTTTTCTTTGACAGTCGTAAAGATAAAACCTTGATTTAGGAAATAATAGGAATAAAGCTTCATCAAAGGATAATTATAGAGGAGCACATATATCTTCTAAATGAGCCAGGTTCTTTGTACTTGGGTCATATTACACCCAAGTTAGGATTAGCAGGTAATATTTCTCAAAGTATTCTTACATATTTGAGCGATTCGGAGATTTCAACAGATAATCTTGTGGCCGTTGGCTGTAATGGCACTGCTGTAAATAGAGGGCATATAGGAGGTGTTTTAAAATTATTAGTATCGCGACTTAAGAGACCATTGCAGTGGCTTTTGTGCCTGTTACACGCAAACGAACTGCCTTTGCGCCATTTATTTCATTATTTAGATGGAGGAACAAAAGGTCCCCACAGTTATTCGGAACCTATAGGGAAAGCCTTAGAAACGTGCGATCATCTTCATTTTGTTTCGTTTAAAATTATTTCCACACCATACATTTCTCAACTAGACAATCTCGAAATATGTGACTTAACTTCGGATTAAAACTATTTATTACAAATGTGTAAAGCAGTTGCTTCGGGAATTTACTCAGAAGATCTTCCTCACAAATATCGTGGCAAAATGTCGCATAGTAGATGGGTCACAACAGCAAATACAATTTTGCGTCTTTACGTTGCCTCAGAGAATCCTTCAACAGAACTGAAAATTCTCGTCAAATTCGTTGTTAAGGTATATGCTAGAGTGTGGTTTAGCATCAAAAGTAAATCGTGTTGCACCCAAGGGGCAATACATTTGTGGGAAATTATTTTTTTCTCAAGATATCTATCGCAAGAAATAAAAGCTGTTATAGACCCAGTTAATCAACGTAACGCTTTTTACGCCCTTTCGGAAAATATTTTTCTTGCTATGATTGCCGATAATCGCGCTCATATAAAGAAACTCGGCATAAGACGCATCATGAAAGCATGAAACAAACAATCCCACAGAATAAGAGTTTTTATAAATTCAAAGTTAGACATTTCTGCAGAAGATTATATTGAAATTATTAATTGGCTGCGAAGTTACTGTGCCACCTATTCTAAAACAGATTCCAAATGATATTTTCAATTCTTATGTGATAAATAAGAAATATACTAATATCAATATTCCGGCATTCCCTTGTCACACGCAAAGTGTCGAGAGATGCGTTAAAATTGTGACTGAAGCTTCAGCCTCAGTCTTTGGTGGCAAAAATCGAGACGGCTTTATTAGAAGCAGGTTGCATTCTCGAGAAATTATACCTAATTTTGAACATAAAGCAGACTAAAGTTTAAAATTGTACGTTCCCTAAAGGTGGGTGGTTGGGAGGGTACGGGTGGGGCTGGATACGCAGTCACCTCCACGTGGTGAGTCCTGGATTGCATTTCCAAATGTAAATGTAAACTAAGAGCTGCGCAAATAAGAATATACTGGTTCACAATAAAATCTAATATACATTCTGTTATATCGGCAGGCAACATATAATAATAATGTTTTATGTACGTCGTGGAATCGGAAAACACTTTTAGAATCTGCTGAAAATTTCAGGAGTTGTTATTAAGATGCCAATACAACTTTTCCGCACTATTAAAAAAAAGGTATTTTTTTTTCATTTTTAGTGAAAATCACTAATGGGGAGATCTGTCTTTATATATATATATATATATATATATATATATATATATATATATATATATATATATATATATATATATATGTATATATATATATATATATATATATATATATATATATATATATATATATATATATATATATATATATATATATATATATATATATATATATATATATATCGTACCGATAACTCTAAAAATGATGAACTGATCTTGATCAAATTTGGTAAGTACCTTCCTTTTGCAAGTGGCTTGGATATGTTCGTTACCCAGGAAAATCAGACGAGGTTTTCTCGGAAAATGTTGTGTTTTATTTCTAAAAAAAATTATATTTCCGGAAAAAACAAAGTAGGGACAACCAAATTTGATACGCGTGTTTGTATTATAAAGAGTGAACCATGTACCAAAATTTAGGTCTCTAGGTTTAAAGACAAAAAAATTACGGGCAGCTGAAGAAACACATTTTGGATTTTTCCTCAAAACGTCAAACTCGCAATTTGAAACGTCAAAATTGGCAATGTTTAGGTAAAGAACGTGAAACAAATACGGATTGTAAAAGAAAAATGTTGCAGGGGGAGTGTTCTGCGAACCCTTAAGTTTCAGGTTCAACCGTCAGTACCCTTCATCTTACTAAAATGTTTACAGAAAATTCATTTCAAATAGACCCTTTCTTTGATGCTTTGGCTGTCGGTTTAGTTAAGTTGATGCTTTCGCTGTTGGTTTAGTGAAGTTTATGGATTAGCGGTCTATAATTTTTAGCTAATTTTCGTAGAACAAATTCGTTAATGCATTTTTTATCGAAATATTATGCAAAGAATTATTTTTTGGCCCGCCCTAATATATATATATATATATATATATATATATATATATATATATATATATATATATATATATATATATATATATATATATATATATATATACTTGCAAAAATAACGCACAACCAAAAATTATGCTCAATTTCAAAGTTGATTTTCTCGCGAACCGATAAATAGATTTCGTTAATATATATATTTTTTTGAACTGTAGCTTTTTTCTTTGGTAATTGCACTGTTCAGATTTCAGTTTAAGGCTTATACAGGGTGCAAAAATGAGAATAGTTTTTTTACGTTAAGTTTGAGACACCTTGTAGGGACCATTAGTCACAACAACGGATGCATAATGAAAGCATACTGTAGCATCAAGTTTTCTGAACAGTTTGTTTCTTAAATTTCTCTGATATCTGCAATATCAAAGAAAATACACAGTTTTATACCAGAACATGTTTCTTTTTCATTAATCACAGTTTTACTGGATACTTATTTGGTTTAATATACACATTAGTCTATGATAAACAAACAATATTAGCAATTGGCCAGGGAGCATGTAAACTGGACTATTGAGGACTGGAAACACGTTATATTTACAGACGGATCTAGGTTTTGTCTATATAGCTCCGATAGACGTCTAAGAGTGAGCGTTATGCACAGTGCAACATACGTGAAACTACTTTATTTAATGGAGGCTCTGTGATGTTATGGGCTGGAATTTCCTCCATAGCACGAACGGATATCGTACCTTTACATGGGGGTGCTTTAAATATCGGAAGATATATCATGACGTTTTGTCTGAACACGTTGTCCCTTTCGCTCCGTACATTTGGAATAATTTTTTAATAATACACGATAACGCAAGACCTCATGTAGCACGGATCGTCAATGAATATTTACATGAAGTAAATATTCGAACTGTTAATTGGCCACCGCACAGTCACGATATAAGCACTTATGGGATATTATTGGTAGGGCACTCAGACAGCATCAACCCCCTCCTGCCAACCTGCAAGATGTCGAAATAATGGTTACCGATATTTGGAATGAACTTGACCAAAATCAAATATCCAATTTAATATCGAGTATGCCTCATCGATGTGAAGCAGTTATTAGAAGTAGAGATGGAAACACGCGCTACTAATGTACTTTTTTTTGCTATGTATTGTTAATTATTTTTAGTGTTATACTTAGTTTAATGTTGTCAAAATGTTATTTTGATGAAAAAGAAATATGTTCCGGTATAAACCTGTGTATTTTATTTGATATTGCAGATATCAGAGAAATTTAAAAAATAAAATGTTCAGAAAACATGAGGCTACAGTATGATTTCATTATGCATCCGTTGTTGTGGCTAATGGTCCCTACAGGGTGTCTTAAATTTAACGTTAAAAAACTATTCTCATTTTTGCACCTTGTACAAGCCTTAAACTAAAATCTGAATAAAAAGTTCTTCACAGTGCAATTACCAAAGAAAAAAGCTACAGTTCAAAAAAAAAAATCGAAATCGATTTATCGGTTCGCGAGAAAATCAACTTTGAAATTGAGCATAATTTTTGGTTGTGCGTTATGTTTGCGGCCAAGTATATATATATAAATATATATATATATATATATATATATATATATATATATATATATATATATATATATATATATATATATATATATATATATATATATATATATATATATATATACGTACGGAAAGATTTCCGTGGTCTTTAATGTAAGACATACTTGGTTATCGGGTTTAACCGCGTCCAGAATTTATTAAATCTCAACGTTTTGGCTCCTGTTTTGGAGCCATTTTCAAGAGGTAAAGAAATATGTAAGGACACTCTAAGGCCTCAATCTGCCCACTCATTAGAGCCGTGGACAAAGGTGAGTTGGGTTGTTGTAGCTCGATTACGAGGCCTCAACCTGCCTGCTCCCCAAATCTCGCGGGCCATCGTTTCTAAGGTCTCAGTGTGTTCAATCCTAGGCCTCAGAGTGATCTGGCAGTTCGTTGTAAGTCTTGTATTGTATGTACCGTTCCGTCTACCTGCTTCGTTATCAGTGAAAGTAGTCGGGTCACGGTCAATTAAGTCAAGGGCTTTGGTCACGGTACTTAAAGGATTAAGAGGCATTTGTTGAGACAGATAATGCGGCAATGGAATTGTCTATTTAACTTATTTTTTTCATCTTCATTACAAACACACAAAAGGAAAATAAATTCAATAGATAATTTCATTGTCCCATTATCTGTCTCAACAAATGCAGGTAATCCTCTTAATCTTTTACGTACCGTGACCTCTGACACTGCTGAAAATTTCGTGTTTGTTTTATTTATGATGTCCGGCTGCTGTTAGAAATTACATTGATTTACTGTTTGCTTGTCCCGCTTAAAAGCATCTGATACGGCGCACATTTATCTTGCGGTTTGCCTACTTACTAATTAACGTATTATTTTAATTAAGAGTCAATTTTAATTTTATTTAGTCTTATAAATATAACAAGCTCCCTCCTTTTTGGTTAGAATGAAAATAAATAGCAATTTTTTAATGACAATACTCACCCACTAACGCAATGCGCCGCTGTTAGAAGATATCTATTATTTATTAAGGAGGCGCCGCAATAAAATCTGTTATTGTATTTAAGAGCCACCATCCAGGGATACTGATTTACCTTGGTTACGATACCCCCAACGATCCTGTTTTGTTTGAAGGTCAAACCACAAGCTGAAAAAAAAATTATAAGTATTTTTATGTTTTTTTTTATCATTATCTTTAAGCAATTTGGGAGAGGCTGCACTGACCAGTTTATTCAAGATAATTGAAATTACAAGTTTATTATTATTTACTATCCTGAAGGGGTTTCACACTCCCTCCAAGAGGAACATTCACTCATCTCAGGTATCTCAGATACCAAAAGGATTGTGTTCAGATGGACCCCTTTTCAAGTTATCGGACCCTGAACGACAATGCGACAAATCCTTATTTCCCAGGAATCTCCGTAGGGTGTGACCAGTCGCAAGTATTACGGCTTTGTGCATAACCCTATAAAGGTGCTCTCCAAGGCCCAATCTTTTAATGTTTTCTCAAGATTATTTATTATTAAGACTTTAGCCTGGAGGGCTTTCACACTCCCTCTAATTTTGGGTTTTCTTTCGAAAAAAATTCATATCCGAAAATTAAAAAGCTATGTTAATCAAATTTTGCACGCTGGTTTCCGTCATAAAGAGTGTCCTTTGCACCAAAATTCAGATCTAGAGGTTTAAAGACAAAGAATGTACAAGCCTCTGATTAAAAAAAAGTTGAAACGTCAAAATTGATAATTCTGGTAGTCGTACGTTAGTACGCATTAGCGCTTTGTGAGTTAAAATACAGCTCGAAATTACTAATAAGCTCCTAGATCTGTGTCTCAGCCGTCATTTTCTTTATTTCGTTAAAATATAAGAAAAAATTCCTTTTAAACAAAAATTGTGTGGTGTGCATAATCAATATGTATAAGAATTAAATACTAGTGTATATACCTGCTGGTAGATAGATATCTTATGTCGTCAATAGCCGAGTGGTGAAGAGAGTTTACCTGTCGTAACAACATTACCATATCACACTCAGAAGAACCAACATATTACTCACCTAGCAACACATCTACCTCAACAATTGACATAATTGTAAACAAAAATGTCCCAAATATCACCAACATAAAATCACTTCACGAACTTAACTCAGATCATAACCCAGTAACATTTGACCTAAAACATAATCTCTCTTTAGATAATTGTACAATTAAAATAAAATCATTTAAAAAGACAAACTGGCACGAATTTAAAAAATACATTGACTATCAAATAATTATAACACCCCAAATCACGTGTTCAAACCAAATTGACTCGGAAGTAGAAAAATTTACACTCATATTAAAAAGCGCAACTGATAAATTCACAACAGTAAAAGAAATAGATACATATAAAAATAGCCTGCCGTCCGACATTATTAATCTCATTAAACAAAAAATAATTTAAGAAAAAGATGGCAGACCACATCTAATCGACAAATAAAACTCCAGTATGACTCCCTGAAACGCACAGTTTCTCAAAAAATAGACGAACTTCGAAACCAGTCGTGGACTCGCACATCACAAAATCTGGATTGCCGAAACAACTCGATATGGAAGTTTCTGAAAAGATTAAGAAGAAAACCTGAGACGGTGCCGATATTAACATCAAACAACAAAGCGGCCTTTACTGAAAAAGAAAAAGCTAGTATGTTAGTTGAAACCTTTGCAACTATCCACAATACTCATGCCACAAATGAAACAGAGAAACAAAAAGAAATAAATGTAGCTGTTCAAAATTTTCTTGAAACAAAAACACCAAGCTTGACAACTTCCGAAACATCACATTTAAAAACAAACGCGACCGAAGTCAAAACTATTCTAAGACAAATTCCCATTAATAAATGTCCAGGTCCGGATGGCATACCCAACAAAACTCTAAAGAATCTTCAGAAAAAAGCCATTGTCCAACTCACTTATATAATAAATGCGATCTTAATTCTCCAATATTTCTTACACAAATGGAAAAGTGCACACGTTATCCCTATACCAAAACCACAGAAAGACCAATCCGACCCATCAAATTACCGTTCAATAAGTCTCCTTAACACATTATCAAAAATCGCTGAAAAGATTATACTGGACAGATTAAATAAAATAGACAAGAAAAAGAAAATTATCATCGATCAACAGTTTGGATTTAGAGCTAAACATAATACATGCAAGTAGCTAGAATTGCTAATGATGTTCTGACAAATTTCAATAAAGAGAAGTGCACTGTAATGGCAATCCTTGACATCAAAAAGGCGTTTGATACTGTATGGATAACGGGCTTAATATATAAACTTATAAATCTCAAAATTCCCCGACACTTAATTAAACTTATTTACTCATATCTAACTAACAGATACATATCTGTTAACATTAACAATACTGTTTCTCCAACTAAAGATATTAACGCCGGTGTTCCTCAGGGCTCCGTATTGGGACCAAAACTCTTCAGCTTTTTTATCAACGACATTCCCCAATTTCCTAAAACTAACTTAGCTTTATATGCAGACGACACAGCGATATACAGTCATTCTTTTTGGGCAAATGTAGCTAACGTACAAAATCAGTTGCATATGAACTTGTTGGAAAAATACTATGACGATTGGAAAATCACAATAAATGCTAGCAAGACTGAAAATATGGTATTTAAAAGAAAATATACAAATACAAAAAAAATTTCAAACCTAAAAGTGTCAAACAGTGTAGTTATACCTGCAACTGAAACAGTAAAGTACCTCGGAGTAATACTAGACAAACGCCTTAACTTTCACCAACACATCAATCAACTTATTAAAAACGGACACGCTGCACTCAACACATTATACCCTTTACTTACTAACGTAAACATCAGCTTGAAAATAAAACTGTTAATTTATAAAGTCATTATCCGGCCTATAATAACATATGCGGCTCCTGTTTGGAGTAGCATTTCTGACACCAAGTACAAAAAACTCAGCGTTTTTGAGAATAAATGTCTAAGACTAGTAACAGGTGGCAACAGATATACTAGTGTCAGACATGCTGATGCAGACAGGTATTTCACCGATAAAGGACCTATCAGAAAACTTTTATGATAAGCAAATTAATTACAGAAAACTGACTAACAACATAGTAAACACCAGACGGAGTAACCCACAGATAGAATTTAAAAATAAACTGCCATTTTACAGAACAAAATTTTGGAACATCTCATGACACTCCACTCAACGATAATTATGAAAACACACTTGCCATGTACATACAAATGTATATACTTGTAAATATTAGAGTTAAGCTACAAATTGTACATCAGTTAAGTAATTAGTTTTAGATATATAACTTATCGAATTACTTCAAAGCAGGTTTTTAATTAGTTTTCCTGTTAAGTGCAATATAGAATTATAGTTAATCTAGGAACAACCTCTCTTCTCTTACCAATTCAACTCAAGGATGCACGCCACTGTAAAATTTAGGGTGTATCTATGTGTAACTATAATTATGGATAAATACAAGTATAGGGGCCATACATTGTAAACCACATTATGTAAAAATAATATAGTTGAATATTGAGATTATTCTAATTTTACTTAGACTAAGACTGATATTAAACTTGTATTATAAAATTATGTATTCCTAATATTGAATAAACGTTTTGAAATTGAGAAATTGAATTGAGTAGGGTAGATTTCACAACGGACTCCTATAACACGCGTTCTAATCCTAGTTAGTGACTTCACTTTTTTTATTTATACTTTTATTTCATTTTACTGTATTTTAGATTGTGTAATTCCAATAAATTTTTAGCGAGTTTATGTGTGACAAATTCAATGAGGATGAGATGAAAACTTTTAAGACCTAATTCAATTTGAATAGCACGCATCTGGTTGTTTGTTATTGCCCTAACTCACTGAAACCGTTCCATACTTAATAAAGCCGTTGACTTTCCCGTGGCTTCACAAGTGCTTGTTCTTTTATGCAGCCGATTTCAATTTTTACTGGACGCAGCAAGTACGTTATTGTAGCGAATTATGACTTTATAGGTGTGTTCTCGCTATAATTAGTATACCGCACTAATAAGCTCTAATTAGAGCGAAACCGGTCTGCGGTTCTTATTATGGTGACAATACATCTAGCGTTACATACATTGTCCCTATATTAGGAAAGAAATGGTCCAGGGCTGACAATTTACAAAACTGTTAGTTAGTTGTACAGTCTCTATTTTATAGCATTTTGTGTTATTTGGAGCTGTCGGGACAACATATTACCTGGTTCCGCACCGAGATGGCGACCCTGTCATAAACGTTAATATTATTATATGACTTATAAAAACAAATAATAAATGATAATAATAATTCATAAAGGCTACTTACTACAAGTGTCGCAATTTTTGGGTGGCTCCACAGTTGACGGATTTTCTGTCTGACTTTGGATACCAACCAACCCCAGCGCCCAATCTATAAAGCCTCTGTCAGGTCCCTTCATCTCACTATTTGTATAATTTGGATTGAATACCAGTGGCGGGAACGTTGTTTCATTCGGGCTATAGTTGGGAGTTCTTGTTGGGCGGAAAAAATTAAAAGGACGCTTAAATGTTGTCGAGGTTTTGCCAGGATCAGGCCATCCAGGAGGAATGCCAGGCTTGTGTTCAACAGTTGCTGATGTGGGCCTGATAGCTGGAGGTCTTATAAAGTTTGTTTCTCCAGTTATTGGATGGACAAGAATTTTATCTGCCGTCTAGAAACAAGATCCAAAAAACATATATTGCAGTTGTTCGTACGAGTTGTTACACTTGGTGTTTTTGCCTGGATGCGGCAAATGCGTTATGATAGTGAATTTTCTTTAAATTATTTTTAATAGGAAATATGTCTTTTTTAAATGAAATGCATCAAATTTAGTTGACCGTGTAACATTTATAGTAGAAAATACTTCATCAGAACCACTTGATTGTTTGAAAAAGTACAGTAATTTCCCCAAAAAACTTAAATGTTCCAGAAGACACTGGTCCGACTTTCCTGACAAGCAAACCTCTTCAAGTTATTTACATCCCTGGCAAGACCTAATTATCCACAAAATCTTTCTGACAAAAATTCAAAAATAAAATATTTACAAATAATTTCTTTTACAAAAATTCGCCATTTTTTTTATAAGAATTGGAAAGTAATTTTACACGAAGATTAATTTTTTACGAAAATTTATTGAACAATTTTTTTTCACGAAAATTCGAAAGCGTTTTTATAGAATTTTTCGTCCACCGAAAAATTCACTAATGAGGAGATCTGGTTCATTTGATATGGAAACACCCCTGTAACTTATGTATTTATAACTCGATTTTGATGAACAAAAGATAAAAAGATATAAGATGAAAAACTCTATTAATGCTGTGAAAATTGTTCTCTATGCCATCTGACCAAGGCCTACTAATGCAGTTTTTCTGTCAAAAAATGGGAAAAGGGGATAGGGTCATTTTTAGGGGAAAATAAGTACGGCACCACATTCGGCATCCCTCAAGATAGATATATCCCAAATTTCATAAAAAAAGCAGAATTATTAACCACTTCTTTTTTAAAAATTATTTCAACAACACACCACGAGGGCTCACAGCCTAAATACTATCGTACCGTGGGTGTCGACAAGGAGGAAAGAGGCAACTTGTTAATTCTGGACTTAAAGGTTTGGCGGTTCGGAGGAGAAAGAAAAACATGTGACGGCAAGGAATTCCACAACGGGACAAAAGAGCGGGCATAACAAGATGTTCTGTGTCTGGTGTCCTGGACAGTAAAAGGGTGCATTCGCTCTGTTTCTCTGGTAGATCTGTTGGGAGCAGCAGGTGGAGGAACTATGGAAGAAAGTGTGTCTGAGTGCCGTGCAGATATCTATAAAAGAAAGAGAGAGAGAGAGAGATCACCAGCGGCACGTCGGTGGGCAATGGATAGCAGCCTTTGGGTGAGGGTAGGGTCACCGATGAGATGTATATTTCTCTTCTGAATGTAGTCCAGGATAGTAAGCGTAGAAGCGGCAGCGGCACCCCAGATGTGGGAGCAGTATTCAAGGTTTGGCCTTATTTGTGAAGTATATAAGGTATAGGGATTAGCTGGTGAAAAGTATTTGCGAGCCCGGAAAAGAAAACCTAATTTCTTAGCAGCCGCTTCTGGAATTAATGTGACATGTTGGTGCCAATTGAGATTTCGATCCACAGAAATGCCAATAAGTGAAAAGGACTCATTACATTTAATAACTTGGTTGTTCATTGTGATGGGTTTAGGGCTGGTGTATCTCTTATGAGATAGAAAGCAAGACTGAGATTTGGTGGAGTTGAATTGTACAAGATTTCTACTTCCCCAGTCTAATATTTTTTGGAGATCCACAGAGACAGAACCCTCCATGAGTCTGCGATCCTCATTTTATTGGGCTAAAGAGACAGGCTTAGAATATTGTATATTTAAATGGAGGATACTGTCATCCGCGTAACTGTGAACTGGGTTGGATGTGCTAGAGAGGAGGTCATTGATGTGGAGAAGAAACAAATTAGGGGCTAAAGCTGAACCTTGAGGGTCTCCTGCATTAATTGGAGATTAGAGGAATGGCCATCCACGACAACAGAAATGCTCCGGTTGGAGAGGAAATTTGCTGCCCAGGTACAGAGTTTTGGTGGTAGGCCATAGGCCGGAAGTATATTAAGCAGCGCTGCGTGCCAGACCTGGTCGAATGCTTTGGATATGTCTAGAGCGACAATCTGGGATTCACCGTGTAGTTTCATAAACTTGTTCCAAGAATTGGTGACAAAAGAAAGGAGGTCGGCAGTAGATCTGCGCTGACGGAATCCATACTGCCTGTCGTGAACTAGACTTTGTTTTTCAAGAAATTTTAGTCGTTCGGTGTTTATATACTTTTCCATCACTTTGGAGACCACTGAAAGGAGAGAAATAGGCCTGTAGTTGCTAGGAAGCGCTTTGGATCCTTTCTTGTGGACGGGTTGTACTCGAGCAGTTTTCCAGTTACTAGGGAATATGCCTCTAATATAAGATGTCTGAAACAGACGAGTCAGAGCAGGAGCAAGTTCTGGTGCGCATTTTTTGAGAACAATCCTGCGATCTCGTCAAGGCCAGAGGCTTTCCTGGCATTAAGAGAAGAGTGCATCTTTCGTACCTTTTTAGTTTTGAAAATGATATCCGTCATTTTATGCGCGACATTGGGGACTGTTGGTGGTTGAAAATTTGGAGGTGGGTTGAGAGTAGAATTACCGGCGAACGACGACCAAAAAGTTGAGCCTTGCCCAGGGCGGTAGAAACAATTTCATTCCCTGGAACAAGAGGTGGGAAAGTTGCAGAAATTATTCCCAATAGATTTAGCAAGAGTCCAGAAGGGTTTGCTGCCGTTGGAGCTTGAGAGGACTCTGTTTTTTGCTGTGGTTATTAAACGAGTTTTTTGCCTCAGAAAGAATGCGGACATAGCGGTTTCTTGCGTCGTTAAATGCTTGACGGTTTTCTTGACTGGGATTGTGTAGAAGCGTTTTGTGAGCTTTGACCTTTTCAAGTCTGGCCTTGTCAGAGGATTTAGAGAACCAGGGGTTTTGAGTGGCTGAAGAGGTTTTCTGTGTACGTGGAATAAATAATTCCGTGCCAGCTTGGATGATTTCGGTGACGTTTTGTGAGATATCAGAATATCAGAGGGGTCAGGATGAGAGAAGCAGACAGACGCCCATGGAAATGAGGAAAAGTAATCCCGCATTTCGTCCCAGTTCGCGGAGTTGTAGTGCCAAACGAGACGTGGGTGTGATGACTGTGTGACCTCGAGTTGCATTGCGCAGGAAGCAGTGACCATGCCGTGGTCTGAGCGACCAAGGGGGGCGGTGACTGATGTCTTATAGCATTCAGGTTTTGTAGTAAGAAGGAAATCCAAGGGATTTGAGCTGTGTGTTGGGATGCGAGGAAAGTAAATAGGTTGCTGAACCATATTGGCTAAAGAATTGCTGACTGCGAAGGCCTCCGCTGCTCTCTCTTGTGGGTCGGTTTTTGAAGATCCTAGCCATTCCTTATTATGGACATTGAAGTCACCTAGAATAATGACCTCGGAAGAAGGATAGTCAGAAATCAGATGGTCGTTTTTTTTCAGAAAGGTAGTCGAAGAGCTGGACAAAGTTGTTGTCAGAAGGCGACCGGTAAATGCAACAGATGAATTTAGTTGCAGCCCTGAGAGAGAGAGAGAGAGAGAGATAGTTTCATCCAAAGTATGTCTTTTCTTTCAGCTTCCAAATTGGACAGTCTGGTGCAGGGTAGATTGGTACGGATGTATGCGCACACACCTCCATGTGATTTAAAGGAAGTAAGGAGCTCATACCCCGGGAAATTAAGGTAATTAGTGGCTGTTTTGGCACTGATTTAGGTATCGGTGAGGAAGAGGAGTTGGGGCCTATTAGCTAGGAGCAAATGGTGGACGGAGTTCAGGTTAGAATTTAGGCCACATATATTCGAAAACAATATGTTAAATCTTGATGCCGGCGCCCCCTGCACACCCCTCTCCCGGAGATCCGAATGGAGAGGTATTTTATCTCCGGGATTTTTTGTACAAGGAGGAGCCATCATCATTTTTGTTTATAACAGAAACCGACGACTCATACACCAGAACCGGAAACGCCCGTTGATGTAAGGGGTGGTACCTCCTTGGGCGTGAAAAAAATCCTTTACTATCACGTAAAGGAAAAGTCCACTACCACCTACCAATTTCAGAGAAGTTTATTTGTGTGACTCTTGTATATGGAAACACCCACGTAACTTTTGTATTTATAAGGCAATTTTTTAACGAGATCTCAAAAGATAGAAAATAAATATATAGATCCGGTGAAAATTGTTTCCCATGTCATTCGATCACGGCCTACTAAAACTATGTTCATGTCACAGCATTTATAAACTTTTCTTGTTGTGTTTGACTGTTAAATATGTTTTTTTAACAAACATCAGACTTTGTAGATAGTATAAACTTTTTAGTAGAAACAATGTACCATATTTCATCAAAATAACTGTTTCCTACAAAAATTACAAAAATTTTCCGAACATAAATTTAAAATTTTCCAGAAAAACTCCTCAAACTTTCCTGGCCAACGAACCTATCCAAATAATTTACACAAAAACGGCACCAGCGTACATATTGCTGTCAAAAAGCTTTGTGTGAATAATTATATCTTGACTGGTGTAGTTTTTTTGTATATTGCTTGATAGGTTCGTTGGCCCGGAAAGTCAGATCAGTTTTTCAGGAAAACAAAAAGTTATTTTCATGAAATATGGTACATATTTTATCTATATATTTTATACTATCCACTAAATTTGATGTCTTAAAAAAGCAACATATTTAACATTAAAGACTTCTATGAAAATTCGCTACCATAACGTACTTGCTGCGTTCAGACTTATTTTATTCAAAGTTTAAAAAAAATCACTTTACTTCATTAAGGGCACCAGTACAGCTAAACACACTGTAACTATTTCGGTTATGTTTAGAACTATAGACAACAAATTGTTACCAATCTTTAAGGCTCTGCCTTTATTAGTAAGTGAAGATTGGAATCTGTGATGAGCACTGATAAGTACACTTGGAGAACCCAAATCACCACAACACATTTTAAAAGACCTGACGACCGTTTCACTAACCAAGTTAGCGTCATCAGAGGATTAAGCATTCTAAATACTTAAAAAACTAACATCAATTTATATACCGGATCTCAGGTAAAGAGATCGAACTGAGATGGGACACTAGTCGTAGGCAAATTCCACAGAGTATTGTATTTTTATCGCCGGACAAGGTCTTTGCGCAATCCCTACTGCTTTATCTAAAAAGTGTCCATCTGTAATAGTTTTGAGAAGGTTCAACGACAGCTAAATTAACAACGATTCCTTTGGCGGCAATAACTGTATACTTATGTTATCCGTAGAACGTGCCGAAAACGTGGGAATTTTATCTAACAAAGCAATCGATCAGGTGTCGTTACGTGGATGATATTTTTGCGGTGTTTAACACAAACATTTGCAGAATAGAAGATTTTATTGCCAAATTAAACAATAAATATGATTCTATAAAATTTACCCACGAATTAGAAATTAATAATAAACTACCCTTTCTAGATGTACTAGTTATCAAGAATAAAGACACTTTGGAACTCGATGTCTATAGAAAAGAAACCAGTACCTTAAGCTACATCCCGAACGACTCACATTATACGTACGCACAAAAAATGGCCAGTCTGAATTTTTTAGTAAATCGGTTAATTAATTTTCCTTTAAACAAAAGTAGATATACCAAAGAATTAAATTATATTAAGAACGTGGCCGAATATAACGGATACACTGCTTGCCTAGTGGAAAAATTAATCAACAAACAGAAAACAAAAAAAAAAATGTTGACGGAATCAACGACGTTCAGAAGCGAAAAATCGGAAAAAACTTTGTTTGCTTACCATTTGAACCTAGAATCACGAGGGGTCTAGACAGCATTTTAAAAAAGTCAACTTACAGCTAACATTTTCAACAACAAATACCTTAAAAAACTTGGTAGGTAACCCAAAAGACAAGGATAGCGCGGACAAAATGTCGGGAATTAATGAAATAAGTTGTAAAGATTGTAATCCTAAATACGTCGCACAAACAAAAAGATCGATTGGAATTAGATTCAAAGAACACATATCCCAATTACGTTACGATACTGTAGATAACTCTTCCGTCGCCCGACATATTTGGGATAATAATCATCACGTTGGTAAAGATAATCTGAAATTAATAAAAAATGTTAGAAAACCAGGACAGCTAAATGGGTTCGAAAGCGTATATATTGCGAAATATAGTTACAACAAAAAATGTATGAACACTTGACCAGCGCCAATTACGAGTCACCTGATCGATTGCTTTGCTAAATAAAATTCCCACGTTTTCGGCACGTTCTACTGATAACATAAGTTAACAGTTATTGCCGCCAAAGGAATCGCTGTTAATTTAGCTGTCGTTGAATTTTCTCAATGGACACTTTTTAGATAAAGCAGTAGGGATAGCGCAAAGACCTTGTCCGGCGATAAAAATACAATACTCTGTGGAATTTGCCTACGACTAGTGTCCCATCTCAGTTCGATCTCTTTACCTGAGATCCGCTATATAAGTTGATGTTAGTTTTTTAAGTATTTAGAATGTTTCATCCTCTGATGACGCTAACTTGGTTAGTGAAACGGTCGTCAGGTCTTTTAAAATGTGTTGTGGTGATTTGGGTTCTCCAAGTGTACTTATCAGTGCTCATCACAGGTTCCAATATTCAGTTAGTGAACCACAACACGTTTTTAAAGACGTGACAATGGTTTCGCTAACAAGGTCGGATGAAATATTCTGACGCTAACCTTATTAGTGAAATGATACTTAAGTATTTAACAATGTATTGAATTCTCCAAAAGTACCCTTGTTAGCTTTATTAGTTTTCTGTGAAAGTCTAATAGACTGCCAATGTAAAATAACCATATATTTTATTACCTTTGATTGAACTCCAATGTTTTTGAACTGAGGGCCAAAGATGGCA
Organism: Tillus elongatus; assembly: GCA_964006375.1. Classification (NCBI taxonomy): domain Eukaryota; kingdom Metazoa; phylum Arthropoda; class Insecta; order Coleoptera; family Cleridae; genus Tillus; species Tillus elongatus. The sequence continues at coordinate 36,253,445 of OZ023262.1, read as the reverse complement.
AGTAATACAAGCATTATTAGGTACATTTCCACAAAACACTATAACATATAGGTATATCAAGTAAACACTTTAGAAGCCCGCATATGAGACGTGGATTATCTTATATAGTTCTGCATCATTTATAATTGATAGAATACCGCTAAGAGTACCGATATTAACTGACGATATCCAAACTCTGAGAAATGATGATGTTAAGTAGGTAACTAGGTGGTAATTCCACGACCGGAAGATTGAGAAAATGATATACGCGTTACAAAAAATAAACTGTGGCTACTTTTCGCACCTACGACGTTCGATTTCTGTGAAACAGTTTCTCTTTCGCGTTACTGGAAACCGTTATAGACTAATTTTACAATTATGTATTTTTATTAATGCTATTAAAATTATAAAATGGTATCTAATTGTAACAACAGACCATGGAAAATGCAGTTATCAAATACATGTACATCCGTTATTTCATTTAGCTTTTCATTGTGTTTCTATCTTTATTTCTTCCGTAGTTATTCGGATACATTTCACTGCCATTGTTTGCGTATGTAACCTTACTCTACCGATTAAATTATTTCGAAATCAAAAGTATAAATTCACTTTTAAACAGAAAAAATGATACAACTATAAACATTTTTACGACGTATTTATACGAGTGTCCCATATTTGTACTTTAATATAAGAACGTAAGGATAATTTTAATGTAGTAGTGGGCGAACACATGCAGAGTGCTGAGTCTAGAAAATTTGGATTAGTAGAAATGAATAAAACTCTGGACGCAGCAAGTGCGTTATGGTAGTGAATTTTCATAAAACTATTTTTTAATAGCAATAATGTGTGTTTTTTAAGAAAGCAGGCATCAAATTTGGTTGTCAGTATAACCTATATAGTAAAAACAAAGTGCCATGTTTCATCAAAATAACTTTATTGTTTGAAAATGTACAAAAATTTCCGAAAGTAAACTTAAAGTGTTCCCAAAAAAACTCGTATCTTGCTCAACCTTATAGGTTAATAGCAAATTGAGCTATTCAAATGTTAAGCATTTGATCAAAATTCGCTACCATAACGCACTTACTTCGTCCAGAATTTTTTTTCTTACAAACATGCATTATATTTCGATGGAAAATGCAAAAATGCAATAACATAAGGCTTGTTTGATTAAAAAAAAAAAAAGAAAATTTGTATCACCAACGACTTATGGGCCAGCCTGTGATTGTAGAAATATTTTTTTAAGATGTAGCTCAAGACACCCTATAATTAATATATACATTTTTTTTTCATATCTTGTATAATAACAGATATCTTGAGCTTTATTGATTTTTTTACGAAAATTTTACAAAAATTATATACCGTTAGACGATAAACTCTATAGGTGTTTTCTCTTTTCTGAAGGTTTTAGATGTCGCTACCATTTTTATGTTGATTGGGTAATTTTTTCACTAAGCAGGCAGAGTAGCCGTTACATGCTACATTTTAAATATATTCAAATATTCAAGTTTTCTGCTGCATATTTCCTTATTTAAGGGAATCTGTATTAATCTAGGAACCAAGCATCAGAGAAAGGGTCTATTTGAAATGAATTTTCTGGAAATATTTTATTAAAATGAAGGACAATGACGGTTCAGGGTTTGTAAAACATTCTTCTTGAGACATTTTATTTCTATAGCCCGTATTATATTCAAGTTCTTTTCCTAAATCTTGCCAATTTTGACGTTTAAATCGCAACTTTGACGTTTTGTGAAAAACCACAATTTTTTTTTAAATGCCTATAACTTTTTTGTCTTTTGACCTACAGAGCTAAATTTTGGTAGGTAACTTACCTATAAGGATGTAAACCCGCGTACCAAATTTGGTTGCCCTTACTTTTTTATTTCCGGAGATATAAATTTTTTTCGAAATAAAACACAAAATTTTCCGAGAAAACTGGGCCGATTTTCCTGGATAACGAACCTATCTAAGTCATTTGCAAAGGGAAGGTATTGGCCGAATTTAATCAAAATCGACCCATTATTTTTTGAGTTATCGGTGTGATATATATATATATATATATATATATATATATATATATATATATATATATATATATATATATATATATATATATATATATATATATAAACATATAAAAATTGAAATTGACCCCGGATATGTGTGCTGGGGGGCCTAATTAGCGCCCATTTGAAGAAATTTTTTCAAAATTCAAAAGTCGGGATCTCCCCATTAGTGAATTTTCTCTACGAAAATTCACTAAAAAGTCTGGACACAGCAGGTGCGTTATGCACCGAATTTACATAAGTTTTGTGATATGTAATGTAACTTAGCTTATAAGTACCATTTGAACAACCCAATTCATCACAATACAGTTTTTAGACCTGACGATCGTTTCGTTAACAAAGTTCGGGTCATCAGAGGGATGAATAAACTAAGCGAATAAAAACTCATCGAAACATGTTTGTTTAAATTTCTCACGATATATATATATATATATATATATATATATATATATATATATATATATATATATATATTATATATATATATACTTTCATAAACATGCAACTGTCGCGACTGCCTGACATTTTTGATTAACGTTAGATTTCTCTATCTAAATGATGATTATTATCCCAAATATTTGTTTGTTTTCTCTTTTCTGAAGGTTTTAGATGTCGCTACAATTTTTATGTTGATTGGGTAATTTTTCCACTAAGCAGGCAGAGTAGCCGTTACATGCTACATTTAAAATATATTCAAATATTCAAGTTTTCTGCTGCATATTTCCTTATTTAAGGGAATCTGTATTAATCTAGGAACCAGAAAATTCAAACAAACCTCAAGTTAATCAAACATGACAAGCAGTCGGGTCAGTTAGATGCTTACGAAAGTATATATATATATATATATATATATATATATATATATATATATATATATATATATATATATATATATATATATATATATATGGCGGATAGATATTATCAGCTCTATACGACAGCATCTTGAGAAGCCGACGCTGAACATCCTCTAGTGCATCCCTATGAACGCCATATATATATATATATATATATATATATATATATATATATATATATATGTGGCGTTCATAGGGATGCACTAGAGGATGTTCAGCGTCGGCTTCTCAAGACAGCATCTTGAGAAGCCGACGCTGAACATCCTCTAGTGCATCCCTATGAACGCCATATATATATATATATATATATATATATATATATATATATATATATATATATATATGGCGTTCATATTATCTGCTCTATACGACAGCATCTTGAGAAGCCGACGCTGAACATCCTCTAGTGCATCCCTATGAACGCCATATATATATATATATATATATATATATATATATATATATATATATATATATATATATGGCGTTCATAGGGATGCACTAGAGGATGTTCAGCGTCGGCTTCTCAAGATGCTGTCGTATAGAGCAGATAATATCTATCCGGCACACCGCAGAGCTGTCTGTTGTTGCGCTTCTCTTTGGAGTCGCTGCAAAGCATGCGAAACTATTTCGTTTTATTATTTTTATTCGGCCTGTTACATAATGACGTGAAATGTCCACATATTTTACGCTTGTTGTGCGTCCACACGCCCAAAGTCAATTCCAGATCTCAGGTCCTGTTTCATATCACCTGTCCTAGGACAAATGTAAGACTGAATTCACCGGTACACAGAATGAGCACCATATATATATATATATATATATATATATATATATATATATATATATATATATATATATATATATATATATATATATATATATATATATATATATATATATATATATATATATATATATATATATATAGACTGTATGTTTGTGTATTTTCGCGTGAGTATGATCGTGCAACTGTAAGCTTGTCTGTGCGCTTTCAGGTGCATTTATGTCTGCAAAGGGATGTTCATTGTGCACGCCGCCTTTGGCGTACTGATATGTGCGGGACATGTACGGCTGACGGCAGGGTCAAGCGAGCGAAACAGGGGACAACGGTGTCAAATTTTAAGTATTTCCACTAACAAGGTTCGCCTTCAGTGGATTGTTTAAATTATGTATTGTTGTGACTCATTTTACTAAGAATTATTTGTCCTATTTAATAACCTGTACTTTTTGCATATTCTTGTAACTTGTATTGTTTTGTAACTAATGTGCAACAATAAATATTATATATATATATATATATATATATATATATATATATATATATATATATATATATATATATATATGTGTGTGTGTGTGTGTGTGTGTGTATGTATGTATGTATGTATGTATGTATGTATGTATGTATGTATGTATCACACCGATAACTCAAAAAATAATAAGCCGATCTTGATCAAATTTGGTGAGTGTCTTCCTTTTTCAAGTGGATTAGATAAGTTAGTTAGCCAGAAAAATCGGCCTTGTTTTTCCCGGAAATTTTTGTGTATTCTTTCAGAAAAAAAAATTATCTTAGGAGAAAACAAAGTAACGGCAACCAAATTTAGTAGGCCTCTTTGCATATCAAACACTGACACACTTACCAAGATTTAGGTCTGTAAGTTAAAATACAAAAAAAAAGCCTGGACGCAGCAAGTGCGTTATGGAAGTGAATTTTCATAAATATGTTTTTAATAGTAAATATGTCTCTCTAATGCAAGCAGGCATCAATCCGGTGACCGGTATAACCTATATAGTAATAGAAACAATTTACCATATTTTATCAAAATAACTTGTTTGAAAATGTATAAAAAAATTCCGGAAATAAGCTTAAAATGTTAATGATATTAACCTTAGGTTAATATCAAATTGAGTTATTGAATTTTGAAACATTTAATAAAAATTCTCTACCAAATCGCACTTACTGCGTTTCGATTTTTTTACAAACGTGCATCATATTTCGATAAAAAATGCAAAAATGTAATAAGGAATGTTCAAAAAAAAATTTTTGTAGGTATCACCGACGACTTATGGGCCACCTGTGATTGTCCAAATAATTTTATAAGATGCAGCTCAAGACACCCTATAAGTAACGTATACAATTTTTTCTCGTATCTTGCATAATAACAATTATATTGAGCTTGGCCGTAAAAATGCGTCACCCTGTATATATGTAAACAGAAAGTAAACCAGGATATGGATTCTAGACGCCCTAGTTTACGCTTATTTGAAGAAATATTTTTGGAATTCAAAAGCCGCGGTCTCCTCCTTAACGAATTTTTTCTACGAAAATTGGCTAAAAATTATAGACCGTTAAACCATAAACTTAACCAAAACTACTGCCAAAACATTAGAGAAAGTGTCTATTTGAAATAAGTTTTCTGTAGATATTTTATTAAAATAAAGGGCAATGATGGTTGAAGCTGACAATTAAGGGTTTGCAGAACACTCTTTACATAATCCGTATGTCTTTCAGGTTCTTTGCCTAAATGTTGCCAATTTTGAGGTTTCAAATCGCGACTTTTTACGTTTTGAGGAAAACCCCACTTTCTTTTTAAATGCCTCTCACTTGTTTGTCTTTAAACTACAGACCTAAATTCTGGTAAATGCCTTACCCTTTATATATATATATATATATATATATATATATATATATATATATATATATATATATATATATATAAATGAAACTCACCCTGGGTATGGGTTCTAGGGGACCTAGTTCGTGCTCATTTGAAAAAAAAAATTCAAAATTCAAAAGTCAGGATCTCCTCATTATTGATTTTTTTAAAGAAAATTTACTAAAACAAGCACTGATGAAGCCACAGGAAAAGTCTACGACTGTATTAAATATGGAACGGTTTCATTATGTTAGAGCAAGAACAAACAACCAGATATGCTATTCAAATTTAATTAAGTCTTAAAACTTTCATCCCCTTTTTATTAAATTATTTTTATACAAAGACTCGCTTAAAAGTTCATCGGAATAACAACGATCTGAGCAGATAACGTAAAGTGAAATGAGACTAAAAAAATGGTGAAAGGTAAAGTCACTAACTAGGATTAGAACTCGTCATGTATGAGTCGATTGTCCGATGTACGCGGCTTATCCCACTTGGCTACGGTCGATATATCCGGCTAGGAGGTATATCCGGTAGTATGTAGTTGATTTACAATGGATATTTTGCGCATATTTTAACGAAATGAAGGAAAATAACGACTTAGACACATATCTAGGAGCTTGTTAGTCATTTCGTGTCGTATTTCTCACTCACATTCGTACTACCATAATTATCAATTTTGACGTTTTAACTTTCTTGAATCAGACTTAATTAATTAAAAATTGATTTACCTCTACTTTTTTGTCTTTTAACATAGAAATCTGAATTTTGGTCCATAGGATACTGTTTATGACAGAAACCAGCGTACCAAATTTGTTTGCCCTTGCTTTATTTCCGGAGATACGAATTTTTTTAGAAAGAAAATATAACATTTTCCGGGAAAACCTGGGACGATTTTTATGACTAACAAACTTCTCCAAGCCACTTGCAAAAGGAAGGTATGTACCAAATTTGATCATAATCGGCCCATTCTTTTTTGAGTTATCGGTGTGATACATACATATATACATACATATATATATATATATATATATATATATATATATATATATATATATATATATATATATATATATATATATATATATAATTGACCCTGGGTATGGGTTCTAGGGGGCCTAGTTAGCGCTCATTTGAAATTTTTTTTTTCAAAATTCAAAAATATGGTACATTGTTTCTACTATAGAGGTTATACCGGTAACCAGATCGATGCCTGCTTGCATTAGAGAGACATATTTGCTATTAAAAACATTTTTATGAAAGTTCACTTCCATAACGCACTTGCTGCGTCCAGAGTTTCTTTATTAATTATTATTCTAGGGCTAATTCATAGAATTGTACCTATTTCTTGATTGTTCATGAGTAAATTATATTCTTGGGTATTTTTAGATAAAAACGTTTCTATTTTTATCTATATTCACTTATTTCCAAAAAAAATTTAAACTAGCCATTTCAGGAAATTGTAAGGTAATGTTAATACCTATTTTTAAAATGGAGGTAAAAATATGAGATATTATCAGCATTCAATTACACTTTATTGTAATAACTTTCTAATTAATTTAATCTACACATAACCAAGCAAAGTTACTGCATATGACGAGTTGCAGTTATGCTAATTTCCATCATAACATTTAATATTGTAGGTCAGAATATATCCATTATCTCGCGAAATTGGTGTTATCAATTGCCAATGTCAAAATCATCCATGGAATAATTACGCCTCGTTTTTAAAACTACTGTAATTTGCATTAATAAATAAATAAGCTGTTATAATTACGGGGTCTATATGATTACACATATTTCGTACCGAAAATATGTCTCGCGCCATGTCCCACTTACCCAGATAAATTATTATTATTTGTATCATTGTTTAGATAGATAAATACGCATTCAGAGAATAGATGTAAGAGGTAATTATTATTATTTGTTTTGATTGTGTCTTTGGATCGACAAAAGTGATATTTAGTTGAAGACTGGCATACATTATCAAAGTAGCTCACTGTAAAATTATTCTGTTTCCACAGTCTTGATATAAGCATTTGAAAATGTAGATTGAACACTGCTTTATATAGCGAAAGTCTGGACGCAGCAAATGCGTTATGGCAGCGATTTTTCGTAAAAAAAATATTTGTAATGTCAAATATGCAAGCAAGTTCTAGAGCTGGTCAGCTCTTTAATGGCTGGCTGGTGTAGTATACTTGCAATATGGCAGGTGGTAGTGGACTTTTCCTTTACGTGATAGTAAAGGATTTTTTTACGCCCGAGGAGGTACCACCCCTTACATCAAGGGGCCGGTGAAGTTCCAATGGACGTTTCCGGTTCTGGTGTATTAGTCGGTTTCCCTTATAAGCAAAAATGATGATGGCTCCTCCTTGTACAAAAGATTCCGGAGGTAAAATACCCATCCATTCGGATCGCCGGGAGAAGGGTGTACAGGGGGCGCCAGCATCAAGATTGACATATCCTTCTCGAATATATGTGGCCTAAATTCTGACCTGAACTCCGTTCATCACTTCCTCCAGGCTAATAGGCCCCAACTCCTCTTCCCCACCGAAACTCAAATCAGTGCCAAAACAGCCACTAATCACCTTAATTTTCCGGGATATGAACTCCTTACTTCCTTTAGATTGCATGCAGGCGTGTGCGCGTACGTCCGTAGCAATCTACCCTGCACCAGACTCCCCAATTTAGAAGCTGGAAGAAAATACATACTATGGATAAAACTCTCTCTCAGTGCTGCAACTAAATTCATCTGTTGCATTTACCGGTCACCTTCTGACAACAAGTTTGTCCAGCTCTTTGACTACCTTTCTGAAAAAACCGACCATCTGATTTCTGAATATCCTTCCTCCGAGGTCACTATTCTTGGTGACTTCAATGTCCATAATAAGGAGCGACGATCCTCAAAAACCGATCCACAAGGAAGAGCAGCGGAGGCCTTTGCAGTCAGCAATTCTTTAGCCAATATGGTTAAGCAACCTACTTACTTTCCTCGCATCCCAACACACAGCTCAAATCCCTTAAATCTCCTTCTTGCTACAAATCCTAACTGCTATAAGATATCAGTCACCGCCCCCTTTGGTCGCTCAGACCACGGCATGGTCACTGCCTCCCTGTGCAATGCAACAGGAGGTCACATAGTCATCACACCCACGTATCGTTTGGCACTACAACTCCGCGAACTGGGACGCAATGCGAGATTACTTATCCTCATTTTCATGGGCGTCTGTCTGTTTCTCTCATCCTGACCCCTCTGATATCTCACAAAACGTCACCGAAATTATCCAAGCTGGCATGGAATTATTTATTCCACGTACACAGAAAACCTCTTCAGCCACTCAAAAGTCCTGATTCTCTACATCCTGTGACAAGGCCAGACTTGAAAAGGTCAAAGCTCACAAGACGCTTCTACACAATCTCAGTCAAGAAAACCGTCAAGCATTTAACGACGCAAGAAACCGGTATGTCCGCATTCTTTCTGAGGCAAAAAACTCGTTTAATAACCACATCAAAAACAAAGTCCTCTTAAGCTCCAACGGCAGCAAACCCTTCTGGGCTCTTGCTAAATCTATTGGGAATAATTTCTGCAAGAGCACGTTCCCACCTCTTGTCTCAGGGAATGAAATTGTTTCTACCGCCCTGGGCAAGGCTGAACTTTTTGCCTCGCTGTTCGCTAGAAATTCTACTCTTAACCCACCTCCAAATGTTTAACCACCAACAGTCGCCAATGTCGCGCATAAAATGACGGATATCATTTTCAAAACTAAAAAGGTACGAAAGATGCTCTCTTCTCTTATTACCAGAAAAGCCTCTGGCCATGAGGAGATCCCAGCAATTGTTCTCAAAAAAAGCACACCAGAACTTGCTCCTGTCCTGACTCGTCTGTTTGAGACATCTTACAATAGAGGCATATTCCCTAGTAACTGGAAAACTGCTCGAGTACAACCCGTCCCCAAGAAAGGATAAAAAGCGCTTCCTAGCAACTACAGGCCTCTTTCTCTCCTTTCAGTCATCTCTAAAGTGATGGAAAAGTATATAAACACCGAATTACTAAAATTTCTTGAAAAACACAGTTTAATCCACGACAGGCAGTTTGGATTCCGTCAGCGCAGATCAACTGCCGACCTCCTTTCCTTTGTCATCCATTCTTGGAACAAGTCTATGAATCCCAGATTGTCGCTCTAGACACATCCAAAGCATTCGACCAGGTCTGGCACGCAGCGCTGCTTAATAAACTTCCGGCCAATGGCCTACCACCAAAACTCTGTACCTGGACAGCAAATTTCCTCTCCAACCGGAGCATTTCTGTTGTCGTGTATGGAAGTTAATTGCACTTGTTGATATTAAATCCATACGTAAACATTTAATATACTTTATTATTTCACTAACTGAATAAACTATATGATACATTTCACTATAAAACAATCACAATAGTACATAACAGATAACTGACTGAGCGTGGAGAGACGTATCTTCACTGTGTCGGTTGGTAGCGAGGAGAGAGAGAGAGAGAGAGAGGTCGCCTGGTGTATCTTATATGCGTAGTTCTTGACAGCTTGCTGTCGAATAACGTAACGCAACGTTTAGCTGTCAAGAGAAACATAGAGTAGTGTTGACGAAAACACTGCGGTCGGAACCACCGCCACATCGTGGATGGCCATTCCTCTAAACTGTATCCAATTAATGCAGGAGTTCCTCAAGGTTCGGCTTTAGCCCCTGCTTTGTTTCTTCTCCACATCAATAACCTCCTCTCTAGCACATCCAACCCAGTTCACAGTTACGCCGACGACAGCACTCTCCACTCAAATATACAATATTCCAAGCCTGTCTCTTTAGCTTAATTAGATGAGGATCGCAGACTCATGGAGGGTTATGTCTCAGTGGATCTCCAAAAAATATTAGACTGGGGAAGTAGAAATCTTGTACAATTCAACCCCACCAAATCACAGTCTTGCTTTCTTTCTCATAAGATATACACCAGCCCTAAACCCATCACAATGAACAACCAAGTTATTCAAAGTAATGGGTCCTTTTCACTTGTTGGCATTTCTGTGGATCGAAATCTGAATTGGCATGAACATGTCGCATCAATTTCAGAAGCGGCTGCTAAGAAATTAGGTTCCCTCTTCCGGGCTCGCAAATACTTTTCACCAACTAATCTCTACACTTTATATACTTCACAAATAAGACCAAACCTCGAATACTGCTCCCACATCTGGGGTGCTGCTGCCGCTTCTACTCTCGCTATCCTGGCCTCCATTCAGGAGAGAGCTATACGTCTCATCGGTGACCCTACCCTCACCCAAAGGCTGCCATCCATTACCCACCGACCCGCCGTTGGTGACCTCTCTTTCTTTTATAGAGATCTGCACGGGCGCTGCTCAGAGGAGCTGTCTTCCATAGTTCCTCCACCTGCTGCCCCCAACAGATCTACCAGGGGAACAGAGCGAATGCGCCGTTTTACTGTCCAGGTCACCAGACATAGAACATTTTGTTATGCCCGCTCTTTTGTCCCGAGGACTTCCAAGTTGTGGAATTCCTTGCCGGCACATGTTTTTCCTTCTCCCCCAAACCTTCAAGTCCAGAATTAACAAGTTGCCTCTTTCCTCCTTGTCGACACCCACGGTACGATAGTATTTAGGCTGTAAGCCCTCGTGGTGTGTTGTTGAAATAAAATAAAAATAAAATAATATTTTCTTTGATTGGAAGACATCTAGTTTAATGCAATGATATTGACCAACTGGGAATATCAAAAATTTAATGAAAGTGGATACTTACTTTTTCCGGGTTCATTTTGACCAAAAGCTCAAATTCTTAGACTTTTAGTACAAAATTCTGACACTTAAGAAATATAACGGTATTAGTTCGATCTGGCTAGATGGGTTAGTAGGTTTGTCGTAGTTTCATGCCCTGCTTTAGAAATAAATCAGGGCCTAATATTTCCTGTTTTATATTTATTATTTATCAGTTCAATTCGAAGGAAGGAAAAAAATATATAAATATTTTACTCAAAAAATAGAATATGAATTTCTGTATATAAAGAAAAATATGAAGTGATGTTTTTCAATTTTTGTGGGCAGCACTTCTAAAATAGTTAATGTTAACTTACAAATTATTTAATCACAGAAATTACGGCAACTAATTTAAGTTTTTTCTACTACATCATACATTAAGTGGAAACATTGTTAAATTATTACTATCTAATTCTATTTCAGCAATGTCATTTCAAAAGCAAAATTTAATTATGAGTGGTTTCTAACTGGCCTTTACTTGATTCCTTTTATCAAAATTTTTCGACAGGTGAGAAGAATATTAGGAAATTAATTCAGTTCAAGAGATAGACTCACTTGTTTCCTGCCGCTTAATTACCCATTTATTATCAAAATTGAAGTTCGAAATTGAATATCCAGAAATTATATTTTTATCTGGACTTAATATAGACGATTTCGCTTTTGGTATTGAATTGTTAGAAAAAATTAAAATGCTTTGGAGGAAATTGTTTCTAAAAAGCAGCTACTTTAATTTAACAGAAATAAGTTTAAACAGGTGCAATGATATGCTAAAGAAGTAAAATAAGTTGCGGCACTATTACAAAACTTATGAAAACTCGCCAGGCACTGTAACGCACTGACCGCGTCCGGAACTTTTAACACGTCCTTTTTAAAAATTAAATAAAAAACTATTACATTTGAAAATAAATCGTCACCATTCAGTATTTTCTGCGCTAGGACTTTCACACAAATATTAACGAGTTCATTTTTCCACCACAAAAAGAACTTAACTTCCTAAAATTCGGAGCCATACAAATCCCATATATTTAGAACGTTCAATGTAATTTCCTTCGATTGATATAAATGGGTGTACATTTCCTATTATAGGAAACAATAAACCTTAACCGGCAGGGCTGTTTTCAATGTCAACAAAAACATATACTATTTAACAAAGATTATGCATACTGTAATGTTTGGTGAAGATTATTTTGTAATTTGCATTTTCTGGTTCAAGATCACACGCTGCCTTTCCTTTATTTCTTACAGTCTTTTTTCATTCAAGCAAACTAACGAATAAACAAGAAACAAAAGAAGTAAATTATGACAATAACGTGCGTATTAGTATTAGCTAGTGATTAGTGTGGTGCATGTACATTATTGTTGGTAATATTCCAAAGTGTTAATGTATTCATAGACAAACATATAATAGCAAATTATTGTTCTTATACAGGTGACTTTTAATCTCCTGTGTGGGATATAATTAATTCATCAGTTACCATCCAAAGCCCGAATTATAGTTATTTATTGTATAGGTGATTTATCAGGCATATAAGATACGAAAGAGAAGTTAATTACGAGAATGCAGCTCGAGTTATTTAACCTTTCATCAGTGTCTTCTTTGTTAATAAGACACGAATGCAATACAACAATATATCCACAACCGACAAAAAGACAACAAAAGGATTAACTTAGATAAACAAACAATAATTGATTTACACTATTTTAGATTGTATGTATAGCTGCAGTTTCGCTGAAGTTGTCCGCTTTGTCAAATACAGAATGAAAGTAAGATTTTAAAATTACAAATATCTACTCCGTGTTAAATGAACATTTCTAAGAATTGACACGTTTCTGTCTTCCCAGGTAAACGGTATTGTGGCGAACTTTTTTAAAATATGGATTATATCCATTATTAACCCCTATTTGTTTTATAAAATTAAGTTGTTTTTGAAAATTTTCATTGGAAAAACAACTTAATTTAATAAAACAAATAGCGGTTAATAATGGCTATAATCCAAATTTAATCAATAATAACAGATGCCCCATTATATTTTGACCCTGTATAAACTTATATAAGTTTTGAAATAATGGATCTAAAGAAATGCGGTTTTCGCCAGTCTCCTTCTTATTTTTATAAGTTTGTTTCTGAGTATCTGTCTTTTTGTACTCACTTCTACTTTAACCGGAAATGACAAAACGTATTTTCAAGGATAGGGCAACTTTGTAATATAAATGGAACACCCGGTATGTTTATCCACAGTTTAAAAGCCCAATCCTTTCCCTTTCCAAAAATGCCATACTTGTTACAGTTATTATACAGAGTGATGATTTTACAAGCCTTTGAAATAAATATTGCGTTTTATCTGAAATCTACGAAAATTTACTAAGGATGAAAAAATTCTAACAGTTTTTTCATCCTCTGATGATGCTAACGTTGTTAGCGAAACGATCGTTAGGTCTTTGAAAAGATGTGTTGTGGTAATGTGGGTTCTCCAAGTGTACTTATCAGTGCTCATCACAGGTTCCAGTCTTCACATAGGGAGTAGGTATTTGGAATTTTAAAATCTTACTTTTACTCTGTATTTGACAAAGCTGAGAACTTCAGCGAAACTGCAGTTATATATAAACTATAAAATAGTATAAATCAATTTCTTTGTTCATCTAAGTTGACAATGAGTTTACATGAAGTATCTGCGTCCACAATATTACAACAAAAGGACTGATACTGAAATAAAATATATAATTAAAAATCATTCATGTAAGTACAGTGATCAACCTGATATCTGAATTGAGTAGTCATGGACGCTGGTGGCTATAGGGTTTTTTTGGTTTATGCCAATACCTTGATTGTTTATTGACCTCATTTTGTGTATATAGGTACATAATTTAGTGACACTGACAACACCTCATATAAATCCATCAAATGGGCTCTACAAGAAAGGGAAGCGCAATTGTAAGATGAACTGAGTCAATGCTAAAAAACCGTGTTATCGCAGCTATTACAAATGAAACCAAAGCAACAGTGACGACCGCAAAAGGTTGTCCTCGGGGAGGGGTGCTATCACCTATGCTGTGGTCGCTTGTTGTTGATAAACTTATGACTACGTTGAGCGGAGCAGGATTCATAGTCCAAGGATACGCAGATGATATTATGATGGTGTAATATCCAGTGTAATGCAAGCAGCCAAACATATAGTAAAGAACTGCTGTAAGACAGGGGGGGACGCCCTCGTGGCGCAGGTGGCTAGGTGCTAGATTGCTAAGCGAGAGGTCCCGGGTTCGATTCCCGGGCGAGCCAATTTGACTGTCTGGAAAATTAAAAAAATATATATTGAATGATGGGAAAGAATGTGCTAATGGCCTGAGATACCGCAGCCAATAATATTAAATTAAAAAAATAAAAAAATATAAAAAAGCCAGGGGGGCTTAATGTCAATCATCAAAAGACAGTTCTAACGAAAAGAAGGAAATTAAATTTAAAAGCTCCCACTCTGAATAGACAATTTGCATGGATTTTCCATTAAATGAATTTAACATTTACCTGATAGTTTTTCATACATAGAATATTATTACATGCATGAAAATACCTAACATATATAGTGGACAGAAAATGATTTTTTAAATGAAAAAATTTCGAATCATTATCATGTGACCGCGAACGTTCTACTATTGCTCGTGACGTAGTTGGATAGTAAATAAATATCGTGTTTACATTTTTCTATGGTACGATTTTTAAAATATATATTTCAATAACACACCACGAGGGCTTACAGCCTAAATACTATCGTACCGTGGGTTTCGACAAGGAGGAAAAAGGCAACTGGTTAATTCTGGACTTGAAGGTTTGAGGGTTCGGAGGAGAAGGAAAAACATGTGCCGGCAAGGAATTCCACAACTTGGAAGTCCTCGGGATAAAAAAGCGGGCATAACAAGATGTTCTATGTCTGATAACCTGGACAGTAAAAGGGTGCATTCGCTCTGTTCCCCTGGTAGATCTGTTGGGGCCAGCAGGTGGAGGAACTATGGAAGAAAGCTCCTCTGAGCAGTGCCCGTGCAGATATCTATAAAAGAGTGAGACAGAGAGAGGTCACCAACGGCACGTCGGTGGGCAAGGGATCGCAGCCTTTGGGTGAGGGTAGGGTCACCAATGAAACGTATGGCTCTCTTCTGAATGAAGTCCAGGATAGCGAGTGTAGAAGCGGCAGCGGCACCCCAGATGTGGGAGCAGTATTCGAGGTTTGGCCTTATTTGTGAAGTATATAAGGTATAGAGATTAGCTGGTGAAAAGTATTTGCGAGCCCGGAAGAGAAGACCTAATTTCTTAGCATCCGCTTCTGCGGTTGATGTGACATGTTGGTGCCAATTGAGATTTCGATCCACAGAAATGCCAACAAGTAAAAAGGACTCATTACTTTGAATAACTTGGTTGTTCATTGTAATGGGTCTAGGGCTGGTGTATCTCTTATGAGATAGAAAGCAAGAGTGAGATTTGGTGGCGTTCAATTGTACAAGATTTCTACTTCTCCAGTCTAATATTTTTTGGAGATCCACAGAGACAGAATACTCCATAAGTTTGCGATCCTCATCTAATTGGGCTAAAGAGACAGGCTTAGAATATTGTATATTTGAGTGGAGGGTGCTGTCATCCGCGTAACTGTGAACTGGGTTGGATGTGCTAGAGAGAAGGTCATTGATGTGGAGAAGAAACAAAGTAGGGGCTAAAGCTGAACCTTGAGAGACTCCTGCATTAATTGGATACAGTTTAGAGGAATGGCCATCCACGGCAACAGAAATGCTCCGGTTGGAGAGGAAATTTGCTGTCCAGGTACATAATTTTGGTGGTAGGCCATAGGCCGGAAGTTTATGAAGCAGCGCTGTCTGCCAGATTTAGAGAACCAGAGCTTTGGAGTGGCTGAAGAGGTTTTCTGTGTACGTGGAATAAATAATTCCATGCCAGCTTGGATAATTTCGGTGACGTTTTGTGAGATATCAGAGGGGTCAAGATGAGAGAAACAGAGAGACGCCCATGGAAATTAGGAAAAGTAATCCCGCATTTCGTCCCAGTTCGCGGAGTTGTAGTGCCAAACGATACGTGGGTGTGATGACTGTGTGACCTCGGGTTGCATTGCGCAGGAAGCAGTGACCATGCCGTGGTCCGAGCGACGAAGGGGGGCGGTGACTGATGTCTTATAGCATTCAGGTTTTTTTCAGGTTCTCTTTTCTCAGGCGTTAAAAGTACCTCAACTTTGATTCTCACATGTTTTTTATTTATTTACTCACTCGTTTTATCCATCCTTGTCCCAGTTTGATCCGAGATACCCCAAGAAAATGGTCAGATCCAAATTCAGCACCTGACATACTCTAGTATATTTCACCAATGTGTGCAATCGCATACTCATACACAACATAGTTTATTATATTTTTTACATCATTTCTTTGCCATGTATACTTGTGGGTAGTTGTGTTTAAACCACGTATTTGATACGAACAGGTCTTTTCCAGACATATATTAATCAAATAGTCCCACCACTTTATCGGTTTTGTTTCCCTTTACTCCTACCCACCCATTCGTATGTCCGGTAACAGTTATTATTTCGCCTGGTTCACACATGTCTAGTACTTCATTTATATATTTTCAAAAGCTTTCCCACTCTCGCTCAGTGTCGCCGTTTGTGGGTGCATAGCAGGCAACCAAAAACACTCTACGCATACTCGTTTTCATCCGTATCCATATTAGTTTTGGGGAAACACATTCATAATTTCTTATGCATGACATAGCGCTTTCATTTAGCATTATATCCACTCCCTGACTGTCACGAGCATTTTATTCAACACCCGCCCATATGCATCGGTACTCACCCAATAGTCCATCATTTCCCCCCTTTCGTTTGATCTCACTCATGCACAATATATAAACCTTGTATGCATTCATCTCTTGCAAAATGTTATATTCTTTACCTCCCACCCTGTACATTTCGCATCGCAATTTTCCAAGTCATTGCCAGGTCATCATCACGTGATAGGCCTAGTCTATTTAGCGTTCGTCACCAGTCATGACTTTGGCCACGTCACAGATACCCAGACAGCACAGACGCATTCTGAGAATATACCAGGAATGTTTCGAAAGAATATTCAAACATCCCCAGAACATTCTCACAAGGTACAATATATATTCATAGAACATTCTATGAACATGAGAATTGGACAGATTCTGTCATACTAATAAGGTTCTTAGAATGTTATATATAATATTCGTAGGAGCTCCCAGTATCTTCTCAAAATGTTCCACGAACATTCAATGAATCTTCTCAAAATGTTCATACATATACTCATAGGGACATTGACTTTTTTTTAAAGATATACAGGGTGTTTTGCATAAGAAACGACACAGAGCAAGGGCATGTAGGGCAACCTAAAATATGGTGATTTAATCCAACTTACCCCTATACTGAGGTGCATCCCTGAAAAGTTATAGGCCTTCAACGTGGGGTTTTAAAGTTCGAAAAAAAATCAATCTTTCAGTAACACTTCAAGTTAGAAAAACCAAATTTGGTGCACGTTTTGGGTGTACCAAGAGCATTAATCGTTGGTGAGTAGAGTTGAATTGAAGCATTTCAAAGGGTTGAATAGTGGTGATGCACCCATAAAATGTGACAGAATTTTTTACCCTATTGGCGGATCTAAAAAATTATTATTTTATTTTATGGGGAAGTAAATTATAACACTTTTTTACTCTTGTTATTTTTCAAAAAACTTGTCGTTTTCAAGAAAAACCCGAATAACTAAAGACACATATATTATCAATGTTACTTAAAATCATCAAAAATTCAATAGATGCCTGTTAAATTATCATGTTGAAGAATTTCTATAACTACTCCGTAGCAATCTTTTTGTTTCTGTTGTTTGAGTTGTCTGTTTTCTAATAAATTATACTTATTCACACTTTTTTTCTGATTGTCAAATTTGACCTATACATAAGTTTATTGGCAAATAGTTAATTTTCAATGATTTTCAGTAGGATTGATAGAATATGTTTCTTTACTTATTCGTGTTTTTCTTGAAAACAAGAAAGTTTTTTGAAAATAACAGGTGTAACAAAGTTTTAGAGTTAAATTTCTCATAAAATTAAATATTTTCTTAAATCCACCAACCTGTTAAAAAATTATGACACTTTAAGGGTGCATCGCTCCTAATCAACCCTTTCAAATGCCTTAATTGAACTCTACTAACTACTGATTAATGCTCTTGGTACACTCGAAACAGGTTAAAAATTTGGTTTTTCTAAGTTAAAGTATTACAGAGATATTGATTTTTTGAAATTTGAAACCCCACTTTGAAGGCCTATAACTTCTCAGGGGTGCAACTTAATATAGGGGTAAGTTGCATTAAATCACCATATTTTACTTTTACCTACATGTTCCTGCCCTATGTCGGTTCTTATGCGAAACACCCTGTATACATTTTTTGAATGATACAGAAATTAAGAAAATGCAAAGATATCAAATATTGGATTTATCTTCAAAATTTACTGATTTCCACCATTTAACTGGCCTTTTATATATTTTCGTATAAGCAAGCCCAACAGGCTGGAATTTGAACTTCAATCACTCACCCTTCTGTAGGTTACCATATTGTTCCAGTTGCACACACTCCTGTAAACTCAAGTTTAGATAGGTAATAAGTCAACAATTCGAGTATCGCACATTTATTCAGATTAAGTGTCTACTTATAACAAATACAAAGAAATGTCTGAATAACATATTAATAAAACAATTAAAATTTCAATAATATAAAAATCAAATAAATAAAGATACAGTTCTTGGAGTTGCCAGAAAATTTAATAGCCAAATACAAAGTTTCCGAGATGAATAATCGCGGTTACCACATTAAAGTAACTTGAAATTTGGCTAGGCTATTGATCCTACAGGCTTTCAGTGTGGCATTAAAGGAATTACATTACATAATAGTACTTACACCTTTATAGAATACAACTAAATTGGACAGAACATGCCACAAAATCACACCCACTTGCACTTACACAAAACTGCAACTGAAAGTCATCAATCATCCCTCGTATGGTTGCTTTCTGCTTTGCTCCGGGGACTTGATTTCTACTTCTAAAGCTATTTCCATATCCCGATGTTTGTCACCAACAGCTTGGATATTCTGGTTGTAAAGGCATACTTTGGCAAAGTGATTCCGTATCTGATAAACTGCAAGTTTTATTGTACATTCATCTTCCCATCATATATTCAGGTACATATTTTCTGCACTTTATAGTGATACTTCTCACATCATTAACTTCTTCCACAGGAGTAAAAAGCCCGAGATGTTGCTTAGACAATTCTATAGATTTGCAGTATTCTTGCACTTTTCCAGTCCATGAGTCCATCCACATAAAACGGTGGTGGTGGTTTATATTGCATGACTTAGGTACTATTTAACATAACACAATTTTTTAATTATATTTTATACAATGTAGGTGTAGCTAATTCGTAAGATGATCAAGTCTCAAGCAAAATTGGCGAAGGTCAGTCTCAATTACAAGAGATACTTTAAAACTTGTTTGTTTACTGAGTGCGTTTTACTTTTGGATAACCTGTCACCATGTTCTGGCTGCTTCCGTACTTTAAATCTATGTTTGCAATTACACACTGTTCACCACACATTATTATTTTTAATAAATTATGATAGAATATAACCTTATACAACATTGAAAACAGACCGTTCAGGTTGACATTAATTTTTATTTGCGTATAGCGGCCATCTTGCCATTTGCCATCTTGAATTCCCAGCGGTATGGACATGCGCTCTATGCCTAAAGAAGGGATTGCCTAAATATTCAATTTTCAGATGTGTTTACCATAGACAAGTAACAGAATCAAACATGCAAAATAGTTACTATTATAATTCTCACCACTATACCGTAATCTTCATATATCTTTTTCATTAAATTTTAAAGTTATATAATATTATAAGGACATCTCAAGCACATTCTGAGCGAATATTCGGAATCATAATATATCCAAATATTCTCAGTATATTGATGAAGAATTTTCTTGGAATGTGATTGAATGAATGTACTCAGAATATTCAAGATTGAAGTTTGAAATTCCACAAATGTTATTAGAACATTCCGAAACAAATATTATGAAAAAAGAATGTTCTCACATTGTGAGAACATTCTGAGAATATCTTGTGCTGTATGGGTATCAAAGCAAATCGAAATTCGATTTCTCACGTTAACACCCTGTATCTTGTTCACTTTTGACTTTTGGACTAAGCTAAGTTTGACTGGATCGTAACATTTTGATGCCAAGAATCTAATGCTGCTATGTGTACCATTACTTTTGGAACAGCCTGTATATATTTTCTATTAACTATTCAAATAAAGGCACAAGAGAAGAATCGAGATTATTTGGCCTAGGTTGTACATATGCACCAGACTACAAAGACGTGACATTTACCTATACGGTAGTTTTTTATCTCCAAACTGTTATGAAATTAGGCCAAATGTGCATATTATGTTGCATCGACCCTGAATGCACATAAGTCCTTAGACATTGAATAATTGTAGGCGTGAGTATTCTTCTACAAAAATGGTCAAGGTAATCTCTCCCCTTCCTAGATACACTGAAAACAATGCAAAACATTATTATATAAAAACTACGCTAATCAATATTACACTAATCATCGCACTGTTTCTCATCATTAGACACATTTAAATTTATAATAATAATAGTAATAATGACAAGTATGTATGTCAAGTTGTTTATAACAATATTTGTGGTTGTTGTGTGTGAGTTAAATGGATTGTATGGAGGTGTTTTGCAGGTAGGATTCTGTGTTGATAGTTTAATATTTTTGTTAACGTGTATATTCCCAGGATCGGATCAAGAAAAGGGATACTGCAGGAAGGGGAGGCTGTAATTGCGGTGAGTACCTATATTTTATAAATTTTTGCGAATTTTCGTAAAAAACCTTCTTATATGTGATAAAATCACCATTTTTAGACTTTTTTTTAAGAACGATCATATTTTCAAAAGTCAGTTTCAATGTTTATATATTTATAATATACAGGGTGGTGATAAAGTTTGGAATAATAGGAGAATATCTGTATACAGGTTAAATTAAAAGAAACACGCCTGCACACGTTAATTTTTATTTTTAATTCTGCATTTGTTTTAACTAATAGTAGTATATACAGGTTGTTGCATAATTCACGCTCGGACAATTCGATTTTAGTGAATTTTCTTTAAAAAATTCACCAATGTGGAGATCGCGAATGAATTTTGAAAAAATTTCTTCAAATGAGCGCGCACTCGGCAATCATAGAACCCATATCGGGGGTCAGTTTCAGTTTTTATTCATACATATATATATATATATATATATATATATATATATATATATATATATATATATATATATATATATATATATATATATATATATTTATATTATATGTGATTCTTTATAATGTCGCCCCCCTTTAACTTTGTTATTTTAAGTGTCCCAAAAAAATTGAAAGTGTGGTTATGTAGGTGCTAAAAATACTTTTTTCTACGTATAAAAAAATTTGAAAAATGATCAGTATACAGGGAAAACCAAAATGTTCATATTTTTTTCAATGGATCACCCTATATATGAATTTATTTTCGATTTTCGTAAAATTCTAAGCATAATTTATATAACATACCGTATACTTAAAATGAATAGTTTTTGAAATATTCGCATTTGAAACGTTATCATCACAAATTTTATTAAACCAAAACAACTGTTACAAATAAAGAAATCTAACAATAAATAATATTAAAAAAAACAGTTTGTAATTTAATATAAAGATGCTCTACCGGGCCTCCATTTTCTTAAACACATTGTACGAGGGTTCTTCGCATTTTCTCTGATGAATCTGTTATGAATGCTGGGTTATTTTCATTTAAATTAATAATTTCATTCCGTATCCAATCTTTAAGATGATCGAGGTTTTTAATTTGGTGGTCGTATACACGGTTTTTTATATAAGTCCAAAGAAACGCATCCATAGGTGTCAAATCGGGTCTGTTTGCAAGCCATTTAATTGGCGCATTTCTTCCGATCCCTTCAGGAAACCTTTCATTTAGGTAATTAAGCACAGCACGAATGTTGTGAGGGGGTGCTCCATCCTGTTGAATAATTATATTTTGGAATATATTTAAAGGCAAATCGTCTAAACATTCTTCGAACTCGTTTTCCAAGAAATCTAAATAGCGGCCTCCATTTAAAACCGCACCAAAAAAATATGGACCGATAACTCGATCGCTCAGGATACAACACCACACATTCACGGATTGTCGCCCTTGGAACCTAAATTCCCTATAAGAATGTGGATTCTCTCTTGCCCATTGTCTGGTATTTTTTCGGTTAAATAGGCCACTAGTAGAAAAGGTAGACTCGTCAGTCCATAGAACTGTTTTCAAAAAATTGTTATTTATGTTTATACTGTCTAGAATCAGTTGACAAAATGCGACCCGATCATCTTTTTGCATTTGGGTAAGCTTTGTAGTGGGTTAAATCTTATATGGCTTTAGATTCCATTTTCTTAACGTTCTTTGGACTTCTGTAAGAAGTTCGCTGAATATTTTCTTGTGTTGCTCGTAATGTCTTTGAAATGTTTCTTATGGAATTGTTTGGATTCTCTTCTATAGCAAGTAAAATATTCAATTTTGCATTTTCATCTACGTTCACAGCAGTTCTTTTTCTCCTTTGTAAATTTGACGTTTCTTGAAACTCCCTATATATATATATAGATGTGAACGTTTTTCGAGTTGGGACATGCATACCGGGATTAACTTCTATCATATTTCTAATGGCAGTGCGACAATTTAAATTATTTTTAATATAATAACTTAAAATAACTCTTCTTTCTCTGTCTGAGTCCGGCATTTTTATTTACTAAACAATACAACTACAACAATATTGACAGAATGTCTCTGTCAGTTATTTGTTTTCAATTAAAACCGTGGTATCCTAGGACTTCTTGATTTGTAACAGTTGTTTAATAAAATATTTGATGATAACGTTTCAAATACGAATATTTCAAAAACCATTCATTTTAAGTATACGGTATGTTATATAAATTATGCTTATAATTTTACGAGGAATCGAAAATAAATTCATATATAGGGTGATCCATTGAAAAAAAAATGAACTTTTTGGTTTTTCCTGTATACTGATCATTTTTCAATTTTTTTATACGTAGAAAAAAAGTATTTTTAGCACCTACATAAACATACTTTCAATTTTTTTGGGACATTTAAAATAACAAAGTTAAAGGGTATGTATATGTATCACACCGATAACCAAAAAATAACAGGCCGATTTTGATCCAATTTGGTGAGATCCTGCCTTTTGCAAGTGGCTTGAATAAGTTTGTTATCCAGGAAAATCGCCCGAGGTTTTCCCAGAAAATTTTGTGTTTTCTTTCGGAAAATTTTCATATCTCAAGAAATAACAAAGTAAGGGCATACAGACTTGGAAAATACTTCTCTAGCTTCACTGTTGGTTTTTAGTGGTGAAGGACGTAGCCAGCGCGTGAGCTAACTGGAGCAAGTGGCCCTTCGAATTCTGGAAGTTCTAGGATGTTCTTCAATGCTTCTGTGACTATAGTTTCGCTGCTTGACAGCATTTTCAGACAGATTAAAATTGAATCAGTACGAAATCATGACAACTACAAATAAATATCTGTTGCTAGGTTATGATATGATGTTTTGATCAAAAAATTTTATCAAATTGAAAATAAAATGAAACAACAGATATTTATTTGTAGTTGTCATGATTTCGTACTGATTCAATTTTAATCTGTCTGAAAATGCTGTCAAGCAGCGAAACTATAGTCACAGAAGCATTGAAGAACATCCTAGAACTTCCAGAATTCGAAGGGCCACTTGCTCCAGTTAGCTCACGCGCTGGCTACGTCCTTCACCACTAAAAACCAACAGTGAAGCTAGAGAAGTATTCTCCAAGTCTGTATGCAGTATGGACAAGTTTCACCAAGTAAGGGCAACAACAATCAATGAAAGGAAAGTAAGGGCATCCAAATTTGGTTTGCGTGTTGGCGTTATAAAAGGTGAACCATGTACCAAAATTTAGGTCTCTAACTTAAAATTCAAAAAGTTATAGGCATTTATTTAAAAAAATGGGATTTTCCTCAAAACGTCAAAGTCGCGATTTGAAACCTTAAAATTGGCAACATCTAGGCGAAGAACCTGAAACGCATACGGTTTATGTAAAGAAAATGTCGCAAGGAGAGTGTTCCACAAACTCCTCAGTTTCAGCTTCAACCGTTATTCATTTTACTGAAATATTTCCAGAAAATTCATTTCAAATAGACCCCTTCTATGGTAGTTTTAGTTAAGTTTATGCTTTAACTATAATCTTTGGCTAATTTTTGTGCAAAACATTCGTTAGTGAGGAGGCCGCGACTTCTGAATTTTAAAAAGATTTCATCACATGAGTGCAAACTACGCCCCTCGAATCCTTATCCGAGTTTAGTTTCAGTTTTTAGTGAATTTTTAAAAAAAATTCACTAATAGCCTTTCTTATATATATATATATATATATATATATATATATATATATATATATATATATATATATATATATAAAAGTCTGTGGCTAGTGGAACTTGCCTTCCAAAGCTTTTGCCTAACGCACTCACACACACACACACTACAAATAATTAATACAAGTAGTATATAACACTATATACATTAGTTTAGAGCACCAATAAATTCCTTCACCTTGGTTTTTGTTTTATAACATCCACTAGTGCCTACTGTCATCTTGTTAGTGGGAGTATCTTAATAACATTAGGTAAAAAACTGAGGAATTTGATTCCCAAGTAATCAAACATCTGCTTTGTTTTCTCTTTTTTGTGGAACTGCATTTTTAATTCATGCCTGCACCTGGTATGTTGCGAGCTTCATCATTCACTGGATATTTTGAATACATATACTGAAGAGGAATATAGCTGGAAGGGTACCTAAGCATCCCATTGGCCTCGAACACATCAGGGCAGCTTTTTCTTGGACCTACGGACACAATGTCCTTATTGCTCTTTTTTGCATGATAAACACATGTTCCGCTGCTGACGAGTTAACCCATATGAATGGTCCATAGGATAGGATACTGCGACAATGTGCAAAAAAGCAATCCCGGCAACTTTATGGGTACTGTACTGTTCCTTATAATGTCGATTGCTCTGGATAAGCCTCATTCTTCCATAGGTCAATCATATTAAATGTTTTAAAATTAATTGGTCTGACCAGGTAAGACATCTCCAGGCTGCTTCTAAGGACATAACAAAATTCGTATTTAGCAATTAGGTTTTCTTTTTCATTGAGTATATTTCATAAAAAGAAACAAAAATATATATATGCAGCCATCCAAAAATTCACCAATAGCGATATACCAAAATTTAATTATGCTACAGATGTGACTAATTATATTGAATTCACACATGTATTTAGTAGCTGTTTTAGGGATTCGTACCTGACATTTTGTCGATATACTCCATGTTTCATTATCGACACTCCAGACAACGAATTACTTAATTACCCAAAATTCAAACAATTCAGGCTGTTAAGATTGTTTAATCTTTAAAACTTCCAGAAAAATAAATAGACATAGATCAAATAACAGCTTATGATATCATAAATATAAACAACAATCCGCCATTAATCATTATTGCCGGACGCATTGTCAGAGTCAGTTCGCTGTTGGCGTTGGTGTTGCTATGTTGCTATTGGACGACGATGAGATACGATCGAACATACACGAAAACCTAAACGGAGGGAATTTAAATAATTGTTTACAAATTAAAACAAACTTTCAGAAACAATACGATTGTAACTTTACGTGAGCTTACAAATGGAGAAAAACAACAAGCTGGTAAAGGAGATATTATATTTGAAAGTTATGTTAAAGTTTGATTTGTAAGTTTGCATAGGTTTTTTGGCTGCAAACATTTAAAAATGTTGCAAACTTAACTTGCTTAATGCTAAATTATCTAACGTTGCGGTAAGCATTTGTAAGTTACCATGGTTAGTGGGATATATATATATATATATATATATATATATATATATATATATATATATATATATATCCATAGCCCATTTCTTCCCTAATATGACAACATACTACCTGGTTCCGCACCGAGATGGTGACCCTGTCGTACATCTCACAATGTTCTAGGAGGCTGGCTACCATACCCCTATTACTTTATAGGTGTGTTCTCGCTGAAATTAGTATACCGTACTGACGAGCTCTAATTAGAGGGAAACCGGTCTGCGGTTCTTATTATGGTGAGAATACATCTGGCCTTACTACGTCCTATTTAAAAATTTGGTGGTTGCAGCTGTCACTCGAAGAAGTTTAAATGTACTGGTCAAGTTTTCACGTTGCAGGATGTAATTTTTCAATCTATAATTCACGGGTTTTGTAGATTTTTATAAATATACACAATAATTGAGATACTTAATTAATTTGTTTGCCTGTTTAACAACGTATATATGCCTTCAATATAATTATAAAAAATCCAACATTTTATTTTTAGAATGTGGCATCGGTAATCGTCAGATGCGTGTGGTTGGCGGCAACATCACGAAGATTCACGAGTTCCCTTGGTTAGCAGGAATAAGTGTGGGTGGTGAGTTCATCTGTGGTGCAAGTCTTATCACCAGGAGACATATCCTAACTGCAGCACATTGTGTCAACGGGTAAGTTATAACAGAAAACACACACAAAATGTATGTTAAGTATCACAATCACAGTCTAAAGGTCATTGCCTTCTCTCTTCAGGTGTTCCAGAAGTTTTCTAGTTGACCTACCTCTCTTCTTTTTTTCAATGCCATATCCTTCAAATAATATTGTCGGAAAGTTATTATGTCAAAGAATATGTCTATTAAATTTTGCCTCCCTCCTCCCAATTCCTTTCATTTGTTTTCCTATCAGCGTATCTTCTCTTTGTCATATTTCACCACGTTTTTCCAACCAAAGACACATAAAACCAATCACACCCGACGAACTAAACTTCAAAATAAAACACCTTAAAAATAACAAAGCACCTGGACCAGACAAAATAACTAACAAAAAATCAAATCACTCCTCCATAGACTTCACACAGGCTATTTTGAATGCCTTACTGAGGTTATACCACTTTCCAACTACCTGGAAATATACGCACGTTATCATGATCCTCAAACTTAAAAAAGACCAACGTAACCCACACAACTACAGACCCATCAGTCAACGGACATCAATCGGAAAAATCCTGGAAATATTTATACTAACTAGACTAAACGAACACCTCGACGTAAATAAAACAATACCTGACCACCAATTCTGTTTTGGACCCCAATATTCAACCATCCTACCACTACTCCGTGTGACTGAATACATAGATACAAGTTTCGAATGGAAACAGTACTCTGGTTCTGTTTTCTTAGACGTGGCTAAAGCCTTTGACCGGATATGGCCAATGCTACCTATAGTACGAGGCCACAGTGCTCCGACGTCACGGGCTGTGACGTCACCTTAGTGGTAGTAACAGTGGTGGGGAGGCCAACGCTAAGCAATTAGGCCACCATGGGCCATTTTTGCCAACCCCAGCAACCATGCTCTACTCCTCCTCGGTTCCGTCGCCAAACCGCCTCGACCTCGAGATAAAGGCCGTGGCGGTCTTCAATTGGACAGTACTTACCTGATTCCTCTGCAGAGTCCCCGATCCGAACAATTCTGCTCGAAGACTCCCAAAAGCCTCGCACTCGCACAGGTAGTGGTAGGACGTTTCCTGATCCTCGCCGCATTCCTGGCAAATGGGATCCCTCTCTACGCCTATCAATGTGAGGTGTCTTCTAAGGGCGCAGTGGCCTGTTAGCACCCCAAGGATGCGGCGAAGCGTAGGTCGACTCCTTTCGAGTAGCCATACAGCTTTATCTCTGTCCGGCCCCTCCACGAAGTCCCTCGCCTGCCTGTAGCCACCAACCGACCCCCAGTGCCTCTTCATTGCTTCCTCGGTCCACTTGTCTAAGGCGACAGAGACCGTCTTCCTACTTATACCTATCGCCGGCTCCGGGCCACAGAACGGCCGCTGGGAACCATTCCCTGCTACGCCACAGTGTCCCGGAACCCACACTAGTTGTACCTCCTTTGTCCTGGCTAGTCCTTTGAGGGCGTCAGCGCACGCCTGAACCAGTGTAGACCTGATTCTGGCCACGCAGTCTTCCCGGAGGACTGCCTGACTATCCGTGCAGATGTACACACATTTCTCGGGACTCCTCTCACATCCTGTCTATTGGCCACAGACAGGATAACACCTCTGTTTCGAATGCCATGGTATATGCACCAAGAGCATAGCTCTCGCGCACCCCCAGGCACTCGATGTGTATTCCTGCCCCGGAGGATTGTTGGTCCTCCAGCCGCGATCCGTCGGTGAAACAGAGGAATTCAACCTCATTTTACCGGCACTGATCCCTACTGGGGACCCTGAGGGTGTATGGCCTAGTCAACCTAATATAATCCTCGGCATCCCGCACCTTTATGGCGGAAATCGGAATTTCCTTTTCCACCTCCTTGGCGACTCTTGCATGCCCTATTACTGCTCCCTGTCCGCACCAGTTTCCTGCGTCTCGCATTCTGAGATGCGACGCCATCGCTTCCTCCTGACACAGATGAGAAGCGGTGGCTGCATCAACAGGACCTCTAGCGCAGCTGAGGGTGTCGTCCTCATAGAGCCTGTGATACCCAGGATTGCCAGCCTTTGGAGTTTGGTCAGCTTTCTGCTGGTAGTTTGGTTCACACCACACCACCAGACCAACGCCCCGTAGAGGATTCTCGGCCTGACGATCACAGTGTAGATCCAATGAAGGATCCGATGATTAACTCCACAGGTCCTCCCTATCACTCGACGCAGCTGCCAGAGGGTCGCTACTCTCTTGCTTACAACCCGTTCTATTTGCGACCCCCATGTTAGTTTGGAGTCCAGGATCACCCCCAGATATTTGACGTGCCGCTCTAAAGCTAAAAGGTTTTCCAAACATCACGGGCGCCCTAAATCCCTTTACCTTCCTCTTCTTGGTAAATAGGATCATCTCCGTCTTCGCCGGGTTTACGGAGAGTCCCTGCTCACCACACAACCTTTCAATTATGCTACAGATAATTAATCTTGTCTGAAACTCGCTAGTCACTGAACGACAAAACTTATAAAAGACAATTTAGTAAAGACATTTATGAAAAACCAATTAGATATGTGGGTGTAATAGGAAAAATACCTTATGTTGTTTTCCATGTTTGCTTTTTGGAGGAGATAAAGCTTGGACGGAAGCAGCGTCACATAAAAAACATGATAATTCCAGAACCCATTTGTATAATTCCATGTAATTTGAGGTATTAGGACACACTAACATTAGAGAACAACTAGACTCCGCATATTGGTTAATTTACAACGACATAATAAAAATTTAACAAAAAACAGATACATTTTGTCAAAAATCATAAACTGTATAAAGTTTTGCAGCGCTTTCGAGCTAGCACTGCGAGGACATAATGAAACGGATAATTCCAAAAATCCGGGGATATTTCGAGGGCTCATATAAAATGTTCGGCGGAACTTGACGCTACGTTAAGTGAACATTTAAAGACTGCGTCAACATTTAAAGGCACTTGCAAAGAAATCCAGAACGATATTTTAGAGTGTATGCTAGATGTCTGTTACGAAGGAATAATTAGTGAAATTATTCGTGCTTCATTTTTCGCAGTTATAGCAGATGAAACAACATTGTTGGAAAATCTCAACTGGTCGTAACTTTTAGGTATATTTACGGAGGTGACCCGATTGAACGTTTTTGGAAGTATGTAAACCCAACAAAATGTGACGCAAAACTCTTAGTGAAACTATTTTAAATGTTGTGGATCCACTAATTAAAAATTGTCCTAATAAACTTATTGCACAAAGTTACGACGGCGCAGCAGTGATGAGCGGGTGTTTAGGCATTAATAAAAGAGCACAAAATTTTCAGTCTCACCATCTATACCTCTCTATTAGTAAATTTTTTAAAAATAAAAATTCACTAACAGCAACAAAGAAATATATTCATGGAGAATGTCACAGAATTATTCAAAGAACTTGCCGTGTGTTTAAAGAGAGATATCCTAATTTGACTGCAATGACTAGTCAAAGTTTTAAACGAATAGAATCAAATCTTCTTAAATTTGGAAATGTGAAATTTGCTAGTATTCGGTGTAAGTGTAGTATTGTAAACCTCTCTGAACTTAAGAGAAGCAAAAAATTTTGTACCTATGGTTTAACTGTGTCTTTTACAATAAGCCTTTGCTTTCAGATTCAACGCTAGACAAGTGACCATCGTTTTAGGTGACCACGATAGAAACTCGCAAGATCGCTATGCCAATATAATTGTGAAGCAATTAAAAAGCATTCAGCAACATGAGGCTTTTAACCCAAAGAATTATAACAATGATATTGCAGTCTTGGAATTGGAAGATCCTGTAAAGTATGGAGTATCCATTCAGCCAGCATGCTTGCCAGACCCAGGTGAGTATAGTGCGTATAAAGTTATCATATGGTACTGAATATACAGAATGTTCCAGAACATGTGGAAAATCTATCAATATCAGATTCATAATATTACAAGCTAGTTATGTATATAATTTTTCTTACTACGAGCGCTTCTTGTGGAAATTTGTGCCACAAATTCCTACCCTGGAAACTTTATGAAGCGTTTGAAAAACAATCTATAGCTTAATAAAATTTCAGCATGACGTAGACAAAAGAAATATTTATTAAACATTTAACAATAAAATTCACAGCATTGGTCATTCAATACAATAATACATAACCTTAAATGTTTGACAGGTGTCGTGTTATAATAACGGAGCAAGTTCACCAGGAGCCAACAGTTGAATAGTTCTGTCAACGTATGCATGCACCAATTCCGCAAAGTTTTCGCTGGAACTCAACTGTTGTCGATTTGTCGAAGCGGAATGTGCACAAAACAGTGCTTGTATTTAACAGTGCGTTCATCAGTCTCCAACCGCTGAAATGTATCGGTAGTCAGCAGATGAGTGCTTAAAGTTAGCTATTGCGCCTGCTCAACTGAGCCATTGTTTTTGACATTATTTTTAGCTTAGATAATTTAGCCCGAAAGGTTAGGTACTTTTGAAGAATTTTGATAAATATCACGGTTTTTGGAAAAATCTCAATTTTTCAATAAATATCAACATTTATTTCAAATTTAGACTAATGATAAATTACCTAACTTATATTTAAATTCTGTTGACTCACTAAATTTTTAAG
Organism: Tillus elongatus; assembly: GCA_964006375.1. Classification (NCBI taxonomy): domain Eukaryota; kingdom Metazoa; phylum Arthropoda; class Insecta; order Coleoptera; family Cleridae; genus Tillus; species Tillus elongatus. The sequence goes on along the minus strand of OZ023262.1, from coordinate 36,221,759 downwards.
TTCTCGGCAACAATAAATATTTTAGAGGCAAAACCAGTTCAACGCTGCAACTCCGCAGACCTGCCGTATTACTGCTTCTGCGAAAAAATACAGGTATTCTGGCCTATGTGGAAATATAATTAAGACAGCAAATGAGCAGCATGAAGGAAGGGGATCGGCAGAATAGGCCGCAACAACAAAATAGTCGCTTGACAGAATGGACAACCACAGGTACCCAGCAGTTTATGATCAATTAACGGTGTCCAGGAGTTAGGGACGATTGCCGGTACCCAGGATCCTGATTTATCCTTTACGTTAGGAATAGTTGCATGGCCAAGAATCAGAAGGCAGTGGTATGTCGTCGAGTCGCCCTGCATCTATGTCTCGCGCATGATTACAGAAGGGGTGGTCATTTAACACACGCCCTAGAACAGAAATAACACACAAACGGGCCTCGACTTTTAGTTAGAATTTTATCCTTCCGCGAAGTTTCCAGTGTTGTTATTAGATGGGTTTTTGAAGGTTGTGTGTCCTATATGCTATATGGGGTGATTTACTGAATTATATCCACACCTGTCTGTAACTACGTCCAGTTTAAAAGATAAAAATGCTAAAGGCGCGTGTGGGGTTTTTGAGCATAAACAGATTAAATTAATTATTTTGATATTTGATCAAAAAATTCTTAAGGAAAAATAATATAACAATGGCAGATAACGTCTTTAAAATGTTCATGCAATGTATGTCAAAATGTAACATGAAACTAAAATCAACTTACCAGGTATTAAGGGGGGTCGTTATTAATAACTCAAAATTTGCAATTACTGTTTATAAACATTAAAAAATACATACATAACATAAACAAAAATAATAATAATAAACAATTATAGATCACACAATTTTTAAAACGAGAAACTTTTCTAATTCTGGGATACAATCAGTGTTATTATAACAAAAAAAAACACAGTCAATTCCCTCACAATTCTTAGTCTGGTCTCTTAGATTTTGACAAAATAATGGGGAGTCAAACTCCTGTCTGATGATATATCTTTGCCAAAAAGGCAGAGGCTCATGGCTTAACAAGTGTTTTGTTAATATTCTATCCATCAGCTCCTACAGCTGCTTGGGCGGTTCTGTCTTTATTCAAACTTGTTTTTATAATAACATCTCAAGAAAAGCAATAATTCCTATATTCATGACTGACGGTCGACTTTAAAGAAAAGCCATAGAGGAAAAACGTAATGGTAATTCGTAACAGAAAAGTCGTAGCGGTGAGTCCGTAACTGAAGAGCCGAAACAGAAAAGCCCCTATTCAATAAACAGATTATTATGGTTGTTCAAGGTCATTTTATTCCTACTTTCGTTATTTACGAAGAGGGATCGCTATCGAAATGGTGACACAAGACACCGTAAGTTGTAACACGCACTCACTGTCTTTCTCACTATTTTCACCACCGCCGAACCTCTCTTGCTCGCTCGACACATGTGCCTGTGCGCGAGGCTGTATCTGTTTTACGTTAAGGTTTCCTTAAGAGAGAGAAATGGGTTGTAATTGCGTCGTTTAAGAAATTGCATCATGTATTAGTTGTTGACGACGTATACTCACTGGCCGAACGCGCTTCTTATAAATCTAAAAATAGGAATTTTCCTTATAGGAATAAAGAGCCTATTGTGGCTTTTTACCACATGTTGTCGCTTACAAATTTCCAGCTTCCACTTGTCATTAAAGGCAATATTTATTTTAGAGTGGAGAATTTTGACACAAATACTTAATATTACTTTTACTAAAGAATTTAAATATAGATGGTGATGAACGTAATTAGACTAGATGTTAACATAATTTCGATGTAAATTTAGATAGTTAAATCAACTGTAAAAGTGCGGCGTTACACAATCTCGAGTGGAATAATGTAAGAAATAATCACACTTGCAGAACCCAAATCACACAACACATTTTAAAAAAGACCTGACGATCGTTTGACTAACAAAGTTAGTGTCATCAGAGGATGAAAAATTCGAACTACTTTTAGCTGTAAGTGAAAGTGAAAGCAGTTGGAATTTTTCATCCTGTGATGACGCTGGATTTGTTAGTGAAAAGAATGTCAGGTCTTTTTTTAAATGTGTTGTGGTGATTTGGGTTCTCCAAGTGTGATTATCAGTGCTCATCACAGGTTCCAATCTTCACTTAATAATGTGAGAAAGTCAAATAATAATATTCTTTTTGTGGAGCATCGTTATAGTATAATAATAACATTATATGAAACAAAAACTGTAAAATGTCTGAAATAAAGCATTGTTGAAACTAATGGTAGATAAAAGAGTTAGTCAACAACTTCAAAATCCCATGCTTCACCACAAACAAAAAAGAGGCGTGATGAAAACTACGTGAAACATCTGGTACCGTTATAATGTGTAGGAATAATGTGTGATTTCAACAAATAAGATTCAAAATTTATCTTTCCTGCATACTCTAAGATGCACAAAGAAACTTGGTCCTTTGTCCAACTTATATAAAAAGTCTGATTTCACAGCTATAGGTATATGGAAACTTACGTATTTTATATATAGATTTTTTTTTATTTTTTTAAACTTGTTTTGGCCTCGAGCAAAGCTCTTTTAGCCACGGTCACTCCAGGTCAACAACTAGTGCTACAGCGCCCTATTATAATATGATGTTTTACATTATAATAAATAACAAAAAGGATTCCCTATGCTATCGTCTACCAAGCTCAGCAAACAAACACCTAAATTTCCCTTACTTCATGTAAACCAATAATAATTTACGAAGAGAGACTATGCCCATCATACTTTACATTTTGTTTTTGTGGGTAAGGTGTATGTATTTAAGTCTTATAAACTAGGATTAAAAATAAGGAAAAAAGACATGGGATCACAAACTTCACGCCTAGGGGTCCACCAAGGCGACTTTATTTGAGACAAACTAGACTGGACCACGGTAAAGATGGGTTAGACACAGGGACAGACAAAAGGAATCTATAATTATATGCCTATTAACTATAATGTCAATTTCTTCCACAAAATTACTATAAAAAACAGAACAAAATTTTATATCTTTTTACGTTGAGCTAAATTACCTCATGTAATTTATTATATTTAATGAAGTTCAAAAGTATATGCATCATCTCTCTTTCAACATAGAACGCTACATGCAACAAATATGATATATTTAATGGTAGTGGAATTCCTTGATCAAGACATTTTTTAATTAGATTGTTACATGCATGGATGTGTTTCTTACAATTAAAAAAGATATGATTAATATCACACACACTTGTTCCATCACAACTACACAGTGGATTGTCTGCCAACCCCATTTTAAATAGTTGCTTTTTGGTGGCACCATGCCCTACGATGATTCTAGCAAGTGTTATGTATATTACTCTGTTAGTAGGGGCTATTTCTGAGATCGATTTAGAAGGCAAGGTGGGAAATATTTGGTGAAATTTACTTTTTACTATGGCTTGTTGCTTGCTCCATTGGTCTGACCATTCTTTCCTCATGTGTCGTTTACAGGTAGGGAGAAGATCTCTCGTTAAGAGTATATTGCAACTCTCTCCTATTATTGTTGCATTTTTTGCCAGTTTATCTGCTTCTTCATTGCCCTTGATATGTGCATGTGCTTTTATCCACATAAATATAGCTGTTTTTCCAGCCCTCACTAAGTTCAGGTAATTGGATCTAATAATGCCTATAAGTGGGTCCTTGAATACCTTAGAGGGCTTCTTCAGAGCCAATAGTAACGACTTGCTGTCGGTTATTATTATAAATTTGGAATGGGATTCTATTCCCATGGCCATTTCAAGAGCTTTGATAACTGCTACTGTTTCTGCCGTATATATGCTGGTTTCTTTGTGTAGCTTAAAAACGAAACTGGATGTTGTCGATTCGCAGTATATACTACACCCTACGGAATCTGATGTTTTGGATCCATCGGTAAATATTAGGGCAGATCCTGGAAACTTCTGGATATTTTCACGGTAATAGCTTTGAACATCTATGTCTTCACTATGGCAATCTGGTAAAACAACAATTGGATTCCATAGTAAAATATCATATGACAACGTAAACACTTCTGACTCGTACAATATGGTTGGTGTTACTATTGTGGATGTGTAAGATAAAGCTTTTGTCAATGGTGGTGAGTTTTTATGCCGCCAGTATGTGTTATTTTGGTTATGCGACAAGATAGTGTTAGTTTGGATGCTGATTTTTCCTTGCAATGGTTGCTTTATCAGGAATTTGCTAGAAAGATATTCCCGTCTTAATTTGAGAGTTGGCTCATTGGCCAAGGCCAAGATTGATTCTGTGGGGGTCGATTTTATTAGCCCGTGGACTAATCTTAAAGCTTTATATTGTATTCTGTCAATTTTTCTTAAGTGTGTTTCCGCAGCAGACCCATAGAAAATTGAGCCGTAGTCTATGATCGACCTAGTGTATGACCTATAAAATTTCATCGCTGTTTCTTTTTACATGTATATTTCAAAATATTCAGACTTTTTTCACCCTTGCTTATACAATAATCAACATGTTCCTTCCACAAAAGTTTTTGATCGATTATTACACCTAAGTATTTGTAGCTTTTGTGACATGGCATATTTTCTTCGGCAATCGTAAGTTGAGGGGTATACGGTATTCTATGTCTTGTATAAAAAACGACTGAAGATTTATTGACAGACATAGTAAAGTTGTTTTGGAACAAGTATGCCTTGATTTTATACATTATGTAATTTAACTGTTTAATACATAGACTATAAGAGTTTTGTTTAGTATATATGCAGAAGTCATCTGCGTATTGGATTATCTCTGCAGCGCCATCAAAAAGGCTGTGGAAGTCATGTGTATATATATTAAATAACAAGGGGCTTAAAACAGATCCTTGCGGTAGACCCCAATAACACGTTCGTGGTTCAGTATATGCCCCATTCGCTTTTATATACACTATTCTGCCAGCAAAGATCTTAACGATATTAGCTGCCATGTTTTCAGGTATGCCAACCTGGCTCATTTTTTTTATAAGCACGTTATCGTAGGCCGCCTGCAGATCCAAAAACATAGCTGCCATATATTTATTTTCAGAAAGGCTTATGTGAATATCATTTACTAAGGTGGCAATACATTGAGTGGTACTTTTATTTTTTCTAAAGCCAAACTGTTGAGCTGGTAATAAGCAATTTTGCTCAAGGTACCATTGAAGTCGTTGTTTTATAATTTTTTCAAATGTTTTTAGCATACATGGTAGTAATGTAATAGGCCTATAAGAGTCGCTAAGATCCCCGCCGGGTTTAGGCAAGAGAACCACCACAGCCTCCTTGATAGCAGTGCAGTCACAGCCATCTCTTAAAATACTGCTATATATATCACAAAGAAGTATTTTTGCAATAAGGGGTAAATGATATATCATGGTATAGTTTATACCATCTTTTCCAGGTGCCGAGTTTACAGTGTTTTTACAATTGATGTCAATTTCCTCTATTGTGATATGTTTATTTAAATAACTATTTGTCTGGTCATGGTAAACATCAAAATTCATACTTACACTCGGAGGCGCAATTTTTTCTGAGACACTATCCAGGACATCCGCCGAAATATTTATGTCTTTTGAAGTTCGCTTACTTTTAATACCATTGGCCCTTCTCCATATTTCTGAAGGATTTGAATGCGAATTTAACGAATTGCAGTACTTTTCCCAAGATTGCTTGGCTTTTAACTTAAAAACTTGTTTACATCGGGCATTAATTTGTTGGTATTCAAGAAAATTATTCATGATCTGATTTTGCCGAAATTTTTTAAAAATTATTTTTCTACGATTGTTAAGTTCGCTGCATTCCTGGTCCCACCAAGGTGCTTGTTTATATTTTTTATTCGTGCTATGAGTGCTTTTAGGAATACTGGAATCAGCAGCTTTGTAAATTGCCGATATAATGAAAGCAAGTTTATCGTTAGTTGTTTCTAAACGGGGTTTTGTTAAAAATATTTTATTTATAGCAAGCTGATATAAATCCCAGTTAGCTTTGTTTGTTTGCCAAGCAACGCATGGGACCGGAACGGGCGAGGGGCACATCTGAGATGAATCTACGCCTAACGTTAGTAGTATTGGCAAATGATCAGACCCATAGGTGTCCTGAATAGTTTCCCAGCTAGAATCTTTAATTAGGTTTGTTGTCATTATTGAAATGTCTACTGCAGATTTAATTTCATGAGGTCTAGTGATACGTGTAATAGACCCATCGTTACGTATAATAAAATTAGGTACTTCTTCAAGTGCTTCCAATAAAATTTCACCCTGTCTTTCCACCTTACCAGATCCCAAACTAGTATTATGGGCATTAAGGTCGCCGCCTATAATGGCAACTGGTCCAAGTTGTTTCATTAGATTCACATAATCACTACTACAAAGAGAAATATTAAGTGGTCTGTACACCGAAGCCAATGATATATTTTTACCATCTTTACTGATAGAGATAGCACAGTATATATAGATTATAGAGAAATGTATCAATATAGTTACGATTATCTGAATCATAATAGAAATAATTTACATAATTGTTTACTGGGAGATAGATCAAGGGGAAAACTTCTGGAAAACATCGCATTTACACCGTGATAATAATACTTCTGTTTTCCAATCCTGGTAATGTGTTTACCGATTATCTGTTTTTAACATTTGTCTCAAAATTCTGGACTAATTTAATGTTTTTTCTTTTGTCAGAAATCCTTGATTATTCAGGAAGATTTGGAGTAGTTGCAGGATGGGGTCGTATTGCTGAAGGCGATGTTGTATCTCATATACTGAAAAAAGCCGTTGTTCCTGTTTGGACTAAAGAAGAATGTTATAGTTCTGGTTATGCGAAAAATAAACTCTCTGAAAACATGTTTTGTGCTGGTTACCCTGATGGAAAACAAGACGCTTGTAGAGTAAGTAATTATCTTACTATAAATGATTAATAACCAAAATATATCAGCGTTTTTAACTTTTTTTGTCATAGACTTTTGTATGATTTTCTTTGTCCTAGCCCTGGTGTGTTTTTAAAAAAGATCTCCACAGCCTTTCCGATATAAATATGGCCAGTATGGGTACATTCGAAATTACAGAAGATATGGATTAGGTTATATGGTGAAAAAGTTAATTCGACCACCAACAAAATGGAGCACAAAAACATTGGACACGACTTCGAATTTCTTACTTATCTGAAAAAGGCGAAGTTTTAGATTTTTGATATTTTTTTCTGACGTTGATATTTAATATAGAGCAAATCTGATTAAAGCTTATCGTTACAGCTTTAACCTGAAGAGTTTGCTCCACCGATTGTCCGTGCGAGCGCTCTCTTTAACATGTAACCTTTATTTTCACTCTAGGGAACATCGTCATAGGAGGTATGTGATTGCCTAAAGCATTGACACAAGCGGATACTCTTATTAGCTCCCCACGTTCTGCCGACGTCACGTTTTCAACCTATTTTGCACCTTTAGGTGCGACAACTTTTGGAGGACTTTGCACCCTGGTCTCGCCAGTCTCATCTTGGTACCAAATCCTCTCCGAAAGGAATGGTTCAAGGTGCTTGTGGAAGTCATCCGAGTTATCAAAAAATCTGCCTACATTTGTTTTATTAAAACTAGTTGCACGTGACATGCTATTTTTTCAGGTTTTGTGATGTCTAGGCCACCTCCGTCGGAATTCCGTTTCAGAAATAGCCTCACCCACTCTTCACCTGCAAGTTTACTTTCGTTCCATGTAGAAGGGAATATTTTTTGCTTGCTACAGCAAATTTATAGGCTAATTCACTAACCCGTTTTTTTTTTGTTTTTTTTTGATAGGCTATAATTCATTTTCACTTCCACATTGTCAATATGTGTGGAAGTATGGTATCGGTGACAGAAGTTTTAAAATGTTTTTTCCCTTAAACGTCGTAAAAAGTGTCAAAACATCAAGAAAACATGATTTGGGAGTGAATTTTTTGTCTGTGGGTCTGTATGTCTTTCAGTAGCCACGATAACTTTAGAAGGAATCGAGTTATCGTCTGGTATTGGCTTCAGGGCGGTCGCGAATTAATTGGGTGTGAATTGGTGAAAATTGACATTTTTTTCGTTAAACCTCGAGTAATATAACGTTTTAGGGTTTGTTTATTAGAAAACTTTTAATTTCATCACACATCTGATATTATGTGCTGAAATTAAAATAGGGGTAGAATGTGTGGGGGTGGAATATTGGTGATAGAAATTTTGAATTTTTTGCTAAACCGGCGTAAAAAGTCTCAAAATATATAGTAAACTTGATTCTGGAACGAGAATTTTTTTTCAGTCGGCCTGTACGTCTGTCAGTATGTTTCTAACGAATTGAGATATCATCTTAAAATTTGGTATACAGTTAGCACCCGACCAGTGAACGCTTAAAATTGTTTTTGGGTAACATCGCTTCAGGGGGAGTACCATTCAAAGTCATCTGCATGTCAAACGCTCATGTACAAGAGACTGTCACAGTTACTCTGAAAATTCGAGTTAGAAATAAAAAATGTCAAACGCAAGGCTCCAGAATTTGTCCCTGGCTATCTGAAAGTTACATTGTATTCGACTTTCACGGCGACATTAATTATGACAGCTATGTGGAAGTTATGGTTCAATTTGCAGCACTTTTAATATAGTTTTAATATAATGAACTAGTTGCAGTTCCTCTTCTTGTATAAACACCTTCTTGGCATCATAGTCATAGCTAACCTTATATTCAAAGTTTGTCGTACCAGATGTTTTAAAAGCATTACAATGTCGTACTTCTTCTTCTTTGGGTGCCATCTCCACTAATGGAGGTTAGCGACTACAACAGCAAACTCCTATCTATCTTCCGCCGCTCTCATCAAGTCCTCAAAGCTCAGACCTGTCCAATATCTTATGTTTCTCAGCCATGACAGTTTCTTTCTGCCTACACTTCTTTTCCCCTCTAGTTTACCTTTAATTATGAGCTGGGGGATATAATAATTGGGATTGTGCAATAAGTGGCCCAGATATGCTGTCTTCTTCCGCTTGACAACCTGGAGAAGCTCTCTGTCTCTGTTCACTCTGCGTAAGACACTCTTGCTGTCCATGGTATTTTTAGTATGCGCCGATATACCCACATCTTGAAAGCTTCCAGTTTATTCATGCTCGTTATTTTTAAGGTCCATGTCTCTACTTCATACAGAAGGACTGGCTATATCTGGCATTTTGCTAAACTTAACCTTAGGTTTATGTCGAGATGCGAATCGCAAAGAAGGTTTCGTATTTTTGTAAAGTTGCTTTTGGTTTGTGCAATTCTGGTATTTATTTCTTTTTCTGCGTTTAATTGGATGTCTATCCAGCATCCCAAGTATTTATAATGACTGACCTGTTGTAATATGTTATTATTTATAATGAAGGGTATAGGTACATTCTTTCTCCTCTGCATTACCATTATTTTCGTTTTCCTCTCGTTGATCCGTATTCCAAATTCCGAACATGTCTCATTTAGCTGATCTAGAATATTTTGTGAGCTGGTATCCGTATCTGCCATTAATACGGTGTCGTCGGCGTATCTAATAGTGTTTATCTGAACGCCATTTACTTTTATACCTTCATTAACTTTATCAAGAGCCTTTTTGAACAGAAGCTCGAAATACAGATTAAACAACATGGGTGACAATACGCATCCCTGTCTTACTCCTTTCCCAATATTTATGCTGTTAGAAGTTTCGCCCTCTATTCGAATTTTGGCCACTTGGTACCGGTATAACTTTTTGATTGATGTTAAGCTCTTGCCATCTAGACCTATATTTCGTAGGGCGTCTATCAATTTCGGATGTTTCACTCGGTCGAAGGCCTTCTCAAAGTCGACCAAACAGAGAAAGATGTCCCTGTGTTGATCGTAACACTTCTGGCACAACATTTGTAGGCTAAACGGCGCTTCTCTTGTCCCCATACCACTCCTAAAACCGAACTGATCATGTCCTATCTCTTCTTCACATCTTCTAAATAACCTGTTATGTAATATTTTTAATAGTATCTTAAGGGCATGGCTCATAAGACTTATCAGCCTAAAGTCCTCGCATCTGTGGGAGTGTGGTTGTTTTGGCAAGGATACGAAGATCGACTCCATCCATTCGTCTGGTACTCTTCCTGTCTCGTAAATTTTATTAAACAGGGAGACAAGTAAGTCGAGGTTGTTCTCGTTTATCAGTTTCAATATCTCCGGGTAAATTTCGTCGGGTCCTGGGCTTTTATTTATTTTAAGCTGTTTAATGGCGACTTCTACTTCCCTCTTCAGAATTGTTGGGCCTTCGTCGTTTTCGACTAAAAGTTATTCGGTTCTGTCCTCTTCGAATAGGTTCTTGATATAACTTTCCCATTTCTTCAATTTATCTTGAGTGCTTTGTATTATATGTCCGTTGTTGTCCTCTAGTAGATGTTGTGAATGTTTCCTGTCGCTATGCGCAAATTCCCTAATTTCCTTGTACATATTGAAAAAATCATGTATGTCCTGTAGTTCCTCTATTACCCTACATCTCTCGTTCATCCAGTCCTCTTTTGCTACCTTTATTTTTCTTCTCATTTCACTGTTCAGTCGTTTGTATTCTGATGTATTTCTGTTCTTGTATAGTCTTCGTTCATCGATCAATTCTAGTATCTCCGCTGTCATCCAATCCTTCTTTCTCTTCCCCTGTGTTCTTGGTAACTGTGTTTCCGTGGTGTTTATCAGTATTTGCTTTATAGGTTTCCATAAGTTGTTTGTATCTGTTGTACTGCTTGTTTGTTGACGATCTATTTCTAAGAGACACTTATTTAACTCTGTAGCAACTTTATCTCTAGTTGTTTTATTTCTCAGGCTTTGTGTGTTGGGTTTAGTTTTGAACCTTGTTTTCTTTATTACCTTTAATCTGTGGTGGAAGTTTGCCACAACGCGATTATGATCAGAGTTGGCATCAGCACTTGGATATGTTTTTGCGCTTTTGATAGCATTACGGTACCTTTGATTAATCAAGATATAATCAATTTGATTGCGTACAATTCTGCTAGAGGTAAGTTGTGGCAAAGTCCACGTGTAGAGCCTTCGAGGGGGTAATTTAAAACAAGTATTGGTTATTACCATTTCGTAGCATTGGCAGAATTCCAGCAGCCTGTCTCCCCTGTTGTTCCGATTGCCCAGTCCATGTTCTCCCACCAAGTTTGCGAATCGTCCCTTGCCTATTTTGGCATTAAAATCACCTAATACTATGTTGATATCCTCTTTCTTTGTCATCTTCAATAGCTTGTCTAGATCTTCGTGCCATTTTTCCAGTTCCTCAATTGGCTTCAGCAGTAGGAGCATATACCTGGATTATATTAATATTTATGGGTGTTCCGCCTATCTTAAGCAGATGCATCGATCCCACATCGGCACAAAACTTGAAACTGCTCTGCTTAACTCCGCGCCCAGTATCACACCAACGCCATTATAGTGTTTCGGGTTCTTGTTACCGGAGTAATAGAACGTTTTGCCCATTAGATTGACCGATCCAGTCCCTGGCCATATCACCTTACTTATGCCCAGAATTTGCACTTTCAACCTATTCATCTCCTGGCACACGTTAGCTAGTTTTCCAGCCTCTAATAAACTCGTCACATTCCATGTTGCAATTCGAAACTCCGTCTTGAGTGGTCTGAATTGGTTTAAGTTCGTTTCTAACCGTTTTTGTTGATTCCTCACGGGGATTCTAAGCACCCCCTGACCATCTAAGGTCTGCCGGGGACTAGGGGCCATTGTATTTGTTGTACTTGCCATTGTAATATTCTTGGGAAATAATGAGGTGGTTTCCCCTTGCCTTCCTCATCGCTGTGCAGACGCCTTTCCGTGGTTGCTACTCTGTAGTCTGTTGTCTGATTCACAACCAATTAAGTTTATCTAACTCATTCCTGTGATCAGTTCTGAAGCAGCCAGCTGCCGCTGTTCAGTGCTACTTTTGGTCCACCCCGAGTATTTCATTTCCTCGGTACCACCCAAATCTGGGAGGCGTTCCCCTATCCGCCACCTGGGGAGGCACCCGATGAAGGACTAGCAACCCCACAATGTCGTACAAATGTGGCAAATGTAACATTGAAAACCCTACAAGCTTCTCTTATAGATATCCTCTTTTCTGGGGTCCAGTGACAGCTTCGACTGCTCTTTTATGGCCAATAGGATTGTTTTTCCTACTTGTACTTCGAGGTATAATGATATAACAGTGGTACAGTAAGTTGTTTTGCTCCAAAGTACATGAAATACGGCATAACTAATTACTCACCATCAAGTAATAACTCAGGTAACATTCGAATTAAAACACAAGACACAATAGTGAACTTGTAAAAAAATAAACAGTAAAAGCATAAGTTGTTGCTTTTTAGTTCTATTTTACTCGAGAACAACCAGTTTCCCGCTTGCTTCTACTCTAGTGACTATCCTTTGCTTCAGCACAGTTTCTGTCGCGTAGATGGCAGCATATGTTATGAAACTCAAGGGTAATCCAAGGTACACTATGATGAATATACAACAGTCTCCGCTAATAAAAAGATCTATAATTATTGAAAGGTACTTCAAAATGTATAAATTATAAAACACTAATTTAATAACCAACTACTTAATAACCATTAGATAATAATCAAAAATTTATAAAAATGGACAAGGGGTATTTCATTACGACATAATAAAAAAAAATATGAAAATTACATTTATAATAGGCGTTCGAAAGGCTGCCTTCGTTTTCTAAGCATAAGTAGCATCATCTGCCGGTGGCACTATTTTGAAGATTGTTGTTTGTCGCTAAGACTACTCCTGTCTTAAATCATTTAATATATATGTACTGATCATTGCGGATTCTTTTAATTATAAAAAAATCTGACGCAACAACGCACTATTGTAGCAAATTTTTACAAAATATTTCTGCACAATTTTGCACAATAAAGTTATCGAGTTAATCAACATTAAAAAATAAACAACTAGTTGCGACTCAACCTTTTCCTTTAATTATTTTTAATTAGTTATCAGACTAATTAAGCGTATAAACTTGACTGCCAATGTTAATAATTACTGAGGGAGTCAGCACTATCTCAGCAAGGCTTCTCTTTTTATCAATTCTCTTCACTCAGTTGTTTTTGAAGGCAACTTGGGTCAGGATAAACCACAGTGGGCTCTAACATTTTTAACATATCTATGATCTAAAATACCCAGCCTAGTTTTGAACTGATCGAACATCCAACAACTGTTTTCGTCTTGAATCCGTCCATATACCAAACTGTTTGTGCTGTCACCGAAGGGGCATTTATCCATCTTTCATAATATTTACTTTATTTTATTTTTATCCAAAAAAAGGGGGAAATGAGCTAATGGCTTGGAGTCACGGCCATCGATTGTTAAAAACAACAACAACAATTTTTTTATCAATAGTTAGGTCATTTTATAATCATGTTCAAAGATATTATACGCTCTTTTGTTTTTCAGGGAGACAGTGGTGGTCCTCTCCATATGAACAATGAACATGGAAATATGGCCATTATAGGTAAGATTTTTTTAGTGCTTTTGGTAAAATAATATAATGGAGCTCAAAATTAATATAACAACATGTATGTACCATAAATATCTGTGCTAAGATTAAAGGCAGAAGTTTTCACAATTTTTTCCTCAATAATCTCCTTTTAGGTCGATAAACTTTCCGACGTTTCTGCCATTTTTTTAACCCCTTCAAAAATACGATTTGTCAAATTCTTTAAAATACGCTTCTGTCTCGGCAATAACGTCTTCGTTTGAGCTGGATTTTTCTCCCCCAAGCCATGTTTTTATGTTGGGAAATAAAAGGAATTCGCGGAGAGTTAGGTTGGGCGAGTACGATGAGTGGGACAGCAATTCGTATCGCCGTTTATGCAATTTAACCGCGACAATTCAGGATGAAATGATCCTGGTGTAACAGCACCTTTTTCTTAGCCAAATTGGGCCGTGTCTCGCTTAATTTCTTATCGAATTGGTCCAGTAACTCACTGTAATACTGCCTCGTTATTGTTCTTCTTTTTGTGGAAATTATTTCCTTTGAACCCCAAAAAATCTTAGCCATACCCATTCGGGCCGATGGAACCGTCTGTGCTTCTTCGTACCAAATTCACCCGGAAATTTTTATTGTTTGACTGTCGCTTAGTCTCTGGTAGGGATGGGCACATTTCTTAAAACGTCGATGTTAACATCGATGTTTAACATCGAAACCTACTATCGATGGTAGGAAAAACATCGGCTGGAAAACATCGATGTTAGGAAACATCGATGTTTTCAAAATAATTGTGAATTTACCAATTCTCTAATTCTATGTTCTTTCGAGAAAAAAAAAGTTTGTAGTTTTGTAGGCATTAGAAAATGGACACATATTCCGATGCAGATTATGGCAGGTGCAAGTAATACAAAGAATAAGTGGTAACAAAAATAAATAAATGTTTATTGTACTGCAATAAAATAAGAAAGAATGTGTAAAACAAAAATAGAAAAACTTAACTTCTAATGACTTTAATAATAAAAAGTAAACTTCAAATTTAATTCTAAACTGTTAATAACCCTGTATATATATATATATATATATATATATATATATATATATATATATATATATATATATATATATATATATATATATATATATTATATAATTCACCAATATTAGTGATAATACTGATAATCTCACCATACAGTTTTATATACTCCAGTAATCTCTGTCAATGGACTGAAGGAATCATATTTTGCCCAAGTGTTCTCCAGTTAAACGGTTTCTGTCTTGCGTGGCTGTCTGTCCAGCTTTGGAATAAAAATCTGCTGGTGCAGAAGTCGCCACTATGGACAAGAATTTTTTCGCGACAGGGTATAAATGGGGACATACATTTTTATTATCTGACCACCATTTCAGTGGATTCTCGGTAAGATTAATTAGAGGATTCTTTAAATACAAAGACATTTCGCTTAATTGTTCTTTCTCTTGTGAAGCACTCTTTTGAACTAACTGAGAATGATGCGCCCATATATTGCCCTTTGGAGTAACTATAATTATGTTAAAATTTTTACCAAACATCATTGTGACAATCTAGCCTACTTACCCGTGTCCTGTTTATTATTTGTCGTTTCACTTTCTATTATTTCGCGATTGTGGTCATCATCTCCTTGCGTTTCTGCTAACAGTGATAACTGTTGTATTAGATTAACTGCTGCTGCAACATTATGAGGACTCTTAAAATAAATCTTTTTGAACCTCGGATCCAGCAAGATTGCCACGGCTAATTGTTGGACTTGTTCAACAGCAGAAAATGGTTTCCTACATTCTTGGAGAAGTGCTTCTTTTAGTGAAATACCTAAGGTGTCGTTTACATCACATTCAATGTGTGAAACTTCGTTTTCCAAATTATACGTGAGAGGGATTACAAGACTCGAACTAATATACTTTTGACCACAAATTTCTGTTGTTACTGCTTCTAACGTCTTTAGAAGTTCAATGATTTTATTCAGTCCAAAAACTTCCTTGGCTGTAACCATTGTGGGGGCAGAAGGATGTCTGTTCACTATGGTATTTATGTGTTCCCGCAGTTCAAGAAAACGATTAATCATGTAGTATGTGGAATTCCAGCGGGTGGACACGTCTTGTATATTTTTTTTCAGGTTTATGGTCGCTTGTCTGTGCCTTCCGTAATTCATCAGCAGCTACTACTGAATGCCTAAACCACGTAACAATTGTTTTAATTTAGATATAACTGATCACAATTCCGAAATAGATTTTATAGCTCTGTCAGCAACTAAATTTATTTGATGAGGGAAGCAATGAATGTGCCTTTTTTTGGAAAACGTTTCCTCAATATCTTTTGTCATATTGGCCGCTCCATCCGTAACAACAGTAGTAATTTTAGTTTCTAGGATACCCCATTCCTCACATATACGTTTTAACACTACTGAAATGTATTCGGCTGTATGCCGTTCTTCTAAAAGATATACACCTAATTTAACAGAATTTATGGAATTGTTATCTTCAAAGTGCATAGTAACACCAATAAAACTTCTACATTGCATATCTGTCCATATATCTGTCGTCAAACAATAGCAAGACATTTTTTTAAATTTGCAAACGATATGCATTTGCAACAGGATTTGTGGGATACGTAACGATGTTTCGATGATTACAAGTAACATCGATGTTAAAAATATAACATCGAAATTACAACATCGATGTTTTAAACATCGATATTCCAAAAACATCGATGTTAGGTGCCCATCCCTAGTCTCTGACGTATGATAATGTACCCAGGTATCATCAACGGTTAAGACTCGACGCAAAGACTCCTGCAAATTACGTTTAAACAGGTCCAAACACTGCTTCGAAATTGACAGCCGTATCCGCTTGTTTTCCACCGTGAGCAATTGCGGCAGCCATCGGACCGACACCTTTTTCATACTTAACTTATCATGTAAAATATTGATAGCCGCTTCCTACAACACGCCTACTAATGCTCTGCTAATTCGCGATCAGCGAGAATCATGTCGTGGGCCTATTCAACGCTTTTCTCGGTAACCACGTCTGCCGGGCGGGCCGGCCGCACCTCATCAAAAACAGATGTACGACCACGTTTAAATTCCTTAACAATATCTCACTGTTGTCATAGATGGTGAAGGATCGTCATAGACAGCACCCAACTTCGCTTTTATTTCTTTGCATGTTTTGCCATTCAAAAATAAAAAGCGAATTACAGATGGATACTTTTTCCATTTTATCGAGAAACACGAAACACCTGTGATACAATAACTGGCTGCTAAATAAAAACTAACGAATGAATCAGTCTGAAATTTAGTATGGTCTCGTTTGACAGATGACAGTCACGGCAGTAATGTCAACTTCCCTCATAACGCCACCTGTATTCAAGACACGGTACCTACTTATTGATCGATCTTTTTATGATATTTAAAATCGTCAAATTGTAAGTCTATTTGGCATATTATTACAAGTTAAGAAACTTATTTCGTTTGTGTTGCTGTAGCTACCCTTTTCTTGAGAAAATGGTTAAATGAACCGAAAACATGTTTTTTCGGGAAACGGGGACAAATACAAAAAATAAGACAAGAGATAATTTTTGATTAAAATAAAATACTCGATCCAAAAACTTTAAAAATGTACAGGGTCGTACTAATTTTTAAATGAAGTTTAATGATAAAATCCTTACCAACAGAAAACATTCCACATGGATAAACTCCACAAATCTGGTGTTACGTTCTACGGGGTTCTGGAATTTGTTGACTAACAAAACACAGCTTTTCAAACTACTATTTTATTGTAACCAACTATTTTCCAACACCAGTATCAACTAAATTATTTCTCCTCTTACTAAATGTCCATAGAATTATATTCCACTATTCGCATTCTATAATCGCTTCCAATACACCAACACTTGCTGACTCGCTTAATACTCTATGATCACTTATTTACACCGCACTAATCAATACTGATCTAACTTACTCTGCGCACCGCTCGTCTATTTATACTGTCCATAGAGATTCTAGATCTTCTACACTGTTCTATACCTGTCACTTCTGGTCCCTTCTAGAAATATATTTCCAAAGTATTCGCTCTTACCAACACACAATGACGTCTATACGTCATTGCCAACACACTTTATAATTCACATCTGACCATAGAATAAACAAAGTCCATAAACTTAATTTTCATAGACAAATGTGACACTGGGATTGTAAATCCGCCGAATAGGACGAATTAAGAAACTTTTAATCTGTGTTTCCATGGGCAGATGTCTGTTTTCGAAATAATAATTTTACATAATGCACCAATCCCATTAGTGAAATTATCTTGGTAAATTTGCAGATGAGCTCACGGAGGGCTTTTAAAGAAATATAGACAAAGGCCACCACTCATAACTCATCAGAAGCCGGCCTTTCCACATTCGAGTGAAAAAGACCCACTGTCTGAATACGGGACTGGAACCCGCGACCTCCTAGCTCGATTCTAGAGGTTACTCACCTCGCGAACTGAGCTATTTGACCTGTAAATTGCTACCTTTATTTGGCAAGCTCGTTTTAGTCGAAAAGTGCACATTTTTAGTGTCAGATTACACACTTGTCGAACACTGCCTTTTCTATTAAGAAATTTCTATCTTTGTCCTTTATGAATTTACTTTTTAATCATGATTTAGATTGTAGTCTTTACCTGTCAATACAGGAACCGTAAATAAAATCACAATAATTAAAGAAACTTAATACGAGAGAGTCACAAACAATTTTTCTGGAATTAAATGCTAAAATGTCTCTAGAGTTAGGTATATAGTAATCTCAAAGATGCTGCAGCATTTTTGAGATTTTAATGAATAGGACATTTTCATTTGATTCTTCACATGCTCTCTAAACCTTAAATCAGAATCCAACACAACACCAAGATTCCTCGCAGGCTGTCCAAAAGATAACGGTGTACCACCAATTTCAATATTTAAATTATTTTTACACATTACTAATCTGTTTTTATTTCCAAACGACACAATAGTAGATTTACCAAAGTTTAAATTGAGATTATGCTCCAATGACATTTTTCTTAATAGCTCCAACTCACCGTTTACAAGACCATCAGCATGGGAGCAATCTTTAGAATCAAACTATAAAATATTTGCGTATCGTCAGCATATGCTTGAACCTTACCAATATTGGGTGACTTTAATATGGTGCAAGTATAAGTAATAAACATAAGTGGCCCTAAAATAGATCCTTGCGCCACGCACGGCTAGTTTTTTCTCCGACAGATACGACTTCAAAAGAGTGTAATCTAATTTCTCTGTCACCTCGTGGTGTTGTAAGCCGTTTCCGACCACACTTGCCAACTCGATTTACTCCCACAGTCTCATGTTTTCGGATTTTCCCCGATTTCGATTAACAGTGTACACAGAAACATGAAACATAGGGCAGCTAGTTTTCGTCGAAAATACTATATTCCTCAGAAGAGGCAAAATTAGAAAATTTTGATAGCAGAATGTCTTTGGTTTTAAAAGAAATGCTATACCTACGCGTTTGTTTACAACCATATACAAATAACACTAAAATGGGGTTACAGTAACTGTTATAAACTAATATGTCGTTCAAAATCACAAAAAGCCTCTAAGTCACTCATATTAATATCACAAATAAATTCACTGAAGCGTAAACGATACGCTAATGCGATATCACTGATTACTTTTCACTAGGAAATTATTTACAGAAGGAACAGGCAACGTGTTTTGCAGCAATTTGTAACAACAGTTGGCTATATTCACCCTCAAATTGATCATACCTTCAGATATTCACCAAAACTCGAAGTATTTCTAATAATTTGCCTAGATCAAAAATCTGACTTTGAAATTGAAATCTGTAAAAAGAAAAACATTTTAAAAAAACCGGTTTCAGAGTGCACTACAAAAATGAGAGTTATAAGAAATGGGTTTCATTTAATATCACAAACCCCATATAAAACAACTAATGAAAGTTTGTTGAAGAACACCACTCAAGATTCTTTTTTTTTTCTAGGGCTCGTCTCATGGGGAAGAGGTTGTGCGAGACCAAATTACCCTGGAGTCTACACAAAAGTGACAAATTACATAGACTGGATCCATGAAGCCCTGAAAGGAGAATGTTTGTGCCCAACAAAACATATTGAACACCATCACTACAGAAGAGCTTGAATCGTTCATTATCCTTTAGTAAAATAAATACCTAGTTACCTACCTATTTTTACATAGGTCTAGTCATTGTTATTTATTTGTATACACTACTTGCGCTTAGTTATAAAATTGTTTACCGTTAAGAATTGTGCCAAAAACTGCTAGATTAGGTGAATTTTTAGTATATATTGTTGTGCCAAAGAATGTAGAAGATAAATAAAGATGCCTTGCTCTGAAACATTGTTGTCTTTAGTAGTAATAAAAATAAGAAATAAAAAACAGATAAAACTCTACCAGATAAGTATGGATTCGCTATAAAGAGCAAATGAGGTTAAATATTGTCTGCTGTATCCAGATTACGTTAAGCTGATGGCCTGCACAAAGAATCATCTGCAACAACTCTTTAAAATGGTGGAAACGTTTTTCAAAGATATTTACAAGCAATTTGGGCTTGACAAATGTCGGAGCTTAGGTGTGTTCGAAAAAAAGCTACAGCCAGACGTATATGAAACGCAGAACGGCTAGCAATTTGTCTCAATGGATGTAGAAGAGTGTTATAAATACATGGGAATCCAGAAAGCGAGAAAAATACTCCTACTCTCAGTCACGAAAACGGAACTGACAAATGGGTTTAAGAAGATAGTAAATCAGGTGTTGCTAACACAATAGCAACAGTAAGAACCTGATGAGTACATATGCATGTTCTACACTCAGTTATTCATTTGGGATTGTAAAATGGAGTAAAACGGACATCGAAAATGTACAACGGAGGAAGCGAACTAACAAAATCCAAAAAGCATCACCCCCGTAGTGCCATTGAACCAACACATGCATAGTGTTAAGGAGGCCAAACCAAATTGGAATATACAATAAAATGGCCACTTCCGGTCTAAACTTTAAATCCTTAAAGCTTTTGAACGGAAAGTGATAGAAATGAAAAGACTTTTAAAAATATATCGCTTCGTAGCAAGGTCTACAGGAAAATCAGATAAAAACCTTATAACCCTTATCGCGGAAGATCTGTGAGATGCACGAGAGGACCAACACATGCACGGTGTTAAGGAGGCCGAACCAAATTGGAATACACAATAAAATGGCCACTTCCGGTCTCAACTTTAAATCCTTGGGTCTTTTGAACGGAAAGTGATAGAAATGAACTGACTTAAAAAAATATATCGTTTCGTAACAAGGTTTACACGAAAATGATATAAAAAGTTAAAAACTCTTATAGTGGTAGATCAGTGAGATGTACAGCAAGACCGGCACTTGCATGGTGTTCAGCAAATCAAACTCTATAAACATACCCAATACAAATATTACTTCCGGTAAACACGTCCGGTGTAGCTATTCTTAGAGCTACATACATGTGTGACACCTCAAAATAATTGTCTTGTCGAGCAGAAGAAAGAAATATAGTTTTTAAGTAAATCAGAACAAGTTGTGGTAACACCTTATAACACAATTTCTATTTTGCCCTAGTTATTCATTAAAAAATTAATGAATCACCTTTGGTTTGGCTAATCAGTCGGGGCACAAAGATAATATAAATTAACACAGGGCGTGGGCCTCAGCACTTGCAGTCGGTGGGTTTTAAGATGCACAAAAAAAGTCAAAAGCTAGAAGTAAAATCTGTTTATTAAAAGATGATTGAAGTTATATAATGCAGCTCGATTTAAGTAAGCAGATTTAACTAAAGGAAAAACATAAATAAACTACTTTAAATTGGCGTATAACACTGCTGAGATGAGTTGTGGAGCATATACTACTTTTATTAAACAAATTACAGATAAATGATGTACTTAGCTCGAGATTCAGACTGCTGCCTCCGGAGTGATGATCGTCTCCGTCCAGCCTAGGATGCTGGAGTAGTTCGGCACACAGGGTTGATCTTAGGGGTCACCGAACCTCCTCCAGGATGACGGGATCTCAATGTGACGACTCTAGGCAATTTAGCAGTTCCATTTAGCAGGGTGCAATTTAGCGGCTCCATTTAGGGGTTCCATCTAGCAGGGTGCAATTTAGCAGTTCCATTTAGCAGGGTGCAATTTAGCAGGGTGCAATTTAGCAGCTCTATTGAGCGGCTCCATTTAGCGGGGTGCAATTTAGCAGCTCCATTTAGCAGGGTGCTATCTAACGGTTCCATTTAGCAGGGTGTCATTCAGCAGGGTGCTATCTAGCGGGGTGCCATTTAGGCATGCTGTTTTTCCCGATTTAAAATTTAACTATACGATAACATTTTCAGGTCGACTTATTGAAATAGAAGAGAGCGTGTCAGGCATTTCAACCGTTTATAAAGACTTTTTTATCTTGACATGTCATCGAACTGTCGCGTCTGCAAGCGTATTCCATTGAGTTGTGATGCGGTAGAGTAACTGACCTCCGAGTCTGACGTCACTAGAGGGACTCAGACTTTGACGTCCCTAGAGGGATTGATTCAGAAGCTTTATTGTAGGAAAATAAAAACTCTGGACGCAGCAAGTGCGTTATGGTAGTGAATTTTCATAAAAATGTTTTTAATTGCAAATATGTGTGTTTCCTTTTTAAGAAAGCAGGCATCAATTTTGGTTACCAGTATAACCTATATAGTAAAAACAATGTGCCATGTTTCATAAAAATAACTTTTTTGTGTGAAAATGTACAAAAATTTCCAAAAGTAAACTTAAAGTGTTCCCGGAAAAACTCGTTTCTTGGTCAACCTTATAGGTTAATAGCAAATTGAGCTATTCAAATTTGAAGCATTTAATGAAAATTCGCTACGATAACGCACTTGCTGCGTCCCGAATTTCTTTTCTTACAAACATGCATCGCTGAAATATTCGAAAATGCAATAACATAAGGCGTTTGATTAAAAAAAAAAAGAAGAAAATTTGTATCACCAACGACTTATGGGCCATCCTGTGATTGTAGAAATATTTTTTTAAGATGTAGCTCAAGACACCCTATAATTAATATATACAAATTTTCTTCATATCTTGTATAATAACGGATATATTGAGCTTTATTGATTTTTACGAAAATTCGACAAAAATTATATACCATTAAACGATAAACTCTAAAGCTAAGGCTATTGCCAAGCATCAGAAAAAGGGTCTATTTGAAATGAATTTTCTGGAAACATTTTAGTAAAATGAAGGACAATGACGGTTGAAACTAAGACTTCAGAGTTTGTAAAACATCCTTCTTGAGACATTTGATTTCCATATCCCGTATTAGATTCAAGTTCTTTGCCTAAATGTTGCCGATTTTGACGTTTTAAATCGCAACTTTGACGTTTTGAGGAAAACCCCAATTTATTTTTCTTTAAATGCCTATAACTTTTTGTCTTTTGACCTACATAGCTAAATTTTGGTAGGTAGCTTACCTATAAGAATATTAACCAGCGTACCAAATTTGGTTGCCCTTACTTTGTTAATTCCGGAGATATAAATGTTTTTCGAAAGAAAACACAAAATTTTCCAGGAAAACCTGGGCAGATTTTCCTGGCTAACGAACTTATCCAAGCCATTTGCAAAAGGAATTTTTCCACCAAATTTAGTCAAAATCGGCCTATTATTTTTTGAGTTATCGGTGTGATACATATATATATATATATAATTATATATATATATATAATTATATATATATATATATATATATATATATATATATATATATATATATATATATATATATATATATATATATAAACATATAAAAATTGAAACTGACCCCGGATATGTGTTCTAGGGGGACTAGTTCGCGGTCATTTGAAAAAAAAATTTCAAAATTCAAAAGTCGGGATCTCCTCATTAGTGAATTTTTTTTTAAGAAAATTCACTAAAAGGGGTTGACGCGTGTGACATGTCATATATATGTTAAATACATGAGACATGTTACAACCTAAAATCATCTCTCTCTTCTCTCTCTCTCTCTCTCTCTCTCTGACTTATTGAAGTTACTTTCGAATAAATTTCAAGCTTACCATGAGTACCAGTGTTCAATAGCGTATTTAAATGTTGGCTACATCAAGTGATGCGTGCTACAGGCAAATTTAAGTACACCCTCTTAGACTTATTGAAGTTGACGGCACAGACAGCTGTCAAGTTTACCTAACCAATCAAAGTAAATATGTCTTGAAGAGCAGTCTTCAATTGTTCTAAACCAACACGTCTACTATTTCAGAGTAATCTTAACCATGTGACCGGTCAAACTATGTATCTTGAGGTGTAGCTTTTATGTATATGGGATATATAAAATAAGAAGACAAGAGAGTTAATTACTTATTACAACAAGCTAGTCACAGCTAGGGGGCCCGAATACAGGCCCCCTAGATGTGGCGGAAGCAACATCTCAATTAACACCAACAACTGCCACATACTTGGCGGACTTTGGTGGAAGACAAGCTGAAAACAACTTGATATCTGGTACATATGTCTACAAAGATTTAATTTGGCTTGTTGGATATCCAAACATTTCTATGAAAAATGCAACAATTTTTAAGTTCTGCGTAAGTGAATTTAATCAGAAAGCCGTATTACTTTATAGGTGTTTTTTCGCTACAATTAGTATGCCGTACTGACGAGCTCTAATTAGAGCGAAACCGGCCTACGGTTCTAATTGTGAGAATGCATCTAGCCTTACATACTTTGTCCCTATATTAGGGTAGAAATGGGCCAGGGCTGACAATTTACTAAATTGTTGGTTGTATAGTTGGAGTTGGAGCTGCTGTGACAACATACTACTTGGTTCCGCAACTAGGTGGTGGCACGTGTTTCGTGTCTTATATCTCACCAGTGTTGGAAGGCTGGGGGTTAAAGCGAGTGGTAAAAGATGTTTCGGGGTTTTTTATTTATATAAACCTTAACTGAGAAAATCAATTTATTCATTACATATGGTCGATTCTGTATATGTGCACTGCAAACGAAGCAACATATTTGCAAGCCAGCAAAAAGGGTGTGCCAAAATACCTATGAGTTGCAAACAGTCAATCATTCATTCGGTTGTGTGCAATCAAGCTCACAATGGACGAAGAAATATCTACTTGTGTGGGTTAGAAAAAGGATTTTGATCGAGTTCTACACAGATGGCTTATAAGTGTGCTGAACATCTACAAGATCGATAGTTATATCCTAAGGGTCTTAGAACAAACAATGTCTGCCTGGAGAACAAAAATTCAGCTACGAGTACAAACAAGTGATAACATCATAACCAGTACGATACCAATTAGAAGAGGTATATTTCAAGGCGACGTGCTAAGTCCATTGTGGTTTTGCCTTGCATTGAATTCACTATCAAAACGCTTGAAATCTACCAGATATGGCTTTGGTATAAAAACCAATGCCAGAGAACAAATAAGGCTAAGTAATCTGCTGTATATGGATAATCTTAAACTGGTGGCCTCCACAAAGGATCTGGAACAGCTTCTTAAAATCCTGGAAGTTTTCCAGATTTAATTCGGGGTTTACAAATGTTGCACTTTATATGTAGTCAGAGAGAAGACCAGTTGTATATGCAATTGAGAATAGCCAGCAAATTGCCTGAATGGATGTCGAAGAATCTTATATAAATACCTAGGAATACAGCGAGGAAAATAAAGCAGTCGGTAATGAAGTCCGATCTGACAAATGAGTTTACAAAAAGGGTAAAGCAGATGGTGCAAACACATCTTAACAGCAAGAACCTGACTAAAGCTCTTAATACATATGCATGTTCTGAACTTTGCTATTCATTTGGGATTGTGAATTGGAACAGAATCTACAATGAAAGGTGCAACACTTTTAACACAATCCACACCCCAGTAGTGCCATCGAATGAGTAATCGTATCTAAACATAAAGGTGGAAGAAGATTGTTGGATATTGGTAAACAGTTGGACCAACAGATATTGAACCTGCGTACATATTTCCATCGCAGGTGCTTTCTTCCAAGCTACACTGTGACAAATGTGAGGCAGATGATTCAACTCAGTTACAATTAAGGCAAAAAAGTCTACAAAAAATCTGTAAATTTTTTCTGGAGTAACTTGCCGTGTGGGGTGTAAAGTAAGTTCGCCTCCCCGTGGTGCACCCTGGATAGCGTCTACTATTAGACGTGAACTAAATGAACTAACCAAACCGTAACCCTTCCTAGGCATGTCTTAGGAGGGCCGGGAATGCTTGCCTTAATTGGCCGGCATTGCGAGGAGAGTCCTCTATAAAAAAAACCACATCGCAAGGTCGTTGGCGGGTTGGTGCCGGGGCGATGATGCTTCTGGCCGATATGGCCGAGCATTGGCAGCAGAGGTGCGGAAATTGATCGCCTACTGCAAGAGGAACAACTATCACCTCGTAATGGGGTGTGATGCGAACTCCCATCACTTGGCTTGGGGGAGCACGGACACTAACAGACGAGGTGAATCACTATTTGAATACATTTTAGGGGAGGAGCTGGTTGTCAACAACATAGGCTCGAAACCCACCTTTCTTACAGCTAACCGGAGAGAGATTTTAGATCTTACGATCAGCTCAAGGCTTTTGAGCTCAAAAATCCTCAAATGGAGGGTGTCGTCTGAACCCTCATGTTCAGACCATGCCCATATCCTATTTGAAATTGAAACAGGCCCTAGACCTGTGTTGGAGTATCGGGACCCGAGGAGGACGGATTGGGAGGGAGACAAACAGTCCCTCGCCGGCAGACTTGGGTCCGCAATCCCCACAGTGAGGGATCGTGATGAGATCGAGATTGCGGTCGAACAGGTTAGGGAAGCTGTGGTCTCTGCCTATCACGAAAACTGTCCACTGAGGTCAAAGAGAGACAGTCGGGGTCTACTTGGTGGAATAATAACCTCGATAAACTACGAAAAGAAGTTAGACGTCTCTTCAATCGTGCTAAGATTACAGGCAACTGGGAGCAATATAAAACTGCTCTAACACATTATAATAAAGAGATCAGGAACGCTAAGAGGGAGTCCTGGAGGAGGTTCTGCGGGGACATTAATAATTTGCCCAGCAGCGCCAGAATCCACAGGATTCTCTCACGCGACCGTGTACAGGAACTGGGATCGATAAAACGACCAGATGGTTCCTTTACTGAATCTCGGAAAGAAACGTTAGAGCTCTTAGCACACACACACTTCCCAGATTGTCTGATCCTGAGCAACGGTGAGGTCTTACCAGCTGAGGGACGATCTAAACGCCCCCAAAGGGAGGACTGGCTAGTTGCTCGGAGAATAGTTACAGCCTCGGCAGTGGAGTGTGCTGTGAATCATATCCAGCCATTCAAGTCGCCAGGGGAGGATGGGGTGGTACCGGTCCTACTACAAAAGGGACTGGAGATTCTCCTACCCTTCCTTATCAGGCTGTTCAGAGCCAGTCTGGCCTGGAACTATATTCCTTCCAGCTGGACGGTGGTTAGGGGGGTTTACATTCCCAAATTGGGACGTAATGACCTCCTACCTACTTTACTGAGACCTCTCAGTATTACATCATTCCTCCTGAAGGGATTGGAAAAAATACTGGACGGACACATTAGGGGGAACATCTTACCCAAGAACCCCCTAAATACCCACCAGTATGCCTATCAAACTGGCAAATCAACTGAGTTAGCGCTCAATAACCTCGTCGAGAAGATCACACACTCTCTGGAAAATGGAGAGGTTGCGGTGGCGGCATTTCTCGACATAGAAGGAGCATTTAATAATGCATTACCGATCTCCCTCTACGAGGCCACTATCGCTAGGGGGGTGGAACCTACCATCTGTGGCTGGATCGGAAACATGCTGCACAATCGGACCATTATTACCTCATTACGGGGAGAGGTGGTCAGCGTTAGGGCTGCGAGAGGGTGTCCTCAGGGGGGCGTTCTATCCCCCCTGTTGTGGTCCCTCTTTGTGGACGACCTGCTGGCTATCCTCGGACTCTGGGAGGTTGAGGTCCAGGCGTATGCGGATGGTCTCGTCATAATGGTTAGAGGCCAATCTGAGGAGGAACTGTCTAGTACTCTTCAAGAAGCACTAAATGTAGTCAATGATTGGTGCCGTAGGGAACAGATGTCTGTGAACCCTCGCAAAACGATCATTGTCCCGTTCACCAGAAAAAGAAGGTTGGACAAGTTAAAACCACCTAATCTTATGGGGGAAAACATTCCATTTTCGGACCAAGCAAAATATCTGGGAGTTATCCTAGATAAGAAGCTCAACTGGGACAGACAGTTAGAAAATGTTATCCGCAGGGCTAAGATGTCCCTGTGGACCTGCCGAGAATCTGTGGGAACAACTGGGGAACAAACCCCCAACAGATGTACTGGCTCTATGTAGTGGTTATCAGACCTATGATAACATATGGAGCCATAGTTTGGTGGCCTAAGGTACTTCGTGGTACCGCGAGGGCCAAACTGGCTCATCTACAGAGACAAGCATGTCTGATGATAACGGGAGCGATAAGCACCGCACCGTCAGTCGCTCTGGAGGTCCTCCTCAATATTCCCCCACTTCACATATGGTTGGAGAGGGTGGCGAGGTGGACAACGTACAGACTAATACAAACGGCAGATAACATGCCGAGGGAAGTCAGTCTGAGGGGGTCCGGACTCCTTGATGACAGTGATTGTCACAGGATTCTGGGAATGGTCTCGGACTTGATGCCTACAAAAATCAGCAGAGATCTGTCTTTCAAGACCGTCCTCCCGGAAAGGGAGGACTGGGACCGGAACCAATCGACCCTGTTGAGAGCGGACCTCTGCTGGTACTCTGACGGCTCCAAAACCAATATGGGAGTAGGAGCCGGCGCATATGGGGGCAGCACCGATGCTAGACTATCAGCTAGCCTCGGCAAGTACGCAACCATACACCAGGCAGAAGTTTATGCCATCGAGGTGTGTGCAAGGGAAAGCTTAAAAGACCTATGCACAAACAAATCGATAAAGATATATGCAGATAGCCAAGCTGCAATAAAGGCTCTTGGTTCCTACCGGTGCAATTCAAAGACGGTATGGAGTTGTAAATCTGCCCTTAACGAATTGGGCAGCTGTAATGAGGTGTCGCTGGTCTGGATACCGGGTCACTCGGACCATGATGGCAACGTTGCGGCAGACACGCTTGCCAGGAGTGGTGCCCAGTGTGACTTTATCGGACCAGAACCGGTGCTGGGGATAACAGCATGCACAGCAAAACACACCTTAAAGACCTGGACAGAAAGAATGACAATCCAGCAATGGCAAAATCTGCCAGGATTAGCTCACTCTAAAACCTTCATAAATGACCTGTCTGAGTCCTAAAAAACTTCTAGAGCTAAACAGACAACAACTGAGTACTCTAGTGTGCCTGTATACAGGACACTGCAGCTTGCGTGCAAGGGAAAGCTTAAAAGACCTATGCACAAACAAATCGATAAAGATATATGCAGATAGCCAAGCTGCAATAAAGGCTCTTGGTTCCTACCGGTGCAATTCAAAGACGGTATGGAGTTGTAAATCTGCCCTTAACGAATTGGGCAGCTGTAATGAGGTGTCGCTGGTCTGGATACCGGGTCACTCGGACCATGATGGCAACGTTGCGGCAGACACGCTTGCCAGGAGTGGTGCCCAGTGTGACTTTGTCGGACCAGAACCGGTGCTGGGAATAACATCTTGCACAGCAAAACGCACCTTAAAGACCTGGACAGATAGAAGGACAATTCAATATTGGCAAAATCTTCCAGGATTAGCTCACTCTAAGGCCTTCATAAATGGCCTGTCTGAGTCAAGGGCTAAGAAACTTCTAGAGTTGAACAGACAACAACTGAGTACTCTAGTCGGCCTGTATACAGGACACTGTCGCTTGCGGCATCACATGCACCGTATTGGGATCGGTCAGGAGACCGAGTGCCGGCTGTGTATGGAGAATGACGAAACAGCAGAGCACGTGCTATGTTCCTGTCCGGCAGCGGACAGGACTAGATACCTGCTCTTTGGCAAGGTAAAGCTTGCTCCAGAGGATCTGGATCAACTTTCGCCCGCAAAGGTTATCGACCTCTGTAGGAGGCTGGATTTGTTGGGCGAAATATAGACATTAGGCGTGAGCCACAATAGACCTTATGGTCGCGGTGGAGGGACCGATATGAACCACTCACAAACTAACCTAACCTAACTTGCCGTGTTTTAAAATCTTTTTGGTACTTGATATCTACCAATTTTTCCATGTTGCTTATGAATCAAATTTACTTTCTCTATAGCTGTAACATTAGGGTAGTGTCATAGATCAACCAGATTATAATTAGGCCACTCAGGCAATCCATTGCGAAACTTTTATCAATTGATGTCAATTTTAATTTATGGTCCATTAAAAGACAAAACAATAAAACTAAGAAAAATTATCTTATTATTAAAACCATTAATGGGAGGTATGATTTCACACAATATAAAAGTTGTTACAACTGAGAACTCTATTTCTATATACAGTTTTCAAAATTAATACTAAATCCACTGGACGAATTTTATGTCTTCCAGAAATTAGGAATCTGTTGCAATCTTCTTTCAAAGTTAGTGTACCAGTTCTGTACCGTGGACAATGGAATGTATGTAGCAGTAGGATCCCGCACCATTTGGTCCTGAGTGATTGAGTAACTAAGTACATAATTCATGAAACTTTCCAGCATCTTCTGGGCAAACGTTACACAGGACTCTCTGGTAGTTGGTTGTGGCACTTCTTGGATGTTTCCTATGGGTTCTGGAATTAGATTATTAAATATCACCATTAAAATAAATATAATTAGTTGTAGTTATAGTGTATGTAACACGTGGCATATCGTTTGGCCGGCAGTTCTTTTGACCGACAGTTCGTTTAGTCAACACTACAATAGAGCGGAGATTTGAGTAGGAATACTGTTTTTTTCAGTATTAGATTTTCAATACCAAATTCAAGGTCAATTTATGAACAGCCTGTATATATCTTCAGAACAGTCGCTGTTAGGGTAGATACTTTGATGTTTTTCAAATAATGTCCGCAAGTTCTAGATTTATAGCAAAGATCACTTGGTAAATACCTTGGTCTCTATGAAGTTGTTGATACGTAACATGATAGTTTAGACAAAGTTGAATTGAAATTTAGTGGCAAATCCAAATAGGGTGTTCTATTTAAAATAAATGAGTTGGTTGCGGTCTCCAATATAACCGGCTGTGCCGCCATCTCGAAAGTATTTTCATTTGAAAGAAAAACACTGACTAGGTCTATGCTAAAAATTTCAGATTGAAATTCTTATAACAAGTTTGAAAGCTTCTAACCAACGTGTTGCGTGAATCACCCTGTATATTATCTTCCCTAAATCATTGGAATATTTAAGTACATTTCCAGTAAATATAACTAATAACACAAAACATTTTTTGAAATTTGCAAACATTGATCCCCATTTATGGTTCAAGATATGCAGCTTTTTCAATTATTCCCGTAGACCTACTATTTCTTGAGATAATTACAATTTAAGGAGGCTGTGTTTTCCTATACTAAACCGATACTTAAATGCCACCATTTAAGTGAAATTTGTACTTCAGAACTTACCTATAGATATCCCAATTTGGGCATTATGGACGATGTGACTTTGGCCAAACATCATATTAGTATAATCGCCCATTTCATCAAGTTTCTTGAGAGTAGAGATCTTGAATATGACCGAAGGCTTATCATTGGATATGTGTCCCAGCACTTGCCAGTTCGGAGGAGCATTGGGATCAGGCCAACTGAAATATACTGAATTTGCCTAATGGTATTAAATCATAAAACAAATGCATTAATAATCTTTTCAAAATGATTAGACTGGTAGAAATGGGAATGTTCTTTTAACGCTAGTCATTTTTTAAGTTAAATATGTACACTTAGAGAACCCAAATCACCACAACACATATTTTTAAAGACCTGGCAATCGTTTCACTAACAAAGTTAGCGTCATCAGAGGATGAAGAATTTTTCATCTTCTGATGACACTAGGTTAGGTTAGGTTTGATTGTGAGTGGGCCATACCGGTCCCTCCACCGCGACCATAAGGTCTATTGTGGCTCACGCCTAATGGTTTATATTTCGCCCAACAAAGCCAGCCTCCTGCAGAGGTCGATAATCTTTATGGGCGAAAGTTGATCCAGATCTTCCAGAGCAAGCTTTGTCTTGCCAAAGAGCAGGTAGCTAGTCCTGTCCGTTGCCGGATAGGAACACAGTACATGCTCTGCTGTCTCGTCACTCTCCATACATAGCCGGCACTCAGTTTCCTGACCGACTCCAATTCGGTGCATGTGGTAACGCAAGCTGCAGTGTCCTGTATACAGGCACACTAGAGTACTCAGTTGTTGTCTGTTTAGCTCTAGAAGTTTTTTAGGACTCAGACAGGTCATTTATGAAGGTTTTAGAGTGAGCTAATCCTGGCAGATTTTGCCATTGCTGGATTGTCATTCTTTCTGTCCAGGTCTTTAAGGTGTGTTTTGCTGTGCATGCTGTTATCCCCAGCACCGGTTCTGGTCCGATAAAGTCCCTCTGGGCAGCACTTCTGGCAAGCGCGTCGGCCGCAACATTGCCATCATGGTTCGAGTGACCCGGTATCCAGACCAGTGACACCTCATTACAGCTGCCCAGTTCGTTGAGGGCAGATTTACAACTCCATACCGTTTTTGAATTGCAATGATAGGAACCAAGAGCCTTTATTGCAGCTTGGCTATCTCTATATATCTTTATTGATTTGTGTGTGCACTGGTTTTCTATACTTTCCCTTGCACACATCTCGATGACATACACTTCTGCCTGGTGTATGGTTGCGTACTTGCCAGGCTAGTAGTTGATATTCTAGCATCAGTGTTGCCCCCGTATCCACCGGCCCCTACTCCCATATTGGTTTTGGAGCCATCAGCATACCAGC
Source organism: Tillus elongatus (assembly GCA_964006375.1). Lineage (NCBI taxonomy): Eukaryota > Metazoa > Arthropoda > Insecta > Coleoptera > Cleridae > Tillus > Tillus elongatus. The sequence continues at coordinate 36,189,271 of OZ023262.1, read as the reverse complement.
AGAGATCGGCACTCAATAGGGTCGTTTGATTTTGTTCCCAGTCCTGCATTTCCAGGAGGACAGTCTTGAAAGACAGATCTCTACTGATCTTTGTAGGCATCAAGTCTGAGACCAATCCCAGAATCCCATGACCCGGGGAATGTCATCGAGTAGTCCGGACCCTCCCAGACTGACTTCCTTCTGCAAGCTGTCGGCCGTTTGTTTTAGTCTGTATGTTGTCCACCTCGACACCCTCTCCAGCCATATGTGAAGGGGTGGAATATTAAGGAGGACCTCCAGAGCGGCTGATGGTGCGCTGCTTATCGCTCCCGTTATCATCAGTCAAGCTTGTCTCTTAGATGAGCCAGTTTGGTCCTCGCGATACCACGAAATGCCTTGTACCACCAAACTATGGCTCCATATGTTATCGTTGGTCTGATAACCACTACATAGAGCCAGTACATCTGTTGGGGGTGTGTTCCCCAGTTATTTCCACAGATTCTACGGCATGGCCACAGGGACAGTTCAGCCCTGAGGATTACATTCTCAAACTGTACGTCCCAGTTGAGCTTCTTATCTAGGGTAACCCCCAGATATTTGGCTTGTTCCGTAAATGAAATCGTTTCCCCCATAAGAATAGGTGGTTTTAATCTGTCCAGCCTTCTTCTTCTGGTAAATGGTGTAATGATCGTTTTGCGGGGGTTCACAGGCATCTGTTCCCTCTGACACCCTCATTCACTACATTTAGTGCCTCTTGAAGAGTACTTGCAAGCTCCTCCTCAGATTTGCCTCGAATCATTATGACAAGATGATCAGCATATGCCTGGACCTCAACCTCCCACAGCCTGAGGATAGCCAGCAAATCGTCCACAAAGAGGGACCACAGCAGGGGGCATAGAACTCCCCCCTGAGGGCACCCCCTCGCAGCCCTGAAGCTGACCACCTCCCCCTGCAACGAGGTAATAACGGTCCGATTGTGAAGCATGCTTCCGATCCAGCCACAAATGGTACGTTCCACCCCTCTAGCGATAGTGGCTTCGTAGAGGGAGATAGGTAATGCATTATCAATGCTCCTTCAATGTCGAGAAATGCAGCCACCGCCACCTCCCCGTTATCCAGGGAGTGTGTGATTTTCTCGATGAGGTTATTGAGAGCTAACTCAGTAGATTTGCCAGTTTGATGTGTGTCCGTCCAGTATTTTTTCCAATCCCTTCAGGGGGAATGATGTAACACTGAGAGGTCTCAGTGATGTGGGCAGGAGGTCATTAAACCCCCCTAATCGCCGTCCAGCTGGATGGAATATAGTTCCAAGCCAGACTGGCTTTATACAGCCTGATTAGGAAAGGTAGGAGAATCTCCAGTCCATTTTGTAGTAGGACCGGTACCACCCCATCCTCCCCAGGCCTTGAAAGACTGGAAATGTTTCACAGCACACTCCACTGCCGAGGCTGTAACCCCCTTTCCCGTCGGCCGGAACAACACCCGTCCGAAGCCAATTCCCTCCAGCGTGCCCATGGAAATTGCGTCAACCGAAAATGTCCATGTCTGTCCTAATGGTCCCGCCGCTTCTCGGTGTAGTACAGTCCACCCCGAGTGTTCAAACCATCATTCATTCGTCTCAGTCTGGTGAGCACATCCTTGGGTGTCAATGATGACTCCACCCCGTCCGGGATTAATGCCACAGATGTGAGGCTTGGGGAGGTCCTGCCCTCTCACCAGCTTAAGACGAGCCCCCTCCCATAGCTGGAGCCCACAACTACTCGCTCCAGCCAGGCCGATTTCCACAGCCCCGGAAGCTTATACTTGGCTCTTCATCTGAACTGCACAGCCTTCAAGATAGACCCCTGTATAAGCAGCAGTTATTCATTATTCAGTGAGGAGGAGGGATATTCAGAGTGAATAATGGATTCAGAGTGGATAATGCCCACTCTCACCATAGTGAACATCTTCCTGACAGCACCCTCTCTGGGCTTTTTTGCCTTCTGTTGTCGTGTGCTGCCATCCAACCGGAGTCGCTTTCCACTAACAGCACCCTCAGACTCCTCGGGTCGTTTTATCGTACCCTCAGAGCCCTCAACCCTCACCCGAGCCCGGCAGGACCTGACTTTCCCTAGTACCTGAGTCAAGGCAGTTGTATATGGCACACCCGCCTTGAACAGATGACTAAGCTATCTCCTTGCGGATCCAGGCAATCGTTTTTTCCTCCTCTCCTCCGTGTGGCGCACGGGAAACTTTAGGAGCTCAAGCCCCTCATCGCAGGACAGAGATTTTGAGGATAGGGAGGGGATGACCCCCCTTCCCGTCCAATGGTTTGGCGGTAAGAGAGGGGACAACCCCCATTTCTACCTCCATGGGTTCTCCAGTTGCCTGGAGATCGAGAATATTATTACCCATCTCATTTGGGTCTATGTCTGTCGTGTCCATGTTCTGATTCCACGAGCAGCTGAGGAAAATTGTGGTTAACCTCCATGGAAGAGCCCCGCATCCCATGGAGAGGCATTTATACACAGAGAGGTCGCCCGGTTTCCCTGGGAAGGATTACGTTAGGGGCAGAATTACCAAACTGCCAATGCCCGGCCATATCTGCCAAAAGCATCATCGCTTCGGCACCAACCCGCCAACGACCTAGCAATGTGTTTTTTTTTTTATAGAGGTCTCTCTTCGCAATGCCAGCCGGTTAAGGCAAGCATTCCCGGCCCTCCTAAGACATGATTAGGTAGGGTTACGGTATTACATCCCTCCTCCTTTCTGAGCCGGGCTTAGGACCGTGTCCATGACACTAACTTTGTTAGTGAAACGATCGTCAGGTCTTTAAAAATATGTCTTGTGGTGATTTGGTTTCTCCAAGTGTACTTATCAGTCCTCATCACAGGTTTCAATCTTCACTTAGTTTTTAGTTAAACTTAAATATAAATTGCAGGGGTGCAGGTAAAATTCTTGCCATGGTTCCCACTTAAACTTACTTTAGACACTTTTAGTTACTTGCCATTAATTTTTTATTTGTTTATTGTTCATCAGATTCGTTTCTATGGATTATCAAAACGTAATTTGGCTATTTTACAGTGATGAGTAAGGTGGTTGGGTCTGGGCAAGATCCAAAGGATGGCTTGCCTTGGCATCACAGGGGCCATGACGTCAACTCCAACAGCCGCCATGGAGGTGTTGTTGGATCAGCCCCCTCTACACTTAGTTATCATGAGGGAGGCTAGGATAGGACGATACAGACTAGCCTCCAATGATAAGATTGAAGGCCAACCCAGGCTGAGGGGGTCACTGCAAGTTTCAGAAGATGGTGAAGGAGCCCTTGCTTGAAATTAGGTGACTTCGCGAGCCTGCGAATCTGTAGGGAAAATAAGTTTACAGTAGTAATCCCCGACTACAAGGCATGGCGGGGGGAGACGTCGTGCCTACCACGGGACGCGCTCGTCTGCTTCACGGACGGATCCGGCGGAGAGCGTGGGACGGGGGCAGGCGTTTATTCGGAAGGACCGAGGGTAAGTCACAGTATTTCCCTCGGGGCTCATGCAAGGGTCTTTCAGGCCGAAATGTACGCAATCTTGCATTGCCTGCGAGAGAACAAGAGAAGAAGCTACACCAACAAGCGAATCCTCATAGCCACATACAGCCCTTTAGGCCTTAAGTAGCCCACGGGTAAATTCCGGGCTGGTTAGTGAATGCTGAGACGAGCGACCTGGATGGGCAAAATGAGGACACCCTCATCTGGGTGCCAGTTCACTCAAAGGCAATGAAGAAGCTGACAAGTGTCGCAAAGAGAGGATCAGCAGAACCATTTATGGGACAAGAACCGATCCTGGGCATATCGAAAGGAACGTCCAGGGGAACCATCAGGTCCTGGGTCAGCAACCACCATAAGGCATACTGGGCAGATTGTCCAGGGCTGAAACATGGGAAGACACTAATTGGGGATCCCAGTTTAAAGAGAGCTAGGGATCTGCAAATGTTAGCAGAGGACAGCTCAGGAACATAACAGGACTCTTGACGGGACACATGGCTGTCAAGAAACACCTGCATAAAATGGGGCGGTTTGAGGAGGACCTGGCATGCAGACTCTGCGGCGAGGGGGAGGAATCAGCCCAGCACATCTTATGCGAGTGTAAAGATCTGGACCGCAAAAGACAACTGATCTATGGCAGCCTAGACCGGAGACAGAGCAATATAAAACTTCACCCTACCAATTGCTGTTCGCGGCTAGTTCCAGGCACAGTGATTTTGGGTTGAGTAGAACAAGACAAAGTGCATGCACAATAAGCCAAAGGCTCCGGTGCTATCGGGGAGGCAAAGACGCAGACGAGCCCTAACGGAACAAAAAAGAAAAAGGTAGTTGGTTGGGGTAGGGGCGTTTCTTTAGCCAGTTTCATCTTCCTTTGAACTTCGGCGGGGTGCATTATGATGTGATTTTCCCTTTCCCTAGCTGGTCGAAACGGGTGTCGGAAGGAGTCGCACGATGTCAGTGTTCTGATATTTTTCTTCTGAAACATGCTTCAGTTTCTCCTTCCACTGAACTTCTGCCAGGGTGCATTCTGAAACATGTTTAGAACCATCCCCATATGTCAAAAACCACATGAGAAAGGTTGTGGTTTAAACCTCTCCAAGAAACTTTTATATTTATTTCACATGTGGAAAAGGCCAAATATTATAAAGTGTAGTAATGTTAGATAAATTTTACGCCAATATTTTCATTTAATCTGAGCTAAGTATTTCTAAGTGAATGTTCAATATAGATTCTATAATTACATCACGTTCCAGTTTTTAACTATATCAGGGTAAAATTGAAGAATCTGGCAACTATTTAAGATATTTCTGGTGGTGACAGCATTTCGCACATGCGCATATCTCTGTCTGCTTACAGTATATTTAAGTTTTTATTTTTTTATTTATTCAGATTATATACAAACCCAGGGCCCATATTGTAACATAAAGTGTTTGTACAGTGCAACTGATTATGTCAGAAAAAAGTCTGAACACAGCAAGTGCATTATGGTAATGAATTTTCATTAAAATGTTTTAAATAGCAAATATGTGTTTTTTTTAAAGAAAGCAGGCTTCAACAATGTACCATATTTCATCAAAATAACTTTATTGTTTCAAAATGTACAAACATTTTTTTGAAAATAAACTTAAAATGTTCCCGAAAAAACTAGTTTCCTGACCAACGAACCTTATAGGTTAATAGCAAATTGAGCTATTCCAAATTTGAAGCATTTAATAAAAATTCGCTACCATAACGCGCTTGCTGTGTCCGAATTCTTTTTCTTAAAGCATTATAATTTTGTGGTTGAAATTCGAAGTTGGGTTTCAGGGGTCCTAAATTGCGCTCATTTGAAGAAACGTTTTCAAAATTGAAAAGTCACGATCTCATTAGTCAATTTTTTCAAAGAAAATTCACTAAAAAAAAGTCTGGACGCAGCAAGTGTATTATGGAAGTGAATTTTCATAAAAATGTTTTTAATAGCAAATGCAAGCAGGCATCAATCTGATTACAGATATAGCCTATGTAGTGGAAGCAATGTTCCATATTTTATCAAAATTACTTGTTTGAAAATGTAGAAAAATTTTCCGAAAATAAACTTTAAATGTTCCTGAGAAAACTGGTTTCCTAGCCAATAAACCTTGGATTAATAACAAATTGAGTTATTGAAGTTTGTAGCATTTAATGAAAATTCGCTACCAAAACGCACTTCGATTTTTTTCTTACAAACATGCATCATATTTTGATAAAACAATGCAAAAATGCCTTAACGAATTTGTTCTACGAAAATTAGCTAAAAATTATAGACTGTTAAACTATAAACTTAACTAAACCTACAGCCAAAGCATCAGAAAAAGGGTTTATTTGAAATGAATTTTCTGTAAATATTTTAGTAAAATGAAGGCCAATGATGGTTTAAGCCGAAAGTTAAGGGTTCGCAGAACACTCTTCCTGCAACATTTTCTTTTCATAATCTGTATTTGTTTCACATTCTTCGCCTAAACATTGCCAATTTTGACGTTTCAAATCGTGACTTTGACGTTGGTATTTTTTGAGTTATCGCTCTTATATATATATATATATATATATATATATATATATATATATATATATATATATATATATATATATATATATATATATATATATATATATATATGTTTGCTAAAAATTAAGTATTATGCTTCAAAGTACAGTATCTCAGTTACTAGATAAAAGATAAATGGTAATACAGTAGATGAGCGGCGAACTGGTTTTAGACAAATCAACTGCTGATGGATGAAGTTTACTACCTTATATGCACTTTGATACTATTTTTGTTTTTCATCACTGGTCACATACTGTAAGTATAAACTAACATTGTTTTTCATTTCTTTTGTAAAAAACATTTTTTAGAAATCACGTGTGCCCTTGATTTGCATAATCAGCAGATTTAATTATATTTATTAGATTTAATCATTTTTACTCCTTGTATCATTTATTCTGTAGCTGTATGAAATTCAAACAGCCAAACAGTGCTTTGGGACACGTGCAAATCTGTGCACATTCTTGTCGTAACAATCTATAAGATTACCCAATTATGCTGCTAAATATTATACGTGCATAACTGGGCTTAATGGTGAGATGATACCTTAAAAACAATTATCAAAACTGTAACGGTACATAAACCTGTTAATGTTAGGACAATCCTGATAAGTACACCTGGAGAACCCTCCTGGTTATTAATTCTTCATCTTTGTTTAATTTGTTCCTACTAAATGGACTACATCACCGCAAAACCGGTAATCATCCACTGTTGCACATTATATTATACCTTGAAAATAGTGTTATTTTAAACAGAGTAAGTTATAGATAAAACGAATATATTGTTAAGGGTAATACCCTTTAACAGAAACACATTTGAACCTCCAACACCAGTCAAATCATTACCAGCAAGTAAACTATATTAACCTTGTCCTGCAGTTCCTTCAGGGAAAGGCACAGCCCCAGTTAAGAATACAACAATATGATTAATATTATCCGCATCTGTTATCGTGGTAACTACTTGGGTTTCACTAATTTGTGTAAATTCTGTTTGCACCTGTAAAATACAAATTTTTTAAACCAAATGAATAAATACATTTAAATATCTAAACACTTACTAATCGCCCAGAAACAATCACACCGAACACCGCCATGATGTTAAATAGCTGTAGTAATTGTAATTACCGCCTTTTAGTAAATTAAAATTATTACATTTAAATATTATTTATTGAATTACCCGCAGTTCCAAGTTCCAAGCCCACAAATCAAACACCGCCGGAATTTCCTTCTAGAACAAAATGTCAAAACTTCAGGCCGGCAACCTATCTTGACGTCTTGAGGTTAGCTTTTTGACAGAACTCTGTTTTGCTATGTTGTCAAATGTAAGATGTACACAGAATAATCTCTTTTATTATAAGCTGGGTTGTTGTGTTCGTTAGAACAAAACGGTTTTTTTTTTGCGTTGCCCAATTTGAGAGTATTTAGTTTATTCTGTTGAACTATCTATTTATAACTTAAATGGAACGATGAATAAAAGTTATCTTGTTATTCGGTGTTTTGAATTGTAGGTAGATCTTAAAGAAAAAGAAAACGGGTTCTTGGTTTTCATTGCCTTCCCCCAGCGTTTTTAGTTAGGCAAGTTGATGGTCAGGGCAGGTCAGGAAGCTCAGGGAGTAAGGGTTCTGCTTAGTTAAAGCGCCAGTGCAATTAACAAGAAAATTAAATTTTCAAGGAAATAACTGAAAACCCATTAGGATTGGCGAAAATACATCCGGCAGTGCTTTCAATATCGATTTTCTAAAGCACAAGTGAGACTGACAATAAAATGAGAGGTTATTTCTGTCGCACACACACACACACACACACAGAGAGAGAGATAAGGCTCATTTATAATATTTGTATAATTATCTAATTTTTCTACCTGGTTTTGGTTTATCCGGAGATTAAAACTTTGCGAAAGCCAGCAATAGTTTTAAAACAATTATCTGTGTTTTGTTTCTTTAACGTCGGCCTATTTCCGCGACTATGGCCAATCACCGACGCCAGGGAGCAGCTTCACCTCACTATCCTGGAAATTTTACCCCAGCCTTTCTGTAAGGAGGGTAAGGATCTTTAACGTGCCCAACATCGCATGGACACGGGACCGACGGCTTTAGGCCCCCTCCGAGGGGCGGAACGTGCAGGCATTCAACTTGCTCAAATACAATGCCAGAACATTGGCTGATGTTAATGTTACAGTTTGTACTGAAAAAGTGAAAGGAGTACCCAGAACCCATCGGTTCAGAGGCACACGTTCTTACCCCTGAACCACCGAGGTTCTTGAAAAAAAATTAAAAAAATAAAAAAAAGTTAAATATTGCCAAGTTAATGAGTCTTGTGCGAGTGTATAGCTCTGGACCGGAAAAGACAACTGATCTACGGTCACTCTAGACCGGAGACAGAGCAATATAAAACTTCACCCTACCAATCGCTGTGCAGACTAGTTCAAGGCACAGTGATTTTGGAATGGGTGGAGTAAGACTAGGGGTATGCACAATCAACCAAGGGTTGCGGTGCTATCGGGGCGGCAAGGCCGCGGACGAGCCCTGAGGGAACAAAAAAAAAAAAAAAAGGAAGACAACATCGGCTTTTATCTCTATTAAAATTTGCGTCGACTGTCATTCGTCATCCAGTGTGGTTCCTTCCAGTATAAGGGTTACAATTTAATGTAGCCAACACGTGTTAGCTGTGAACGTATGGGTTCAACCTTAGAATATATTGTTTTATATTCCAAGGGCTCAACCGACTAAACAGAAATAGTTAGCTGACTGACTTTTTTTAATACTAGGAATTTTAGCTCCTCCTTTATCTTTTTGACAATTTATAATAAATTTAGACTAAGGCGCCTTCCCAGCACTCTTTAGTTTGGCCAAATGATCTTTAATACAAAGCAAAAGTCTCCTTCTTTATGTTTCGGAGCGTGAAATTTGGTACATATGTAAAAAGTTTTTTGTGCAACCCAATTTACCCCAACATAATATTATTAAAAAGAAGGTTTATAATTACTTATTTTATTTATTTATCTCCTTTACAATTATGGTGGTGGTGGTGGTAAAGATGACTTTGGAAGTGAATTTATGAGAATATTAATAAATACTGTTATGCGTTGTAAAAAGTTTCTAGGGACTGATAAATCTTAAATAAAAATCTTCACGTTTTGATTGAGTACAATATGGGTTTACAGAATGAGGTAATTTTAATTATTCCAGATAGAACCAATGAAAATGATAAATGAAAGATATTGAAAATTGGAAGAAAAATATATGACTTTTAATTTCTTCTCTATGGGTGTTTTTTGAGTGACTTAGGTATTGTTGTGGGCAACATTGCAACTGAGTTCTGCTGTTCTGCCAATCTGTCAATATGCTTAGACACATCTCTACAAGCGAAAGGGAAAAAAGTTTGACAATCGAACAAAACAGAAACAGAAACAATAAAAAAAATCGCTTGTCGCGAATGAACGAGGCGGTGGTGGTGTGATTTTGTCGCGTGTATTTCCTTATGAAGGTAATCAAAAGTTTAGATGTGTTGTTAATGATTTAGTGAACCCTTCGGTGTTTCGTTGAATTTTTACTGTGCTGGGGGTACCGCAGGGACCTTAAAAATCATGGTAAGTTCAGATTTTATGTCGGCCAATGGCTATGTTTTGGATTCGTTATCACCAAATAAAACGATATTTTTGTTCGTTTTCTATGTTTTCTCTTGTAATTATTCACAGAAATTGATTTCATTTTACCTTTAAGTGAAGTAAACTCAAGTCATGTCAAAGGAACGTAAATTAAGTGCTTGTTTTTATCACGGTAATGTGGCACACCCGCATGTTTTCAGGAAATCGATATCTCTGTAGTAGAATGTTGAAGTAGTTACAAAAGGGCAGTTCATTTACCTACCCTGGTGTCAAAAGGAAACGACTTTGTGATAAATGGGATATGATAATGATTAACACAATCATTATCATATCCCATTTATGTAACTGTAATATGATAATGACACTCATTTGCAAATAAAACATGAAAACTTCTTGCTCTTTACCATTACCTCTGTCTAAGTAATTTAATTTAGCAAATAGGTTCCCTAATAGTAATATAATAAAATTAAAAAATTAGCGACTGTTATACAGGTGTTCCAGCCAAATAGTGTTAACAAAAGCTGCATTTTTCCAAAATCCTTAGTACATACAGTGAAATTTGATCAAGTGGGACCGGGATAGATATGAAACCCCTATAAGTAGATTCCTTCTGAGGCTTGGAATAACCTCTTAATGAAACTAATATATTAAGTAATTGTGGTTTTCCTTACTTGGTGAGACAGTGTCATACTATAAATACAGCTGTAGGGACTTTTTTTCTTGCTTTGATAAAAAAACAAGCACTTGTGAAATCAGAGAAGTCCCCACATCTGTATCTACAGACTAGTATACTTCTTTATTGGAGATTTTATCTTAGAGTTTTTTGATGATTACCTTCATAATTCTGACAGTTAGGGTTGATTACCTGTATAACTGAGACCATATTGCAGGAAATAATAATATGTACATAAGTATGCTGTTTGTAGGTACATTTCTGTTTTTACTGGTCATGACGTGTTGGCTTCCAAACTTCAATTTTTGTTCCCACCTCCACATTCCGATTCCAGATCCCTCTGTAAATGGGACAATTTTTTTTAGGTATCTTGATATCTGGTAAAGTGTGTACCTGTTTAAGTGACAAAAAATTCGTGGTTTCTTGAGATTCCAGTTATCTAGTAGGTTTCACTGTATTTGAATTCACCAGTTTCATTTAACATTCATATGGTTTTTACAAATAGGATCTAAATACAACCAAGAAATTGTTATTTAATAGCATGTACCTTGTGATTTTTTACCAACTGAGCAAAGGACATTAATATCTGAATTATTTAGCAACTGATGACTCTTAGACCTTAAGTTAATGTTATGCAAAAGCTCTTAATTATCATCTCATTGCCCTCTGGCTGTTTGATTTAGGAGATACAGAATCATCAATTTATGTTTATTACAATCAGATTCCAATTATTCCTTTATGTAATTTTAACTGCTTTTCATAACTAAAAAATTCCAAATCAAAAAACTGGTCAACAAATAATAATGATGATGATAATAATAATAATACTAATTTATTAAGGGTCTGAGCCAATTTACAAATTAATTTACAACCAAAAATCAAATCAATTACAAACAAATTGATAATATAGGAACAAATATTATTTTCTAATGCTGTTTTAAAGTCAACTAAGCTTACAAAATAATATCAATTTTTTCACAATATTTGTTAGCATTTCTACAGATTCTTGGAACTGCAGAATGAAAAGTATAATTGACACGACAGAATCTCTCATTAAATAGACCATGGTGTCTTAAGGTTCTGGATGGAACACTAAGCTTAATCATAGCTAGTAAGTCAGGAGAATCAACAACACCATTCAGCAATTTATATAAAAAGCAGATGTCAAAATTAACCGTTCGTTGTTTGAGAGTATTCAAATTTAATTGAGAATAAAGTTGTAACTAATCAATTTGGTCAGTTACGATACACATCTTATATGCCACAAACCTAAGAAATCTTTTTTGGACTCTTTCAAGTTGATCTTTATGTATCTGATAGAAAGGTGACCAGACAATGCTACCGTATTCAAGCACATATCTGACATATGCACAGTACACAGACTTTAAACAGTTTACATTGGAGAAGTCTGTCAATGTTCTTTTCAAAAATCTCAGCATTTTCTAGGATTTATTTGTAATTAATTCAATATGATTACCATATGTCAAATCGCTACTAAAATATACACCCAGGTCTCTTATTCGATCAACTTTTTTTAAGACAGTATCTTCTATTTTATATTCAAAGTTTGAAATATTTTTAGATCTAGAAAATTGTATACAGTAGGAATTATTATTTAGCAAGATATTATTATCCCTACACCACTGGGTCAAATTATCTATATCTGCCTGTAATTTCAAATTAGGAGTTTTAATCTCAATAAACATCTTCAGATCGTCCGCATATAAAAGTGTATCTGCATATTCAAAGCACAGAGTCAGATCATCGATAAATATGTTAAAGAGTAATGGTGAGAGATGCCCACCCTGTGTCACTCCGAAGTTACATCGATTTCGATAGATAATTTTTTATTTTAACGATTTGTTTTCTATTAGATAAGAAGTCCTCAAACCAATCCAACAAATTTCCAAAAATCCAAATTTTTGCAGCTTTATTAATAAGATCTATCTTAACAATAAGTCTTTGAAAAATCAGTATATATCACATCGAGTTGGCCTCTCTCCTCAAAGACATGAGACAAGTAATGTTCACATATTAGTAACTTTGTAACAGTGGATCTACCTTTAACGAAACCGTGTTGTTTTAAAGTTAACTGTCTTTCAACAAACGGTCTTGGTTTATTCATTATAATATTTTCAAATATCTTAGGAATTAAACTATTCTTTATTATAGATCTGTAGTTTTTTATATCAGATATGTCACACTCTTTATGGAGTGGATCCAAGAACGATATCTTCCAGGCATTTGGGAAAACACCCAACTGTAGTGACAAATTAAAGATCTTAGCAAGAATATCTGATAAGATACATTTACATTGCTTCAAAAAGCTTACAGGAATCAAATCTGGACCAGCACCTAAGTTATTATCAAGCTGCGTTATGGCATTAAAAACTTCCACTATTTCTTCCCTCACTATACTCATGATCGCATTGTGAGAGAACTCTTCACTACAATCTATAGAAACACTATTGATATAATTGTTGTAAACTGACCCAAAAAATCTGAAAATGAGAACTATTTTATCTACATTATCTATCTGTGTATCATTATATTTCATTACTTTAGGAATATCGAATTTGTTTTGCTTTGATCTAACATATCTCCAAAAACTTTTACTATCTACATTTATGGGTAATTGAATATTATTTATATAATCATTATAACAAATCTTAGAAACTTTTTTACATTGTTCTCTTAATCTACTAAAAATACTACAATGATATTGAGAGTTGCTAATCTTATAATATTTGTGTGCTATTTTTTTGTCAATAACAAGTTGCCTCAAGTCTGCAGAATACCAGTGTGGAAACTTTCTATTTCTAGTTCTCCATTTGGAAACAAACAAATCAATGGCTACAAAGAGAACATCATAAAACCGATCTATCATTAGATTGAGGTCTTCAGAATCCAACAAACTATCCCAATTATCATTAGATAATTTTTTTCGAACACCCTTATATTATTGCATTTTTTCATTTTGTATCGAAATTATGACGCATGTTTGTCAGAAAAAAATCGAGAGGCAGTAAGTGCATTTTGGTAGCCAACTTTCATTAAATGCTTCAATTTTCAATAACTCAATTTGCTATTAACGTAAGGTTTGTTGGCTAGCAAACTAGTTTTCTCAGAAACATTTTAAGTGATACGAGCATAATGTGCGATAGTTGTCGTGCGCCTACACATCTCACTGAAGCTTGTTGTGGACTTGATGCATTTTTGATCTGAGTGTCGTGAGGCATTCAAAAGCATGCCAGTAATGGTTAGGAGAATGGAGAGAATGCAAGCTGATCTGGATTCACTGAATAGGGAGCTGAGTGAACTGAAGAAGTGTGACATGGATCTGATAGTGCATGAGGTGCATCAAAAAATGACTGGCAAAGACCTTGATGTGTTATATTGTGACGGAGTCTAATTCCACAGATCTAGAGGTATGTATTGATCATGACATAGGTGTTGTGAATGGTATTTTTGATACTCTTGGTTTGGGGGGTGACATGGACAAGATTGTCAAAGTCCTTAGAGTCGGGAAGACAGCATCCAGGAGAAAACCACGACCGGTTAAGATTGTGTGTGAAAATCCTGAGCTTGTTGCTAAGGCTATCAGGAATAAAAATAAATTACGTGAAACGCCCCACTCTATCTCACACGATCAGACAAGGATGCAGCAAGATGCTTATAAGCTAGCGAAAAGAGAACTCATGGATAGACAGGAGAAGGGCGAGGCTGATCTGACAATTAAGTATATTTCTGGTGTTCCAAAGGTTCTGAGTGGGCGAAAAAACGAACGACGTCCCCGTATACTACCAAAACGTTAGTGGACTGAGAACCAAAATTCAGAAATTGTGCAGGGCTGTGGGTTGTTCCTGTTATGACCTTATTATCTTGGTTGAGAGTGGACTTAGTGAGGATTTTTCTGATAGTGAACTGCAGTGCGGTCCTTACAATATTTTTAGATGTGATAGATCCCGTTATACGAGTCAGAAGATGAGGGTCGGGGGAGTCCTTGTATTTATTAGAGATTACATTAAATCTTCCACGGTGAAGTTAGATACTCGGAAAGTGGAGCAATTGTTTGTGAGGTGTCACCTTGACTCTACTAAACTCATTATTGGGGGGTGTATATTCCGCCTGGTTCATTATCTGTTCTATATATTACGCACTGTAAGACTACTGAATATGTTATGCAGAGATATCCACAACATGAAGTGTACCTTTTTGGATATTACAATTTACCTGAAGCTCTTTGGTCTAATGATAAGCGTACTGGTTGACTGTCCTGTCTCATCTGCAGCCGTTTATGTTGCAGTGTCATTTGGTTGACTTAAACTGTTCCAGATCAACTAGTTGCCAAATGGTGGAGGTGTTTTCTTGGATTTGATGTTTGCTAGTTCAGCGAATTCATTGGTGGGCCTGGCGGCTGATCCTATTTTTGGAGACTGCACCCATCACAGGAGCTATGAATGTTTCATACAATTGCAGAACATATCGTTTGACACCCTTCACAGTAAGGAGTACTATTATGACTTTCGTGGTGTCGATTACGATGGTCTGAACTACTATCTTGCCTCCGTTAACTGGGAACTCTTATTCTCGGGATTGGACGTGAATGCTGCAACCGGCAGATTCTATGAGGTTGTAAAAGCTGGCATTAGTCAGTTCGTGCCAGTGAAAAGATTTAAAAAATCGTAAAAGCTGGCATTAGTCAGTTCGTGCCAGTGAAAAGATCAAAAAAATCTAGCTTTCCTAAATGATTTACAACTGAATTGCGACATCTAACAATTCTAAAGAAAAAGGCGCATGCAAAATATATGCAAGATAGAACTGATACTAGCTATTTAGAGTTTGCAGCACTTCGATCTCGATGCAAGGCTCTATCAAATGTGTGTTTATCACAGTACATCCGAGATAGAGACTCAATTTAGGAATGATCCCAAGTCATTCTGGAGATTTATAAATGAAAAACGACCATCCTTTGGCAGTCCTTCCACAATGCACTGTGGTGATTTGGTTGGTGACACTGCACGGGAGATTGCTAATTTATTTGGTAGTTTCTTCTCTGTGTATACATCGAACGCTGTTGCAGCTGCAGCGGCTTCGCCACTGGCTTCTGGCAGTAATAATCGCTCCAGTATGTGTGTGAACCGTTCCGAAATATCTATTTCTGACATTTATGCAAGGATTTCTGCTCTTCGTGATGAGAGTTGTGGCCGGTCCAGATGGTGTACCAGATATTGTTCTAAAACGTTGTGCCTGTACATTGAGCGTGCCTCTACATATTCTCTTCAATTCATCTTTGCGGTCTTCAATCTTTTCTGATGTCTGGAAGGAGAGCTTGGTGCCTGTGTATAAGAGTGGTCACCGAGATGGGATAACAAATTACAGACGCATCTGTGTCCAATCATCAATTCCAAAAGTGTTCGATGCCCTGGTTTATGACCAGCTGTCGTGGTCATGTAAGCGTCTTCTAGTGCCGCAGCAGCATGGTTTTTGTGCTAACAGGTCCACAGTTACTAACCTGATTATTCTTCAGTCAGCGGTACTGGATGCCTTGGAGTCTGGTAAGCAGGTTGATGCCATATATACTGACTTCATCAGGGCCTTTAGTACAGTCGATCATTCACTCCTGCTATTTAAATTACATGGGCTTGGCTCCAATGATTGTTTGGTGGCCTGGTTTGAGAGTTTTCTGACTGGTAGAACTCAGAGAGTCAAAGTTGCTGGATTTTATTCAGGTATTGTTCACATGACATCTGGTGTCCAGCAGGGAGGTCACTGTTTACCACTTTTATTCAATCTTTTTATTAACGATGTAGTCCATATCTTTGCTGGTAGTGAGTGTCTGCTGTTTGCCGATGATATGAAGCTGTTTAAGGTGATAACTAGCCTTCAGGATCAGTAGGAGCTGCAGGAGGATTTAGAGCGTCTCTCTTTATGGTGCTTTGACAACAAATTAAATCTTAACATCAGGAAATGCTCTCATACAGCTTTTTCAGAGGAGGGAGGATGTTCGGGACTTCATATTCGGTAAACGGTGAACTTTTGTCTTTTGTTAACCAGATCGAGGATCTTGGTGTTACAGTGGATGAACAGATGACTATACAGCACAATAAAAAATATTACCATGAAAGCCTCTAAACTTGTGGGCTTTGTTATGAGAAACTGTAGACTTTTTTCATTAGATACCGTCACATGTGTTTACTGTTCTGTTGTTAGAAATGTACTCGAGTATGCATCGGTAGTGTGGTGCCCTTATTATGCCAGCCACACAGGGGCTGTTGAAAGTGTGCAGCATGCCTTTCTGCGGCACTGCTCTTATAGACTTGGTTATTCCATACCTGATCATGACTATGGGGAGATACAAAGTTTCTTAACGCTGAGCTCTCTTGAAACCCGCAGAACAGTGGCCGGACTCTGTTTTATATCCAAAATTGTGAATGGTTTTGTGGACTCCAATGAGATTCTTGGCAGAATCGGCCTGAATGTACCTAACAGAGTATTAAGGTCATATAACTTGTTTTTGTCCCATTCCACCCCACTAATTATGGACTTAATTCACCTATCGATAGATATCTACGTATTATGGATGAGATCACTGAGGTGGACAATTTTGACATCTTTTGTGTTTCACTGTCTGCTTTCAGAAGGCATGTGGTTGGGTTTTGTTGTTGCAGTGGACTGCTGTGACTGTGTATCTTCTGTGTGGCAGTTCTGCTGTGATTCTTTGTAGATTTATGTGTGCATGTTTTATTTGTTTTGTACTTTTACTTGTATTGTAGCACTTGGTGAGGTTTGTCCGTATAAATTAAAATAAATTAAGTTTATTTTCGGAAAATGTTTGTACATTTTCAAACAATAAGTTATTTTGATGAAATATGGTACATTGTTAGTAAGTACTATATAGGTAGTACCGGTAACCAGATTTATGCCTGCTTGCATTAAAGATACATATTTGCTATTAAAAACATTTTAATGAAAATCCAGTAAACGAAAGTTTACGTAAATCTGCCTGTGTTTACATTAATTTGCACAATACTCTGTATTTTTATTTTATTAATTGTTGTTGCTCTTACTTGGTGAAACCGTTCTGTACTAAATACAGATGTAGAGGCTACTTCCATGGCTTCACAAGTCTTTGTTTTCTTCCTTGTATCGGTTTTCCGTTTAGGATGCCGTAAATACACCGTATAAATGTCGCATATTATTGGTTTTCTTTCTGTTTACAGGTTGTGTGTGATGTCGCTGCCGGTATCGCAGTATGAGGCTCTGCTAGCGGAAGTACGCGGTCTGCGACGGAAGGTGCAGCGCGTGCAGCAGCTTGCAGATCCTCTCATATCAGAAGTTAGATCTACCAACTCATTACCCACCTTTCAAATCAACCGTCAGATATTACAGGTAATAAAACTTACATTTATAAGGTCATAAAGCTGGTTGTAAAAAGATTAATTTTAATTAGTAATAGTACGAGTAATAACTTATTTATAGAAGAAATAGAGGAGGATGAAAACCTGTAGAAATTCATTGCAAAGTTTAAGTGAATTTTAATTAATTATAACTAATAGCAAAGCTTTTTCTTAAATTTGCGAACCTTCATCCCCATTTATGGTTTGCGTAGATTACGCAGCTTTGAAATTGTTCTCGTGAACCTACTATTCCTTGAGATATGCCATACCTAAGGCCGGCAAGCAAGATGTTCAAATTTTCGGAATAGGTTGTAAATATGCTTTAAATATCGTACAGCCTGAGTTTGTTTTAAGTTTTACAAGGAACGGAGGGGCATATTTAAACATATTTATGACATCCCCCCTCTCTATATCGGGAGGAGCGGCGTTGGATTTTTAAATGGGGTAATGTACTTTTAAAAACAAAATCTAATCTACGCAATCTACTAGGCATGTGTGCAAAAAAAAATCGGTTTCGGAATTATGGTTTATTGTATTAAAATACAAAAAATAATTTCAATTTTTCAAGTCTGTTATCATGGACGTTGTTGTTTATTATTTGTTTTTATGGAAACGCGAGATAAATATATATATATATATATATATATATATATATATATATATATATATATATATATATATATATATATATATTTTGTCTCATTATTGTATTAAGTAATCATTGTGTTTAAGTAATAATAAATTGTTTAAAAAAGTTAATTGTCTTAACGCTAAAGTTAAGTGGCGCAGTCGTTAGTATTGGTTAAGAAACCGAAAGAATATCGATTTCTAAGCGTATCGACGCCCAATAACCAATTAGAACCAAGTTACGCAGAAGTCATAGCCAAGCAGCCAAATGGGAGCAGAAACCATCATAGTATTGTAAGTTGTTTACTGCTATCCAATTTCACATTTTCCTGCCATATTTTTCAATTGTATGTGTGTGTATTGATATAATTATATGTCAGACTCAGAAGACGAGTCACAAAGCTTAGGGAATATTGAGTACAGATTGAGATCGATAAGTATAAGCGATAATATCGCAACAGTAACTAATTCAAATAGTAGTAATAGTAGTAGCAACATGACTGACCAGTTCAAAGAATTTTTCTTAAAAGCTATTCCCGAATTTGACGGGCAACCAGCTAATGTAGGTAATTTTTTAAAGTCATGCGACCTCGTAATGAACCAATTTTATATGCCAAACGAGAATTTATATATGAATCATTTCTTATTAAATTACATTCAAACAAAACTAACGGGAACAGCGAGGCTTATAATTAACACTAAGATAATAAACACATGGACCGACTTGAGAAGCGCTATTGTGGATAATTTTTGCGATCAGCGCGATTCTAGTAGCCTACTAGCAGAACTATTCACCTTGAAACAAAGGAATGCGGAAGATGCCCTTGCATTCGCTAACAGATGCAGGCATATCGAACAATTACTCATATCTAATCTAATAGCTAACGAACAGAACGAAGGCGTTAAAGTAATAAAAATGAACATTTACCAGGAACAAACATTAAAAGCATTTTTAGGCGGAATTAGGAACCCGTTAGGTCTAGCTCTTAGAAGTAGGTCACCAGGAAGCATAGAAGACGCCCTAAAGTTTGTATTCGCAGAAGAAAATTTCGATTATAGGGACAAAACAGTACAAAAAAATTTTAATCAGAATAGGTCAGACGGACAAAAATTCTTTCCAAGACAAAATAACGCACCGTTTAACAATGTGCAGTTTCAACGACCGTTTCAACCTAATTTCAGACCTTTTCAACAACACAATAACCAACAACATAACCCAACAAACTTTCAACCTAATTTTAGACCATCTCAGCAACAAAATAGACCGCAATATAATCAAACGAATTTTCAAAATAGACAAAATCCGCAATTTATGAATAG
The DNA here is from genome assembly GCA_964006375.1 of Tillus elongatus. Lineage (NCBI taxonomy): Eukaryota > Metazoa > Arthropoda > Insecta > Coleoptera > Cleridae > Tillus > Tillus elongatus. The sequence goes on along the minus strand of OZ023262.1, from coordinate 36,169,592 downwards.
AACTAATTTTTCAAACAATTTTAGACGACAGAATTTTAATAACCCACAGGGACAAAACCCTATAATTAACAATAGGAACTATCACGAGCCAATGGAAGTAGACAGCTCGAATACGAGGTTGTCACAAAGACGAGCAGCCCCATTACATAATACAGAGTTTAGCGATTACAACGTAACCAACGGGGGTTACGAATCAAATAGCATAGAATACGAAACAAACGATACAAATTACGCAAATTATGAGGCAAGCCAGGGAAATTCACCTGCTGACGAATACGATAACCAACACGGAAATTTTCCCATCGCGAGCACCTCCCAACACGACACGTAGTCGATGTACTTAATATTAATGATTTAAATAGGTTACCATATATAGAAATTAAAGGAATTAGAGGAAAATTATTGATAGACAGCGGATCGTCGAAAAATTTATTAAACCCAATAATAGCCCATCAAGATTTCGCAAACAAAATAAGGACACAACCATTCATTATTCGGACCCCGCACGGAACTTCGACGCACTCAGAACGCATAAATATCACCCTTAAATCAATTTCGAACAAGGCACAAGAATTCTGCCTTTTCGACTTTAACCCTTTATATTCAGGTCTCATTGGGATCCAATTCCTAAGGGACAATGAAGCCAGAATAGATTTTAAAAATGAAGTCATGCATCTAGGTAAGCAAATCATTAAAATTCAATACCCTCAATTAAACAATGTCAATCAACCGGCAAGAATAAAAGCCAAAGCAGATGGTTCACAAGACCCAGATACTACAGCCACTGTAAACAGTATCATAACAAAAGAGTACTTCAATTGTAATGGAGAACTTGAACTCGTAAATTACATGTTAGCGCACAAGGACGAAGATTATGAAACACCGCAGAACCTACAGACTAGCCGATTACGTAACCAATATAAGTATCACGTTACAGATGAACGTAAGCGCAGCTCAAGGACGCCTACTATAACACAAGATAATGTTATATCGACAATTCAACCATATAATACGAATACTCGACATACAGGGAGCGAGCAAAAACAGATTAACTGCGAAAACATTATAATGGAACAAATAGACGTAGATTATTTAAACGATGAGGAAAAACAGTTGTTATTTAATTTGTTATCAAAATATAAGGACATATTTTTAAACAAGGACGAACCATTGACGCACACAAATGCTATAAAACATAGAATAAGGACCATTGACGACATACCAGTCCATTCTAAATTATATAGATATCCATACATACATAAACCGGAAGTAGATCGACAAATAAATGACATGCTAAGGCAAAAAATAATCAGGAAAAGTCACAGCCCATACAGTTCACCCATTTGGGTCATATCAAAAAAACTAGACAAGTCAAATAAACAAAAATGGACGATTGTAGTGGACTATAGGAAACTAAACGAGAAAACAATACCGGACAGACACCCAATTCCCAAAATAGATGAAATACTGGACAAAATTGGACGAGCTCAATATTTCTCGACAATCGATTTGATTTCTGGATATCACCAAATTGAAATGGACCCCCGGGACATAGAAAAAACGGCGTTTACCACCGATACGGGACACTGGGAGCACACTAGGATGCCGTTTGGGTTATCAGGGGCTCCAGCGACCTTTTCCAGGCTCATGCAGAACGTGTTAGAGGGTCTAATTGGCCAAACATGCCTTGTATACATGGATGACGTCATAGTTTTCTCCACGTCATTACAAGAACACATAGAGAAACTAAAACTGGTATTCGAACGTTTCAGACAAAGCAACTTAAAGATCCAGCTAGACAAAAGTGATTTCCTAAAGAAGGAAGCCGAGTTTCTGGGACACGTTGTAAGCCCAGACGGGATCCGTCCGAATCCGAGGAAACTAGACGCAATAAGGAAATTCCCGATACCAAAAACCCAAAAAGAAATTAAATCATTTTTAGGACTAGTCGGATATTACAGAAAATTTATTGAAAATTTCGCACACGTCACGAAACCACTAACCAAGTGTTTAAAAAAGAATTCTAAAATAGACGTTAATAACGAGGAATACATTGGTGCCTTTAACTCATGTAAAGACATTTTAATGAATTCACCCGTGCTTATACCACCCGATTTCTCTAAGGATTTTATACTAACAACCGACGCTTCAAACGTGGCGATAGCGGGCATATTAAGCCAAGGGGAACCCAATTCAGACCACCCGATAGCCTATGCCAGTCGTACCTTAAACGAAACCGAATCTAGGTATAGCACCATAGAGAAGGAATTGCTAGCCATCGTGTGGGCAACTAATTATTTCCGTCCATACTTATACGGACGCAAATTCACTATATATACGGACCATAAACCATTAAAATGGCTATTTTCGTTAAAACAACCAAATTCAAAATTACTCCGTTGGAGATTAAAATTAGAAGAATACGAATTCAAAATTGAATACAAGAAAGGAAAGCTGAATTGCGCAGCGGACGCCCTTTCTCGAGTAGAGATCCACCCCATAGATATAGACAACCAATCAATGGCCAATAATGTCGACGAGGAAGAAGAAATAATAGAAATAGAGGACGACGAAGGTGTAATAGAAATAAACGAGGACGAAACAGCTAATTCAAATGCGGATTCTTACTCAGCACCCGGTATACCAATATTAGAGGAAGAAATTATTAACAGTAAAACAAATCAAATAGTCTTTAAAAACACAGACAAACCAGAAATATTCTCAGTAAGGAAAGACAAACGAAACTTTATTTATGCAAACTTTAATTTAAATGACCCCAATCAAATAGAAAAATTTATAAAGGAATACTGTTTACCACAAAGAAAATATTATTGCCTTTTCGTAAATGAACAAGATTACGAACTAGTCAGTTCGGCAATCAACAAAAACTTTAATAATGTAGAGTCACCAAAATTTTATAGATGTTTAGAAATGAGGGAAGAAATCCAGGAAGACGAGCTAACGGATATGATAGTCAAATATCATCAGGGTAAGTCCAACCATCGCGGGGCTGAGGAGACTTACTTAAGAATAAAGAGAAAATACTATTACCCCAATTTAAAGAAACACATAGAAGAATATGTAAAAACGTGTGAGCTGTGTAAAACGTGCAAATATAACAGGAACCCGGTACAGATAGCATTAGAACACACTCCAACAGCATCCAAACCTTTAGAAACACTCCACGTAGATACGTTCCAAATTGAACGAGCAATATTTTTAACCATATTGGATCCATTCAGTAAATTCGGTCAAGCATTTCCCATCAAAAGCAAAAACGCTACAGAAATTGCAAAAAACTTAATTAAATACTTTTCACAGTACGGAGCGTGTAAAACCCTAATTGCGGACCCAGGAACGGAGTTCTCGAATTTAGTAGTAAAAGAACTACTAGAGACATACCAAATAGAATTGCACACCACAACACCCCAAAACCCCGAATCAAACGGACCCATAGAACGATTTCACAGCACCATCATTGGACATTATCGATTATTTAAGGAGAAATTCAAAAATATGAAACCCATAGAATTAATACCCTACTGTATATTCGCCTATAATTCCACGATACACTCACAAACACTAAAACCACCATTCGACTTAATATTCGGCTATATACCGGAAATGTTTAACTACGACCCGGAAGTAATAATTACCCAAGAGTATAACGTACAACACAAAGAAATTATGAAAATCATCTACGAAATTGTTAGAAGTCGCATAGAAACGTCAAAACAAAAAACCTTACAACGAACTAATAAAAACACGAACCAGCCGTTCAAGGAAGGCGACGTGGTATACAAACAGATACCACCGGGATTTCATAAAAAACATAAAAACCCCTTTTCAGGACCCTATTCAATAATATTGTTACGTTTTCTCCGGGTTCAGGATAAGTGAGACTTTAAATTTTAACAAAACAACTTTATTTACACTCTAAATATGGATACAATAAAATTTCTAGAATGTCTCTCTCAGAAAACACTTCATTTACTGGCCTTACAATTACTACTCTCAACAAAAGTCACTAATCTGGTACTACAGTCACTACTCTCTTAACACTTTACACTGTTTCTTCAAGTCACTACCACATTATCTTACTGAACTCAACTAACTCGGGCTGGCTTGCTTCCGCTTTTATATACTCGCCGTACCTTCCCCTCCTTTCTAGAGCATTCCATTCCAGAACGTTCCAGGACCTTCTTTTACTAGAAGGTTCTGTGAATACAGATCGGTCCCGTGTGTATACAGGGGGATGTATATACAGGATGATCCAAATGTGGTCACCACTCCTATGTCACACAAGAGGTGTTTCTCGAACTATAAGATCTCTCTGCGTATACAGGGTGTAAGGGTTCTCTACGTATACAGGGTGTATATACAGGGTGTTCGGAATGTGCAGACCTCAGTTATCCGTTCCGACGGGGTACAAGTTGGTAACTTCGTTATTTCTGGTCCTAGAGGGTTGAGACTTCGCCTGAGGGGGGTCACCCCAGGCACCCCCAGGGGGTGGGGAGGCGGTGTTGCCAGATTGTGCAAAAATTCCCAGATGTTGGGGAAATTCTGGAGATGTGGCAACACCGCACCTACGTCTCTTGAAGTGCTTTGTAACACTGCCCCCCTCCTTAAGACTGTTCGTCCCGAACAGTATTTACCGGCCGCCAACTTGGGGGTTCGTTGCCCCGATAGGGACTCAACCTCTCTATGTGAACAACTTTGGGTTTAGTTCTTGGAGACAGCTGGATTCTGTAGACTAGGTCGTTAATTTTCTTAGTCACCAAGTATGGCCCTTCCCATGGTTTCTGAAGTTTGGGACTGAGGCCCTTTCTCCTTGTTGGTTGGTACAGCCACACTGCATCACCTTCCTTGAATGTATGGGGTGTTGCTCTGCGATCCAAGCGCATCTTCATCCGGTCACTGCTTAAGAGGAGCCTATCTCTGACACATCTGTGTATAGTGCGCAGTTTTCCTTCTAGGTCGGCGACATACTCAGGTAACGTAGCTAGGTCCGCTATGTCCTCGTTCGGTGGTGGTCTCGTCATGTCGATTGGTAACCGCATCTCTCTGCCGGTCAACATCATGGATGGAGTGTAGCCGGTAGATTCATGCTGAGAGCTTCTGTAAGCTAGGAGGAACAGAGGTATCAGCTTGTCCCAGGTTCTCTGATTCTCGTCGACAAACATAGCAAGATACTGATTGATGGTCCTGTTATGCCGTTCTACCATGCCGTCTGATTGAGGGTGGAGTGGCGTTGTTCTCGTTTTCTTTATGCCTAGCAAGTCCATTAGGCTTTTCCAGACCTCTGATTCGAAATTCCGGCCCTGGTCGGTGTGAATCTCCAAGGGTACGCCATGCCGTGATATGACATTTTCCATCAGGGCTTCTGCTACGGTCGTTGCCTCTTGGTTGGGGATCGGCGCAACTTCAGGCCATTTCGAGAAGTAGTCCATCGCCACCATTATGTATCTGTTCCCAGACTCTGTGATGGGAAAAGGTCCTGCGATGTCTACGGCAACTCTCTCCCACGGTGTACCTGAGATGTACTGCATCATTTTTCCTCTGGATCGGGTCTTTGGTCCTTTCTTTGAAGCACATTGGTCACACCTTTTGCACCATTCTTCCACGCTTCTTCGGCAGTTTATCCAATAGAAGCGGTCTCTCACTCTGGCAAGAGTCCTGTTGACCCCAAAGTGGCCTCCACTTCTACTATTGTGTAACTCTTGAAGAACACTGTCTATGCACTCACTTGGCACAACGGTCTGGTATATACAGTCTCTACCATCGGCAGTTTCCCATTTTCGAGTGATCATGTCATTCTTTAGACACAATGAGTCCCATTGTAGCCAGTAGCCTTTAACCTCCGCCCCAAACCGGGACACATCGTGCCACTCAGGTCTTTTCCCCTTTTGTAGCCATTCTCTAATATTTTTCAAGTCTGGATCTGTCTTCTGTGCGTCTCTGATGTATTCAAGATTTACGTCTAGATCGGTGTTATTCTCCTGTCCTGCCACCAGTTGTTTGATCTGATGAGTTACTTTGTCGATCTCTTTGTTCTCTTGTCGCTCGCAAAATTTACATTCATGCACTGAACATGGTCTTCTTGACAGGCTGTCTGCATTGGCGTGACTTCTTCCTCTTCGATGTTCAATCCGGAAGTCGTAGCTCTGCAGTTTCTCTATCCATCGGGCTATCTGTCCTTCGGGATTTCTAAAGTTCAGAAGCCATTGCAGAGCAGAGTGATCCGACCTCACGCGGAATGTTCTTCCGTACAGGAAGCTGTGGAAATGTTCGATGGATCTTACAACTGCCAGCAGTTCTTTCCGGGTTACACAGTAATTCCTTTCTGCTTTTCCGAACGTTTTGCTGAAGTAGCCTATCACAACTTCTTCTCCGGCTTGGAGCTGTGAGAGTACTGCCCCAATGCCATACTGGGAAGCATCGGTGTCCAGTATAAACAGTCCTTCGTCCTGAGGATAAGCCAGCACAGGAGCAGTGAGAAGACGATGTTTGAGCTCTCTAAAAGACTCTTGGCAATCTGGTGACCAGATGAACTCGGCCTTATTTTCAGTCAGGCTATGCAGAGGTTTCGCAATGCTGCTGAAGTACTTTACAAAGCGTCGGTAGTAGCTGCAAAGTCCCAGAAAACTTCTGACCTCATGTTTGTTCTTCGGCACAGGCCAGTCTCTTACTGCCTTTATTTTCTCTGGATCAGTTTCTATCCCTTTCTCAGAAACGACATGTCCGAGGAAATTCACTTTCTTCTGGAAGAGGACGCATTTCTTGGGATTGACTTGCAGATTGGCACCCCTCAGCCTGGAGAAAACCTGCTTTAGATTCGACAGGTGTTCATCGAAAGTCCTTCCAATCACCATGACATCGTCGAGATACACCAGGCATGTTTCCCATGTAAGTCCTCTCAGCACTAACTCCATTAGTCGCTCGAAGGTGGCAGGAGCATTACATAAGCCGAATGGCATGACCTTGAATTGGTACAACCCATTCCCGGTTGAAAAAGCAGTCTTCTCCTTATCGTCTTTATGGAGTTCTACTTGCCAGTAGCCACTTTTCAGGTCTAATGTAGAGAACCACTTTGATCCGGCCAAAGTGTTCAAAGTGTCGTCGATCCGGGGCAGGGGATAACTGTCTTTCTTGGTGACATCATTCAGCTTCCTATAGTCCACGCAAAATCTCATAGTGCCGTCTTTCTTGGTGACCAAAACTACTGGGGACGACCAAGGACTATTAGACTCCTCAATCACACCATCTTCCAGCATTTCGTTAACCATCGCCTTGATTTCTGATTGCTTGGCAAAAGGCAGTCTTCTCGGCGGCTGTCTAATTGGTCTTGCGTCGCCAGTATTAATTCTGTGTTGCACTAGACTCGTACGACCTGTGATTTTATCTTGAGCGAAAATATCGGCCTCCTCCAATACGAACTTCAGGGCCATTTCCATCTCCATGTCGTTCAATTGGCCCCAAGAATTCTTGAACCGCTCTACCATTTCTACTGGCAGTCTTCTGTCTAATGCCGTGGGTGTCACCTTTCTTGACAACGTCACTCGGTCAATGGGCTCGCAAGTGGCGATAACCTCACCTTTCTTCAATGTGACCCTGTTAGTTTGCACGTTAGCCACTCTTATGGGTATTGTCCTCTTCGGGTCTACTAAGCATCGTGCGACGAGGGCACCATCATGTCTATCTTTTAGGGGCTCCGCTATGAGAGCAGACATACCATCAAGTTTCTTCTCTAGTCTGGCTCTGACAATCTTCTCACTGTTACCAGGAATCCGTGTATCCTCGTCGACAATAAGTCTCACCCTGGGATTAGCTTCGCCTGCTGTTGGAGATAAATACAACTCTTCGTTACCGATTTTCAAGATCTTATTCTGGAAGTCTACTGACAGGACATCGAAATCTTCCATTAAATCCAGGCCCAGAATAAATTCGTCGACGATTTCTGCGACGACAGCCCTTACCTGTAGCTCAGTACTGCCCAGCCTAATGAAAACAGTGGCCTCTCCATGCACAGGTATCCTATCTCCTTTTGCCGTCTCCAACACAGGCTGTTTGTTGGTCGTGAGTGCGGACCTGTTTGGCAACATGTCTGGACGTACAACGGATCTAGTGGCACCAGTATCGACGGTGAAACTGCATTCTCTTCCGTCTATGCTGCCAGGTATAACGAGGCTCTCGCGGTAGCGTCGGATATTGGAGACCCTGACCTTGGGGCCCTGGGTCTCGCATGCCACGTGTCGCCCACCTACACTGGCGTCAGGTCGTTTTCCCTGATGGCGCTCCCTGTTGGTATATTCTTGTCTTCTGCGAGCCACCTGTTGGGTTTGTAAGCACTGCCTACTTATGTGGCCTTTCCTACCACACTTGTAACATTCTATGTCTGACCAATCTGCTTTCGTCCTACGTGCCCCAACCGGTACAGTGAGCTTGCTTATGGCTTCTTTTATCATTTTCATTTCTTGCCTTAGTTCGGCTGTCGTGTCTGCAAAGTCCTCTATCTCCTTCACCTCGCGCAGCCTGTTGCGGCGAGGTTGAGATGCATTCTTCGCTGCTTCAAATTCCAAGCCATAAATTACGCAGTCCGTAAGTGTTTTCAACCTTCCGAGCCTTAAAGCTTGTTGCATTTCATTATCAAGTACCCCATCGATGAAGGTCTGGACGGTTATCTGGTTGACAAATTCTTCTGGGGCTTGGGGATATGCCAGTCGCACAAGTTTCTCCACTTCGGCACTAAATTCTTGCAGCGTCTCATTTGGCTTCTGGATCCTTGACTTTAGTTGTGTCTGGTAGACCTGGCTCATGTACTTGTTACCATATCTCAAGTCTAGGGCCTGTATCACTGTTAAGTAGTTTTGCTGTTTCGACTCCGGGATGTTCTGGAGGATTTCTAGGGCTTTACCTCGAAGCGAGAGAATCAGAGCAGTTGCTGCCTGTTGTTCGCTCCACCCATTGCTGAGAGCTGCCGCCTCAAACTGCCTCCTGTACATGGGCCACGATGTTTCTCCGTCAAAGGTCGGCGGCTTCAAGGTTCCATGAGGCTGCTGCACGGCTGGTACATCCGCCTCCGGGCGATTTTGAACTGGGGCCATTCCAGTAACTCCTCTTGGTTCAGTTCTATCAGTCTGGACGATCAACTGTTCAGTCAGTTCTTTATGTGTGCATTCTGTTCCTTTCATGATCATCTTCATTTGTTCTTTCAACCCTTCTACTTCTTCCCATCGTTTATTCAAATCCTCTGTTACATTTTCTACTTTCTTGTCCACATTTTCTACTTTCTTGTCCACGTTTTCTATCTGTTCGTTGATCTGTTCAATTTCTTCTTTTACATCGACTCTTATATTGTGGAACATACTTCGGAGCTCTTATTTATCTTCTTGTCGCCTCTGTTCGTCTTCTTCGCGTTGCCTCTTGAGGTCTTCTTTATCTTCTTGCCGCCGTCGTTCGTCTTCTTCGCGCCGTCTTCTTTCTTCTTCTTGTCGTCGTTGTTCGCCTTCTTCGCGCCGTCTTCTTTCTTCTTCTTGTCGTCGTTGTTCGTCTTCTTCGCGTTGCTTTTTCAGTAAGTCCATCAACTCTTTGATTTCAGCCATCTTGTCGTAGTCAGTCGATCTGGTGTTTACCATTTACAGCTAGCTTGCTTGTTCACTTCTTCACTCACTTATCCCACTTCTGACACCAAATTGTTACGTTTTCTCCGGGTTCAGGATAAGTGAGACTTTAAATTTTAACAAAACAACTTTATTTACACTCTAAATATGGATACAATAAAATTTCTAGAATGTCTCTCTCAGAAAACACTTCATTTACTGGCCTTACAATTACTACTCTCAACAAAAGTCACTAATCTGGTACTACAGTCACTACTCTCTTAACACTTTACACTGTTTCTTCAAGTCACTACCACATTATCTTACTGAACTCAACTAACTCGGGCTGGCTTGCTTCCGCTTTTATATACTCGCCGTACCTTCCCCTCCTTTCTAGAGCATTCCATTCCAGAACGTTCCAGGACCTTCTTTTACTAGAAGGTTCTGTGAATACAGATCGGTCCCGTGTGTATACAGGGGGATGTATATACAGGATGATCCAAATGTGGTCACCACTCCTATGTCACACAAGAGGTGTTTCTCGAACTATAAGATCTCTCTGCGTATACAGGGTGTAAGGGTTCTCTACGTATACAGGGTGTATATACAGGGTGTTCGGAATGTGCAGACCTCAGTTATCCGTTCCGACGGGGTACAAGTTGGTAACTTCGTTATTTCTGGTCCTAGAGGGTTGAGACTTCGCCTGAGGGGGGTCACCCCAGGCACCCCCAGGGGGTGGGGAGGCGGTGTTGCCAGATTGTGCAAAAATTCCCAGATGTTGGGGAAATTCTGGAGATGTGGCAACACCGCACCTACGTCTCTTGAAGTGCTTTGTAACAATATCCTTATTAGAACATAACAAAGCTATTCTAATAAACCATAAAAATGACGAACAGACAATAGCACATCTAAGAAATTTACGTCTTGCAGGTTCCTTGCCACAGGAATAACAGCCCAAATACAAGACTTGACGGACAATCCAGGTATGCTGCCAAAGAAATTAGGTACAGCATACACAGAGACTAGCAGCTGGAACTTGATACATATACATGACCTGACACAACTACACGAAGACTATAACCAAATAAAAAGACATTACATAAACACAGTTACGTCTATGACAAAAGATTACCACGACGAATACCATAATTTTATACTAACATTAAATTTTACTATAGATAATATAGACGATACATTTTATAGGATATTCTTAGAGAGAGATAACATCAATGAGAGACAGAGACGGGGCATAATCAATGGGCTAGGATCGATATTTAAATCAATAACTGGCAATCTCGATTCACAAGATGGCGAACGTATATATCAGGCAATAGAAATATTAAGTACAGACCAAAACAAAATTCATGATCTTTTTAAATCGCAAAATTCGGTAATGCTAGAAGCAATCGGAGAGTTCAATAAAACGATCGTAGGGTTGAGTCACAATCAGGGCACGATAATAAATAGAATAAACGAGTTAGGTAACACAGTTGATAGCCTTAGGAGCGAACAACTAACGCACTATCATCGCATCAAAATCCTAGAGCTGCTGACCCAGCTTGGACATTTATTGAATAATATTCAAGAATTAGCACTCACAACTGAGAATGCAATCACTTTTTCAAAATTAGGAATTTTTCACACATCCATATTAAAACCAAAATTTATAATAAAAGAAATCAATAGAATACAAAAATACGTAACAAATGCCAAACTAATAACAACCACTGATCTGAATCTGTATGAAAAAATATTCAAAATAAAAGCAGTACAAAATAAATTCCAAATTATATTTCAAATAGAAATACCTCTAGTTGAAGAGTCAGAATATGATTACTATCAGTTATACACATTACCTGTCCCAAAAAATCCACACACCTTTACCATGATAATCCCTAGAACCAAATACTTGATCCTAAGCAGTAAACAATATGCCTTTCGAAATGAAGAATGTCAAAATTTAAAGAACAAATTATATTTCTGCCAAGACGACAATCCAACAGCCATGAATGATCAGAACCCATGTGAAATAAAACTAATAAAATTTCAAAAGCCTATCGATAATTGTAACCAAGAATTAGTCAAAATTAAACAAACCACAGTTTCGAGATATGGAACCAGTCAATACATCATCTTAGCGCCAGAAGAGACAAACGCCAGAATAATTTGCCAGGAACAAGAGTGGACCAATATCATCAAGGGTACCAAATTGGTCAACCTCCAACCAAACTGCCAATTGAAAGTAGGAAACAAAATTTATAAAACCGGCCCCACTACAGCGGAAACACAACAACTATTCAATCTCCCCAAATTAGAAACCACCACTACGAAGGAAGAAACAAATTACGAAAAGGTACCCGAACTCAAATTAGACAACGTACAGCTGCATAACATCGAGCAGATCCAACACCAACTCCAAAACATTAAGAAAAATATACCAGGCCGAATGGAACTACCACTACATCACCTGAGTATATGGACCATATTATTGTACGTGGCTATTTTAACCGCCATCATAATGATAGCCGTCAGATGGGGAGTCATAAGAAGAAGAACCACTAGAAGAACTACGAAGATCAACCCAAGAACCGACAAGGGAGAATTGAAGATCAACCCAGGAACCACCGAAGCCGGATTTCCCTTGAAAATCCGGAACGAACCGTAGCTTCGTTCTTCAAAGGGGGGAGGAGATAAATAGAGCCACAACAACAGGCTATTGTGCAACAATGTATCCTGGCCTCCTTAGAAACCGCAGTGTCATCATAATAGTGAAGTGGCGCCTGTAGGAATGCAGGCGTAAAACCAGCAAGTGCGAACGGAATATCTCCGGTGACATTCAGCATTAGCAGATCCAGGTCACCTCCAGAGACAATAGTGCCACGCCTGGAGGGGAAGACTATAAATAGGATAAGCACCGAGATAGGAGTGTTCATTGCTTGTTTCCTAGTTAGTCTGGCACATGGCGTGTCAAGTATTTTAATATCACTTATATATATATTTTTTGTCTCATTATTGTATTAAGTAATCATTGTGTTTAAGTAATAATAAATTGTTTAAAAAAGTTAATTGTCTTAACGCTAAAGTTAAGTCGCGTTATTACTTCCAAATCGTCACAACGTGAGAAAGTGTCGCATCGGCGCCAAAAATTTCAAAAAAATTTTTTTGCTTAAATGTCGTAAAAAGTGTCAAGAAATGTATAAAACGTGATTTGGGAACGAATTTTTTTTGTCTGTATGTCTGTCTGTGTCCACGATAACTTTAGAAGGAATTGAGATATCACCTTCAAATTCGGTATACATCTAGCACCCGACAAACGAACGGTTCGGATTGTTTTTGGGTAAAATGGTTCCAAGGGCTAAGGGACGAATGGGGGTGATTTGGTGAAAATCGACATTTTTTCGTTAAAACTCAAGTAATATAACGTTTTAGCGTTTTTTTTATTTTATTAAAAAACCTTCAATTTCATCAAACATCTGATATTCTGTGCTGAAATTAAATTAGGTGTTGAGTGTGTGGGGGTGGAATATTGGTGCAAGAAATTTCGAGTTTTTGTTTGTTAAAACGGCGTAAAAGGTCTCAAACCATATAGAACACTGTATTCTGGAACGACATTTTTTTTTCTGTCGGTCGTTCGGTCTGTCAGTCTACGTCTATCTGTTAGTAGGCGCAATAACTTTTGAACAAATTGAGATATCATCTTCAAATTTACTATCCAGTTAGTAATCGACAAAGGAACGCTTAGAATTGATTTTGGGTAACATCGCTTCAGTGTGTAAGGGATAAATGTGTTGAGATATTTGTTTTATTAAATGAATTTATTCTATGGTAAATAAGTTAGGTTAGTTTGTGTGTTCTGTGTAATAAAGACAGTTGACAGATTAAAATAAAAAAGCTACTTTCCATAATTGTGGGTAGATAGGGTTTTAAGTTATCCCTTATTGGTATAAATTTAATTTCTTTTTTTTTTTTTTAAGTTAAAGACACAATATGCACTACTGGGCGGCGGAAAATACCCCCCCCCCCCATAGGACGCTGACAAATCAATATCCGTGGTCAATTAATGCCTGGGGTGGTATAATCGGGGATGAAGTTATTGGTCCACATTTCTCTGAAATGCATTTAAATGAAGAACTGTATACAATTTTTTGAAGAAACCAATTGTCTCAATTATTAAACCAAAACATAAACCCAGACATTTGGTTTCAACAGGATGGAGCTCCATCTGATTATTCAATACAGGCCTGTAATCATTTGAATTGAATATTTGAAAACAGGTAGATTGGTCGAGCAGGTCCAGTCAACTGGCCTGCTCGGTCCCCGGATTTGACCCCCCTTTATTATCTTTTATTACCTTTGTTTTAATTAAATAGTCGGATTCTCCCGGTACGTGCCATATCTAAGGCAGTAGCGGCTCGTGCCTTTTTGCCAACCCCAGAAACCAAGCTCTACTCCTCCTCGGTTCCGTCGCCAAACCGCCTCGACCTCGAGATGAAGTCCGTGACGGTCTTCAATTGGACGGTACTTACCTGATTCCTCTGCAGAGTCCTCGAACCGAACAATTCTGCTCGAAGACTCCCAAAAGCCTTGCATTCGCACATGTAGTGGTAGGACGTTTCCTCATCGCCGCATTCCTGGCAAATGGGGTCCCTCTCTACGCCTATCAATGTGAGGTGTCTTCTAAGGGCGCAGCGGCCTGTGAGCACCCCAAGGATGCGACGAAGCGTAGGTCGACTCCTTCCGAGTAGCCAGGCAGCTTTATCTCTGTCCGGCCCCTCAACGAAGTCCCTCGCCTGCCTGCAGCCACCAACCAACCCCCAGTGCCTCTTCTTTGCTTCCTCGGTCCACCTGTCTAAGGCGACAGAGACCGTCTTCCTACTTATACCTATCGCCAGCTCCGGGCCACAGAACGGCCGCCGGGAACCGAGCCTTGCGAGATTATTCGCCACCTTATTCCCCGCCACGCCACAGTGTCCCGGAACCCACACTAGTTGTACCTGCTTTGTCCTGGCTAGTCCTCTGAGGGCGTCAGCGCACTCCTGAACCAGTGTAGACGTGATTCTGGCCGCGCAGACTGCCCGGAGGACTGCCTGACTATCCGAGCAGATGTACACACATTTCTCGGGACTCCTCTTCACATCCTGTCTATTGGCCACAGACAGGATAGCGTACACCTCTGTTTCGAATGCCGTGGTATATGCACCAAGAGCATAGCTCTCGTGCACCCCCAGGCCCTCGATGTATATTCCTGCCCCGGGGGATTGTTGGTCCTCCAGTCGCGATCCGTCGGTGAAACAGACCAAGCTTGCGGGCTGAAATTCATCCTCATTTTCCCTTCACTAATCCCTACTGGGGATGCTAAGGGTGTATGGCTTAGTCAACCTAATATCATCCTCGGCATCCCGCACCTTAATGGCGGAAATCGGAATTTCCTTTTCCACCTCCTTGGCGACTCTTGCATGCCCTATTACTGCTCCCTCTCAGCACCAGTTTCCTGCGTCTCGCATTCTGAGATGCGACGCCATCGCCTCCCTCGTGACACAGATGGGAAGCGGCGGCAGCATCAACAGGACCTCTAGCGCGGCTGAGGGTGTCGTCCTCATAGCGCCTGTGATACCTTTGGTTCACACCGCACCACCAGACCAACGCCCCATAGAGGATTCTCGGCCTGACGATCGCAGTGTAGATCCAGTGAAGGATCCGAGGATTAACGCCCCAGGTCCCCCCTATCACTCTACGCAGCTGCCAGAGGGTCGCTACTCCCTTACAACCCGTTCTATTTGCGGCCCCTCCATGTTAGTTTGGAGTCCAGGATCACCCCCAGATATTTGACCTCCCGCCCCAAAGCTAAAGGTTTTCCAAACATCACGGGCGCCCTAAACCCCTCTACCTTACTCTTCTTGGTAAATAGGATCATCTCCGTCTTCGCCAGGTTTACGGAGAGTCCCAGCTCACCACACCACCTTTCGATTATGCTACAGGCAGCTTGCATGCACTCACAGACGACGCCGAGGAATTTGCCGGCGACTAAGACCAGCCCATCATCAGCGTACGCCTAGGCGTAGAAGCCGTTCTCGAAGAGCCGCTCCAAGAGGCCGTGCATGACCAGACGCCATAGATGGGGCGAAAGGCAACTGCCCTGGGGGCTGGAAAGGGTTATCCTTTAGGATCTCTCCCAACATAAACCTATCTACTATATTTTCTAAAGCCTTAAGCAGGAATGATGTAAGGCTGATTAGCCTGTACGCCTTGGCCAGCGTGTAGTCCTTCCTTCCCTACTTGGGAATGAAGACCCCCATAACCCGGCGCCAGGCCTTTGGAACGTAGCCCCACGCCAGGCTGGCCCGGAATACCTCCCTTATGTTGGGGAGCAGTGTATCCAGGCTCCTCTGGAGCAGTGCCGGAAAAATCCCATCACAGCCTGCGGACTTGAAAGTAGCGAACTCGCCCACCGCCCAGGCTATAGAGCCATCCGTAACCACCCCCTCCGTCAGCTGTCAGTCCACATTCGGGACCGTCCACTGGCCCAGGTCGGCAGCCCCTGTAACGGCTCCACCGCCCGCGTGGTGAACTTCGGCGAGATGGCGCAAGGTCACCTCACCGGTGCTTGTCCAGCTCCCGTCCGGTTTCCTTAAGGATCCTACATTACTGCCTACCTCCTATTTGAGTACCGTTACCAGCCTGGTTGCGTCAGGCAGGGAATTAACTTCCCCGCAGTACGCGCTCCAACTGGCTCGTTTACTCCGTCGCAATTCCTTCTTAAACTCCCTTCTGGCAGTCATGAATTCGTCCCAGGCCGCTTCACTCGATTCTCGGACGGATCGGTTTAAGGCCCTCCGAGTCCGCTCGTGTAATACGGCGAGATCCCTGTTCCACCATCTGACTTTGATGGACGGTTCCCCCCTAAGTGGTGACGCGGCCTCGTAGGCTGCCATTATTTTACCTTCTAGGGCCTCGACCTCACTATCTAATGCCTCTGTAGAGAGTCTTCTCCCCTCTGGGCTACTTGGCGACCCTCCGAGGCCTGTTACGTAGGCATCCCAGTCGGTCTTCCTTGGATTTCTCCTGGGGGGGAGTGCTATCACGGTCCACAACCAATTCAAAGCTGGTCATACGATCAGACATTGATATGTGTTCCGTCACCCTCCAGTTAGATATATCCTCCGTTATTCCTCTGCTCGCTAACGTAATGTCGATCACCTCCTGAGATATATCCTCCGTTATTCCTCTGCTCGCTAACGTAATGTCGATCACCTCCTGCCGGATGCGATTGACAAATGTTTGAGCTGTACCTCTATTTAATCTAGATTTGTTGTAGCCAAATACTCTAGTAGAGCCTCACCGCGTGGGTTGGTATTTATGCTGCCCCACAATCTGTGGTGAGAATTGGCATCGCAGCCTATTATCAGTTGTAACCCATGTTCCCTCGCGAAATCGACGACACGCACAAATTTCTCCGACGGAGACGGCCCCCGCCGATCGTAGGGAACATAAAGGCTGCACATCATAACCTTAAGCCTAATATTACTCACCTTATACTCCAGGACAGCTGCTGTGGCGTCCCTGGACCCGAGCTGCGGCAGCAACATCACGTCCAGATCCCTCGACGCCAGTATGCATGTCCTTGCATCCATACTTACTTGCAACCTACATTTCTATGTGATGATGAACCATATTGTATATTTAAAATGTCTTGAAATGTTGCATCTCTAATCAAAGAATATTAATGAACCAAATTTTTTGTGGAAGGTTCACATGGAATCTAGCTTAGATAAGTTTTAACCGTGTATTATCTTTGTTGAATATGTATTAATTTAAATAAACAATTAAAACTTTTACACGGTTCAAAAAGGTAGCCGGTAATTAGGCATATTTACTGCTAAAGAAAAACGTGCGTTTATATTTTATTTGATATATAATCTCATCAACTCCTGAAATCTTAATTAATTTTTAACAAAGAAAATAATCACACAATCACCTTCACTTATAAGAACTTTTTAATCTGTCTCAATTCAAATATAGATAAAAGAATACAAAAGTAAAAGTAAAATTTACATACTAGGCATGTACAGAGTGTCCGGATTTGGTTGCTTTATGTATGTATGTATCCGAGCGATAACTCAAAAGCCTGGACGCAGCAAGTGCGTTATGGTAGTGAATTTTCATAGAAATGATCTGGCACAAAATATTTTATAACTTTTTTTTCTTGTAACATAGAAATCTAAATTTTGGTATATAGTTTGCTTTTTATATCGTAAACCTACCTACCAAATCTGGTTATCATGGATTTTTTATTTTTTAAGATAAAAATTTTTTTCAAATAAAAACTCAAAATTTTCCCGGAAAACTTCGTCCGATTATTTTGATTAACGAACTTGTCAAAGCCTTTTACAAAAGGAAGGTACGTGCCAAATTTTATCAAAATCGGCGTATTATTCTTTGAGATAAAAATTTTTTTCGAATGAAAACTTAAAATTTTCCCGGAAAACCTCGTCCGATTTTCCTAACTGACAAACATGTCAAAGCTATTTACAAAAGAAAGGTACGTGCCAAATTTTATTAAAATCGGCTAATTACTTTTTGAGATAATAATTTTTTTCGAAAGAAAACTCAAAATTTTCCCGGAAAACCTCGTCCGATTTTCCTGACTAACGAACTTATCCAAGCTATTTACAAAAGAAAAGTACATGCCAAATTTTATCAAAATCGGCCCATTATTTTTTGAGTTATCGGTGTGATACATATATATATATATATATATATATATATATATATATATATATATATATATATATATATATATATATATATATATATATATATATATATATATATATATATATATATATATATATATATATATATATATATATATATATATATATATATATATATATATATATATATATAAATATATAAATATATATATACAAACATATAAAAATTGAAACTGACCCCGGATATGGGTTCTAGGGGTCCTAGATCGCGCTCATTTGAAGAAATTTTTTCAAAATTCAAAAGTCGAGATCTCCTCATTAGTGAATTTTTTCTAAGAAAATTCACTAAAAAATACTAAACTGATTTCAATCAAACTTGGCAAAAATCTTGTTTGTGCGAAAAGCGAGGTCGAGTTCGTTAATCAGCCTTTATGCTGAAGTTTTTCCAGTGGAAAATCGGGAAAACTTTTTGAAAACGCTATATTTTTGAAGTATCATAGTAACTGGAATGGGACTTTACATGTGGCTAGAAATAGTGCAAATAAACCTATGTTGTGAATTCTAACTAGTTTGGTACACAATATTTCGAGTTGTGAATTGAAAAATAAAATCCCAAAGACATGCGTTGAGACGATTTCTAGGTTAAAGTCCAATGCCTGACAGGCACAGTAGTTAACTGCCGCGCGTAGATTGATTCATACAACATGTATAAAGCATACATCAAAGGTAACCAAACTAAATATATACCAGGCAAAAAACATACTACTCGAACCAACGATCGTGAAATCTCAGTTGCAATTATGGAAAATGACAGGAAATTAAAAATTTTCCAAGTGATTGTTATTTAACTGGGGGGTTCAATCAATTATTAAAAGACAATATATTTGTAGCTTTATGAACGGCCTCAAATACAGTTTTAGCGGAGCATAAATATATTCTGCTGTCGCATAATATAGTAGAAATGTAAACAAAATGAAGCCAAGTCTCTATAAAAATGATTCTAAAATAGTTTATTTTATCTTTAAACTTAAACATAAGACCTGATATACATTTTTTAATGCACAATTTTTTAGTAACTACTGATTCTCGGCAATCTTTATTGGACCAGGATTTTCATTTCGTATTAAAATCTTTAGATGAATGACGAATATAAGTTTTCATGTCTAATCAGATAATATTGGTACATTAATTATTAGGTGCGTCTTCGAAAACCTCCCTAGGTTTGAGAACTTACAAAACACTTGTCAGTAAAAGGTTTTTGGTAACGTAGTTATCATGGTTTTAAATACAAGTAAAGAGCCTCGGTGGTCCAGTGGTTAGAACGCGTGTATCTGAACGCAAGGGTACTGGGTTCGATCCCCAGAGTTCACCTTTCCGTTTTTTAATGCATACTGTAAAATTAACATGAACCGAGGTTGTGGCATTATATTTGAGCAAGTTTCATGTCTGCACGTTCCGCCCTTCTGAGGGGGCGTGAAGCCGTCGGTCCCTTGTCTATGCGATGATGGGCACGCTAAATATCCCTACCCTCCTTACAGAAAGACGGGGGTTCTGCAAAATTTCCAGTTCGCTCATTCAAAACAAGGTAGCTATTGTCGTGCGTGTGCTTTTTTACTTCTAAAGTTTCAAAAAAGTCTAGTTTACGCTTGTCATTATAAAAATTTTGTGGTTTTGTGCGGTTATTTACTGCGGGTCTATATTGTGTGTCAATAATATGTTTTGCAAATGTAGATTTGTTAGCGTAGTTATTTCTAAATGCACAAATATGTTCTTTGTATCGAGTGTTATAATTTCTGGAAGTTTGACCGATGTAGATTGACAATGCGTACAAGCTAATTTATAAACTCCAGCTTTTGTTAAGAAACAAGATTTTTCTTTCGTGTTAAATAACAAATTACGCGTCGTATTGTAAAATAATTTGATTTAAAGAAAAACCAGATTTTCATAAACTTTCTATTTTCTTCTTTTATTGCCAAATATTTTCAAAAAAGCTGACTTACATTATTTTTAATGTCTTTATTGGCGGAAAATTTATTTTTCAACATTTATTATGCCTTTTTCTTAAATAATGAACAAAATAAACAAGGAAAGACTGTTCTACATTATTTTTTAATGCTTACTTGCTGCTATATATATATATATATATATATATATATATATATATATATATATATATATATATATATATATATATATATATATATACATAACAAACATTTTAGATCATTTATAAACTCTTTAATTCTTCACAAACTCAGTGGGCAGTTCTTCCGACGTATCACATTTCTCAATCTGCACATTTTTATAATTTTCATTGATAACAAATTTAATTGTTCGGTTATATAATAACAAACTGACAGATAAATAAGGTTGGAACTGAAATGGTCTCGAAAACTTTAAAAAAAAATTAATTATAATTTGGACATATATTTACTATTTTAGCCCAAGTATGTTTAATGAAAATTCGCTGCGATAACGAACTTACTGCGGCCACACTTTTTTGTTGTTATGGACAAACCTTATTAAGACGCCTTTTATTAATTTTTTCAAGTATATCAGAATAAATGCGTGCTTTTGTAAAAATGTGACTGTGTATGCATCAAGATTATTGAAGATTCTAACTAAATGGGAAACTCGCTTATTAACATTTGAAATATTT
This sequence comes from Tillus elongatus, assembly GCA_964006375.1. Classification (NCBI taxonomy): domain Eukaryota; kingdom Metazoa; phylum Arthropoda; class Insecta; order Coleoptera; family Cleridae; genus Tillus; species Tillus elongatus. The sequence continues at coordinate 36,148,620 of OZ023262.1, read as the reverse complement.
TTATAACTCTTTGCAACAAAGCAGTTGCTGCATGTAGACTTTATACTTTTATTAACTATTTACCATTAAAAAAAAATAAAACTCGCTACCACAAGTAACTTGCTGCGTACAAGTTTTTTAACAAATATTTACTGTTTAACAACCGAAATTTTTATGCAAATTTGTTACCATTACGCATTTGCTGCGCCCACACTTTTTGTTATTGCGAATCGACAAATCTTATCAAGTGCCTTTTATTTATTTTTCTCAAGTATCGGAATAAATGTGTGCTTTTCTGAAGGCTTCACTATATATGTATCAAGATTTTTGATGATTCTAGCTGAATGGGAAGGATTTAAGATTTGAAATGAATGATAAACTTTTTTTAATACTTTTGTTCACTATTTGATTACCAATTTTTTTAATTAAAACTCGTACCACAAAAAATTCGGTACCAAAACGCACTTGCTGCGTCAACATTTTTTTGTTATTGCAAATGGATAACTCTTAGTAAGTGCCTTTTATTTATTTTTTCAAATTTCAGAAAAAATCTGTTAGTTTGGCGATTTAGATTTGCTTTAAAATGGTCTTATAAATCCAAAACAAGGGTTCTTTTAACTTAATCATAGGTAGACTATACTAAGTGAGTGGTGGACGTGCCGCTTTTGGTGCATTTTTGCTACAATTAGTATGCCGTACTGAAGAGCTCTAATGAGAGCGAAACCGGTCTACGGTTCTAATTGTTGCGAGAACGCATCTAGTCTTACATACTTTGTCCCTATATTGGGGTACAAATGGGCCAGGGCTAACAATTTTTTAAATTGTTAGTTAGTTGTATACTGTCTCTATTTTTAACACTCTGTGTTATTTGGAGCGGGCGTGACAACATAGTACTTGGTTCCGAACTAGGTGGCGACACGTTCACCACTCACTTAGTGTTTTAAGACTGGCTATACGATAGCCGTGTTATTTTTGGTGCATTTTTGCTACAATTAGTATGCCGTACTGAAGAGCTCTAATGAAAGCGAAACCGGTCTACGGTTCTAATTGTTGCGAGAATGCATCTAGTCTTACATACTTTGTCCCTATATTGGGGTAGAAATGGGTCAGGGCTGACAATTTTCTAAATTGTTAGTTAGTTGTATACAGTCTCTATTTTCTTAACACCTTGTGTTATTTGGAGCTGGTGTGACAACATACTACTTGGTTCCGCAACTAGGTGGCGACACGTCCATCCCCTCACTTAGTATTTTAAGGCTGGCTATAGTATAGCCGTATTACTTTTGGTGCATTTTTGCTACAATTAGTATGCCGTACTGAAGAGCTCTAATGAGAGCGAAACCGGTCTACGGTTCTAATTGTTGCGAGAATGCATCTAGTCTTACATACTTAGTCCCTATATTGGGGTAGAAATGGGTCAGGGCTGACAATTTTCTAAATTGTTAGTTAGTTGTATACAGTCTCTATTTTCTTAACACCTTGTGTTATTTGGAGCTGGTGTGACAACATACTACTTGGTTCCGCAACTAGGTGGCGACACGTCCACCACTCACTTAGTATTTTAAGGCTGGCTATAGTATAGCCGTATTACTTTTGGTGCATTTTTGCTACAATTAGTATGCCGTACTGAAGAGCTCTAATGAGAGCGAAACCGGTCTACGGTTCTAATTGTTGCGAGAATGCATCTAGTCTTACATAGGTGTACTATATCAATACGCAAACGTGTTAAGCAAATTGCCTATTGCATCAACTTAAACACTACTGCGATGAAATACACTCGACCAATATATTATTGTACGTCCGCCTAAATGAATTGGTGTATGCAGGGGTTGCATACATGTAGGCGCTGTCGGTCGAACAATACGCACTACTGTCAAGCAGCGAAACCGGTTACAGAAACGTTAAAGAACATCCTAGTACATCTGGAATTCAGAAGGACCTCTTGCCCCATTTGGCTTACGCGCTAGCTACGTCCTTCATGAACGAAAACCTACAGTGAAGCCAGATAAGTAGTCTCCAAGTCTGTACGTAATATGCACCAATTTCACCAAGTAAGGGCAATAACAATCAATGACCAAAAAAAACAAGTAGCTACCCAACCGAGGTTCTGGCATTGTATTTGAGCAAGGTGAATGTCTGCACGTTCCGCCCTTCGGAGGGGGCGTAAAGCCGTCGGCGCCGTGTCTATGCGATGTTGGGCACGTTAAATATCCCTACCCTTCTTACAGAAAGCAGCGGTTCGTCAAAATTTCCAGGATAGTGGGGTGAAACAGCTCCCTGGTGTCGGTGATTGGCCATAGTCGCGGAAATAGGCCGACGTTAAAGAAACAAAACACACACAAGTAGCTACCTTTACAAACTAATAATGATTATTATTAACAGTTGTTTACAAGTTTTTTTCCAAGTGATACGTTTGTTTACATAATCTTCTATTGATCTGAACCAAAGCACTAAGTTAACAAATAGTTAATATCACAGGAGTCCTATCATTATATCAGAATAGAGTTCCCCCTTTCCATTTAAATATCACATGGCCACATCTGTTATGTGCCGACGAAAAAACTGTTACACGTGCATGTCATTCGCGCCGTTCGTTCTTGCATAATAAGAGCTGGAGGCTGGAACTACTAAAACACTTTTACACTGGAATAAACTTTGTTTCATTTGTAGCAAATATACAGTGTAGAACAGCCAAACGGAATAAATTCATCTTGATTATTGTGCATATTTATTTTAAAAAGTCTGGACGTAGCAAGTGTGTTATGGTAGCGAATTTGGATTAAAATGCTTTTAAATAGGAAATATGTGTTCTTTTTTAAGAAAGCAGGCATCAAATTTGGTTACCAGTATAACCTATATAGTAGAAACAATGTGCCATGTTTCAACAAAATAACTTTACTGTTTGAAAATGTACACAAATTTCCGAAAGTAAACTTAAAGAGTTCCCGAAAAAACTGATTTCTTGGTCAACCTTATAGGTTAATAGCAAATTGAGCTATTTAAATTTAAAGCATTTAATGAAAATTCGCTACTATAACGCACTTGCTGCGTCCCGAATTTATTTTCTTACAAACATGCATTATATTTCGATGCAAAATGCAATAACATAAGGCGTATTCGATTAAAAAAAAAGAAAATGTATCACCAACGACTTATGGGCCACCTTGATTCTAGAAATATTTTTTTAAGATTTAGCTCAAGACACCCTATAATTAATGTATACAATTTTTTTCGTATCTTGTGTAATAACGGATATATTGAGCTTTATTGATTTTTACGAAAATTCGACAAAAAATGTATACCAATAAACGATAAACTCTATAGCTAAGACTACTACGGGTCTATTTGAAATGAATTTTCTGGAAATACTTTAGTAAAATCAAGGACAATGACGGTTGAAGCTAAGACTTCATGGTTTGTAAAACATTCTTCTTGAGACATTTTCTTTCCATAGCCCGTAATAGTTTCAAGTTCTTTGCCCAAATGTTGCCAATTTTGACGTTTTAAGTCTCGACTTTGACGTTTTTACGAAAATTCGACAAAAATTATATACCATTAAACGATAAACTCTATAGCTAAGGCTGCTGCCAAGCATCAGAGAAAGGGCCTATTTCTGCAAATATTTTAGTAAAATGAAGGACAATGACGGTTGAAACTAAGACTTTAGGGTTCGTAAAACATTATTCTTGAGACATTTTATTTCTATAGCCCGTATTAGATTCAAGTTATTTGCCTAAATGTTGCCAATTTTGACATTTTAAATCGCCACTTTGACGTTTTGAGGAAAACCCCAATTTATTTTTCTTTAAATGCCTATAACCTTTTGGTCTCTTAACTAAGAGAGGTAAGTAATTTACCTATAATGATATAAATCCGCGTGCCAAATTTGGTTGCCCTTACTTTGTTATTTCCGGAGATATAAATTTTTTTCGAAATAAAACACAAAATTTTCCAGATAAACCTGGAGCCGATTTCCCTGGCTAACGAACTTATTCAAGCCACTTGCAAAAGGAACGTATTCACCAAATTTAATCAAAATCGGCCTATTATTTTTTGAGTTATCGGTGTGATTAATAACATTTATAGGTAAATTAGCAGATTACCGTATTGTTCGTTTTTTTTTTTTGAGAAAAAAAAAATCGGAAACATGCTTAGAGGAACCCCTTTATGCATTAACCATCGGACAAGTGCTGTGATCTCCACTCTACAATACAGTTAAGAGACCTAAAGCAAATTTGAGGTTCTGTGCAGGGTAAACATACTACAACGGAGCTAGAAATGCAAACTGTAAAAAACTCACCTTACAGAAGTCCATAAAAAGGAGAAACTCCTTACAAACACCGTTTCTCCATAAAAAACTTCCACTTTTCTCAATTGAAAAAAAATAACGCTAAATAATAAGGTAATCTGATTATTAGAATAAATAAATAACTGAAACTGCTACCAAAGCATCACATAAAGGGTCTATTTTAAATTAATTTTCAGCAAATAGGTTAATAAAATAAAGAACAATGAAGATTGTAGCTGAAACTTAAGGCTTTCTAACTTCTTACGACATTTATAATCCACTTGCGAAAGGAAGGTACTCACCAAGTTTTATCAAAATCGGTCCATTATTTTTTTTAGTTATCGTTGTGACACATAAGTATATAAACATATATATGTCGTCGGTCCCGTGTCCATGCGATGTTGGGCACGTTAAAGATCCCTACCATCCAGAAATGCAGGGGTTCGGCAAAATTTCCAGGATAGTGAGGTGAAACTGCTCCCTGGCGTCGGTGATTGGCCATAGCCGCAGAAATAGGCCGACGTTAAAGAAATAAAAACACACAACTAACTGGCAACTACTGTCATGCGGTTACAATCACGCAACACACAAACATTGCCAACTGTGAAGATTTTTTATAACTTTTTAGTGAATTTTCTTTAAAAAATTCATTAATGAGGAGATCCTGACTTGAATTTTGAAAAAATTTCTTCAGAGGGGCCCGAACTAGGCCTCCTAGAACCCATATGCAGGGTCTGTTTTAATAAAAACAAACATGAAAAAAAAACATTTTATGAATTTGACTTCACTCAAATTCATAAAAAGGTTGGTTTCTTTCTTTTTTTTTTCATGTTTGTTATTGCATAATTAGTTTAGTAGAACTCACGTTATATCCTTGAGAAAGGAATAAATTTTTCCGAAAGCTCGGCCTATAATAAAGAGTTTTATTCTACAACTGACGGCTTTCCCACAATTTTTTGATAAATAACACTATTACCGTCACAAAAATTTAATACTATATATATATATATATATATATATATATATATATATATATATATATATATATATATATATATATATATATATATATACATACATGTATGTATGTATGTATCACACCGATAACTCAAAAAATTATGAACCGATTTGGATGATTATATCTCCGGAAATAACAAAGTAAGGGCCGAAATTTGGGTGTGTAAGGTTAAAGCCAAAAAAGTTATGGGCATTTAATGAAAAAAGGGGTTTTCCTCAAAACGTGTAAGTCTCGATTTGAAATGTCAAATTTAGCAACATTGGGCAATAAATACGGATTATGTACAAAAAATTTCTTACGCAGAGTGTTCTGCAAACCCTTAAGTTTCAGCTTCAACCATCATTGTCCTTCATTTTCCTAAAATATTTCTAGAAATTTGGTTTAACGGTCTATAATTTTTAGCTAATTTTTGTAGAAAAAATTTGTTAATGTGGAGACTGCGACTTTTGAATTTTAAAAAGATTCCTTCAAATGAGTGCAAACTAGGCCCGCTAGAATCCATATCCGAGTTTGGTTCCAGTTTTTATCAGCTTACGTATATACAGGGTGAGGCGTTTCTACGGTAAAGCTCAATATCATTGTTGCTAAACAAGATACGGGTATAGGTTAATTATAGGGCGTCTTGAGCTGTATCTTATAAAATTATTTTGACAATCACAGGATGCTCAATATCATTGTTGTTAAACAAGGTACGGGTATACGTTAGTTATAGGGCGTCTTGAGCTGCATCTCATAAAATTATTTTGACAATCACAGGTGGCCCAAAAGTCGTTGGTGATACCTACAAAAAAAAATCGAACAGCCTTAATTATTGCATTTTTGCATGTTTTTATCGAAATATGCATTTGTAAGAAAAAAATCAAAACGCAGTAAGTGCGTTTTGTAGTGAATTTTCATAAAATGCTTCAAATTTCAATTTGCAATTAACCTAAAGTTTGTTGGCTACGAAACCAGTTTTCTCGGAAACATTTTAAGTTTGTTTTCGGATTTTTTTTTTACATTTTCAAACATTAAGTAATTTTGATAAAATATGGTATACTTATTCTTTCTACTATACATGTGATACTTTTTTTGTCTGCTTTTTAATTGGAACCGTCCCAAAAAGACACTGAAATTGTTTTTGCTTGCTTTCTCATTATCAAGAATGAAACGCGATTAGTTGTTACTTTTTTAGTGTGTTGTAACGAAGTTCGTCAATGAAATGAATTTCTTTTTTTATGGTTAGTTTTGCAATGAATTTTAAAATAATAGCATTTTTGAATAGGTAATGAAAAGATCTTTCAAATGAGGTATCACAAGCCCCTACTTCGTATTTAAAAATTTTGGGGTTGCAACTGTCACTCGGGGGTTGAATGTAGGGGTGAAGTTTTCAGGATGTCATTTTTCAAACTAAAATTGATGTATTTTGGGATTTTTTTTATAAATATGCACAATAATTGAGATACTGAATTTATTCCAATAGGCAGTTCCATACTGTAGAAATATAATATGTACACCCTAAAATGAAGAATTTATTTATTACCTTAACTTCCGTTGCTTGCAAGTTATTATTGGAATATTTTGTTGGTAAATTTTGTAGGTATTAAGAATTTCTATTGTTCTGAAATTACGGTTGACACAGAATTTCCCTGTTTCAATATCTTGAAAGTTATTTTTGTTTGTAAAGATCAGTAGACGACCGTACTATATTTAGATAGTCTTCGTTCACTTAGTTTCCTTAAACTTATAAAGCTTCAAAACATTTGTGAGGAAATTAAACAATGGCATGTGACTAACAAAACATTTAAAACAAATTTCATTTCTAATACTGGTATGTTTACAGTTAAATACAGGTCGCCACTTGAAATGAAAACATATGCGAGTTAACTTTCGGGTTAACACGATTGACTTTTTAAAACAAATTTATTTTCTTATTACAAAAATACACTAAGTTATACATATAAAATGTAAATACAAGAATACTTATATCAACATAAATGTGATATAAAATTGCGTAGCAACGAAATGACTCAGACTGAACTGCGACGAGAAGTGAACACTGAGTTTTTGTTGTTGTTGATAAGACAGGGAGAAATGCTACATGCAGAGATCATTCACGACACCGTAGTGCGTGGGATTTCGAGGTACTGTGAGGATCCTACTCACTAAAACTCCGCTCCCTTTTTTTCCCCTCGGGGCTCGTCCGCGTCCTTGCCGCCCCGATAGTACTGCAGCCTTTGGCTTATTGTTCATGCCCTTAGTATTTTTACTCCACCCATTCCAAAATCACTGTGCCTTGAACTAGTCTGCACAGCGATAGGTAGGGTGAAGTTTTATATTGCTCTGTCTCCGGTCTAGACTGACCGTAGATCAGTTGTCTTTTGCGGTCCAGAGCTTTACACTCGCACAAGATGTGCTGGGTTGATTCCTCTCCTCGACGCAGAGTCTCCATGCGAGGTCCGCCTCGAACCGCCCCATTTTGTGCAGGTGTTTCTTGACGGCCATGTGTCCCGTCAAGAGACCTGTCATGTTTCTGAGCTGTCCTCTGCTAAGGTTTAGCAGCTCCACAGCTCTCTGAATTGGGTTCGTAAATTACTGACTTCCCATGTCTGAGCCCTGGACAGTCTGCCCAGTACACCTTGTGTTCGTTTCTGACCCAGGACTTAATGTCTCCCCTGGCAGTGCTCTTTGTCACGCCCAGGTCCCATAAATGGTTCTGCTGACCCTCTCTTGGCGAAACTGTCAGATTCTTCATTGCCTTTGACCCCCGAGTGATCCGGCACCCAGATGAGGGTGACCTCATTCTGCCCAGCCAGGTCGCTCGTCTCGTCTCTGCATTCACTTACCAGCCTGGAATTTACCCGTGGACTACTTAGGGCCCTAAGGGCTGCCTGCGGCTGTGAGGATCCGCCTGTTGGTGTAGCCCCTCTTCTTGTTCTCCAGCACACAGTGCAGGGTGGCGTACATTTCGGCCTGAAAGACCGTTGCATGGGCTCCGAGGGAAATACTATGACTTACCCTCGGCCCTTCCGAATATACACCTGCCCCCGTCCCACGCTCCCCGCCGGATCCGTCCGTGAACCAGACGAGCGCGTCCCGTGGTATGCCCGGCGTCTCCTCCCGCCATGCCTCGCGGTCGGGGATTTCCACTGTGAAGTTGTTTTCCCTGCAGATTCGCGGGCTCGCGAAGTCTGACCTTATTTCAAGCATGGGCTCCTTCACGATCTGCTGAATTTTGCGGTGGTCCCTGAAGCCTGAGTTGATCTTCAGTCTACGAACCGGTTCTGGTCCCATAAATGGTTCTGCTGACCCTCTCTTCGCGAAACTGTCAGCTTCTTCATTGCCTTTGACCCCCGAGTGACCCGGCACCCAGTTGAGGGTGACCTCATTCTGCCCAGCCAGGTCGCTCGTCTCGTCTCGGCATTCACTTACCAGCCTGAAATTTACCCGTGGTCTACTTAGGGCTTACGGGCTGTCTGTGGCTATGAGGATCCGCTTGTTGGTGTAGCCCCTTCTCTTGTTCTCCCGCACACAGTGCAGTATGGCGTACATTTCGGCCTGAAAGACCGTTGCATGGGCTCCGAGGGAAATACTATGACTTACAAAAAAGTATAATTATCCTTTTTCGACTATAGACAAAAATTCTTTTCCCAAATGTTTTAAGCCATACTATGGGTAATCTACACACACTTCCACATGCGCGGGCCCACAGGTCAGACGCCAGGCACAAGAAACACAAAATATAAAGGAAAGACCACTACAACAGCATATTAACTTCTATGACCCTGTGGATTTCTTCCAATGCCAGTTTTAGGTCCACCAAGACACACAATGATGGTCTGGTGTTATCCAGACTCTGATAGATATTACTCGTCAGTTCAATTATGGCATCCTGCGTATATGTTTTTGTACTGAAGCCATACTGCCTCTCAGATAATATTCCATATTTATTTAGATAACTATCGAAGCGTTTTTTCAGGAGACACTCAACGACTTCAGCAATACTGGAAATCAGTGATATCGGTCTATAGTTAGCGGTATCCAGCACATCGCCTTTCTTAAATAAAGGTTTGGTAACACCCATTTTAAAACCTCTATGGAATATGCCATCGTCTATACACCGATGTATAATAAAAGTCAGAGGAGTGACAATCTCATCTATTATTTCTTTCAGTGTCTCTGCCCTTATTCCGTCGTACCCGGGTGCCTTGTGGTCCTTCAGTGTCTTCACAATTGATTTAATCTCACCCTCTTCTGTTTGCAACATCACCAATTACTGACTCACCCGCGCAGACGACACCAACTTAACGGAGACAGATATCATGCTTGCCAAATCTTTTCCTACACTTGAAAAATATTTATTAAATTGATTCGCAATGTCAAGATCAGTCTCTAGGACAGATCAATACTCATCTTGAAGCTTAGTGATTCTTGCCGCCGCCGCTGTCTTTCCGCTAATATCATTTGAATATTAATAGAACAAGCCTTATGTTATTAAATTTTGATGAAAAGTCGCTAACAAAGTTAAAGTTAATCTGATCTGGTGACACTCTAACGTGTCAGTGGAACGTTCAAGTCTTAAAAATGTATTGTGGTGAATTGGGTTCTCCAAAGTGTTCTTTTTAATGCTCATCACAGGTTCCAGTCTTTCTATAGTGAACCTGTATTAGCGCTTGTTACACTTAAACAAAATGAAAGGTTTTGTTAAACGTTTCTTTAATTACTTTTACAGGTTACTTATTTTTATGGTGCGCCGGTGAGATACCTTCAACATTGACATTCATTTGTTCTCTTAAATCGGCCAATGTCACTGTACGTAACATTGATATTTCATTTCTTCGCCTTATATGGATTACTCTGTGTACCATTATGCAATTTACATTGAAGTGTCCACAAGTTGAGGGCTATTCGTATATTTGACTGTTTGTAGGAGGTACTTTGAGCCATAACCTCGATTTTTTCTAGCCAAATAATTTACGTGATCTTGTTAGAAGGTGCGACTCTTAAAACTCTAAGACCTAGTTATTTTTTAGTGCTTTCTTTCATTAAAAAAATTCGAGACGCAGCAAGTGCGTTATGGTAGCGAATTTTCATTGAATGCTGCAAATTTTAATAACTCAATTTCTTATTAACCTATTAAATTTAATTTAGGTATATAGTAAAACATCTATCAGGGCAACATGTCCCACAAATTTCATCAAAATAGCATTATTATTTTTCGAGATTCAAATTTATTTTTAGAAAAAAATTAAACAACGGGTCCGATTGGGCTAGCTACCGGACACATCCAAGCCATTAACAAGAAGACACATGCCAAGTTTCATAAAAATCGGTTGTCTTTGTCAGCTGCGTCCGTAAGAAGCCACATTAGCTTTAATGTTGCACTAGATACATATCATTCCTATATTCAATCAGTTTTGAGATATGGCATCATTGCATGAGGAAATTCTGCTGAAATAAATAGGATACCAATGCTACAAAAAGATGTATTAGGTCTGAAAATTCAAATTGTAAAGATTCAAATAATGGACTGCTGCATGAAAGGTTTTGATTGTTCCACACACAAAAATTATGTTTCATCGACTCACCAAGTCCTGACACCTGAGGTTACCTGTTGAACGTTTGAAGATGCTCTCCAAGTAGAGTCAACCATCAGTGCCAAATACATGCTTTCAAACTCCAATAAGAGAGGGAAGTTTGGAGAGAATAAGTGATACTTTCCATAAACGGTTATTGGGCAGGTGGTTCCTGTTGATCCAATACTGGGGAGACAATTTGGCCCCTAACATCTAATGAACAACCGTCTTATGTCGATGTTCGGAATTAATTTCACTAAAATCTCTCTACAGCAATTAAAATGTAAATTGGCTCAAGTGAAATTTATAATGCCAACTAATTCAGAGCTCGGTAATAATCAGAAACTTCGTGTGATTAACTTGAGGGATTCACCAGGTCGGTGAACAAAGGATCACTGCTTAATTAGCGTTTTTTTGCCAAACACGTTGTTAATTTAAATTCAAAAACCGATCAAATGATATTAAACAATCACTGACAACTATTGTTAGATAGTATCGATAACGAAAAGGAATTTTATCACCTATTTTAAGATAATTATGAGCCACGCTAATTAGAACGATGCGTGTGTGTGTGTGTTTTGTTTCTTTAACGTCGGCCTATTTCCGCGACTATGGCCAATCACCGACGCCAGGGAGCAGTTTCACCTCAATATCCTGGAAGTTTTGCCGAACCCCTGCCTTTCTGTAAGGAGGGTAGGGATCTTTAACGTGCCCAACATAGCATGGACACGGGACCGACGGCTTTACGCCCCCTCCGAAGGGCGGAACGTACAGACATTCAACTTGCTCAAATACAATGCCAGAACCTCGGTTGAGGTTAATTTTACAGTTTGTACTGAAAAAGTGAAAGGAGTACCCTGGGATCGAACCCAGTACCCTTTGGTTCAGAGGCATACGTTCTTACCCCTGAACCACCGAGGTTCTAAGAACGATGTTAACTTGTCAACCGCCTAGCTCACTCTGCGTGCTGCCAATTCAATCTTCCTCTTGCCAGAGCTGCACGCAAAATTCCTACCGTGACCTGTTAGTGGCTGTGCGCGAGCTCTTTTTAGCTTCCTCTCTTCGAATGAGATAAAACGAGACCTCTAATCGGTGGCGAAACCACGCAGCCTTCTATAAACACCTCCAAACAATAGTGGACTTGGTCCACCGTTTTTTAACCGTTTTTCTAGATTTCATTATAATTACGTCAGCTTCTGTTATTTACCTATAATTCCAGGACAATAGAGATATTCATTTTCCCCAACAGAAATGCAACGTCTTTCAATATTTGGATTTCGACGAATATTATAGGGAATTCAGTACGGGTGTTACGATATAAAATTTCTTAGCAAATTTTCAGACAAATTTTGAAATCAAAACATGAATTGCCTTACAGATATTGGATTGTCTCTTACGGGTTCATTTTGAATATTTAAAGTAGTAACAAAACGCAATCGTTAATATATATATATATATATATATATATATATATATATATATATATATATATATATATATATATATATATATATATATATATATATATATATATATATTCGGGAAGACTTCCACGGTCTTTAATGTGAGACATACTTGGTTCTCGGGTTGAACCGCGTCCAGTATTTATTAAAACTCGACGTTTCGGCTCCTGTTTTGGAGCCATTTTCAACAGGTAAAAGAAATATGTAAGGACACTAAGGACTCAATCTGCCTACTCCTTAAAGCGGTGGACAAAGGTGGGTTGGGTTGTTGTAGCTCGATTACGGGGCCTCAATCTACCTACTTTCCAAATCTCGCTGGAGATCGCCTCTAAGGTCTCAGTGTGTTCAAGCCCAGGCCAGGTTGGGCCAAATCTCAAATTATGTTGAATTTGTGCCAAGCAAATTGTCTTTTGCACCAGCAAATACTTATTTCGGGTGACGCTACGTTTTGTCTCCATGGCACAGTGAACCGTCAAAATTGCTGGTATTAGCGTCTAGTAAATCCTTATAGGAAGGTGAAGGTATATACCCAACAGCCGCCGAAATTAAATATGTCGGCTGGAATAGTTCATCGAAGAATAGTAGGGCCTTTCTTATTGAAGGGGCCCTCACTGGATAAGGATATTTAGAGTTGTTGCAAAGTGACCTTGTTCCAGTGCTGGCAGCAATTTATCAAACGACGATGAATCTGATTTTCCAGAGAACACATGGTTTCAGCAAGACTGCGCACTCCCCATCTATGCGCGTCCTGTTGGAGATTTTATAGATTACATTCCTGCGAGGGAATTAGAAAGCGATGTCCGATAGAATCGCTCGCGAGATTTACAGATCTTCGACTACTGGATTATTTTTATGAGGCTATGACAGACCACAAAATTTAGCTGAACTGCAAAATCAGATTACAGGTGAAATGTCCAGAATTGGCGTGGAAGTGATTCAAAATGTACAAGAAGAATTTCTACACAGACTTGCGTATTATTGTCAAGAAGTTGGTGGATGGCAGTTCGAACACTTAAGTAAACAACTGTCTTTGCTGGGTAGTGAGTTTTTGTTTATTTTTGTTTACAATAAAATTTACCATTTCTCGCATTGGTAAATTTGCCTCCCGAATGCTTTTTTTACATTTTTTTTTCAGAAACATGCTTAGAACCCTGCTTGAATGGACAAACCACAAGAAAAATTTCTTGTTCACCTGCAGACACCCCCCCCCCCCCCAATGAAGTTACGGGACCAGGAGTGAATCGGGGTGCTGGACGGGGAACAAAGATAAAAAGAACTATGAGCAGAAAGTGCAAAAAACACAGCTTAATCCGACCTCGAAAAGCTGCTTTCTTCACATTTTGAAGTCATACCTCCCTTAAACCCTGCCTACCCCGCACAGCATCCCGATTCGCCCCAGGTCCCGTAACTTTCTTGAGAGCTGCTCCCAGAAAGTTTGTTTTGAGGTTTATGCAACAAGGGTGGCTGTAGACATGTGAGAGAGGAAGGAAGCCCCGACGAGCAGCAGCCCCCGCCTTCCCCTTTGTCGTAAGGGAAACACTAGGGGAAGGAAAACCCATGTCACAATATAAGTACCCTAGTTTGTACAACTAAAAGAGAACATATCATCAGATACTGTCAAAAGATATAAATTTAAAAAATAACGGTAAATTTAATTAACACTTACCTTTTTCATCTCAAGCAAATGAGGTAGCTCCGGCCCTTAGGTGCAAACAACCTCTGACCTCGCATTTTTCTCATTACAAAAATAATGTAGGAAACAAAAATTATGTCACGAATTACGCAATCTCAACACATGCACGCTCAAACCACTGCATCATTGATGTTCATAAAGAGAAGAAGCTAAACAACGTACAATTTCAGAAATAACGTCTTGAACACATGAATTCTACGTTATTATGTCGTGTCTCAGAAGACGATGTATTAGAGATCATAAAATTAGTTTCAGTTAAAAATTAATCAGGAATATATGAAATACCATGAAGTCTTCTGGGCGGGGTTGCTCATCTTGTGGTGGCTCCACTAACTTACCTTATAAATGTGTCATTTGAAATCGGTTGTTTTCCTGAGCGTCTGAAGGCGGCCATTGTCGTCTCTCTCTTTAAGAAGGCAGATCCACGTCTTATGGACAACTACAGGGCGATTGCGCTGCTTTCGGGTTTTTTTTAAGATCTTTGAGAAGACATTTCTGCTAAGACTCGGGTCGTTTTTGGAGAGATACAATTTACTGTCACCGTGCCAATTTGGCTTTCGTGGGCAGCTGTCAACTCAGGATGCCGTGCTTAGCACTTACCTGACAATCTTGGATTACATAAACAGTGGGTCCAAATCCGCCAGACTGTTCTTCGACATTTCGAAAGCGTTTGATGCGGTCAACCATTCCCTTTTATTGAAAAAATTGGAGTAATATGGCATAAGAGGAAATGCATATTTATGGCTAAAAAGCTACCTGTCTGGGAGATGTCAGGCTGTCAGGATACGACAGGCAGGTAAGAACTATATGTCTGGATTTTCAGCCATGTCGAGCGGCGTGCCGCAGGGCAGCATATTGGGCCCTGTTTTGTTTACTGTTTTTCTTAACGATATTGTTTCTGATCTCCAACAATACCACTTAACTTTGTATGCAGATGACACCACTGCTGCAATCTCAGGGGAAAGTTTTGAAGAGCTTGGTGCTGCAGCTAATGTGTGTGTGTCTCAGGTGTCAGCCTGGTGTTCGCGAAATGGTCTGGTTCTTAACACGCGGAAGACTGATATGCTTCTTTTTTTGCGGTGGGTGTGCATCCGAATCTGAACCTATATGTGAGATCTGATAACGGTTCAATAAGACAGGGCACGTCTGTAAACTTTTTGGGGCTCCATCTGGATTCTAACTTATCATGGGATGTCCATGTTGACCATGTGGTGGCCTCTGTTGCATCTAGGAATTACGCGTTGCTGCAGCTGCGGGATTCCTTGAGTACTCAGGCGTTGTTGACATGCTACTATGGTAGTGTCAACTGTCTCCTGGCATATGGTTTGCTGTGTTGGGGCAGCTGTGTGCATCTGGGGAGGGTTCTGTTGATGCAGAAGAAAATTGTCCGCACCATGTTTGGCCTGCCGTCTTCTGCATCCTGTAGACCATTATTTATACGATATGGTATTTTAACAGTAACGTGCCTATATATGCTTGAGGCGCTTTGTTATGTCAGAAAAAATATTGCAATTTTTAGTACCTGCGGTAATATTACAGCGTATGAAACAAGACAGGCTAAAGATTTGTATGTTCCCCTTATAGGATCGAACAGATTAATCGGGCACGCAGCACTGTTATACGGTTATAAAATCATTTACCTGACGGCGTCAAAAATTTGAGCAGCCTCATGCAATTTAAGCGTGGCGTCACGGAATAGAACCGTACTGGGAAACTGTTTCAAAAGTATGTAATGTGTAAAACACTAAATGTAAATAACTCGGCAAAGGCAAGCGAACAAAATGTAAGAATAGTGTCAGAGTGCATGTAAGATACCAGAACTTATCTATCAGCAGTCGTTTTACCTAAAACTGTTCAGGAGCTCATCTACAAATTCACCGAAAAGGTAAATACTTCGAAATCAAGAAAAAAATATGGGGTTGTCGTTAAAAAATCTTGCTGACGTCATTAGTCTAAAACAAATGATGGAAAATCAAGTTTCATGTAAAACTGTGTATTTTTTATCAAATAAAATGGACGCTTTCCAGGATTTTCCCAACATAATTTATTTCGAATTTACTTAGTTTATTAGTTAATTTTCTTTAAAAAAAATCACTAATGGGGAGAACCCGACTTTTGAAAAAATTTCTTCAAATGAGCGCGAACTAGGGCCACTAGAACCCATATCCGAGGTCAGTTTAACTGTTTATATGTTTATATATATATATATATATATATATATATATATATATATATATATATATATATATATATATATATATATATATATATATATATATATATATATATATATATATATATGTGTGTGTATAGGTTTCCTTTTGGGAAAAAATTATCTCAAAAAATAGGAAAGCTATGGTAACCAAATTGGGTACTTAAGTTTACGATATTAAAGGGAAATTATATACCAACGTTTATATTTCTACGTTACAAGAAAAAAAAGTTATAAAAAAATATTTGGTGCCAGATCTTTTCTATGAAAATTCACTACCATAACGCACATGCTGCGTCCAGACTTTTTCATATTTTTGGCGCCTACTCACAATTACGTATAAAAACTTGCTAGTGGATTATTCACTTTCTTAAATAAAAGAATAACTGATTTAGGTGGGATTTAGCATTTCAGTCCCATCCAGGCTTTCTGGATTTTAGAGACAGCCCTGTCGTCTCGCGACCCGAGGCCGCCTGCGCTCATTGCTGCATTGCACCAGAACTGGAAAAGGCGACTCGATCACGATTACTCTCTTTCACATCATTCACATGCTTTCAGTCTGGGTTTGTTTTTGACGACGGTAGTGCGTAGTCGGTGTTACTCCACATTTGACTGTCTTAACAATATCATTTTAATATTATGTAAGTTTGTGAATGTGCGACTTCCAATAAGGTGTTTTCCGTAACACCCAAAATTGTACTTCTGTTTGTAGAGTTTTTCGAAGCTTTGTGTGTCTAAAATTTGTGGATTTCGTGTTCTGTTTATTCTGATAAATCGCCTGTGATGACATTTGTTTTTTGTTTTTGTTTTTGTGTGATGCAGTTAACACATATTTGAGCAGTGAACCTTGATAAGCGGTTATCACAAGCTGTTTTATCCAATGATTGGAATCCAAAGGTGAATAATCGCTTACATTTAAAAATTAGATTTAAGTTTAGATGTTTATTACGTCGACATCCTCACAACTTGTCAAAGTATCGCATCGGCGAAAAAAAATTAAAAAACATTTTTTTCTCTCTTAAACATCGTCAAAAGTATCAAAACGGGATAAATAAGGGGTGATTGGGTGAAAATTGACATTTTAAAAATTACAACTAGTAATACCCTATAACCTTTCAAAAGTTTATGGGTAGCGGAATACAAATATTTTCTTTGTGGTCAAGTCATGGGCCATAAATGCATTCGATGAGAAAGACCTTCTGAAAAGAATAAATTATCACAGCTATGTGGAAATTATCATTCAATTTGCAGCACTATTTTTTATTTATCTTAAACTTAACTTGAAATAACGATAGTTTATACAAATGTATCACAACGATCTAATATTAAAATTAAATCTACCTAACTAGTAAAGAAAAGTTTAGATAAAAAATAAAATTTGGCTATTTTGCATATTATTGCACGGTCAGTTCTAGATAAACCGTATCTGTTCATACAGTGTGACACACTTAAGATGAAGTCACGCCTGTATTAGTGAATTTTTATTTAAAAAATTCACTAATAGAGAGGTATCGATGGTGAGACTGCAAAATTCTTTCAAATGAGCGCGAATTAGGACCCCTAGAACCCATATCCGGGGTCAGTTTGAATTTTTATATGTATATATATATATATATATATATATATATATATATATATATATATATATATATATATATATATATATATATATATATATATGTATCCGTCTGATAACTCAAAAAATAATTAACCGATTTAGATGAAATTTGGCAAGTGCCTTTCTTTTATTAATGGCTTAGATGAGTTCGTTGGCCAGGAAAATCGGACGGGGTTTTCCGGGAAAATTTTGAGTTTTCTTTCAAAAAAAAAATTTTTTCCCGAAAATTTTGATAAAATTTGGTCTACATATTGCTTTGGGAAATACCTAACTATGTGCCAAAATTCAGCTTTCTAGGGTTACAGAAAATTGAGCTATTCAAATTTGAAACATTTATGTTTAAATCATAAGTATGTGGTTGCTGTTGGTTAGTCAATGCTTCTCTTATTGACTCATGAAATTCATTTTTAAGTTTCCGAGAAATGTCAATAATACTGAATTCACTGATTGTTAATCATTGGAAGCATTTACGATTATATATAACCCTATTGTAATTTATTATCATTTATCACCTCTGTAGTATAATTATTTTTTTCCTTACAACTCGCAGCGTTTTTAGTCAATTGTTGTTATTAATAGTCAATAGTTTCTTTCCGAATACACACAGCTTCCATTGTCTTCTGCTTCTGCCGCTGTTACAGTCCTTTTATTTAGAGGTAGAGTTGTAACCACTCATACAGCCAGTGTTTTTTAACCACGTGGCTGGGGGACTGACCGAATTCATTCCCAGTTGCTGTTGATTTACTCATATTCTCTTAATATGTTTGAAGATGTGGTGTCTACTTCATTCCAAGTCACTATTAACCGACTATTTATGAAATTAAATAGGTAAATTAAATCGATTGTCATAAAATATGTAGTGTATTAAGACAAGGGAAAAAAGAAATAAAACATATATAACTGTGCACATTTTGATTATATTTTAGGGTGCTTGAGAGAGGTATTGTCACAGCATAATATCTTATTAAAGTTCATTTGTAAATAGGTTTAATTTTATATATATATATATATATATATATATATATATATATATATATATATATATATATATATATATATATGATAACTCAAAAAATAATTAACCGATTTCGATGAAACTTGGCAAGTGCCTGTCTTTTATTAATGGCTTGGATGAGTTCGTTATCCAGAAAAATCAGACGGGGTTTTCCGGAAAAATTTTGAGTTTTCTTTCGAAAAAATTTTTTCTCCGAAAGTAACAAAGCTGTTTTAATGAAATTTACTATATATGTTGCCTCAACCTTACTACGTACCAAAATTCAACTTTCTAAGTTTAGAGAAAATTGAGTTATTCAAATTTTAAATTTTCTTTCGAAAAAAATGTTTTTCTCCGAAAATTACAAAGTTATTTTAATGAAATTTTGTGGATATCTTGCCTTAGGAAAAACCTTACTACGTATTAAAATTAAACTCTCTAGGTTTATAGAAAATTGAGTTATTTAAATTTGAAGCATTTAATAAAAATTCACTACCATAACGCACTTGCTGCGTCCCGAGTTTTTTTCTTTATTTTTAGAGATAGCGATTTCAATTTGTGTACAGACGTAAAACGTCATTAGGCTGTTTGAATAGCCTACCCACTTCAAATGTCAGATGTCAACTCAGCCTACTATGATTTCAGGAATAGGCCGGTTCTCTATATTTCGCGATGCGTTAGAGATATCAAAAAAGTTACTTTAAAAAGTTATTCAGAATTCGATTTAACTGCAGATACCGAGTTTCAAGTCAAAATTCGAATTTTTGCTTTTTCCATAATATTTTAACAGGTATATTGCCATGGAAACAACAAACATCGTCAATATCAAAAGAAAACAATGGTACGTGATTTATTCAACTCAACTTACACATAAACTTTAACAAAAATTCGATTAAATTAAATATAAAATTATTAAATGTAGTCTGCTTCAACTAGTCCACCTTCAAGCCTGGTGCATTTTTCGATCCGTTTACGATTATTGCTGGCAACTTTTCTTAGTTCTGCTATATTTATTTCACGGCAAGCCTGCCGTAGGGGACGGTCGACTTTACCGCAACTGGAATCTAGCAAAACGGCGCACACCACAAGAAAGAGTACGTAACGTAGATAAATAATCAGCAAAAAAAATACGGAAAAACCACAAAATGCCGAATAAATCGTAATCAAAATTATGAAAAATGCACTATTTTCAAGTTCCTAACTGTCACTTTTCAACAGCGTTGCCACATTTAATATATAATTCCAAGAGTGTTTTGCCGCCTGAACGCAACAAAAGATCTTAAATGCTTTTTACACACACTCCTGCCGACCTGACTTTCTGGACCTGACAAGACACCACCACATCAAAATAAAAACTGAAACCGTTAATAAACAGTGTTAATATATGTCTTAACAAGGAAAAACATTAACTGTCAACTGTCAATATCTTTCAGCAATATGGTTTGCAAGGCTGCGACACCTTTGCGTTGCCGTCTTACCGTAGTATTGCCTCCAGACAAAAGCGTCAATATACTCCGGGAGAAATGGAGACGCCATAACCCCCAACCTCCTGAGATACGCCTTGAGGCGGGATCATAATCCCTCAACGTGATTTGTACACACACCTGTCGACGGGTCTCTAAAATGCCTTGAATGATTAACAGTTTTATGAACATAACCTAATTGTGACAATCTCATCCGTCCAAATTTCGGAGCCAGCAATCACAACCCTTTGAATTATTGGGATTAACGTTTCCGCCGTTCTATTGGGTACATATACAATATAGCCCCTCTTCTCCACCGTGTCGTAAATCCCTAGCACCCACCTTGTAGGAACAATTCGACCCCGGTGGTATTTTCTTCTAGTAATTCCAGATTCGTCGATCTGCACCACATGCCCCTCTCCACCTGAAATTTTGAATAGTCATGCCTTTTTCAAGAATTGGTAATAAAAACCTACCGAACTTCATGAGTGAATCGTCCTGTAACAATTTCCAGGAGACGACATCCCGAAAATATCGAAACAGCCGGATAACCATTTCCTTCGAAAACCCTGTGTGGGATACCACAGAACCGGTGGGTGTCTCACAGCACCAAAACCACATAAGGAATAAGACATCCTTAACTGGTAAATGCTGCTTTGCGAAGAAACTACCAGTTAAAATTGAGTAACTTCTTCTGCACCTACTGCAGAAGAAGACAGTATTTAACGAATTGTCTTCCTTCTGCATAACACTGCACACTCTTCTGCAATTCTGAGTTTTACAGCGAGACACACTCTTTAGCAGCCCAATGCCTTGCAAATACTCAACCAAATTCATATCTTCTTTATGTATTATATCATATATATCATTAATATTCAGCACTCCATATTGATTTGAGAGAAACAACAAATTTATGAAGAATTGATGTGAAAGAAACAACAAACTGATGAAGAATAACAGTTTTAAGTTTTATAAATCATTGTGCCATAGCTACCACATAAAATTGCCCTAAAGAAAAAAGAAGACAAATACTACCCTGTAATAAGGAAATAGATTCCAAACTGACAACAACGCCTATCTCCATGAAATATGTCAACAAAACAACAGTCATAACCTCTGGTACAAAAATATACGTTTTCATAGTAAATCTAAACTATTTAATTGCTTTTATCACTGAAAGGATAATGAAAACGAAATATACCACATTGTTTAACTTTATTAAGGTATGTACAACAGTTTTTAGGCCATATTCTATTATAATCACGTTAAAATGTAGTTGCGGCAAAGCCGACCGTCACCCTCCCGGCCTTATTTTCTTGCAAAGTTCCTCGCGACTTTGGGGCCTTTCTTTGTACACCTTATTCTTAACAGAACCCCAAAAATAGAAGTCTAGTGGCGTAATGTCAGGAGACCGAGGAGGCCACTGTTCATAAGGACTATTCCTGCCAATCCATCTTGATGGAAAATGTAGATTTAGCCAATTTCTGACTAACTGAGAGTTGTGAATGGATGCACCGTCTAATTGAAAATACATATCTTTTCGCACGTTGATAGGCAAACCTTCGATACAGTCCCATAATTCATTATTAAAAAAATGAAGCAATCGATCTGCGTTCAAGGTGTCAAAAAAAAAAGGACCAATTATTTTATCCCCTAAAATTCCACACCACGTATAAACTTTTTGTGAATACTGGGCTTTACAACTGATAACCCAGTCAGGGTTTTCAGCAGACCAATATCTGGAATTTTGGGCAGATACTATTCCATTGGTAGTGAATGTTGCCTCGTCCGTAAATAAAATTTTACTTAAAAATTTTCTATCATTCAGAAAGTTACCTTGGGCCCAAAGGCAATAATCGAATCGTTTCAGCTTCACCTTCCATCAATGAGTGCAGAAACTTTGGCTTAAAAGGCTTTATTTTATGACGCACAAGGCATCTTCTGATTTTTTCTCTATTTACATCCAATGCAACAGCCGTTTGACGTAAACTCATCTGGGGACTGGCTTGAGTTGAAGCCAAGATTATGCTATCATCACTACTTCTTCGATTTCTAACAGCCGAGATATTGTCCACCACACTTTCCGTTTGAGAAAATCGTGCATTCAGAGCTGCTGCAGTTCCGCACCTAATTGGATTTCTCTGTTGATGTCTCCGATTGAATTCATCAGCAACTCCTCTGCTATTTCGAACATCATCACCAAACAATCTTATTAATTCAATTTTTTCTCGTACACTGAGACGTTTAACAGGCATTTTGCTGGCAGACTCACAGTCGATGTCAATTTGACATTTATCGCAATATTTTACAAGGTGCTAATTTGTTTCCATGGTAATCTACATGTTAAAATCTGATGGAAAATTTGGACTCTAAAAATTTACTAAAAAGTAAAAATTCGAATTTGGACTTGAAACTCGGTATCTGCAGTTAAAATCGGAATAACTTTTTAAAGTAACTTTTTTTTAAATATCTCTAACGCATCGCGAAATATAGAGAACCGGCCATATTCCTGAAATCATAGTAGGCGGGGTTGACATCTGACATTTGAAGTGGGTAGGCTATTCAAACAGCCTAATGACGTTTTACGTCTGTAGAAAAAAAATGAAATCTCTATCTCTAAAAATAAAGAAAATACAGGCGTGTCTTCATCTTAAGTGTGTCACACTGTAGATAAAGCTCAGCATCCCACATGCACGCAAATACTGATAATAGTAATAATAATAATTTTTGCTTTGTTTTTTTTTTTGCTTCTTTAACGTCGGCCTATGTCCGCGACTACGGCCAATAACCGACGCCAGGGAGCAGTTTTACCTCACTATCCTGGAAATTTTGCCGAACCCCTGCCTTTCTGTAGGGAGGGTAGGCATCTTTAACGTGCCCAACATCGCATGGACACGGGACCGACGGCTTTACGCCCCCTCCGAAGGGTGGAACGTGCAGACATTCAACTTGCTCAAATACAATGCCAGAACCTCGGTTGATGTTAATGTTACAGTTTGTACTGAAAAAGTGAAAGGCGAACCCTGGGATCGAACCCGGTACCCTTCAGTTCAGAGGCACACGTTCTTGCCCCTGAACCAGCGAGGCTCCAAATAATAATAATAACTATTGTTGGATCTCATACAATACTTACAATGATTATAGTATATTTATCTGTTTTAGTTATGCAATGTCATACAAAATAAGCTTTAACTTGTGCTTGTAGATAACACAATTTTTTAGGAATCCAAGTTACAAAAAACATAAAACCACTTCTGTCACTTCTATAATTTGCTGAAATATTCAATAATCGGGACTTCCAACATTCCGCAAACATTTACTTAACCGCTAGGAAAATCCAATTATCACTTGATAACCATTTATGTTCACTATCAGACCAAACTCTTCTGAATCATAAGTATAAGTTAAAGCACAAAAAATTAATAAATATTTACTTGACAGTGTAAACTTGCAGTTTACTTCCCGGTGTGTTTTTAGACAAAAAAAATCAGAAACATGCTAGCATGCCAATTTTGCAGCCGTACCTCCATTAAACCCTGTCTACCCTGCCACACGTCCCTTAACTTTCTTGGGAGTTGTTCCGGAGAAATGTTTCATGTGGTTTATAGATTGACGGTGGTTGTATGCATGAAGTGGGGAAGGAAAACCCCCACGACGAGAAGTGGAAGGGGTTTTTTTTTTAAATAGAACACTCCTTATATTATTACATTGTTGCATTTGCCATGAATTATAATCTATATTTGCAAGGAAACAATTAATATCGTTCAACGTTTTCGTGTTGCCTATTTTAATTGTTTTGCAACTTTTCACGGTTTTTAGTGAACTTGTATTAAAAAAAAAATCACTAATAGAGAGGTAGTCAGTCAGTTTCAATTTATATATATATATATATATATATATATATATATATATATATATATATATATATATATATATATATATATATATATACATATATAAGTAATTTATACCAGGTCGAAAACTCTAGACAGATCATTAGCTAGCTGATGGTAAGGCGATATTATTTTCTGCAAAAAGCTGGGATGATCTAAAAATTGGCTCTGAGGTTGGGATGATGAAAGTGTGGGAATATTTCAACGATAAAAAATGGCAGTCAACTGTAAAAAGACTAAATATCTACAGTTCTCGAGTTATAGAACTGGAGAGATGGGTCCTCTTGTTGTTGATCAGGATTTTGTTGTTTGTAGTTCCGACTCTACTAAATATCTTGGTACTACTGTAGACAGACTCCTACGCTGGGATTCACATGCTGCAAATTTGGTGAACAAATTAATTTTTTTTGGAAGTTTCGTCGAATAGCTTTTAGTATGGATAATTATATTTTGGTAGGTGGGTTGTGTGCATGAAGTGGGGTAGGAAAACCCCCACGACGAGAAGTGGAAGGGGTTCTTTTTTTAAATCGAACACTCCTTATATTATTACATTGTTGCATTTGCCATGAATTATAATCTATATTTGCAAGGAAACAATTAATATCGTTCAACGTTTTCGTGTTGCTTATTTTAATTGTTTTGCAACTTTTCACGGTTTTTAGTGAACTTGTATTTAAAAAAAAATCACTAATAGAGAGGTAGTCAGTCAGTTTCAATTTATATATATATATATATATATATATATATATATATATATATATATATATATATATATATATATATATATATCCAATCGATACTTCAAAAATATAACGCACTTGCTGTGTCACGAACTTTTTACGGAATTGTATGTATGTATTTAACTCAAAAAGTAATTAACCGATTTTGATTAAACTCGTATTAATAGCGTGGATGAGTTCGCTAGCCAGGAAAATCGAACAAGCTTTTTCGGTATATCTTTGAGTTTTCTTTCGAAAAAAAATTTCTCCGAAAATTTTAAAAATGTTTTGGTAAATATGTTGCCTTGGGAAATACCTTACTACGTACCAAAATTCAACTTTCTAGGTTTATAGAAAATGGAAATTCTAATTTGGAGCATTTAACGAAAATTCATTACCACAACGCACTTGCTGCGTCCCGAACTTTTTAGTGAATTTTCGTAGAAAAAAATTCGCTAATGGGGAGATCCCGACTTTTGAATTTTGAAAAAAAATTTGAAAATGAGCGCGAACTAGGACCTCTAGAACCCATATCCGGGGTCAGTTTCAATTGTTATATATATATATATATATATATATATATATATATATATATATATATATATATATATATATATATATATATATATATATATATATATATATATATATATATATATACCGATAACTCAAAAAATAATGGGCCGATTTTGATAAAATTTGCCATGTACCTTCCTTTTGTAAATGGCTTGGATAAGTTTGTTAGTTAGGAAAATCAGACGAGGTTTTCCGGGAAAATGTTGAGTTTACATTCGAAAAAGATTTTTAACTCAAAAAATAAAAAAGTTATGATAACCAAATTTAGTAGGTAGGTTCACGATATAAAAAGTAAACTATACACCAAAATTTTGATTTCTATGTTTCAAGAAAGAAAAGTTATAATAAAATATTTTGTGCCAGATCATTTCTATGAAAATTCACTACCATAACGCACTGGCTGCGCCCAGGGTTTTAGTGAATTTTCTTTAAAAAAATCACTAATGAGGAGATCCCGACTTTTGAATTGTGAAAAAATTTCTTCAAATGAGCGCTAATTAGGCGTCCCAGAACACATATCCGGGGTCAGTTTCAATTTTTATATATTTATATATATATATATATATATATATATATATAAGTAGGTAATGGGACACTTTGAGCAGACAGTGACGTCACAGGAAGTGACGTCACGGCGCCGGCGCCACGCCCTGGCGCCGGCGCCACGCCCTGGCGCCACGCCCTGGCGCCACGCCCTGGCGCCGGCGCCACGCCCTGGCGCCACGCCCTGGCGCCGGCGCCTGCCCTGGCGCCTGCCCTGGCGCCTGCCCCGGCGCCTGCCCCGGCGCCTGCCCCGGCGCCTACCCCGGCCCCGGCGCCTAGCCACGCCCCGGGCCAGACAGTCACATTTAGTCTTGTTATGTAAACATTCTAAGGTCATTGACCTGTCTTTGGCCAGACAGTGACGTCACATGACTTGTGCCAGACAATCACATAAGTGTCTAACCTATTACTTCAAATTATTATATTTTGAAAAAAACCATTTGGTGCAGGTGAGTTTCGAACCCGGGGCATTCAGATGGGAGGCAACGATGCTACCCGTTAAGCTAAGCAGACGCTTGTTAATTTATTGTTTTAGGTTGGTATATATATATATACGACTTTTAATTACAAACCATACATGTAATAGAATTAAAGTTTATTATTAGACAAATGGATGATTTACCCGGGGCTTGGCGCCGGGGGCCGGGGCGTGGCTAGGCGCCGGGGCCGGGGCAGGCGCCGGGGCAGGCGCCAGGGCAGGCGCCAGTGCAGGCGCCTGCGTCAGGGTAGGCGCCAGGGCGTGGCGCCGGCGCCAGGGTGTGGCGCCAGGGCGTGGCTAGGCGCCAGGGCGTGGCGCCGGCGCCGTGACGTCACTTCCTGTGACGTCACTGTCTGCTCAAAGTGTCCCATTACCTACTACTAGTAGGTAATGCGGCACTTTGAGCAGACAGTGACGTCACAGGAAGTGACGTCACGGCGCCGGCGCCTAGCCACGCCCCTGGCGCCTGCCCTGGCGCCGGCGCCTAGCCACGCCCTGGCGCCACGCCCTGGCGCCGGCGCCTGCCCTGGCGCCTGCCCCGGCGCCTGCCCCGGCCCCGGCGCCTAGCCACGCCCCGGCCCCCGGCGCCAAGCCCCGGCGCCAGCCCCGGCGCCGGCGCCCAGCCACGCCCTGGGCCAGACAGTCACATTTAGTCTTGTTATGTAAACATTCTAAGGTCATTGACCTGTCTAGGAAACTGTGACGTCACACGACTTGTGCCAGACAATCACATAAGTGTCTAACCTATTACTTCAAATTATTATATTTTGAAAAAAACCATTTGGTGCAGGTGAGTTTCGAACCCGGGGCATTCAGATGGGAGGCAACGATGCTACCCGTTAAGCTAAGCAGACGCTTGTTAATTTATTGTTTTAGGTTGGTATATATATATATACGACTTTTAATTACAAACCATACATGTAATATAATTAAAGTTTTTGTTATTATTAGACAAATGGATGATTTACAAAATAATGTTTAATATTAGAGGCGGAACCAAAACGGAAGAACCAAAATGGCGGAATGAAAGATGGAAGCCTGTGATACCTTAAGCTGACATTATAAAAAATGGCGGCTTTCTTTCTTAAAGATGGTGCCTTTCGCTTGATGGTTGAAGACTTATTTAAAAATAACACACAGAGGTCGTTAGCAAACAAAAGAAGGAAGTTCAGAAACATACTGTAGGGGGCCCCTTGATGGGTAAATGGTATTCGTGTTTGAGCTTGTCTAGAATACAGCCGTTAGAAGTATGACATCATCCACAAACCTGTTCCACAAACCTGTTTGAGTTTTGTCTGTACGATTGTTATCTAGTGTAATTTCCGTTGAATGACATCACCCCATTATTTGTGTTTGAACTTGTCTGTGTATCTGTTTAATATACGCAAGAGAGAGGCCCGCTTAGGGTAAATAACGTGTCAGTTGATGACTTTGGTGAATGTTATCTTGTGTTATATCTGTTCAATCACCCCCATTACTCGTGTTTGAGCTTGTCTAGTACGTCTAGTACAAACCGAAAGGATGACATCATCCATGTAAATTGTTCACTACACACTGTTAAACTCATTCAAAATTTAGTTATCGTAGAGGTAAGACGTGCTTCAGTTAACTCTAACGTATCCAAGTGCTCAGTAGTGTGTTTAAAATGGCTACATTAAATGATGTGTGCTACCAGCAAATTAAAGACAACTTCTGGTATGGTTTATTTGCAGACTTTCAATTAATTATTGATAAAAACACTGGTTATTTTAATGCGACTAAGCTGTGTAAAGATGGTGAGAAAAGATTCAGACATTGGTTGGAAAATAAGAAAACTAAAGAGTTGATTACCTATTACAACGGTCAGGCGAAGAAACATTTAGGTAGCCAGAATACCGATTACTTTAATATTTCAACCGAAGATGTCCACTTAGAGTCACATCTAGGGGGCCGGAATTCCGGCCCCCTAGATGTGCTGGAAGCAACATCTCAACTAACACCTACAACCGCTACATACTTGGTGGACTTTGGTGGAACACAGACTGAAAACAACTTGATATCTGGTACATATGTCTGTAAAGATTTGATATTAAATTTGGCTTGTTGGATATCCAATAGTTTCTATGAAAAGTGCAACCAAATTATTTTTGATTTTTTCGTAAGTGAATTTAATCAAAAATACAAGGATAACCTCAAAGAAATTGAAGTGAAATTAATGGAGATAGATGATGAAGTGCAGCGTATGCGAGAAACAAATGCTAAAATCACAGAACATTTAGAAGATATATCTCCAAAACCAAGCAACCCTGGAAAACTTTGTGTTTTTGGTTTGCTTTCAAGAAATGAGAAGGATACTACCTATCCATATCATGCTGTAAGGACTCAGAAGAAAAGTTTTAAAAGAGCTGTCAAGAACTTTAAAAATAAACACCCTGATTCCGAAGTAGTTTTAAACATGTTGTATGATCCAAATTCTGTAAATCTCTTTAACAGAATAAAGACCGAAGTCGAATACCTCAAGGCGAAGAGAAACGATCTACAGATAGCAGATGTACCTCAGGAGAAGTTTATTCAGGATATTATTGATTTACGATATAAATTGTAATTGTTCACTTAGCTTAATTGTATGTAACCAGATGAAAAAATAAAATAACATTATTTTAATAAAGACTTTTATTTTATTCTAAGTACATTAATACATTAAATATATAAGCTTATTTAACATCATCTGAATTTATCCAAGAATTCTGAGATTTATCAAAACCCAGCCATTTTACATAGAGCTGCTTGCCTTTCTTCCTCAAGATGCGTTCAACCAGATAGATGTCTGTTTGTTTCATGGCGATGTTGGATTTAAAAGTATCCACTTATCATGTAAATCTTTTAGTTTGCTGTCTATTTCTCCCAGCTTATTCTTTAGCTTATTATTCTTTAATACATCAACATCTTTTAAAACTTGAGCAGTTATGTTCTTAGCTAAAATTTTCAATTTATTTTCAAATTCGTTTTTTAAATCTTCCAACTCAGGTTTGTGTACAGCTTCAAGTAGTATGGCAATGATTCTTTGTGTTACCTCATCTTTGTTCTTCTGATAGTCGTCTATCCATACATCAACAAATTTTTTATTTACACCATCTGTTGCATCGACTGGATCAGCTATGTTACACAATCTATGGCTTTGCAAATCAAAATCACCACTAGTAGTTCTTGGGAAAATCTCTCTTTCAATAATTTTAAACTTAGAACCTTTATTGGATTGGGAACGTCCGAACTTATCGATAGACATTTTTATACTAAGCACTAAGGTAGGTATATCTTTGATATATGTAGGTATACTAGGCGATAACACCAACCTCCTTCAGTTCTTCAATGATTGACTGAATTTCATTGTTATGAGCATTATTACCAGCAGCCTGGGAAGCTACTAAAAGTCTAAGTCTATCAACCAGCTCATTTATGTCATCCCAATAGACATATTCTATTTGTTTGTTATTTTGTAACATATAGTTGTTAGTGTTGCTGCTTACATTCTGAGCTCTAGGTTCAGTTTTTTGTTCTGCGTTATGATGTGTGTCGTAACCAAAACCTTGAGGAGTTGAGGATCTACGACCTCGTGGATTTATCACCGGTTTTATTAGAGTCAGGTACTTTTCAGAGGAACAACCCTTGGTTCGTGCGTTAGGATCATAGTTCATTTTATGCACACTAGTTGCTTCTAGAATATCTCTATAGTGTTGAAGATCGTCATAGGTATACCCTCTAGGTGTTTTCATAAATATCAATTCTAGCAGACCTTGTGTTTGCGGATATCTCCGTTGACCTAGTCGAATGTCATTATCAGTAAAATCCAAGTGTTTATTGCCAAGACTCCAGCTACCGGTATCTTTAGCGTAGCGAGCACCATACGTTTGATCAATGGTAGCGAGCCTTGGTGGTTCAGTAAAATACTTGTCTACATAATATCGAACTCGTTCAGGATATTGCTCCAAAAATTCTTGATATGCAGGGTTGGATGTGACAGTTTGTAGATCTACCTCAAGCTCTTCAAATGTTGGGATATCCTCATCGGAACTTGTCTCCTCAGCCTCTTCCCTAGGTTCAGCTTCAAAAACTTCATGGTCTTTAAGGAACTGTACTTGGGGTTTCGTTTCTGGTACCACTTCTTCTTTGATTTGTTCAGCCTTTGGTTGTTGCTGGGGCTGCTGCTGCTGCTGTGCTGCTGTGTTTTTAGATATTTCACTTAGGGGCTCAACAAGTGGTTTATATAAACGTTGCAGAGCATCATCATTCTCGGCTCTGTTAAGTTTAAGCATTAAATGTTTTTTTCGAATATTGTCAGCAAGTTGTAAAATCCTTTTCTTAACTTTTCGCTCTTCCTTACCCAACACTTCCATTGTGCTACAACTGGTCGGTATTACCAGCTGGTCTAATAATTTGTTTGAGCGATACAGGTTGTGTGGTGGTTTAACATATACTGACTCCTTCATGGTACATGCCTTCTTATTTATCACGATGTCTGGCTGTCTTGTTAGACAGCTGTGTTAGACAGCTGTGTTAGACAGCTGTCTAACACAGCTGTGTTAGACAGCTGTGTTAGACAGCTGTGTTAGACAGCTGTGTTAGAAAGCTGTGTTAGACAGCTGTGTTAGACAGCTGTGTTAGACAGCTGTATGACAGCTGTATGACAGCTGTGTTAGACACTTGTATGACATCTGTGTTAGACACCTGTGTTAGACAGCTGACTGTCCTGTCTATCATCGTTTGTTAGAATAATATATATCTATCGAATCCTTTTCTATATCGACCTTTGTGTACATCGTTTTCCTTCACAATCACCAACACACCATACTTATTATCTTTCCAGCATTGGTGGCAGATAGTTTTAAATTGTTTAAAGTCCATATCGGTGGTCACATGATCGTCGTACACATGTTTTAAATTGGTTTCATCTTGCTTGAATAACACAATAACATTGGTGTTGTCACGTACCAGATGTTTGGGTATTCGTGTATATGTTTGACAGAGATAGAATGAATCAATATTCTTATGTCTGCCCATACTGAAGTATGCTCTTATTTTATCTTGTTTGTCACAAGCTACATCATCAAATATAAACACAGAGTTGTCCTTGGCATCTGCCGGATCTAATATTTCATCGTTTTCTCTATAAGGATAGTAACCAACACCTTTTGTTGCATTCATCACCTCCTTTAACATCTTGTATTTCGGTTGATACAGAGACTTTGAATACACATACACGTTATCAAATTTTAAACCGTTTGCTTCAAACAACAAACTCAGCATGACATTAGTTTTACCACACCCACTGGGACCACATATGATACAGCGAACGGTGTTTGGAAAGAGAGGACCATGCCTCAGTTGTTGTTGAGCTGTGTCCGTAACAACATCGTCTATATTTGTAATGGGTAAGGCAGAAGCGTGTTTGCTGGTACGCATCTTAACTTAAAGTAAACTATATTTTATTTTGGGTGTGTATATATATGAATGCAAGTGAGACACCCAGTCAGTATGCATGTTGGTGTCACAGAGTGAGGGCTGTTATTAACAAAGACAGATACAGGTTTTGCTGAAACGTTGCGGGGCGTTACAAACACCATGAAAGTTAACAGAAAACTTAATGAGGGGTTTTATGTAATCAACTCGAAGCCAAAGAAGAAGGTTCCCTTTAAAAACATACTAAGTCTGATTGAGAAAGTTATAAAAGATAGAAATCTTATTCCAACAGCGAACGCCGTATTTGATATAGCTCATACAATCGTTAGAAACATTGGTGGGCGTAAGAATGTGCAGAAACCTCGAGTTATTCCAATACCTAAAAGTGGAGGCTTCCTTCCGCTGTTGCCTCTGATATTTGGTGGGCTGTCAGCACTAGGAGCTCTGGGTGGTGGTGCTGCAGGTATTGCCAAAGCCGTGAACGATGCCAAGTCTGCGAAACAGAAACTAGAAGAGGAAGAACGGCACAACAAAACAATGGAAGCCATCGCGATGGGTAGGAGAGGGAGTGGCTTGAAATTTAAGCCAAAATGCAAGAGACTGGGCACAGGCATGTATCTCAAGAAACAGCGCTCCGGTTATGGGTTGTATCTGCAGAAACCAAAAAACGAGTAAGATGTTTACCAGCAAGACCTCTAACAAATGAAGACCTTGTGAAATTTGCTGGTAAAATGAAAATTCCATATTTTAGAGGTGTATACATGCGAGATACTTTGCCATCGAATGGGCCACGCAAGAATGAATCACTTATCATGAATTTGCAAACAAACAAGCAACCTGGCAGTCATTGGGTTGCAGTTAAGAAACGTGGTGACACAGCCGTGTACTTTGACTCATATGGAAACTTGAAACCACCAGTTGAGCTGCAGCGTTACCTTAAAAACTCTACTTTAATGTACAATCATGATGTGTATCAGAAATATAATACTTATAATTGTGGTCACTTATGTTTAAAATTTTTAAATAAAAGCCTTAAACAGTAGCCTGTGTGTATCAGTCATGGCGCACACCTTTGTGTTGAAAGACCGCAGCTCCCATCTGTCGTCAGACTACCATCCACCAATTGTTTTGGATGGTAATTATGCTGTTGCCTTGATAGGCTTTCACACCTACAACAACATACCCAACATCTATGAAGGTAAAAACAAATTTCATGTAAAAGAAGGAACCGGTTGGCGAACCATCACGATACCCACCGGTGCTTATGAAATAACACACTTGGAAGAGTTACTTCAAAATGAACTTGTTGGTGCTACAGCAACACACGAACAAAAGCAACAGGCTCTGCTTCTGAGACCTAATCCGAACACCATCAAATGTAGACTAAAGTGTTATACAAATGTCAGTTTTGAATTTGATGGTTCGATTGGGCGAATGTTGGGCTTTTCAAAACAAGTTCTTCAGCCGGACACCTTTTATGAATCTGATTTACCTGTTGATATAGTGGATGTTAGACAGATTCGCATCGAAACCAATATTGTGTCTGGTTCCTATTATAACGGACAACCCTCACATACGCTGTATGAGTTTGCTCCGATGGTTGATCCTGGCTACGCAATCGACATAGAACCTAACAATTTAATTTACTTGCCGGTGAACAAGCAAGAGATTTCCAATATAAGCATCGACATCGTCGACCAAGATTCAGTTCCTGTCAACTTTCAAGGTGAAGAGGTGTCTGTTCGCTTAAAACTTATAAAAGTTGCTTAGTATGTTGGTCTTCAAGGATATAAAATCAAGTGCATCTACCACATCAAATTCAGTTGAGTCAGACACGTCAAAGGGTACGCTTCGTCCCGATAATATTGAGTTCCTGCAAAGCCTGGGTTATCATGTCGTCAAAACTAGAAATATTCAAAGAACCCGTGTTTGATGATGGCATCGATCGAGAAGAGCTGCGTTCTTACTATTCACCAACTAAATCGTTTGGTAACAGCGATGAAATTGAAATAGCCATCAACCAACAAGATGCGTTCGTATGTCTGGCCGAGTCAGCTCTAATAATCGAAGGTGCTCTGGAACCTGTAGCAATCCAAAATGCCACTGGTGCTTGTTATCTGTCAAATAATGGAGGAGCAGCTCTGTTTGAATCAATGACCTATGAGTTAAATAACAAGGAAGTGGAACGAGTGCGAGACCCATACACCACAACCATCATCAAAAGTCTGCTATCGTTCAGTAAGAATGAAGCCCAATCTCTTAGCAACGCCGGTCTGAATGTGTCGTCGGAGCACATCACCTTAAATGATAACAAGTTTCACATGCTCATACCTGTCTGGTTCCTCTTCAGTTTCTTTCATCATTTCAAAGGAGTTCTCTGTGGCAAACATACTTTCCGCTTTACAAGAAGTCGAAACGATTCTAACGGCTATTACAGCACAGGTACGGCACGAGCAAAAATTACCGTAACCAATATGTTTTTAAAGGTAAAACATGTATTTCCCAATGATAAAATGAAATTGGAACTGATGGATAAAATAGCCAAAGACACCTCTATATTTCTCGCATACCGCAAATGGGACATATATGAGTTACCAGCACTCAGAGATATCAACAGAGATGTGTGGGCTGTTAAAACTGCAACCAACTTGGAAAGACCTCGATATGTGATTATAGCATTTCAAACAGATCGTAAGGATAACGTGAAGAAGAGGTCAGACTATTTCGATAACATTGGTATGTTGGACCTCAGAGTGTTTCTAAATTCAGAATGCTACCCTTATGAATCTATGAATATGGATTTTGAGAAATCGAAATATGCAGAAGCCTATAACATGTATACAGATTTTCAAAAAAGCTTCTGTTATAAAAACATGTCGGAGCCTATCTTGAATTATGACGAGTTTAAAGACAGAGCTCTATTTGTGATTGACTGTCAGTACCAGAACGAGTCAATCAAGTCTTCAACGGTGGACATTAAGGTGGAGTTCATGAGTCACGCCAACTTCCCAAAAAATACTCGTGTTTATTGTTTGGTTATTCATGACAGTGTAATGGAATATAAACCTCTAACGGGTATCGTTAGAGCCATTATGTAATAATAGTATGTCATTTATGTATGTCATTTATGTATCAATATGTACAACTTAATTAATCCTAATAAATTTTTATTGTATGTAAATCAGTTGTTTTATTTTTATTTTGTTGCATTTTTATTAACCCCTTTCTGTAAGGTTAACAACTGTAAAAAACGTTGTTTATCCTTTGTAAGACCCCCTCTCTCTTACATCAGTTTGTTTCCTCAATACAAGAGAGAGACACTTGTTCAGTATGTGTTAAGTCGTGAAACAAGGATGACGTCTCTTGCTGTATGTAAGTACACTCTTCTTATTATGTCTGTTTGTATTCAAATAACAAATACAAACATAACCTTACTAACAATTGGATGGCAGGGTATTCAGCCTGTACAAGAGAGTGTGTGTTGGTTTTAGGTGTTAATACAGCTTGTTCTAACTTACTTAAATATTATATTTCTTCTGTTCAACAAGACGATTATTTTGATGTGTCACACATGTATGTAGCTCTAAGAATAGCTATACCGGAAGTGTCTACCGGAAGTAACATTTTTATTGAATATGCTTATAGAGTTTGCTTTGCTGAACAGCGTGTATGTATTGGTTCTATCGTACATCTCACGGATCTTCCGCGATAAGGGTTTGAAGTTTTTTATCTCAGTTTCTTGTAGACCTTGTTACGAAACATACATTTTTGAAGATAGTTCCTTTCTATCACTTTCCATTGAAAAGATATAACGATTTAAAGTTTTGACCGGAAGTGGCCATTTTATTGTATATTCCACTTTGATTTGGCCTCCTTAACACCGTGCATATGTTGGTTCTATCGTACATCTCACGGATCTTCCGCGATAAGGATTTGAAGTTTTTTATCTCATTTTCTTGTAGATCTTGTTACGAAACATACATTTTTAAAGTCGGTTCATTTCTATCACTTGTCGTTGAAAAGATACAAGGATTTAAAGTTTAGACCGGAAGTGGCCATTTTATTGTATATTCCAATTTGATTTGGCCTCCTTAA
This sequence comes from Tillus elongatus, assembly GCA_964006375.1. Taxonomy (NCBI): domain Eukaryota; kingdom Metazoa; phylum Arthropoda; class Insecta; order Coleoptera; family Cleridae; genus Tillus; species Tillus elongatus. The sequence continues at coordinate 36,112,597 of OZ023262.1, read as the reverse complement.
CACCGTGCATGTGTTGGTTCTCTCGTACATCTCACGGATCTTCCGCGATAAGGGTTTAAAGTTTTTTATCTCATTTTCTTGTAGACCTTGTTATGAAACATACATTTTTGAAGTCAGTTCATTTCTATCACTTGTCGTTGAAAAGATACAAGGATTTAAAGTTTAGACCGGAAGTGGCCATTTTATTGTATATTCCAATTTGATTTGGCCTCCTTAACACCGTGCATGTGTTGGTTCCAGCGTACATCTCACGGATCTTCCGCGATAAGGGTTTAAAGTTTTTTATCTCATTTTCTTGTAGACCTTGTTATGAAACATACATTTTTGAAGTTAGTTCATTTCTATCACTTGTCGTTGAAAAGATACAAGGATTTAAAGTTTAGACCGGAAGTGGTCATTTTATTGTATATTCCAATTTGATTTGGCCTCCTTAACACCGTGCATGTATTGGTTCCATCGTACATCTCACGGTTGAACCTGTTGTATATTTTGTTTCTGAACTTCCTTCTTTTGTTTTGCCAGCGACCTCTGTGTGTTATTTTTAGAACCTACCCATATAACAATTGTGACGTTCTAGTCTGTCTAATATTAAACATATTAATTATTATGTCTTATGTCTACACTCTCATTTGTCGGCTAGGTTGGAGTGACGTATCTTTAAATAAGTCTTCATCCATCCTTGCACCATCTTTATCAACGAAAGCCCGCCATTTTTATAATGTCAGCTTAAGGTATCACAGGCTTCCATCTTTCATTCCGCCATTTTCCTCCGTTTTGGTTCAGCAGCCTCTAATATTAAACATTATTTTGTAAATCATCCATTTGTCTAATAATAAACTTTAATTATGTTACATGTATGGTTTGTTTGTAGTCGTATATATATATACCAACCTAAAACAGTAAATTAATAAGCGTCTGCTTAGCTCAACGGGTAGCATCGTTGCCTCCCCATCTGAATGCCCCGGGTTCGAAACTCACCTGCTCCAAATGGTTTTTTTCAAAATATAATAATTTGAAGTAATAGGTTAGACACTTTTGAAATGTTTGCATGTGACTGTCTGGCCCCAAGTCGTGTGACGTCACAGTTTCCTAGACAGGTCAATGACCTTAGGAATAACACGGATGTGACTGTCTGGCCCAGGGCGTGGCTGGGCGCCGGCGCCGGGGCTTGGCGCCGGGGCGTGGCTAGGCGCCGGGGCCGGGGCAGGCGCCGGGGCAGGCGTCGGGGCAGGCGCCGGGGCAGGCGCCAGGGCGTGGCGCCGGCGCCAGGGCGTGGCGCCAGGGCGTGGCTAGGCGCCGTGACGTCACTTCCTGTGACGTCACTGTCTGCTCAAAGTGTCCCATTACCTACTTATATATATATATATATATATATATATATATATATATATATATATATATATATATATATATATGTATGTATGTATGTATGTATGTATCACACTGATAACTCAAAAAAGAATGGGCGAGTTTGATTAAATTTGGTGAATAAATTCCTTTTGCAAATGGCTTGGATAAGTTCGTTAGCCAGGAAAATCTGCTTAGGTTTTCCCGGAAAATTTTGTGTTTTCTTTCGAAAAAAAAAATTATATCTCCGAAATTAACAAAGTAAGGGCAACCAATAAAAAAATTCAATAGACCTCGAGATTGCAGCAGTCCAATTGCGAGACGCAATTACCTCGGCCTATAATGCCAACTGCCCCCTGAAAATGAGGGTGTCCACCAGGAACGTCCCGTGGTGGAACGAGGACCTCAGGCAAAGGAGGACGCAGGTTCGTAAGCTGCTTAACGCGGCCAAAAGGTCGGGATCATGGGATGAATATAGACAGGCCCTATCGACCTATAACAAAAGACTGAGGGACGCCAAGAAGGAGTCGTGGAGGAGGCACTGCGAAGAAGTGGAAAACACGTCCGAGAGTGCTCGACTACACAAGATCCTGTCTAAGGGCCCTCAGACTAACATAGGCTCCCTTAGAACACCCACGGGAGGCTTTACAAGCTCGGGGGAGGAAACTATGGAAATTTTACTCCAGACGCACTTCCCCGACTGTAACATAATAAACCAATCACCTCCGGACTGGGAACACTCAGAAATAGAGGCGCCTTATAGGCGGGCATCTAGAGTAGACTGGACAGTCGCTAAAGAGGTGGTTACCTGGAGCAAAATCAGATGGGCCATTAACAGCTTTAAGCCATACAAATCGCCGGGATTTGCTGGAATAATGCCCATCATGCTCCAACAGGGGATAGATATACTGGCGCCGGTGCTTACCCTCATTATGAGGGCCAGCCTGGCTCTGGGGTACATTCCGAGGGCATGGAGACTGGCCAGGGTTGTATTTATTCCTAAACCTGGGCGTCCAACACACCACCCAAAATCCCTAAGGCCAATAAGTCTCATGTCCTTCTTGCTGAAAACAGTGGAAAAACTGCTCGACCGGCACATTAGGGGCGGTGTACTGGAAGCATATCCTCTACACTGCGGACAATATGCATACAGAGCAGGATTCTCAACAGAAACAGCACTGCAGCAACTGGTGCTGAAACTGGAAAATACGCTGGAGAACAAGGAGGTGGCGCTGGGGGCCTTCCTAGACATAGAGGGGGCCTTTAGCAACACCTCGTTCGGATCGGTTCTGGCAGCTGCCCGGGAGCGTGGAATAGAGGAGACCTGCTGCAGGTGGATCGGTTCCATGCTCAGGGACAGGGCGGTGTTCACCTCACTCGCGGGAGGGACTCTGCTGGCGGGGGTCGCGGCGGGGTGTCCGCAGGGGAGCGTTCTGTCTCCCTTGCTCTGGTGTCTAGTCGTGGACGGCCTGCTGGGGAGGCTCTCGGGAGGGGGGTATGAGGTACAGGGCTATGCGGACGACATTGTCATCATAGTCCGAGGAAAGGTCACACAGGCAGTGTGGGAGCGTATGCAGACTGCACTGAAAGTGGTGGAAGGGTGGACGGTTGATCAAGGGCTCGGGGTGAGCCCCGAGAAAGCAACCGTCGTGCCGTTTACGAGGAGGAGGAAGTGTGAAAGCCACAGAACTCTCACTCTATACGGTAGGAGCGTTCCAATCGCCAGGGAGGTAAAATATCTTGGGGTCGTATTGGACTCTAAGCTAACCTGGAATGGTCACATTGGAAAAATACTGCGTAAGGCAGTCATGACCTTAGCCGTCACTAGGCGGCTATATGGAAAAACGTGGGGACTAAGACCTAGTATGGCCCACTGGCTGTACACAAGGGTGGTCAGACCATCGTTAACATATGCGGCACTGGTCTGGTGGCCTAAGGTGACACAATCCAGTGCCAAACAAAAACTAGGCAAGATCCAAAGGATGGCTTGCCTAGGCATCACAGGGGCCATGTCTTCAACCCCAACAGTCGCCATGGAGGTGTTGCTGGATCTACCCCCCCTACACTTAGTTATTATGGGAGAGGCCAGGCTAGGACTATACAGACTAGCCTGCAATGGTAGACTGAAGATCAACCCAGGCTTCAGGGGCCATTGCAAAATTCAGGAGATCGTGAAGGAGCCCATGCTTGAAATGAGGTCAGACTTCGCGAGCCCGCGAATGTGCAGGGAAAACAACTTTACAGTGGAAATCCCTGATCGCGAGGCATGGCGGGAGGAGACGCCGGGCATGCCACGGGACGCGCTCGTCTGGTTCACGGACGGATCTGGCGGGGAGCGTGGGACGGGGCAGGTGTTTACTCGGAAGGACCGAGGGTAAGTCATAGTATTTTCCTCGGAGCTCATGCAACGGTGTTTCAGGCCGAGATGTACGCCATCCTGCACTGTGTGCGGGAGAACAAGAGGAGGGGCTACACCAACAAGCGGATCCTCATAGCCACAGACAGCCAGGCAGCCCTTAAGGCACTAAGTAGCCCACGGGTAAATTCCTGGCTGGTGAGTGAGTGCCGAGACGAGACGAGCGACCTGGCTGGGCAGAATGAGGTGACCCTCATCTGGGTGCCGGGTCACTCGGGGGTTAAAGGCAATGAAGAAGCTGACAGTCTCGCGAAGAGAGGGTCAGCAGAACCATTTATGGGACCAGAACCGGCTCTGGGCGTGTCAAAGAGCACTGCCAGGGGAGCCATTAAGTCCTGGGTCAGAAACCAACACAAGGTGTACTGGGCGGACTGTCCAGGGCTCAGACATGGGAAGTCAATAATTGACGGACCCAGTTCAAAGAGCTGTGGAGCTGCTAAACCTTAGCAGAGGATAGCTCAGAAACACAACAGGTCTCTTGACGGGACACATGGCCGTCAAGAAACACCTGCATAAAATGGGGCGGTTCGAAGGGGACCTCGCATGCAGACTCTGCGGCGAGGGGGAGGAATCAGCCCAGCACATCTTGTGTGAGTGTATAGCTCTGGACCGGAAAAGACAACTGATCTACGGTCACTCTAGACCGGAGACAGAGCAATATAAAACTTCACCCTACCCATCGCTGTGCAGACTAGTTCAAGGCACAGTGATCTTGGAATGGGTGGAGTAAGACTAAGGGTATGCACAATCAACCAAGGGTTGCGGTGCTATCGGGGCGGCAAGGCCGCGGACGAGCCCTGAGGGAACAAAAAAAAAGGGCAACCAAATTTGGTACGCGGGTTTACATCCTTATAGGTAAGTTACCTACCAAAATTTAGCTATATAGGTCAAAATAAAAAAACTATAGACTTTCTGAAAAAAAAACACATATTTGCTATTAAAAACATTTTAATGAAAATTCACTACCATAACGCACTTGCTGCGTCTCGAAATTTTGTAAATTTAAACTGTCTTAGCTCAATTTCTTCAAAAGTTAATTTGGTTATAAATTATGTAATTTAAATTTGGTGTATTTAATCGGCAAATTTTCGTGTAAAATATGTCAGTCAGTTTTCGGAGAAATTATTTTTGTGTCAGATTGATGTGAAATGTTTCTGATTAATAAGTAATGTTTAATAGGTTATTGTAAAAGAAGCCTGGACACAGCAGGTGCGTTATGGAAATAAATTGTGTCTGCTGCTCCGCAGTCCCAGCATTCTTTTGTGTCCTTGAGTTTAAATCTCTCTTAGGTAACTGGAATAGCATGCATGTCCAGTTAAGAATTGGATGATAATCTATTTCTCCATGTTTACGATTAACCCATGCTCCAACATCTTGTATCAGCCAGTTTGTCCATCCTGCCTTCCCCGTTGTCTGCTCCCATCTATTTTGCCATTTCTGGTTTATTTCGTCCTTTATCTGTTCTCTTTCTCCTCTCTCGTCCGTATATCTTTTTCCTCTTGTCAACGAGGAGTTAGATTGGCTTTATCCCCATGATTACCTGAATCGCTTCTGCCGAGACGGTGCAGTACGCACTGACAACCCTCATTGCCATCCTCCTTTATAGCCTGGTTAATATGTTGCTATATTTTCCATATTTCATGGCCCTATCCTAGATTGCTACTGCATGTTCTGTATATAGCATTAGAAAGTGAGCTATAGAGGCTAGTAAATCTTCTTTTGGTTGTGCAGGGACCTCCTATCTTCGGCATGACTATGCCCAGAGCTGTTACTATCCTCTCTGTCTTTTGTGCCACCTTGGTCACATGCTCTGCCATATCTCCATCTCTGCCAAAGTATACTCCCAAAGTATTTCACACTACTTTTTGTTTCAATTGTATTTCCGTCAATTTCCAGTGTTATGCTTTTAAGGCTGCGTGCTCCATATATTATCACAGTTTCTGTTTTGGTCTTCATCAATTGCAGCTGATTTCGTATTGTTTGATGTAGTCTTTGCAGTATAATGTTAACATTTTTCCTCAAAATGTTTTCAGTGATTGCAGTCACTACAATTGCCGTGTCTTCAGCGTATCCAATTACTGTTACTCCTTTCAGTGTTGGTATTTTTAGAATAGATCATAGTATAGTATTCATAACAATGGTGTCAGGATTGAACCCTGCGGCACTCCAGTGGTTACTTTTACTTCTTTGCCTCTCACGAGTATTATTCGGTCCTCTTAGGTTGCTTGCAATCATTCTCATTAGGTAATTTCTGAGTCCAAACTTGTCCAATGCCTCCATTATTCCTTTCCAGGGTACCGTATTAAAAACTGGTTTAATGTCCAGGGTGATTAACATGGCATATCTTCTACCTCCACATGTTTCTTCTATAATTTTGGTTACTCTCTTCATATATATTCTCCTCAACTTCTTCCATCAGTCTGGTTTTGATCAGTTGCTCTAGAACTTTTCACATGCTATCGATGATGCATAAGGTTCTATGTTTGATTTTCAGGTTACCGTGTTTTTTTTTTCAGTAATATAATTTCTATATGTCTATGTATATATCTATCTTATAATGTTTGTTGTTCCTGCTGAAAACAAAAATTTGCCAAGGCGCGATCAAATAATAAAACTGACCTATGCCAACTTGATCTTAGTTGCGAAATTCCTAATGAAACTCACCGGTTTATTAATTACCCAAAATAAATTCAACTAATTTATATTAAAGTATTTAAATATATTATACGTATGTACTTGAAGTTATTTATAATTTAAGTGGACTAGTCCTCAGTCTATTATATATCTTTCTCCTGTCGGAAGAGATAAGCAGCCAACAGGTTAAATATAATCAAGTTTATTTATAGTTAGCAAGTGATGTAATTTATCTACCACAAAAAAGTTTGTTGAAGCGTTTTTATTTTATACAAGAAAAGAGTTTTTATCTTTCCTAGATGCTTTTGTGAAGTAAGTGTACAGGGTTCTCACTTGCCCTTGATACTGCCTCTAAATATTAATTTCACGAAAAAAACTTTTAAAAAAATACTCAACTGATTTGAGAGAAACTTGGTACATATCTTCATTTTGCTAAGACCGCGGACGAGTTCGTAAATCAGCTATAATGAACATTACACCCCCCTCCCCCCACCCCGACCCAAAATTATACAAAAATATTTTTGGATACGCTATATTTTTGAAAGTATTAGAGCAACTGTAATGAGACTTTATATGTAGCTAGAAATGGCGTAAATACATTTCTGTTGTGAATCTTAGGTAATTGGTTCACAAAATTTGAAGGTTTTCCCAAATCAAAAATAAAATTTGAAAGCCAAGAATTGAAACGTGGTTACAGTATAATGCCTGACAAAGACATGGTAGTTAGCTGCCATGCGTAGATTGATACATACTGCAGGACAAACAATAATACAAATAACACGGGTAAAACATACTACCCGAATTAGCGATCGAGACGTCTCTGTGACTAAAATGTCGTAAATAAAATTAAAATGATGCCATTGTAAAAGTTCTTGCTTTTAAAGTGGGAGATTCAGTACATTTTTAAAATACACTATTTGTAGCTTGAAGCAGCCTCAATTAAAGTTTCAGACTGAAAATGTAGCACATAGTGGAACGATCAAGGTTTAAGGAAGGCAATAAAGACATTTTTACGGAACTATCGTTTTTGTAAAGAAAATAAGACATTTTTACCAAACCATGATAAAAATCTTCATCTTATAAAAAAAAGTCTGGACGCAGCAAATGCGTTATGGTAGAGAATTTTCGTAAAAATGTTTTTAATTGTAAATATGTCTTGTTTTTACAAGATGGACATTTGGTTGGCAGTATAACCTATATAGTACTAACAATGTACCATAGTTCATTAAAATAGCTTTGTTGTTTCAAAAAGTCCAACATTTTCCGAAAATAAACTTTAAAAGTTCCAGAAAAAACTGGTCCGATTTTCCTGGCCAACGAACCTCTTTAAGTTATTTACACACCTGCCAAGATATAATTATTCACAAACAGCTTTAGGACCAAAATTGAAAAAAAAATTATGAAAATTTCTTGTACATAAATGGCTTTCGGTAATGTTACACTAAATTGTATTTTTCACAAAAATTCGACAACTTTTTTTTTTACAATAACTTACTAAATATTTATTATTCTTTACCAACATATCACAAAAATCTTACAAAAATTGATTTCTACGGAAACACTTAAAAACATTTCTGCGAAAACATCTCAAATTCAGCCACTATTTGAGAGTACCTGTATACGGCAGCACGATTTTTTCGACGAGTAATACAAAGAAAAAGCTCTCTGAATGCGTAATTTCCATGGGGCTCCGCTATCTATTGATAAAAACTCCGTATCACAATTTGTGATATGTACTTGAAATGTGTGCCAAAAACGTGAAAAGTGGCAAAACAATTGAAATAACTCAAAAACGATGTACGATATAATTTTATTTCCTTACAAACATGCATTATAATTTGATGGAAAACACAAAAATGCAATAACATAAGGGGTGTTCTATTAAAAAAAATAAAGCGTGTATCACCAACGACTAATGGGCCACCCTGTAATTGTCAAAATAGGTTTATAAGATACAGCTCGAGACGGCCTATAACTAACGTATATACTTTTTTCTCATATTAACGGATATATTGAGCTTTACTGTAGAAATGCGTCAGCCTGTATATGTGTAAACAGGCAAAAACTGAAACTGACTCAGTATATGGGTTTGAGGGGTTCTAGTTCACGCTCATTTGAAGAAATCTTTTTCAAATTCCAAAGTCGCGGTCGTCCCATTAACGAATTTTTTCTACGAAAATTTGCTAAAATATAGACTATTAAACCATAAACTCTACAGCGGAAACTACTGCCGAAGCATCAGCAAGAGGGTCTATTGAAATGGATTTTCTGAAAATATTTTAGTAAAATGAAGGACAATGATGGTTGAAGCTGAAACGTAAGGCTTTGTGAGACACACTTATTACGAAATTTTTTTGACATAATCCGTATTTGCTTCAAATTCGTTGTCGGAAAATTGTAAATTTTGACGTTTCAAATCGCGACTTTGACGTTTCAAGAAGAAAAATCATAAAATTTTCAAAATATTTTTTCTGCTACTTATTGACCTTTTTGCGCCAAGCAAACTTAACCGTTGTATGTAATACTCAATTGGTTTTGTTAATCACACAAAATGTTTTGTTCTCGTGCTTTTTAGTGAATTTTCTTAAAAAAAATTCACTAATGAGGAGATCCCGACTTTTGAATTTTGCAAAAATTTCTTCAAATGAGCGCTAATTAGGCCCCCCAGAAAACATATCCGGGGTCAGTGTCAATTTTTATATGTTTATATATATATATGTATCACACCGATAACTCAAAAAATAATGGGCCGATTTTGATTAAATTTGGTGAAAAAATTCCTTTTGCAAATGGCTTGGATGAGTTCGTTAAGCAAGAAAATCTGCCTAGGTTTTCCCGGAAAATTTTGTGTTTTCTTTCGAAAAAAAATTATATCTCCGGAATTAACAAAGTAACCAACCAAATTTGGTACGCTGGTTTATATCCTTATAAGTAAGCTACCTACCAAAATTTAGCTATGTAAGTCAAAAGACAAAAAAGTTATAGGCATTTTAAGAAAAATAAATTGGGGTTTTCCTCAAAACGTCAAAGTGGCGATTTAAAATGTCAAAATTGGCAACATTTAGGCAAATAACTTGAATCTAATACGGGCTATAGAAATAAAATGTCTCAAGAAGAATGTTTTACAAACCCTAAAGTCTTAGTTTCAACCGTCATTGTCGTTCATTTTACTAAAATATTTGCAGAAAATTCATTTCAAATAGACCCTTTCTCTGATGCTTGGCAGTAGCCTTAGCTATAGAGTTTATCGTTTAATGGTATATAATTTTTGTCGAATTTTCGTAAAAAATCAATAAAGCTCAATATATCCGTTATCATATAAGATATGAAAAAAATTTGTATATATTAATTATAGGGTGTCTTGAGCTACATCTTAAAATAATATTTCTACAATCACAGGGTGGCCCATAAGTCATTGGTGATACAAATTTCCTTTTTTTTTATCAAACACGCCTTATGTTATTGCATTTTTGCATTTTCCATCGAGATATAATGCATGTTTGTAAGAAAAGAAATTCTAGACGCAGCAAGTGCGTTATGGTAGCGAATTTTGATCAAATGTTTCATATTTGAACAGCTCAATTTGCTATTAACCTATAAGGTTGACCAAGAAACGTGTTTTTTCGGGAACACTTTAAGTTTACTTTTGGAAAATTTTGTACATTTTCACACAATAAAGTTATTTTGATGAAACATGGCACATTGTTTCTAATATATAGATTATACTGGTAACTAAATTTGATGCCTGCTTTCTTAAAAAAACACATATTTGTTATTAAAAACATTTTAATGAAAATTCACTACCATAACGCACTTGCTGCGTCCAGAATTTTTTAATGTTAATATACCTAGTGGTTAAAAAGTTCAAAGGTTATGTCAATAAAGGTTTCACGGAAATCAAGTGAACACCTGAAGCGAGAGCCATTACAAGACAAATTTCCAGTGTTTTGTGATCCCGTATGTGTACTATATTATTACGTTCTTCGAGGTTCTGGATTTGTTGACTAACAAAACACAGCTTTTCAAACTACTAATTTATTACAACCGGCTATTTTGCAACACCACCATCAACTAAAATCAACTAAAATATCTATCTGTTACTAAATGTCCATAGAACTATATTTCACTATACGCCTTCTATGATCCCTTATTTTACGCCAACACTAACTCACTACTGACTGACTTACTCTATCTGCGGCTCGCCTATTTATACCGTCCATAGAGACTCTAGACCTACATTCTTTTACACCTGTCACGTCTGGTCCCTTCTAGAAATATAATTCCAGATTGTTCGCTGTTAGAAACACACTTTACAAGATGCCTGTGACCATAGAAGTAACAAAGTTCATAAACTTAATTCTCATAGAGACGGATGTGACAATATATATGGTTACGCTACGTACATTTTGCTCAGAATCACCTGTATATCCTACATATATACGGTAAAGATCTTTTAGTGCCGTTAATAATCATGTCATTAGCAATCCCCCAGTAGAGAATTTGCATAAAATTTAATCCATATCTAGTTCCATTTTTTTTGTTATAGTAAACATCAGTAACCAACAATAAATAAGAAATATTTGATTTGAAAGCTTTTATGCACGTTTGAAAATCCTTGCTATTTTAAATTTCTCCACGTTATCATATCCGGCTATTGTGACGTCATATGCTCCAACTAGTCACGCAGAAGCAAGGTTAGATGTGCACGTTTTTCCATTGAAGATCGGTGCTTTTTATTAAATTAATGAAAAAGAGTCAAGAAAAACGTAAAATCAACATTATCAAACAGTTTCACGTACGCACAAAATCGCTGTCAACTACTGTTTATCTGATATGTTCGGCGTAACATTTGACAGGCAGCCCTTTGTATTGGAACAAGTGACGTTTCTTATGCAAGCGCATTTCAAACTTGCTGCATGTATTAATTTTCACATATTTATTTTCTAGTAAACTATATATATATATATATATATATATATATATATATATATATATATATATATATATATATATATATATATATATATTTACATATTTAAATGTTCCTTATTGCGTTCAATAAGATAGAAAACATAAGAACAATTCTGCAAATAGACTATTTGCAGGGTTTGTTCCTTATCACATCCCACAAAGCTGATTTTTTATATTTTTTCATTTACAAAAATAACGCTGCAAAGATTTGAAATTACGAATTTTATAATTGATTACAAACACCACTATGTTGGCGCCATGATTTGTGACGTCAGTGGACAGTACAAATGTCAAAAATCAACCTGCTTCTCTGTGGTTACATCCTGTGTTGCAAGTTATTGATTGAATCTTGGCTTCTGCATGTGATTTTATTTGGTAACATTGTTATAAAGCACTTCAATAGATGTAGGCGCGGTGTTGCCAAATCTCCAAAACTTCCCTAATATCTGAGAATTATTGCACAATCTGACAACACACCCCCCCCCCGTGCCTGCGGTGACCCCCCACAGGCGAAGTCTCAACCCCCTAGGACCAAAAATAACAAAGTTACCAACTTGTACCCCGTCGGAACGGATAACTGAGGTCTGCGCATTCCGAACACCCTGAATATACACCTTGTATACTCAGAGAACCCTTACACCCTGTATACACAGACAGATCTTATAGTACGAGAAACACCTCTTGTGTAACAGAATGATGACCCATCCCCCTGTATACACACGGGACCGATCTGTATTCACAGAACCTTCTAGCAAAAGAAGGTCCTGGAACATTCTGGAATGGAACACGTCCGAAACGAGGTGGAAGGTACGACGGGTATATAAAGGCGAAAGCAAGCCAGCTCAGTTCAGTTCAATTAGAGAATGTTGAAGTGACTCGAAGAAGCAGTAACCAGTGTAAAGTGTTAGAGAGTAGCGAATGTAGTTCCAGTGTAGTGACTTGTGTCCAGATTAGTGATTGTAAGGCCAGATAAACGAAGTGTTTTTTGAGAGGGACATTCTAGAACTTTTATTGTATTCAAAGTTAGAGAGTAAATAAAGTTGTTTTGTTAAAATTTAAAGTCTCACTTATCCAGAACCCGGTGAAAACGCAACAATATGGAAAATAAAGCCTATAAATACTGCATAGTACCAATGTGTACAAATACGACTATAAAAAATCCAGCGAAACTATGTTTTATTATATGTTTACCTGTACATGTTCAGTATTAACTTTACATATTACTCTTAGTATTAACAACCGGCAAAAATCATGGTTGTTATTTAACGAAATTATTGAGTTTGCTTCAATTAATGATCTGTAAATTAATTCAGACAACATTGTTCAATTAAAAACACATGGCAGATTTGAGGTTATGTTGTTGTGGTGTTCTTCACTTCATTCGATGCAAAATATATGACAAATAACATGAATAAATAGATGATGTACTTGGCTAAATATGTGCCCAACTAGCATTGACTTATTTACACATACCTTCCAGCTTTTGCTCCTTTAATTTCAGCACTTATGAAGTCTGGATTTTCACCAAATAAAATGATGTCATCATAAATGAATCACTTCCTGGCAAATTATCTGATTGCGCCTGTTGAAAACCTTTGTGTCCCATTTTTATATTACGCACACTTTACACTATTTAACCGGAGGAAACACAAAAAGTTCGGGACGCAGAAAGTTCGTTATGGTAGTGAATTTTGGTACGTAGTAAGGTATTTCCCAACGCAACATATCCGGCAAATTTCATTAAAATAGCTTTGAAATTTTCGGAAAAAATAATTTTTTTCGAAAGAAAATTCAAAATTTTCCCGGAAAACCTTGTCTGATTTTCCTGGCTAACCAACTCATCAAGCTATTAATACAAGAAAGGCACTTGCCGAGTTTCATCCAAATCGGTTAATTATTTTTTGAGTTATCGTATATATATATATATATATATATATATATATATATATATATATATATATATATATATATATATATATATATATATATATATATATATATGAGACATGCTTGGTTGTCGGGTTAAACCGCGTCCAGAATTTATGGAAACTCGACGTTTCGGCTCCTGTTTTGGAGCCATTTTCAAGAGGTAAAGGAAATATGTAAGGACACTCTAAGGCCTCAATCTGCCTACTCCTTAGAGTGATGGACAAAGGTGGGTAAAGGAAATATGTAAGGACACTCTAAGGCCTCAATCTGCCTACTCCTTAGAGTGGTGGACAAGTGTGGGTAAAGGAAATATGTAAGGACACTCTAAGGCCTCAATCTGCCTACTCCTTAGAGTGATGGACAAAGGTGGGTAAAGGAAATATGTAAGGACACTCTAAGGCCTCAATCTGCCTACTCCTTAGAGTGGTGGACAAAGGTGGGTAAAGGAAATATGTAAGGACACTCTAAGGCCTCAATCTGCCTACTCCTTAGAGTGGTGGATAAAGGTAGGTTGGGTTGTTGTAGCTCGATTACGGGGCCTCAATCTGCCTACTCCCCAAATCTCGCTGGAGATCGTCTGTGAGGTCTCAGTGTGTTCAACCCTAGGCCTCAGAGAGATCTGAGGCACAGGAAGCTACAAGGGAGTTATAATTATGGTAAAACAAACTAAATTTCAGAACGGTATGGTCTCACAAGACCAACAAGTAAAGGTAACGGTAATGATCTAATTCTCAACAGCCCTGAAAACAAAACACAAAACCAAAACACACCTATAATATGATAAAATAAGGGCTTTTATTACTCTTCTTTGGCATACAAGAAATTATTAAAAAGCTGTTCTAAAATTCTGATCTAAAATAAAGAGTCTCTATTATGTAACTGAAATGGCTTACTACAAAATAAATAAGATATCTAATGAGTATGCATGATGTGCTCCAAAACTATAATTGTTCTATGGAAAAATCCCACTTTTCGTGCACGCAAAGCTTACAACGTATTTCCCCAAATCTGTAATTAATTACACGTTAATTAAGTTAAGTGGCCTGATTAAAGATCAAGTCCCAAAGAATAATCAATAAGCTTGACTAATGCTAACAATATCTACTAAACTGTGGTAACTATCAAAAGTGAAGCAATTATATTAACAAGGATCTCATAAAAATCTGTACCACATTTATTGAAGTTTAAATAAAATAATTCGGTTTGATTTCAGCAAATTTAACAGATGTGAATATTTAAAGTTTTAGCTTATCAAGATTGTCTCTCTTATCACTCTATTCTTTATCACAAAACGGAAAATTCTTACTTGAAATTCCTGGACTTCTAGGCCATAAAATTAACAACAATTTCCATACCAAACTAGGGCCTTTAAGGATACGGGACTGCAACCACGGGAACAATGCAACAACGGAAAGGCAATGCGACAACGGAAAGCGAAGACCTCCTCACTGAGATCCTAATTCATAAATCCCAGATTTCACAGCTGACGGGAATTATCGTTGTTCTTGACTAGCACACAAAACTCCATATAACTCAATATCCATACTTCGTTCGGTACATGAAAATTCGCCATTCCATGCGAGACTTATTCCACTAAAAATTCTCCTATGATACGTGAATTTGCCAAAGGTACTACCCTATACAAGAACTGGCCGATAAGAACTTTCTCCAGCACAAGAACTTTCTACCCAGCACAAGAACTATCCAGTACTCCAAAGAGGGCATACGAAACTCCAACAACGTGACAAGATCAAAGTGGACCTTATATCCCCTCAAACGGGTATCTCTACAGTCTTCAACACCAAATACGTAAATTACGATATCACCCAAAAGACTGCAGATACTTTCTGAGTGCAATTAAATCCACTATGGGGATAATTAATATCCAACTTGCTTCTCAGAAAGAACCACGTGTTAACTCCAACTACTACCAACGAAAAATCCTCTCGAACCTTCCGGAACATTCGCATTTCCTACCTGACAGCCAGTAGCGCTGTCGTTCGCTCTCACTTCATCCTATAATTCCCCAGCCATCTATCCTTCTCAACATGCGGACCATTCTCGAACCACCAACATTTCTGAACCACATCGCAGGCGAGGCCGCCGACAAGATATACCAGGGCTAGTTCAAAGAGAGATGATTTAACGAAACATCTGAATTTCATTCAGCATACGAGGGATAGCCAGAAGGAATAACCATGATCGTCGCCAATAATTCTCTGTTTAAAGCGGAGGAGGAACCACAAATACACCCAAACTAGCCTAGCTGTTTAACTACTCAATTTATACTGTTACTATATACATGCATTATATTTCGATGGAAAATGCAAAAATGCAATAACATAAGGCGTGTTTGATTAAAAAAAAGAAAATTTGTATCAACAACGACTTATGGGCCACCCTGTAATTGTAGAAATAATTTTTTAAGATGTAGCTCAAGACACCCTATAATTAATATATACAATTTTTTTTCATATCTGGTATAATAACAGATATATTGAGCTTTATTGATTTTTTTTTACGAAAATTCTACAAAAATTATATACCATTAAACGATAAACTCTATAGCTAAGACTACTGCCAAGCGTCAGAAAAAGGGTCTATTTGAAATGAATTTTCTGGAAACATTTTATTAAAATGAAGGACAATGACGGTTGAAACTAAGACTTCAGGGTTTGTAAAACATTCTTCTTGAAACATTTTATTTCCATAGCCGGTATTAGATTCAAGTTCTATTTCTAAATGTTGCCAATTTTGACATTTAAATCGCAACTTTGACGTTTTGTGAAAAACCCCAATTTATTTTTGTTTAAATGCCTATAACTTTTTTGTCTTTTGACCCACAGAGCTAAATTTTGGTAGGTAACTTGCCTATAATGATATAAACCCGCGTATAAAATTTGGTTGCCCTTACTTTGTTAATTTTGGAGATATAAATTTTTTTCGAAAGAAAACACAAAATTTTCCGGGAAAACCTCGACGGATTTTCCTGGATAACGAACATATCCAAGCCACTTGCAAAAGGAAGGTACTCACCAATTTTGACGTTTAAAATCGCGATTTTGACGTTTTGAGGAGAACCCAAATATATTTTTCTTTGAATGCCTGTAACTTTTTTGTTCTTTAACCTACGGAGCTAAATTTTGGTAGGTAACTTGCGCCTAATGATATAAACATGCGTATGAAATTTGGTTGCCCTTACTTTGTTAATTTTAAAGATATAAATTTTTTTTCGATTTTTTTCGATTTTTTTCGAAAGAAAACACAAAATTTTCCGGGAAAACCTCGGCGGATTTTCCTGGCTAACGAACTTATCCAAGCGACTTGCGAAAGGAAGGTATGTGCCAAATTTTATCAAAATCGGTCCATTATTTTTTAAGTTATAGGTGTGACACACACACACATATATATATATATATATATATATATATATATATATATATATATATATATATATATATATAAACATATAAAGTCTGAAACTGACCTCGGATTTGGGTTCCGGGGGTCCTAAATAGCGCTCATTTGAAGAAATTTTTTCAAAATTCGAAAGTCGGGATCTCCTCATTAGTGAATTTTTTTTAAGAAAATTCACTAAAAATCACCACGATGTTGGAAAACGAGCGAACATACTTATCATACCATAAAGCAAATGTAAACATGATATTTATTTACTGTCCAACTACGTCACGACCAGTAGCAGAATGTTCGCGGTCGCATGATAATAATTCGAATTTTTTTGATTTTAAAAGTCTTTTTGTTTACTACATATGTTTTTGGGTATTTTCATGCATGTAATAATGTTGTATGTATGAAAAACTATTAGGTGAATGGTTCATTTAATGGAAAATCCATGCAAATTGTGTATTCCCTATTGCACACTTTATGAACCTTATTTCTAAATAAGCCTGGAATCGTTAAGGAATTTATTTTGTTGTATTTTCAATTAAACGCAAATAAAGTTTATTGTTTGGTGTAATCGATTTAACACTAGCTGTGTGTACAATCATGTTAAAGGAATGTTGAGAACAAAGGTTTTTAAGGTTCTTGAACGGCTACTTATGATATAATTATAATAATCGTTCTAGCGGAAAGGAAAACACAGGCAACCAATGATTATTATTATTAGTGTAATGGTAATTTTATTGGTGTGTCCAGTCGTATGAGTAATATATCCATAAATAAATTGCCACTTTGCTGTGCTGTGTTGTAACCATTCAAATTATCATGTCGTCTCAGAACCCCATGGAAATTCTATTCCAATGAATTTTAGCGAATTTTTAATTTTAAAAAATTCGTTAGGAGAGAGGTATCGATGTTGAGACTTTGCAAAAAAATTCAAATGAGCGCGAATTTAGGCCCCTAGGCCCCTAGAACCCGAAACCAAGGCATGTTTGAATTTTAGTGAATTTCCTTAAAAAAATTCACTAATGAGGAGATCCCGACTTTTGAATTTAAAAAAAATTCTTCAAATGAGCGCTAATTAGGCACCCTAGAACACACACACACACACACACACACACACACACACACATATATATATATATATATATATATATATATATATATATATATATATATATATATATATATATATATATATATATATATATATATATATATATCACACCGATAACTCAAAAAATAATGGGCTGATCTTGATCAAATTTGGTGAGCACCTTCCTTTTGCAAGTGGCTTGGATAAGTTCGTTAGCTAGGAAAATCGGCCCAGGTTTTCCCGGAAAATTTTGTGTTTTCTTTCTAAAAAATTTATATCTCCGGAAATAACAATGTAAGGGCAACCAAATTTGATACGCGTGTTTGTATTATAAAGAGAGAACCATGTCCCAAAAATTTAGGTCTCTAAGTTTAAAGACAAAAAAGTTATGGGCAGTCAAAGAAAACAATTTTGGAGTTTTCCCCAAAACGTCAAACTCGCAATTTAAAACGTCAAAATTGGCAATGTTTATTCAAAGAACTTGAAACAAATACGCATTGTGAAAAGAAAATGTTGCAAGAAGAGTATTCTGCGAACCCTTAAGTTTCAGCTTCAACCGTCATTGCCCTTCATTTAACTAAAATGTTTTCAGAAAATTCATTTCAAATAGACCCTTTCTCTGATGCTTTGGCAGTCGGTTTAGTTAAGTTGATGCTTTCGCTGTATGTTTAGTTAGGTTTATGGTTTAACGGTCTATAATTTTTAGCTAATTTTCGTAGAACAAATTCGTTAATGCATTTTTGCATTTTCTATCGAAATATGATGCATGTTTGTAAGAAAAAATCTGGACGCAGTAAGTGCGTTTTGGTAGCAGTAGATAGGGCGACACCTGGGCCCATCCCCTCCACTTTTTACTGCGCATGCGCGAGTCATCATGCGCATGCGCTGACCTGCGCAGACCTGTGACAGTTGACAGCTGACCTGTCAGATTTGACAGGTGTCAAATGTCACTGACCTGTCAGCTGTCAGCTAACCTGACAGCTGTCAACGTCAGCTGTCACCTGACCTGACATGTGTCAACGTCAAATGTCACCTGACCTGTCAGATGACGTCACAAGCATTCCAAGATGGCTGACCTGTCATAGACAGTCGCAAGCCGGGTTCTCTCTATGGAACTAACCTGAGATGACGTCACAAGCATTCCAAGATGGCTGACCTGTCATAGACAGTTGCAACTCCGGGGGTTCTCTCTATGGAACTAACCTGTGATGACGTCACAAGCGTTCCAAGATGTCTGACCTGTGTGTCCATAGATAGCCACAAGTCAGGTTAGGTATTAACTGTCTTGTGATGACGTAAGATGTTCCGTCTGACCTGTGTGTCCATAGATATCTACAAGTCAGGTCTCCATGTGTGTATTTGAAGAATACCATCTGTCTGATTGTTTATTTAGGTTAAGTGTTGTATGACATGCTTAGTACACACCATCTGATTGTTTATTGAGGTTATGTTTGTATTTGTTTATTAAGGTTATGTATGTATGTGTTTATTAAGGTTAGGTGTTCGTATACAGACTGATTACCAAGCCATTTTGATTGTTTATTAAGGTTATGTTTGTATTTGTTGATTAAGGTTATGTTCGTACACACACACACACACACACACACTACTGTCTGTATTTGTTTATTAAGGTTATGTTCACACACGTGTTGATTACCAGTCATATGATTGTTTGTTAAGGTTATGTATTTGTTATTTGAATGCAAACAGAGATAATACAAGATTGTACTTACATACAACAAGAGACGTCAGCCTTCTTTCACAGCTTAATACACACACTACTGAACAGGTGTCTTCTGTGTTGAGGATACAGACAGACAACTGATTGCCATTGTTAAAGCTTGTACATGCTGTTTAACAAACACGTCATGACAGTTCAAAGTCTTTGCTTAGACTGAGAAGACAGAGGTATGTAATAACACAGACAAACAGACAACTGATTGCCATTGTTGAAGCTTGTACATGCTGTTTAACAAACACGTCATGACAGTTCAAAGTCTTTGCTTAGACTGACAGATGCATGTGTATTTGAAAGAAAAGCATTCGCCTGAACTTAGATTTGAACCCACGAACCTCGAATCGGCCATAGACAGCTTTCTCAGATATACACTGTCCCTAAACCAATAGCTCCACAGACGCACACGTTAAAAGTTTGTTCGCTGTTGTATATATAAAACAAAGCCAGTTGTTGTTGACATATGAGGTTAGGTGTTTGTATACATGTTGATTACCAATCATCTGATTGTTTAGTAAGGTTATGTTTGTATTTGTTATTTGAATGCAAACAGACATAATAATAAGAGTGTACTTACATACAGCAAGAGACGTCATCCTTGTTTCACGACTTAACACATACTGAACAAGTGTCTCTGTCTCTTGAAGGATAAACAACGTTTTACAGTTGTTAACCTTGATCCTGTTTGAGCTTGTACACTCTGTTTAATATACACAAGAGAGAGGCCCTCTTAAAGGTAAACAACCTGTCAGTTGATGACCTTGTGTTATATCTGTTCAATAACCCCACATTATTCGTGTTTGAGCTTGTCTAGAATACAGTCGTTAGAAGTATGACATCATCCATGTATTTTAGCAGATGTACCACAAGATAAGTTTGTTCAGGATATTATTGCTTTAAGACATACTTTTTAATTGTATTACAAAATAAAAACACATTAATTTTAACAAAGACTTTTATTTGATTCTAAGTACAAGTATGTAAACTCTTTGTTGGAATACATTTATAGAATTATTAACATTAGATGGTTCAGTGTTGCGTTGGTGCTGTTGTTGTTGTTGTCGTCGGTGTCTCTTCATGGCTGTGGGCTTACTAGGTGATAACACTAGCTTCTTTTAGTTCTTCCAAGATTGACTGAATTTCGTTGTTATGAGCAGTATTACCTGCAACTTGGGAAGCCACTAAAAGTCTAAGTCTGTCAACCAACTCGTTTATGTCATTCCAATACACATAGGCTATTTGTTTGTTATTTTGTATCATATAGTTGTTGGTGCTGATGTTGTTTGGGCTCATGACGTTGCTATCGCTGCTCTTATCACTCTGAGTTTTAAGTTCAGTCTTTTGTTTTTTGTTAAGATGTCTGTCGGTGCTGTCGTCATCGTCTTCCTCGTAGGTGTAACCAAAACCTTGAGGTGTTGAGGATCTACGACCTCGTGGATTTATCACTGGTTTTATTAGAGTCAGATACTTTTCAGAGGAACAACCCTTGGTTCGGGCGTTAGGATCATAGTTCATTTTATAAACACTAGTTGCTTCTAGAATATCTCTATAGTGTTGAAGATCGTCATAAGTATACCCCCGGGGTCTTTTCATAAATAACAATTCTAGCAAACCTTGTGTTTGCGGGTATCTCCTTTGGCCCAGTTGAATCTCAGCATCGGTAAAGTCTAAGTGTTTGTTGCGAAGACTCCAGCTACCGGTATCTTTAGCGTAGCGGGCACCATACGTTTGATCAATGGTACCGAGCCTTGGTGGTTCAGTAAAATACTTGTCTACATAATATCGAACTCGGTCAGGATATTGCTCCAAAAATTCTTGATATGCAGGGTTGGTTGTGACAGTTTGTAGGTCTGCCTCAAGCTCTTCAAATGTTGGGATATCCTCATCGGAACTTGCCGCCTCAGCCTCTTCCCTTGGTTCAGCTTCAAAAACTTCATGATCTTTAAGGAACTGTACTTGGGGTTTCGTTTCTGGTATATCGACTTCGTCTTTGATTTGTTCAGCCTTTGGTTGTTGCTGGGGCTGCTGCTGCTGCAGTGCTGCTGTGTTTTTAGATATTTCACTTAGGGGCTCAACAAGTGGTTTATATAAACGTTGCAGAGCATCATCATTCTCGGCTCTGTTAAGTTTAAGCATTAAATGTTTTTTTCGAATATTGTCAGCAAGTTGTAAAATCCTTTTCTTAACTTTTTGCTCTTCCTTACCCAACACTTCCATTGTGCTACAACTGTCGGTATTACCAGCTGGTCTAATAGTTTGTTTGAGCGATACAGGTTGTGTGGTGGTTTAACATATACTGACTCAGTCATGGTACATGCCTTCTTATTTATCACGATATCAGGCTGTCTTGTTAGACAGCTGTATGACAGCTGTATGACAGCTGTATGACAGCTGTATGACAGCTGTGTTAGACAGCTGTGTGTTAGACAGCTGTCTGTTAGACAGCTGTGTGTTAGACAGCTGTCTGTTAGACAGCTGTCTGTTAGACAGCTGTGTGTTAGACAGCTGTCTGTTAGACAGCTGTCTGTTAGACAGCTGTCTGTTAGACAGCTGTGTGTTAGACAGCTGTCTGTTAGACAGCTGTCTGTTAGACAGCTGTGTGTTAGACAGCTGTGTGTTAGACAGCTGTCTGTTAGACAGCTGTCTGTTAGACAGCTGTCTGTTAGACAGCTGTCTGTTAGACAGCTGTGTGTTAGACAGCTGTGTGTTAGACAGCTGTCTGTTAGACAGCTGTCTGTTAGACAGCTGTCTGTTAGACAGCTGTGTGTTAGACAGCTGTGTGTTAGACAGCTGTCTGTTAGACAGCTGTCTGTTAGACAGCTGTCTGTTAGACAGCTGTGTGTTAGACAGCTGTGTGTTAGACAGCTGTCTGTTAGACAGCTGTCTGTTAGACAGCTGTGTGTTAGACAGCTGTGTGTTAGACAGCTGTGTGTTAGACAGCTGTGTGTTAGACAGCTGTCTTAGACAGCTGTCTTAGACAGCTGTGTTAGACAGCTGTGTTAGACAGCTGTGTTAGACAGCTGTATGACAGCTGTGTTAGACAGCTGTCTTAGACAGCTGTGTTAGACACCTGTGTTAGACAGCTGTCTGTCCTGTCTACCATTGTTAGAATAATATATATCTATCGAATCCTTTTCTATATCGACCTTTGTGTACATCGTTTTCCTTCACAATCACCAACACACCATACTTATTATCTTTCCAGCATTGGTGGCAGATAGTTTTAAATTGTTTAAAGTCCATATCGGTGGTTACATGATCGTCGTACACATGTTTTAAATTGGTTTCATCTTGCTTGAATAACACAATAACATTGGTGTTGTCACGTACCAGATGCTTGGGTATTCGTGTATATGTTTGACAGAGATAGAATGAATCAATATTCTTATGTCTGCCCATACTGAAGTATGCTCTCATTTTATCTTGTTTGTCACAAGCTACATCATCAAATATAAACACAGAGTTGTCCTTGGCATCTGCCGGATCTAATATTTCATCGTTTTCTCTATAAGGATAGTAACCAACACCTTTTGTTGCATTCATCACCTCCTTTAACATCTTGTATTTCGGTTGATACAGAGACTTTGAATACACATACACGTTATCAAATTTTAAACCGTTTGCTTCAAACAATAAACTCAGCATGACATTAGTTTTACCACAACCACTCGGACCACATATGATACAGCGAACGGTGTTTGGAAAGAGAGGACCATGCCTCAGTTGTTGTTGAGCTGTGTCCGTAACAACATCGTCTATATTTGTAATGGGTAAGGCAGAAGCGTGTTTGCTGGTACGCATCTTAACTTAAACTAAACTATATTTTTTGGGTGTGTATATATATATATATATATGAATGCAAGTGAGACACCCAGTCAGTATGCATGTTGGTGTCACAGAGTGAGGGTTGTTATTAACAAAGACAGATACAGGTTTTGCTGAAACGTTGCGGGGCGTTACAAACACCATGAAAGTTAACAGAAAACTTGAGACGTATTTACTAGAAGACATGCAAGGCAAACCAATCAGCGGAGGGTTTTATGAGCAAGAACTACAAAAGACTTTATCTTCTGACCTGTATTTAATCGAACGAGTGTTGAGAAAAAAAGGCCCCAAGTCTTACGTGAAATGGCTTGGTTTTGATCGTACTCATAATTCCTGGGTCAACACTAAAGACATTAAATAACTTGTATTATGTTATGAATAAAGGAAACATGTTAAAAGTATTTTTTTATTTCAAATCTTCCTTTATGCATTCACGCCAACAGAATGATTGTCAGAAAATACAGCTAATAAAACACAGAGATTTTTACACATATATTTTATTATCAACTAGTGTTATAGGTAAATCTGTTACATGTTAGCATATCTTTCAGTACAAGTTGATATTTAGTAATAAATTCACACACTATACACAGATTCTCAGAGTATTTTAAGCGGGCAATGAAGAAGGCACAAGGTATAACTGCCCTGTCTCTGAACTTGGACAGTTCCGATCTAATGTCAGCCATAAACATGTTTAGGTCAAAGAAACTCCTAAAACGTAATTCCAATAATAAGTCTTTGACCACAGAGCCAACATCTTCTAGTATTTTCAATGATTCCAAGCTTAGGTTGAAATTAGTGACATATTCATCACTGCACAACCTAAACTTAAAAAACACTGATTTTCGTTGTGTTTGAACCAAGTATTTAGTAAGTGTATACGAATCGGTGTTTTTGTCTGTACCTTGTGATTGGTTTTCCAGGTTGAAAATTATGGTGGGTAACACGTTTAAAAATTCTTCAAATGTCCACATGTCGAAAAACACAGGTATATTACAATTTTTCTGTGAAACCTTAACCAGAGGCATAAAGTTAAGCATGGGGTCAGCTCCGATCGTAAGTATTTTCTCACCGTTTGCCAACAGCGCAAACGTTGTCTGACCAACGAGCTCACAGTCTTGTGTTTTTAGTTTTTTCTCCATACTTTTCTGATTGATCTGCACCAACTTCTCATTGAATAGCTCATCGTGTGTAGGCTGATATTCGACTGTTTGTATGTTTGTAGGATCTGCAGCATTCATACTAATATCAGAGAGATTATTCGGTTCACTTGTGTTTGTTGTTGTTGGATAGCTTGTGTACAGCTCACCTATGATATTATCCCACGTCTTTGGTTCTTCTTTTGTTATAATACTTTCAACTGCGTTAGCCAGCAAGACATCTTGTAACACTTTAAGCTTTTTACCTCCACCAGCACCTCTACCTGTATTTTCTGTGTTGAGAGATTTTCGTTTTCGCGTATTCTGCACCATATTAGTTTTTAGTTACACCTTGTTCAACGTACACCAACAAAACTAGCTTCTAGACAAGCTCAAACACAACTGATGGCTGGATACCACCTAACAGAACTAACCCCTAGATCATAACTGTAAAGACAACGTCAAACAGGTTTATCAGACCAAGGTCATCAACAGACAGGTTATTTACCCTAAGAGGGCCTCTCACTTGCGTATATTAAACAGATACACAGACAAGCTCAAACACGAATAATGGTATGATGTCATTCTACAGGATATGAGTCATAACCATGTTGTTTGTTCTCTGTTTTATTGTGTTATGTATTCTGTTATGGACATGTGTACAGAGCGACATACTTTTTACTCGTTTACAGGCCTAGGATCGACGTCAGCTCTCTTTAGACATATTTGTTTGTGTCTATAAATGGACGTTCTCAACATTTGTTTATTACAGTGTAAACATGTAACCTTCCTCCTGTCGTACGTGTATTGCCATTTTACGAAATTTTCATAACTTTCCCATGAGTGTGCGTTGTATGGTAGCCATTTTCCCAAGTTTTGACCATTTTTAATGAAACATTTGTCACAACAGCTTCTCTCTGTTGGTGGACAGCGTTTAAAACAAATGACACAGCAACGGAGACCATCATCATTCAGTTCTTGCTTGTCATCCTGTGTTAGTGGTTGTGTTGTTGTTGTTGGTCTCGCGGCTGTGTGTTCTTCTTCACTCTCTTGTAGATTGATTTCATTAAACTGCTGTTGGTGCTGCTGCTGCGTCGACAAACCAGAACCTTGTGAAGTGGTTGCTTGCTGGTGCTGTGATGATCCTAGACTTGTAGCTGTTATAGTAAAGGCATCACCTTCAATGGCCCCCTTATTGCTCTGATACATCTTGTACAGCTCAGACCACACTTCTTCAAACGTCAGCAACGACAGCTTCCTAAACGGCATATGATAGTCTCTATCCAAGCCGGAGAATGTAAAGCTTACTTTGGTGTCGGTGTTCAAGTCTCTAATAACTCGATTATAAATTTCCTGCATACCGTTCTTAAGCCATTGTTCAGGATTATTGACGCCACTGCTATTGAGTGGATTCAACTTGAAACGCACCATGTTCTGTATAATATTAAAACGACTGTTTCTTGTAGTCGACTCTCCAACAATTGAGAACGCCATAGTATGGAACTAAAATGTTTCTTGTTTTTGCGGAATCAAACACAAGACTGGCTTGTGTACGACGACCGTTGTACATCTATAACTCTCTAGTCATAGAGTGCTTGTGTGTGTGTGTTAACAATCAACAACAGCGTATATATGTTTTGTTTGGTTCAAGTGGATGTCATTAAACAACTGTGTTATTTCTATAACGGGGCCCCATTCAAGACCTCAACATACGTTAGTGTGTACTAAGCCGTGAAACAAGTATGACGTCTCTTGCTGTATGTAAGTATACTATTATATTATTTATGTTTACATACAAACAATACTTATCAAACAATCCTCGTATATCAAAGTTTAATTTAGTTGTTTTAAATTGAGTTTTGTTACTTGTGTGTTTTTGATCACTCCCTATATAAATTTAGATTCATTCATTCAAAATACAAACACTAACATAAACAAACACGCCGGCAATAAAACCAAGTCCCCGAGTTTTATTACCCTATTAAAACAAATCATTAACATATCTAGATGTAAATACGTTTTTTCTTATTGATATAGTTTACTTCAAACGTTTTTTTGTTATTAAATGATATTAGATAGGTAAATTGGTACGTGTTTTAAATTTTACTATAAATAAACAATTGTTTTTAACATTACAGTTCCTATTATTCAATTGGAATGTAATAGAGATACAACCCCTGCCCACACACACACAAACTCAGCAGCCTCATAAACTCGTTTTATGTAACAGGTTTTTGTTTTATATATACCCCACTGATAACAAACTTTCATCGTATGTCTGAATAGCATGATCGGTTTAGGGGCGTTTGCATATCTTAGTAAGTTGTATGGTTGGGGGTTCAAATCTAATTTCTGGCGAATGCTTTTCTTTCAAAAATCATATTTCAAATTAAAATCAAAATTTCAAATTACCCGCTCAATATATCTTCCTCATATATGTATGTGTGTGTGACTAAACCGAATGACTGTGTCCAACAGATGTCTCCCCTCGAGCTAGAGAATATTCTCTACACTCTACAACTTTACAAATAGAATGTTCTCTAGCTTGAGGAGTAAGATCTCTGGACACAACAGACAGAAATTTTCAAACAAATTCAAATTTCCCGCCAAAAACGAAATACCCTAACAAACTTCAATACACCTTAACAACAACAACAACAACACAATAAACAAACCAAACAGCTGTGTTTACGAACACCTAACCTTAATAAACAAAATACATAACCTTAATAAACAAACAGATGCCTTGGTAATCAACACACACATGACATAACCTTAATAAACAAATACAAACATAACCTTAATAAACAAACAGATGACACGTGAGCGAACATAACCTTAATAAACAAATACATAACCTTAATAAACAATCAGACAAACACACATGGAGAGCTAACCTGACTTGTAGATATCTATGGACACACAGGTCAGACATCTTGGAACGCTTGTGACGTCATCTCAGGTTAGTTCCATAGAGAGAACCCCCGGAGTTGCAACTGTCTATGACAGGTCAGCCATCTTGGAATGCTTGTGACGTCATCTCAGGTTAGTTCCATAGAGAGAACCCGGCTTGCGACTGTCTATGACAGGTCAGCCATCTTGGAATGCTTGTGACGTCATCTGACAGGTCAGGTGACATTTGACGTTGACACATGTCAGGTCAGGTGACAGCTGACGTTGACAGCTGTCAGGTTAGCTGACAGCTGACAGCTGTCAGGTCAGTGACATTTGACACCTGTCAAATCTGACAGGTCAGCTGTCAACTGTCACAGGTCTGCGCAGGTCAGCGCATGCGCATGATGACTCGCGCATGCGCAGTAAAAAGTGGAGGGGATGGGCCCAGGTGTCGCCCTATCTACTGGTAGCGACTTTTCGTTAAATCCTTCAAATTTCAATAACTCAATTTGCTATTAACGTAAGGTTTGTTGGCTAAGAAACCAACATTTAAGTTTATTTTCGGAAAATTTATGTACATTTTCAGACAATAAGTAATTTTGATAAAATAAAGTACATTGTCTCTACTACATAGGCTATATCGGTAATCAGATTGATGCCTGCTCGCATTTGCTGTTAAAATATTTTTATGAAAATTCACTTCCATAACGCACTTGCTGCGTCCAGACTTTTTATATGATTATATATATATATATATATATATATATATATATATATATATATATATATATATATATATATATATACAGAGTGGTTATTCATCTAACTGATTCATTAGAAGTTTATAGGGAAATAGAAGAGACATCAATCTGAAGTTTTGGTTGCAGCTATAATACGATGCGGTCTATTTTTCTATAATATTTTCCATGCGCTGTAACTTCCGAGTTTTTCAAATGGAATCCTATAATTATTATTGCAGTTTTCAATTCCACGTAAAATTCTGAAGCTGATGCATTTTGAATCGTTTTCCTATTTTAAATTGGTTTTGTGATATTAAATTTTTTCAAAAAAGAATGATTAACTAAAATGTCATTATTACCAACAATTGTAACGTTGAAAGATTTATTCTTGGTAAACGCGTTAACAAAGGAGTGTCCTATCAGGAACCATTAATAGCATAAAATGCCATGTCTTCAACCCCAACAGCCGCCATGGAGGTGTTGCTGGATCTTCCCCCCACACTTAGTTATTATGGGGGAGGCCAGGCTAGGACTAAAGAGACTAGCCTGCAATGGTAGACTGAAGATCAACCCAAGCTTCAGGGGCCACTGCAAAATTGAGGAGATCGTGAAGGAGCCCATGCTTGAAATGAAGTCAGACTTCGCGAGCCCGCGAATCTGCAGGGAAACCAACTTTACAGTGGAAATCCCCGACCGCGTGGCATGGCGGGAGGAGACGCCAGGCATACCACGGGACGCGCTCGTCTGGTTCACGAACGGATCCGGCGGGGAGCGTGGGACGGGGGCAGGTGTTTATTCGGAAGGGCCGAGGTTAAGTCATAGTATTTCCCTCGGAGCCCATGCAACGGTCTTTCAGGCCGAAATGTACGCCATCCTGCACTGTGTGCGGGAGAACAAGGGGAGGGGCCACACCAACAAGCGGATCCTCATAGCCCACAGACAGCCAGGCAGACTTTAAGGCCCTAAGTAGCCCACGGGTAAATTCCTGGCTGGTGAGTGAGTGCCGAGACGAGACGAGCAACCTGGCTGGGCAGAATGAGGTCACCCTCATCTGGGTGCCGGGTCACTCGGGGGTCAAAGGCAATGACGAAGCTGACAGTTTCGCGAAGAGAGGGTCAGCAGAACAATTTATGGTACCAGAACCGGCTCTGGGCGTGACAAAGAGCATTGCCAGGGAAGCCATTAAGTCCTGGGTCAGAAACCAACACAAGGTGTACTAGTTGACAAACCCAATTCAAAGAGAGTTAAGGAGCTGCTAAATCTTAGCAGGGGACAGCTCAGAAACATAACAGGTCTCTTGACGGGACACATGGCCTTCACGAAACACATGCATAAAATGGGGCGGTTCGAGGGGGACCTCTGCGGCGAGGGGGAGGAATCAGCCCAGCACATCTTGTGCGAGTGTAAAGCTCTGGACCGCAAAAGACAACTGATCTACGGTCAGTCTAGACCGGAGACACAGCAATATAAAACTTCACCCTACCAATCGCTGTGCAGACTAGTTCAAGGCACAGTGATTTTGGAATGGGTGGAGTAAGACTAAGGGCATGCACAATCAACCAAAAGTTGCAGTGCTATCGGGGCGACAAGGCCGCGGACGAGCCCTGAGGGAAAAAATGGACAACAAAATCTATTATATATTGCAGACGGAGATTAAGTTTTTTGGCGCAAAAAGTTGAAGAAATTCCAGAGCAAAGCCTTTGAAAATTTTATAGTTTTTCTTTTTAGAACCTCAAAGTCGCGATTTAAAACGTCAAGATTGGGAACATTTAGGCAAAGAACCTGAAACAAATGCGGGTTATGTAGAGAAAATGTCGCAAGAAATGTGTTTTACAAATCCTTAAGTTCCAGCTTCATTTTACTAAAATATTTACAGAAAAATGATTTTAAATAGACCTTTTTTTCTGAAGTAGCGTTAGTTATAGGGTGTATGGCTTAATAGTCTGTAATGTTTAGCGAATTTTCGTAGAAAAAATTAAATCTTTGATATCTCCTCTGTATTAAGTGTTATGGGAACGTCATTGTTTTTGCCGGTTTTACCTA
Source organism: Tillus elongatus (assembly GCA_964006375.1). Taxonomy (NCBI): domain Eukaryota; kingdom Metazoa; phylum Arthropoda; class Insecta; order Coleoptera; family Cleridae; genus Tillus; species Tillus elongatus. Next base: position 36,082,425 of record OZ023262.1, on the reverse strand, counting down.
TTAATTATTAACTATGGACAAATCTCTCCTTAGGGATTTGTCGCGTTTCTGATTCATGTTTTCTTTTTAAAATTTTGTGTCTGACTATACTGTTCATTTTACAATGTATGATTAAATTTTAGGTTTATTTTTAAACAGTTTTATTACAGACCGTAATAATATAAATGTGTTTAAATTGAGTTTGGCGCAACCTACTCTGAAGTGCCACTTCTTGTGTTAGTGTTAAGGTTCCAGTTTATTTCAGCACATGCTGCTGTCACTGTTATAGTGCTGTCTTCGCAGTCACCAGTGGCGTCCTCTAAGTGTACGAACATTGCCGCGTTGTAGCAACTTCAGTAAGTGCATGTTTATTATTAGTTTCGAGCGAATTTTAATAGAGAAAATTTCTCTTGTAGAGGTAACGACTCTCGAATTTTCCAAAAAAATTAAGATTATACGACGTTTGTAAATGAAGTAGTGAGACTGATTTTTTAAAATATTATTATTTAAATATAATTACAATTGAACTTTGCCTCCCTCAAAATAATTCCCTTGCGAAGCCACACAGCGTTGGAGACGGTTTTTCCTCTCATAGCAGTGCTGAAACGCGGATACTGGAATAGCCTTCAGCTGGTCGGTTACAGCCGTTTGAATATTTTAGAGTGTCCCAAAATGACGTCCCTTGAGATGAATTTTCAATCTTAGGAAGAGGAAAAAGTCACGAGGACTCAAGTCAGGTGAGTAAGGGGGTTGAGGAGCTACAGTAATGTTTTTACTGACCAAAAACTCGTTACGGAAATTGCTGTGTGACAAGGCGCATTGTCATGATGCAGGACCCAATTGTTCTTGATGTTTGGTCTTGCATGCATGCCCCTTTTTCGGAGTCTTTCGAGACCCTCTCGGTAAAAATATTTATTCACTGTCTGTCCTTGGGCCACAAACTTTGTGAACGATTCCGTGGCTATCAAAGAAACAAAGCTGCATGCTCTTAATTTTTGATTTGTTCATTCTTGCTTTTTCGGCTTTGGAGAGCCTGAAGTGTGCCATTTCATTTTCTGGCGTTTGGTTTCCGGATCATCCTCAAACACCCAACTTTCGTCAGCAGTAATCGCACGTTCCGAAAAATTTTCATTATTTTCAATCTATTCCTAAAAGTCAAGGCGCCTTTCCCTCCTAATGTCCTTTTGTTCCTGCGAAAGTTACTTTGGCGCCATTTTCGAGCAGATCTTTTAATTTTTCAACGTAATCTCTTTTTAGGTCTATACACTTTTCCCAACGTTTCTGCCATTTCTTTCACTCCTCCAAAAAAACACGGTTTATCAAACTCTTCACAATACGCTTCCGCCTCGGCAATAACGTTCTCGTTTGAGCTGATTTTTCCCCCGAGCCATGTTTTCATGTTGGGAACAAAAAAAAGTCTCAGGGAGCCAGGTCGGGCGAGTGCGGTGGGTGTGGCAGCAATTCGTAGTTCAGTTCATGCAATTTGGTCGCGACTATTCGGGACCAATGTGCTTGTGCGTTATCGTTCTGGAATAGCACTTTTTTCTGAGCCAAACACGGCCCGTCTCCTTCAATTTCTTATCGAATTGGTTCAATAATTCACTGTAGTACTGCCCCGTGATCGTTGTTCCTTTCTGCAAAAAGCCCATTCGAACCGCGAAAAAATCGTGGCCATGACCGTTCCGGCCGATGGAACCTGCTTTGCCTTCTTTGGAGCAGATTAACGTGGACAAATTGATTGTTTTGACTGTCGCCTAGTCTCTGGCGTATAATAATGTATCCAGGTTTAAACAATGATGATGGCTCTACGCAAAAAACCACTGCCAATTTCGCTTGAAGGGGTCCAAACACTGCTTTGGCATTGAGAGTCGTATTCGCTTAATGTCCACCGTGTGCAATCGCGGCACCCATCGGGCCAACATCTTTCTCATAGTTGATTTATGATGTAAAATATTGATTGCCGTTGCATACGACACACCTACGGCCTCTGCTACTTCGCGCACTTTAGTTCGGAGGATCATATGGTGGACCTTTTCAACGATTTCTTCGGTAACCACGTCTGCGGATGGCGTAGCCGCTGTACGATCACGATTAAATTCGTTGATCCAATATATCAGCGTTGTCATAGATGGTCAAGGGTGCCCATACACAGCATCCAATTTCGATTTTATTTTTTCGCATATGTTTCTATCCGGAAATAAAATGCGAAATATTCCATTTTATCGAGAAACACGAAACACGTGGCTGCCAAATAAGAACTGAGCAATGAGCAATATGTAATTTAATATGGTGTCGTTTGACAGATGACATTATACGACGGTAATGCCAACTATCCTCAGCAACGCCACCTGTCTTCAAACACGGGTACTTATGTTCGACCCCCTTATTACAAGACATGAAAATTTGCTACTATAACGGACTTGCTGCGTCTCGGCATATTGGTTTTTAAAATAACAAAGTAATGCCTAAAATTGATTTCAGGGTGTTATTGTGATTCAATCATCATCACAATCAAAAGGAAATGTCGCCTTGTCTCAACCATGACTTCTGTCCATTTTTCATTGTTGTTCCGTACTTCATCAAAATTGGACCAGGGTTTCCTCTTGAACTACCCCTGTCCTCTTTTTCAAGTGTGTGCCCTTCAAGTAATGTTGTCGGAAAGTTATGTCCCAAAATTGTCCAACAAATATTGCCTTCCTCGTCCTAATGTCTTTCAGTATGTATATATTTTTCCCCAACTTTTGGGGGCATTTTTTTCCTATTGGAGTATCTTGTCTTTCTGATTTTATGAATTTTCTTAAAAAAATTCACTAATGAGGAGATCAGTGTTTATATATATATATATATATATATATATATATATATATATATATATATATATATATATATATATATATATATATATATATATATATATATATATATATCGTACCGATAACTCAAAAAATAATCGACCGATCTTGATCAAATTTGGTGAGTACGTTCCTTTTGCAAGTGGCTTGGATAAGTTCGTTAGCCAGGAAAATCGGACCAGGTTTTGACGGAAAATTTTGTGTTTTCTTCCTAAAAAAAATTTATATCTCCAGAAATAACACAGTAAGTGCAACCAAAGTAAGCATATTTGTATTATAAAGAGTGAACCATGTACCAAAATTTAAGTCCCTAAGATTAAAGACAAAAAAGTTACGGGCAGCTAAACAAACCAAATTTGAAGTTTTCCTCAAAATGTCAAACTCGAATTTGAAACGTCAAAATTGGCAATGTTTAGGCAAAGAACGTGAAACAAATACGGATTGTAAAAAGAAAATGTTGCAAGGAGAGTGTTATGCGAACCCTTAAGTTTCAGATTCAACAGTCATTGCCCTTCATTTTACTAAAATATTTACAGAACATTCATTTCAAATAGACCCTTTCGCTAATGCTTTAGCTGTCGGTTTAGTTAAGTTGATGCTTTCGCTGTAGGCTTGGTGAAGTTTATGGTTTAAAAAATCTGGACGCAGTAAGTGCGTTTTGGTAGCGAATTTTTATTAAATCCTTCAAATTACAATAACTCAATTCGCTATTGACGTAAGTTTTGTTGGTTAAGAAACCAAGATTTAACTTTATTTTCGGAAAATTATTTCTACAATCACAGGTGGCTCATAAGTCGTTGTTGATATAAATTTCCTTTTTAATCGAACACGTTATTGCTTTTTTGTATTTTCCATCGAAATATAATGCATGTTTGTAAGAAAAGAAAATCGGGACGCAACAAGTGCGTTTTGGTAGCGAATTTTCATTAAATGCTTTAAATTTGAATAGCTCAATTTGCTATTAACTTTTTCGGGAACACTTTACTTTCGGAATTTTTTTTACATTTTCAAACAATAAGGTTGTTTTTATGAAACATGGCACATTGTTTCTACATTATAGGTTATACTGGGAACCAAATTTGATGCCTGCTTTCTTAAAAAAACACACATATTTGCTATTTAAAAATATTTGTATGAAAATTCACTGTCATAACCTACTTGCTGCGTCCCGAACCTTTTTCTCCATGTCAAAATTTTTGTTCTCATGTCTTGTTTATTCAAAGCCTGGCTTTTCGCTACATACATTATAATACTTCATATGTATAAATTGGTGAACCTGTTCCTCATGTTCAAGTTTTAATATATATGTATATATATATATATATATATATATATATATATATATATATATATATATATATATATATATATATATATATAGTGTGTCCAAGAAAGGGAGGGCCATTATGGGGATCTCCCAAACGGTAGCAGATACAGATGTGGTTAAATGGGAGTAAAATTTGGGCGCTCAAAGACCCAACAAAATGGCGGACGTCTACGACAATTTTTTTGGTTTTTGAGATATTTTCAAAAAATTGGAGGATTTTTCAATTTTACATACTATTTTTTTCTGGCCTTGATGGTGGGCCTACACTAATACCGATGACACTTTTCCACAGCAACTTTTCATTTTCTTTAACGTAGCATTACTAATTTTTGAATCCGACGTTTCGCCTTTGCGGTACCATCAACTTTTTTTTTAAATACGGCCATTTTCTGATATCATATTCTGATAGCCTTTTTTATTCCAAATTCAGCGATGTGTCACACTTTGTGGTTTACTACCATAAATCAATAAAATTCCTATTACGGACCTTTACATAGCTTTTAAACTTAAGTACTAAATAACCAGCGCCATCAATGAACACTATGTTATTTAGGCGTTTAATAATAATCCAATCGATGAATCAAGGCAATAATTTAATGGAATAAACGCCTTCGAAAGTATATATATATATATATATATATATATATATATATATATATATATATATATATATATATATATATATATATTGCTAAATATATAGTAATAATAAAAAATGTATGAATCTCGCTCCGCCGCCTATGAGTAGTCTCCTTGCTTTGTAAAATAAATACCGACAGAAGCACGTCCGATAGATAATAAAAGAATACAAATATTTCCGCCAAACGAAATATGTTAATTTTGGTGTCGTTGAACGTCCCTAAATCGTTAGCGACCGACTACCTGCAGAAGAATATAGAGTTGTAGATATAAGATATAATAGAATTATCCATCCTCTGGTGGCGATAACTTGGTTAGTGAAACGATCGTTAGGTTTTTTTAAATGTGTTGTGATTTGGGTTCTCCAAGTGTGCTTATCAGTGCTCATCACATGCTCCAATCTTCACTTAGAGAATATAAATGTTGTGAAACCAGCCGCCCCAAAAGTCACTGGACCTGGAATGCTTATAGGTACTGGGCGGGGAAGGAAATATAGAAGCAAAATTGACAAAAACAGCTTTGTTAGAGTTCTATAAGCCACTATTTTCACAGTTTGCATAGCTTGTATGGGTGTTGGAGGGACAACATTTTTCTTGTAGTTTATATCAAAACACTACCAAGCAGGTCTGAACAACCTGACCGGACCTGACCTAACCTAACCTGACCTGACCTTGACTTGACCACAAAAAAAAACGTAATAGTTAACCGAACAAAGGACAAAGAACATGCATTTTATAAAAAGTTCGGGACGCATCAAGTGCGTTATGGTAGTGAATTTTTATTAAATGTTTCAAACTCGAATAACTCAATTTTCGATAAACTTAGAAAGTTTAGTTTTGGTATGTGGTAAGGTCTTTCCTAAGGCAAGATATCCACCAAATTTCATTAAAATAGCTTTGTAATATTCGGAGAAAAAAAAAAATATTTCGAAAGAAAATTCAAAATTTGAATAACTCAATTTTCTATAAACTTAGAAAGTTGAATTTTGGTACATAGTAAGGTCCCTCCCAAGGCAACTTATATAGTAAATTTCATTAAAACAGCTTTGTATTTTTCAGAGGAAAAAATTTTTTTCGAAAGAAAACTCAAAATTTTCTCGGAAAACCCTGTCCGGTTTTCCTGGCTAACGAACTTATCTAAGCCATTAATAAAAGAAAGGCACTTGCCGAGTTTCATCGAAATCGGTTAATTATTTTTTGAATTATCGGATGGATACACACACACACATATATATATATATATATATATATATATATATATATATATATATATATATATATATATATATATATATATATATATATATATATATATATACAGGGTGTCCCTCTAACAATGGGCCAAACCCATATATTCGGATAGAGCATCAAAAATTAAATAGACTTTCATTAATACGTTTTGTCCGATTGTTGCTTGTTTTCGATATACAGTGTGTTATATTTGACTTTGAAAAAAATGAAATTGCTCGTTTTTCTGCTAATTACTGGAATATTGATTTGGAACTTTGTAATAGGGAGTTATCGAGGATGTCGCTTCCAACCGTGATACCTATTTTGAGCTACATCATAGTTGGCGCCACCTACACTAAACCCGAATGTTTTACAGGGGCATAACTTTTTCGGTGATCAACTTTCTGCAAATCTGTTCAGAAAAACTGAAAACTACTAATTTTTTGTTCGAAAAAGGTATACTTAGTTGAAACTCATAAAGTGAGTGGTTACCGAGATATTGCGGTTTTAATAATGGTGTGCATTGAAAATCTCTCAATTTTGAAATTTTATTAACATTATTATTATCACTAAATTATAAGAAAAAATTGACAATTATCGAACAATTCACTTAATAAGATTCTCAAAATGGCCTCCGCCTACTTCAATACATTTTTCTAGTCTCAACCCAAAATTTTGCCTCACCTTAAAAAAAGTTTGATAATCGTTTTTCAATATATCACTGGATTCGATTATTCTAGCCCAAAGTTCATCTCTGGAGTTACAAATATTCTTGTATACTAATTCTTTCAAGTGACCCCAGAGGAAGAAATCTAGAGGATTGAGGTCGGGGCTACGTGCAGGCCAAGGAAAATCTCCACCTCGACCTATCCATCGGCGCGGATAATTTTGGTTCAGAAATTCTCTGACAGGAAGTCCATAATGGGCAGGTGCCCCGTCGTGAATGAACCATAATCTCCTGCGCACGTCTAGAGGGACATCTTCCAAGAGAATAGGAAGTTGATCTCTCAAGAAAATTGAATAATTCTCCACATTGAGCCTTGCAGGAAGTTCTATTGGTCCCAACAACACGTCGCCTAGTATGCCACACCAGACATTAATGGAGAACTCATGTTGAAAATGGTGTTCTCGCGTCAAATGAGGATTGCTGCTGTCATATGTGTGAGCATTTTTGAAATTGAAAACTCCTCTTCTTGTGAATGTCGCTTCGTCAGTGAATAGAATGTTGTTGAAGAAAAACGGATCGTCATTCTGATACCGACGAATGCGTTCACAAAAATCCAATCTAGATAGAAAATCTAGAGGTAAAAGATTTTGCACTGGTGTGAAGTGGTAAGGATGTAACTTTTCTTTTCTGAGAAGTCTACCAATACTTGATTTATTTATTCCAGTTGCTGCAGAGAGGCGTCTTACGCTTGTTTCCGGATCTTCTGCAAGGCGTACTAATATCTCTTCCTCTTGATGTACAGGACGTCTTGGTCCACCAACTTCCGACTTCGAATTGAAAGAACCAGTTTCACCTACGAATACATTAGGACGAGATGATACGCATCCGTGTAACAAAATGTGTATTTCACGATTTTTCCAGCCCTCAGGTGTGAATTTTGTCAAAACTTTCGTTTCAGAAATAATCAATGGCAATGAGTGCATATTACTCTTTTACATACCTAATTTATCGTATGATCTTCTAAAGGTCTTGTGATCTGGTTGTCTACGACTAGGATATAATTCCAAGTATCTGGCGGCGGCTTGGTGGCTACGGAAGTTTGATTGCGCATAAACGCAGATCATATCTCTCTTCTCAATATTGCTAAACTCATTATGGCGAGGCATTTCAGAACTAATAACTACCTACTGCTCTTAATTGAAAAACCATGTGCTTGTCAAAATTGACAGGTTATGTTTATTGTGTTACGCAAATGACATCCCTATGAAAACGAAAAACAAAAGATATTTCATCTACTTCATTGACAGTTGTTGACCCGGCCAATCAACTGCTATAGTTATTAGCGCTGTGATATGTCCACAGGAATACATCTTTTATTTGCCAAAAACATACTTATTCTATGAAATCGAATTAAATCCAGAAAAACTTCCCAATTTTTAGGAATTCATTTAGAATTAGAAAATTATGATTAAAATACACCGACCTCAATCCTCTAGAATTTTCCATTGGGGTTACTTGAAACAACTGGTACATACACAATAATGTTTGTAACTCCAGAGATGAACTTTGGGCCAGAATAATATTTCAGATTTGAGAGATTATCAATGCACACCATTATTAAAACCGCAATATCTCGGTAACCACTCACTATGAGTTTCAACTAAGTATACCTTTTTCGTACAAAAAATTAGTAGTTTTCAGTTTTTCTGAACAGATTTGCAGAAAGTTGATCATCGAAAAAGTTATGCCCCTGTAAAACATTCGGGTTTAGTGTAGGTGGCGCCAACTATGATGTAGCTCAAAATAGGTATCACGGTTGGAAGCGGCATCCTCGATAACCCCCTATTACAAAGTTCCAAATTAATATTCCAGTAATTAGCAGAAAAACGAGCTATTTAATTTTTTTCAAAGTCAATTTTAACACACTGTATATCGAAAACAAGCAACAATCGGACAAAACGTATTGGTGAAAGTCTATTTAATTTTTGATGCTCTATCCGAATATATGGGTTTGGCCCATTGTTAGAGGGACACCCTGTATATATATATATATATATATATATATATATATATATATATATATATATATATATATATATATATATATATATATATATATAAACATATAAAAATTCAAACTGACCCCGGATATGGGTTCTAGGGGTCCTAGTTCGCCGTCATTTGAAAAAAAAAATTCAAAGTCTCACTATCGATACCTCTCTATTAGTGATTTTTTTAAAATAAAAATTCAGACAATGTTAGTTTAAACTATTGCCGTATGTGACCAACGACGAACCAATACTGTCAATAATTCGGCGACGCCAAATTCTCACATATAAACGAACTTTCAGATCATAAAAGTAGTAAAACTAAATGAGATGTAAGGCAAGGTTTTTATACGTGTCGCCATCTCGTTGCGGAACCAAGTAGTATGTGGTCACGCCAGCTCCAAATTACACAGAATGTTAAAAAATAGAGACTGTGTACAACCCATTCACAATTTAATAAATTGTCAGTCCTGGCCCATATCTGCCCTAAGATAGTGACAAAGTATGTAAGGCTAGATGTATTCTCACCACAATTAGAACCAGTCTACCGTTCTAATTGTGGTGAGAAAACATCTAGCCTTATAAAAGTAGTATTAAAGTGCATATAAGGTTGGAAACTTCATCTATCAGCAGTCTATTTATCTAAAACTGGTTTGCCTCTCATGGGCAGTATCACCAAAATGTTTTTCGTTATTATCAAAACAATAATTGAACTCGCATTACAAGGGAATTTATTACATTATTAAGCTGGAATGGAAAATCAGTCTTGTTTCGCCAATAATTCTAGCTTTCAGGTCTTCCAGGCTTAATGGTCTGCCTGTAGACAATATTATTCAAGTGACCCCAAAGAAAAAAAATCACATGGCGTCAAATCAGGAGAGCGTGCAGGCCATTTAAGAGCCCAATCCACTTTTCAAAACTTCATCCGAATATTGCTGCACGCGTCTCCTAGAATGATTGGAAGCTCCATCTTGCTAAAAACAAACTTAATTAACTAGGCGCATTCCAACCACTGGGGGTATGATTTCTTCTCTTAATAAATTTAAATATTTTCCAGATGTTAGATTCCCTTCAATAAAGAACGGCCCAATAATACTGTTGTCTGCTATATCGGCCTATACATTAATTTTGTGTGGTCGCAGGGTTTGAGCTTCCAGCACCCAATGTGGATTTTGCTTAAGTCAATAACGAGAATCTTGTTTATTAACAAATCCATGCAGTGTAAACGTAGCATCATGTGATAAAATAATGTTTCTACCAAAGTCCAGATTCACATTAAATTTGCCCATTAAAAGCCCAGTTTCACACAGCTCGATTAAATATTTAACGGACGATTAGTTAATCAAGGCTTCAATCTACCAATCACCGACTACGATTTGGATTTTTACCATGCCAACCAAATATTTTGAAGCTGTGATTGGTTGTATCAAGCCCTGATTAATTAACCGGCCGTTAAATATTTATTTGAGGTTTGTGAAACTGGGCAATAGTATTACAAAATTCAACACGCTTTTCAAAATATCCATCTACAAGTTCTTATACCAGCTGTGCTTTGTATGGGTGAATTTTTTTTAGCAAATTTACCACAGATTTTTGTGAAACATTGTCTAATGGAGCAACTATATTTGCAGACAAATAGGAGTTTCATGAAAAGACAACAATACCTTGAGTGCCTTGTTACAAGCTACAGTCGTTTTTGGTCTTCCTATTCTTGGTTTATCTTTGACACTACCAGTTTCGTTAAATTTTTTCGATAATTTGAAAACATACCCTTCATTAATTTGTGGCCGATTAGAAGCCACTTCCTGAAAAAGCAGGCACGCTTCTTTATAACTACGGTTTCTGTCACCGTAGCCCTCCATCACTGATATTTCAATTCGTAGCTTTTCGCTCAGTTCTGCCACAATAATTATTTTTGTTAATTTGTATAAGTTCTCAATTTTCTTGATGTGAAGCTCTCTATAGTATTACAAACTGCAGATAACTGACAACAAGCCATGTTTGCAATTGGCAACTACAAACACTGTCACATTGTTTCAGTGGGTAACATTATAAGAAATTGAATAATGAAGTCCAACCGAAGGATATGATTTTGAAGAAAGTTAATTTTTTTTTTCTTAAGCGACCCGATTAAAATTTTATAGTGTCGTATCAAGAAAGCGACGTTCTTTTTTCTACAAAAATTCATTATCATAGCGCCTTTTTATTACTTTCTTGGACACCACTGGGTATATCTGTTTATAAACTCAGACAAAAGAAAACAGTAATGTTGGTGATCTAGCTCACAACTTATCTGCTGCTATATTTATATTTATTTCTTTGGGAGACGTTGACTGATTAAGAGACAGATACGATATATCATTTAAAAATAGACCTGATTTTAAGACTAGATTTACTGTTTAGTCATTTCGTAATCATATTGATGGTGTTCTATGTTTGGGATATTATTTAAGTTGCTAGTTAATTGTGAAGTTTCGTAGAAAAAAATAATTATTGAGAATATATGGACTTTTGAATTTTGAAAAAAAATCTTCGAATGAGCGCGGACTAGGCATAAACTAGGACTAGAATGCATAACCGGGGTCAGTTCTAATTTATATATATATATATATATATATATATATATATATATATATATATATATATATATATATATATATATATATATATATATATATATATATATATATATATATATTAAGGCATACTTGGTTCTCGGGTTGAGCCGCGTCCAGAATTATCGAAACTCGACGTTTCGGCTCCTGTTTTGGAGCCATTTTCAAGAGGTAAAGGAAATATGTGTGTAAGGACACTCTAAGGCCTCAATCTGCCTACTCCTTAGAGTGGTGGACAAAGGAAATATGTAAAGACACTCTAAGGCCTCAATCTGCCTACTCCTTAGAGTGGTGGATAAAGGAAATATGTAAAGACACTCTAAGGCCTCAATCTGCCTACTCCTTAGAGCGGTGGACAAAGGTGGGTTGGGTTGTTGTAGCTCGATTATGGGGCCTCAATCTGCCTACTCCCCAAATCTCACCGGAGATCGTCTGTGAGGTCTCAGTGTGTTCAACCCTAGGCCTCAGAGAGATCTGGCAGTTCGTTGCAAGTCTTGTCTTATATATGTCGTTCTGTCTACCTGCTTCGTTATCAGTGAAAGTAGTGGGGTCACCGTCAATTAATTGGTCACGGTACTTAGAGGATGAGGAGGATTATGAGGGTCACCGGCATTTGTTGAGGCAGATAATGGGGCAATAAAATTGTCTGTGGATTTTTTTTTTGTGTTTGTAAAGAAGATATAATAGGTTTCCAAGTAGTCGGAAGGCGAAGACCATCATCTCTCTTATTGAAAAACCTATTATATCTTCTTTACAAACACACACAAAAAAAAATCCACAGACAATTTTATTGTCCCATTATCTGCCTCAACAAATGCCGGTGACCCTCATAATCCTCCTCATCCTCTAAGTACCGTGACCAAGGCCCCCCACTTAATTGACGGTGACCCCACTACTTTCACTGATAACGAAGCAGGTAGACAGAACGACATATATAAGACAAGACTTGCAACGAACTGCCAGATCTCTCTGAGGCCTAGGGTTGAACACACTGAGACCTCACAGACGATCTCCGGCGAGATTTGGGGAGTAGGCAGATTGAGGCCCCATAATCGAGCTACAACAACCCAACCCACCTTTGTCCACCGCTCTAAGGAGTAGGCAAATTGAGACCTTAGAGTGTCCTTACATATTTCCTTTATCCACCTTTGTCCACCACTCTAAGGAGTAGGCAGATTGAGGCCTTAGAGTGTCCTTACATATTTCCTTTACCCACCTTTGTCCACCACTCTTAAGGAGTAGGCAGATTGAGGCCTTAGAGTATCCTTACATATTTCCTTTACCTCTTGAAAATGGCTCCAAAACAGGAGCCGAAACGTCGAGTTTTCATGAATTCTGGACGCGGTTCAACCCGAGTACCAAGTATGTCTCACATTAAAGACCGCGGAAATCTTTCTGAATATATATGTATATATATATATATATATATATATATATATATATATATATATATATATACAGGGTGAGCCACGGTGGATGGAGTATTAAAAGTATATAGAGAACGAATCAACCGATTGCTTTGAAATTTTGGTTACGGATGTAACGGAGTATGATCTCTCGACCTAAAATATTTTTGAAAATGCAGTGTTGCCACATATACGTAAAACTGGCAACATCTTCGTAATTTTAAATGGAACACCCTATATATTTTTGCTTTTTTTGAATTGTCGTCTCTTTTTGAGTAACTTTTGTTGATATTTTCCTATACCTATCTCAAGTCGTTTTCGAGATAATAATTATTTTCTGAATTTATTACCAAAAATTTGACTTTCATTAAATCGTGTTTTCTCCTACCGACGAAGCGATTTAAAGATAATTTTTTAGCTACGGTTAGGCAAGGTCTAGGGGCATCTCCTCCATTAATCAAATCTTTAGAATATCATACAGGGTGAGTTAGAGAACGCTTTCTATAAGTGACTCGGAGAAATGCACGAAAGTCATTTTTTTTAAATAGAACGCCCTGTATATTTTCACACTTTTTGGATCGTCTTCTCTTTTTGAGTAACTTTTGTTAATATTTCCCTATACCTATCTCAAGGCGTTTTCGATTTATGGTCACTTTTCTCTAACCTATCCAAGATTATTGGTCTTTTTGTATATCATAATGGGTGGGCCATGAAATTTCTATTTTGTCACTTTGTCATGACAACAGACATGCTGTTTATCTAAATAAATTTGACTTTAGTTATATTTACATTCAATTTGAATAGCTATAGCACAAACATGACATAAAATAATTATACAAACACAGTTTTAATGGATTTGTTTTTTATTCATGAACAGTGCAATAAGATTATCAGCAGAACTTGTAGAAGATTTAATGAGAAATATCCGAATTTGCCGCAGATGAATAACAGAAAGTTTCTACGAATTCGTAGGAATTTTATAAATTTTGGTTCGTCGTTATGAGAACAATAACACTATCAGTATTTGGAAAAACTAATACCTAATCAGCGATAATAGTAAAAAAGGCCAAGTAGCAATAACAAATAATACCAATGACAGTAATAAATATGTATAAAAATCTTAAAACTATAATAATTGTTCGAAATGTTGACCGTTAACTTCCAGACAGTTTTGTATACGATGATGCACGGCGTTTGTTGTAGCAGCTCTTATTTCAGCGGGGTCCAAGTTTTCAATCTCTTGAATCACTCGACGTTCTAATTCTGCCCTGTTGTGGACTGGAGTTTTATAAACTCGATCTTTAAGAATACCCCAAAAATAAAAATCTAACGGGGTAAGGTCAGGGGACCTCGCAGGCCAGTTACACGGTCCCAAACGTCTGATCCAACGGTCATCGAAAAGCCGGTCCAACTCCATACTAATTTCGGATGTACAATGTGCAGGAGCCCCGTCGAGTTGATACCAACAAGTTCTATATGTTTCAATTGACAGATTATCAAGGAAGCCTTCCACAATTGTTCTAATTATATCTAAATATTTTCTGGAATTCAATTTTTCGTCATATATGTAATATTTTATTTTGTCATCCAATAACATACAAAAAACATTTAAACTAAATTTGACTTGAAAACCAGCCTCTCTAGTAACGTGGGGGTTGTCTGTGGCCCAATAGTGACGATTTCGTGTGTTACAAATCCCCTCCCTAGAAAATTTGGATTCATCAGTCCATATCATTTTCTTTAAAAAATTGGGGTCCTCTTGCATACGCACAACTAACATTTCACACAACTCTATTCTCTGTAGATAATCCTGAGGCGTGAGAAATTGAACTCTTGTAAATTTATAATTATGCATTTTATGATTTACTAGTATTCTTCGAATGGATGAATATGGCAATCCTAAATCCTGTTCAGCACAACGTATGGAATACTGGGGATTCGCATGAAAATACGCTAGCACATTGATTTCATTTACCTCGTCAGATGTCACAGGTTTGGGTAGATTTCTTGCATCTCTTAACGACGCACCAGATTTTATAAAATTCCTATGAATTCGTAGAAACTTTCTGTTATTCATCTGCGGCAAATTCGGATATTTATCATTAAATCTTCTACAAGTTCTGCTGATAATCTTATTGCACTGTCCATGAATAATAAACAAATCCATTAAAACTGTGTTTGTATAATTATTTTCTGCCATATTTGTGCTGTAGCTATACAAGTAGAATGTAAATATAACTAAAGTCAAATTTATTTAGATAAACAGCATGTCTGTTGTCATGACAAAGTGACAAAATAGAAATTTCATGGCCCACCCATTATGATATACAAAAAGACCAATAATCTTGGATAGGTTAGAGAAAAGTGACCATAAATCGAAAACGCCTTGAGATAGGTATAGGGAAATATTAACAAAAGTTACTCAAAAAGAGAAGACGATCCAAAAAATTTGAAAATATACAGGGCGTTCTATTTAAAAAAAATGACTTTCGTGCATTTCTCCGAGTCACTTATAGAAAACGTTCTCTAACTCACCCTGTATGATATTCTAAACATTTGATTATTGGAGGAGATGCCCCTAGACCTTGCCTAACCGTAGCTAAAAAAGTATCTTTAAATCGCTTCGTCGGTAGGAGAAAACACGATTTAATGAAAGTCAAATTTTTGGTAATAAATTCAGAAAATAATTATTATCTCGAAAACGACTTGAGAAAGTTATAGGAAAATATCAACAAAAGTTACTCAAAAAGAGACGACAATTCAAAAAAAGCAAAAATATATAGGGTGTTCCATTTAAAATTACGAAGATCTTGCCAGTTTTACGTATATGTGGCAACACTGCATTTTCAAAAATATTTTAGGTCGAGAGTTCATACGCCATTACATCCGTAACCAAAATTTCAGAGCAATCGGTTGATTCATTCTCCATATACTTTTAATACTCCATCCACCGTGGCTCACCCTGTATATATATATATATATATATATATATACAGGGTGATTGATCTAACTGATTCAATAGAAGTTTATAGGGAAATAGAAGAGACACCAATATGTGTGTGTGTTTTGTTTCTTTAACGTCAGCCTATTTGCGCAACTATGGCCAATCACCGACGCCAGGAAGCAGTTTCACCTCACTGTCCTGGAGGTCTCAAAAAATAAAGGACTGATTTTGTTCAAATTTGGTGAGTGCGTTCCTTTTGCAAGTGGCGTGGATAAGTTAGTAAATTTGCAGACAACCTCCCGAACGCTTCTTTAAAAAATATTTTCAGAAACATGCTTAGAGCCCCTGGATGCACAAACAACTAGAAAAAATCCTTGTTGGAATCCCCAAAGGAAGTTACAGGACCAGGAGTGAATAGGGGTGCTGGGCGGGGTAGGTAGTAAAAAGGAAATATGAGCAAAAAATGTGAAGAAATCGGCTTAGAAGCTGCCTTTTCACATTTCGAAGTCATGTCCCCCTTATAAAACACTGCCACCACCGCATAGCACCCCTATTCGTCCCAGGTCCCGTAACTTGAGGGCTACTCTCAAGAAGTTTGTCTTGTATGCAACGAGGGTGGTGTATGCAT
Organism: Tillus elongatus; assembly: GCA_964006375.1. Classification (NCBI taxonomy): domain Eukaryota; kingdom Metazoa; phylum Arthropoda; class Insecta; order Coleoptera; family Cleridae; genus Tillus; species Tillus elongatus. Next base: position 36,066,091 of record OZ023262.1, on the reverse strand, counting down.
GCGAGAGGGGAAAAAATCCCCACGACGAAGCAGGATGTGCGTTGTGCTAGTGAATTTTCATTAAATGCTTCAAATTTTGATTACTCAATTTTATATAAACTTAGAAAGTTGAATTTTTGTATGTAGTAAGGTCTTTTCCAAGGCAACATATCAACCAAATTTCATTAAAAGTGCTTTGTAATTTTCGGAGAAAAAACTTTTTTTTTTTTGACAGAAAACTCAAAATGTTCCCGGAAAACCTTGTCCTATTTTCCTGGCTAACGAACCCATCTAAGCAATTAATAAAAGAAAGTTTCATCCAAATGGGTTAATTATTTTTTGAGTCATCGGTTGGATACATATATACAGTGTGAAACACACTTATGGAGTAAAATTCATTATTCAACAAAAAATAGTTTTTGTGGAAAACGCTCAGACACGTGAAGTTTAATTTGCCGAACATTATCTTATAATCATAGTTAAAAAAATTAACTCCCACCATTTTACCCCCACCACTTTATCAGTATTTTTTTAGGTAGCAACCCTACATTTTTTCATCACAATTTTCTGAATGTGGAGATACCCCATATGTATGGTCTAATATTACAGTTTTCAATACAGGGTGCAAATTTAATACCGGAATATTAAAACTAAACAGTTTACCCTGAAATTCAAATTTCGAAAATAAACTTAATAAAAACGTCCCTTCCTTATAATAAATGTTCAAAATGTTCTCCATTCACTTGCATACAACGAAATAATCTGCTCTGGAATTCTTCCCTAATTCTGTTCAACACGTCAGGCGTTACGTTCATAATTTCTGTTGTTATTTTCATTTTCAAATCATCTAAATCAGCAGGTTGCGTTTTATACACTCTATTTTTAAGGTATCCCCATAAAAAGAAATCAAGAGGTGTAAGATCTGGTGATCTGGCGGGACATTCTACGAAACCTCTTCGTCCCATCCATCTTTGTGGAAAGACGTCGTGTAAATACTCCCGTACTTGAAGAGCAACGTGGGGCGGTGCACCGTCTTGTTGAAACCATATCCTTTCATGTGGAATATTAGATTCCATTACATTTTGATACAATTCTGCTAACATTGGGACAACCTGTTCTCTTAGCATTCTAAATATCTTGGACCGTTTAGATTTTCTATAAAAACAGGTCCAACTACGTGATCACCAATGATACCAGCCCAAACGTTCAACTTCTGAGGACGCTGAGTGTGTGTTTGTCGCATCCAGTGGGGGTTTTCGGCAGCCCAATATCTGCAATTTTGTCTGTTCACATCGCCATTCAAAAGAAATGTTGCTTCACCGGAAAACAGAACGTCAGAAGAAATAACATTTCTATGTAACATGTCCAGCAGTTGTTCACAAAATTGCAGTCTTCTATCAGTATCGCCGTCAGTCAACTCTTGAACGTGTTGTAGTTTATAGATATGCATCTATTCGTTTTTGAGACACCGTAAAACTGTTGATTGACTAGCATCATTTTCACGTGCAACTTGACGGGTAGAATTGTTGGTTCTTCTTGAAAAGCCATTAAATATTTAGTTTTACATCTTCAACAAACTTGGGTCTCCTAGGCAGTGGTTTAACGTGTCCATAATCACGAAACTGTGAATGTATCTTAGACACAGTTACCTGGGTTAGTGGGGGCAAATCTGGATGTTTTTCATTAAATAGGTTAACAACTTGTGCCTGTCTTCTACATATATCACCATACCCCATCATTAATATTTCTGTTCGCAGAGTTTCAGTTAAGTTTCGCATTATTAGACCAAAAATTAATTGAAATTATCGGAACAAAATTACGACCAATTTATTAGGAGACCGTGCATTCAACACAATACACCACAAAATAATGTGTCTTACAAATACTATTTTTTGCTGAATAATGAATTTTGTTCAATAAGTGTGTTTCACACTGTATATATATATATATATATATATATATATATATATATATATATATATATATATATATATATGTATATATATATATATATATATATATATATATATATATATATATATATAAATTGAAACTGTCCCCGGGTATGGGTTCTAGGGGTCCTAGTTCGCACTCATTTGAAAAAAAATTTTGCAGTTTCACCATCGATACCTCTATTAGTTAATTTTTTTAAATAAAAATTCACTAAAGTGTTTAAACGTTAATTTAGGTAGTAAATTTTAATTGCTTCATTAAATAGCCGACTTATAACTGACTTTAGTCATTAAAAGACATTACTTTAGGTTATTTGTAAGTTTTGAGTTATTTTATGAAGGAAACAATAGGTAAGCCATAGAAATTTAACACGTGCTTAATTTTGATTAGACAGCGTCCAGTCGCTTATAGATATTTCTGACAGATTGTAAAAACAAAATCGTGAATCATCTTTTATGTATTGGCATAATGATGCAATTTTAAAATTAATTTATCCATTTGCATAACTTAAGAACATTTAAATGTGTCTTCATTCATTGAACCAACGCAAAGACAACCACACTCACATTCCTCTGTATTCAATTATGCTTATATCTTCTTTGTCTTTTTTATGTGTAGTATGGAGTAAATGGCGTGAATTTTAATTTTTATCCTGACCATTTACTGAATACATGATACGAGGTCTGTTCTGTAAACTAGGTAACCCGCGTTTTTAGAAATAGTCTAGTTTGTAAGAGGTAAATATTTAGGCTATGATCAAGGTAAGACGATAGTTAAATAGCAAAACAAGTTTTATAAGTACATTTTTTACCACAGCACTTTTTTTGGACATAACTTTTATAAATCCTTTTGCGAAACGATAATTTAGTCTAAATTGTGTTGTAGTGAATTTGATTTTCAAATGAATTCCCAATGAAACAGTTGTCGATTTATTTAGATACATACTTCTTCTAATGAGATCTCCCTTCAACACACTTGAGACCAACTCTACTGAAATTTGGAAAGTAGGCATATTGAGGCCCCGAAATGAAGCTACAACAACCCAACCTACCGCTCTAAGGAGTATGCAGATTAAGGCGTTAGAGTTAATTTCCTTCCATATTTTCTTAACCTCTTAAAAATGGCTCCAAAACAGGAGCCGAAACGTCGAGGTTTCAAAAATTCTAGGCGCGGTTCAACCCGAGAACCAAGTGTTTCTCACAATAATGACCGCGGAGACCTTTTCGAAAAAATATACATACATACATACATACATACATACATACATACATACATACATACATAGATACATATATATATATATATATATATATATATATATATATATATATATATATATATATATATATATATATATATATATATATATATATATATATATATATATATATATATATATATATATATATAGTTGAATATAGAACCTGCATAGGCTTCATTTGCCACATAAAAAACTATAGTATTCCATTCCAGAAAAATATAATTTTTGGTAGACCTGGGTTTTTTGTAGTAGTTTATGCATCCAATGTGGGTTTTAAGCACGTTTCTGACGACATTTTTCTAAAAGCCCTCCATGAGCTCATCTGAAAATTTACCAAGTATTATTATATATTATTAATTGGGCTAGCACAATTTACTATTATTTTAAACTTGAAAGTACTTTTTTTTCCCCTCAGGGCTCGTCCGCGGCCTTGCCGCCCCGATAGCACCGCAACCCTTGGTTAATTGTGCATACCCTTAGTCTTACTCCACCCATTCCAAGATCACTGTGCCTTGAACTAGTCTGCACAGCGATTGGTAGGGTGAAGTTTTATATTGCTCTGTCTCCAGTCTAGAGTGACCGTAGATCAGTTGTCTTTTCCGGTCCAGAGCTATACACTCACACAAGATGTGCTGGGCTGATTCCTCCCCCTCGCCGCAGAGTCTGCATGCGAGGTCCCCTTCGAACCGCCCCATTTTATGCAGGTGTTTCTTGATAGCCATGTGTCCCGTCAAGAGACCTGTTGTGTTTCTGAGCTGTCCTCTGCTAAGGTTTAGCAGCTCCACAGCTCTCTTTGAACTGGGTCCGTCTTGAAAGTACTTACTCATGATACAAATAACAAGAGATGTGATATTCAGGCTACCTACCTATTTTTAGACCTGTCACGCGCATGGTGTCAAGTGGTGAGTCCAGTGCAACAATAATATGCTGTCGTGCAGTGGGGTTTGACGTTTCATCACAACCTCTTAACAAATTACGTATTTTACTAATATTTAAGTGCATACAGTTGGAAGTAATAAAAATGAAAAAGATTAAATTTAGTGCTGCGATCTATATTATCTGAAAAAGACAATATAGGCGTAACTTCAACCGCATTAAACTGACGTATAGAAACTTTTTGATTGTAAATGACTTTATTTTAAGTGTGTAGTTGGACTTCTATAACGTTACTCACCGCGTGACGTCAGAGGAGGGGGCGGGGCAAATGCGCAATATCATATCTCTTCTAGGTCATTATATCATGGTACTTACTAACCTATTGTACTAACATAATGTATAATTTGTGCCAATAAACAATAATAATATCAATAATAATATCTCGCTTTACATGACCGATACAAATATACTCATGTAGTGCTTTACTACCTTATTTTACTGAACATATTCACTTTTCATAGTTTTCACGTTTCGTGTTTGAAAATTGTATTACTAAATAACTTTTGCTTGTTGCAATGTCAAAATGCATGACATGAAGATGGTTTTATATGTCAAATGTCAACATCAACTTAATTATCGATGAAAAGAAGGGAAATCTACAGAGATACGTAAACAGTGTAGGGCGTGCACTAACTATATGAAAATGAATTATAATAGAGGAATACACCTTTCTTTAGCTTAAAAGAAAACGAATGATCCATGAAAATGTATAAAATATGACAAAAACACATGTGCAAAAGGGATGACAACTTACAACTCCAAAAGATTGCTTCTGTCCTCATTTTTTGTGATTTTCGTCATCTACACCCTAGAACACGTCTGTATACAAAATTTCATAAAAATGGAACACATGTACGGAAAGTAAACCTTTATCGAAATGGAGACAAAGGAAGATTTCGACCTCAATCCCATGTTTAACACAATAAAAGAGATTGTAGACAAAAAGCACGTTTCCTCACTGTGAACCATTTTGATTACTTCATTAACGAAATGTCACTTATCAAACCTAATAGCTGTCATTTTAAAAGCTTAAGTTAACATTTCCATATTCACAGTAACTAGTTTAATTAAGATATCCGGCGTTTAATAACTCAAAATGGGTATAACTTAGGGGTAACATATGGTATATTTTTCAGATCAGGAAAAATATATAATTCCAGAAATTTAATAATATACAGAGTCCTATTTAAATATTGTTTTGTATCCCCTGAAATCTGCACGCCACTGTACTTTTAATAGCATTTTAACAAAATTCAGTCATAACCACAACTTTTTAAAAACTTTTCTATAGGCAATAATAACGATGATAAGAGGTGGGTACTAAGTGAAGATTGGAACCTGTGATGAGCACTGACAAGTACACTTGGAGGGTAGTTTATAATAAATTATCGGGTACAATTCTTATGAAAATTGACTACCAGAACGCACTTGCTGCGTCGCCAAATTTGTAACATTCAAGTAATAACTTAGTTTTGATTCAAACATCGGTAAATTATTGTGAAAGCATTTCATGTTAGCATGGGTGTATTTTATGAGGTTATTTATGATTAGTGTACAGTTCTGTATATCCCTGACCTTTTCGCTGGGGTAGAATCGATAAAGCAGCTGAACAATTAAGGCTTTTTGAGCGGTAAAAATCAGGGACGAATATTTTATAGAAATATATGATTTAGGCTCTATGTAGGTATGTAAGTACACTTGGAGAACTCAAATCACCACAACACATATTTCAGAGACCTTACGATCGTTTCGTTGACCATGCCAACATCTTCAGAGGAAGAAAAATTCTAAATAAAACTACTAGCTACCGTGTATTTATATCACGTCTAGGTAAACGAACTAGTCTAAAGTAAAATTGTAGTCGAAGACCCATCGTTTGTTTATTGTGTAGTGAAACTACGAGGTCGAAGACCTACTTTAATCTTCTGGTCGACAACTTTATGAGCCCTTATCTAATATAAGGATAATAGGTGTAAAAGGAACGGTACCGAGTTATTTAAGGAACCTGCACGTTCCCTTTCGATCTAGAAATTTACTATGTGGATATTGATGCTAGCCGGCAACCACATCTGGCGAGAGAAACAGAATAACCTCCGCTCATCTTTTTTATATAGAAACTAAACCTGGGTGTTTGGCTCACAGAATTTTTCTTCCTCTGAATATGTTGACATGGTCAACGAAACGATCGTAAGGTCTCTGAAATATGTGTTGTGGTGATTTGGGTTCTCCAAGTGTACTTATTAGTGCTCATCACAGGTTCCAGTTTTCACGTAATGTAGGTATGTGGAAAATAAAATCTAGATGCAAGGTCGTTTTTGAGATTTAAATCTCTGCAACAAATGTTATTCTTGCTATAAATTTAGCCTGAAGGGCTTTTACACTCCGTCAAAGGGGAACATTCACTCATCCCAGGTATCTCAGATACCAAATGGAACCTCCCGTGTTGGGGGAATGATGGGACGGATGTGGAAATGCTTCGTCCTGGGGGTTTTCCTTTCCCTTCTGCATGCATCTTCGTCAATGCAGAAACCACAAGAAAGTTACGGGACCTAGGGCAAATAGGGGTTCGGTACGGGGTAAACAGGATTTTAAGGAGATATAGCTGCAAAATGGGATAAATGCAGCTTATATAGTTCCGGCTAAGCTTTTTTCTCTCGCATTTTTCGTTTATACTTCTTTTTTATCTTCTTCCCCGCCCAACACCTCTATTCACTTCTGGCCCCGTAACTTTCTTGGCGGTTGTTGGCAAGACATTTTTCTTGTGGTTGATGCATCAAAGGGGAGTTCTAAGCGTGTTTATAAAAAATCATTTCTAAAATCCCTCCGTGGGCTCATCTGCAAATTTACCTGTTTATATATTTTTTAAACCTTATCATACTGTCTTTATCAAGGGGTGGTCTTTCTGACAAATCTATGCTCAACGTTTTATCTAGAAGCTTAATTTCATCAGCTGTTTCTGTGATGTTCGTATTTGGCTAAGGCGTAAACCACTGGCACAGTTTGACCCTAATGACATTATGTCACTATTCCCTTAATTTCATACCTCGGCCAACCATCGGACAGCTTTATTAAGAAGTATTTATGAAAAAAAAATTGGGTGCCACCGGGGCCAGAAGATGATACAAGACCAAAATGTTGTGTATAGTAAACAAAATCTGTTAAATATTACATATATTAATTTTTCTGGGCATAAAAAGTCAAGAAGTACGAGAAACGTTACTTTGAAATTGTTGTCATTTTGTCTTCTGGAAATGGCATGATCGTCGCTCTCACTCAGTTCAGATACATAGATAACTAGATTTGATTAGTTTCCAGTTCTGCGCGAAAATTTAAACTAGAAAGTCCAATATTTTAAAACATTTAAAAGAGCCGCCGGTCGCGTGTTCCATGCTATGTTGGGCATGTTAAATTAAAGATCCGTACCGTCCTTACAGAAAGGTAGAGGTTTCGCCAAATTTGCAGGATAGTGAGGTGGAACTGCTCCCTGGGTATCGCTATATCGGCCATAGTAGCGGAAATAGACCGACGTACAAAAAAATTGTCTTACTTTTCTATTGACAAAGCGACATAATGATATCATGATATCATAAACTGTTTAGTAACATTGTTTATTGTTTATATAGTTTATTATGATTTAAGAATTACAAACTGGCTTGGCCAAGAAAATAGAAACATTTATGTTTGAAGTCGCCCACATTCTGGCTTTGAAGGTGCACACCCACTTATAAATTTCAGGTCATCTGTTAAGCAACTCCAGGCATTATTAATGACAACAATAATGTAATTTGAAAATAACAGTTTTGTTGTATCTTTTATATATAAACTGTCAGTTGAAATTTGGTTGACACTTTGGCTCTATTTAAATCATAAAATTTAATGTAATAATGGAGTGCAGAAGAAATAATCTCAGTTCAGAAGCTCTTATGGTATTGTCAAGATTACTTTAAAATCAAGGCATTGATTAATACATTAAGATGGAAAGGAGATTGAGAAAATTATGTTATTTGGCATGTCATACTTGGAAGTGATTTGGAAGAAAGGTGTCAAATATATTTTGGAATATTCTTATTAAATTTTGTCATAAAATACTACACAACTCCAAGGACTTTCTTGTACTGACATGTATAATTTTCAGCAAATAAATAATAATAATAATAAATAGAGTACTCAACACTCAAAGCGTCGCTCCCGCAAATTTTGCATTTTTTTAAAATTTGATGGAACATTCGATTGCCGATCAAATTGAACTCTGTTAAAAGCGTTTCCAAGCACCAGCCTTTCACTGTTAACCCTTTATTCTGTAAAACATCAGGTAATTCACATACATTTTATACAGGGTGTTGAATAAAACATTGAAATTTTTCTAAACCATCAAGCTTCCGTTCCAAAAAAATTATTTCTTGAATTTCAACTAAAAACATGTTGAAATAGGACCCCAGCTACAGGATGGTGGTTGAATTTTCCGTTTGTCCTTTTAGTGAATTTTCTTAAAAAAATTCACTAATGGGAAGATCTGCGTATATATATATATATATATATATATATATATATATATATATATATATATATATATATATATATATATATACAGAGTGCTTCACGGTGAGTGGCCTATTAGACGTTTCTGGGGAACTACATCTATTTAAATTCTGAAAATTTGTATTCGCACGTTTTTGATATTGATCTTTCTAACTAAAATATTTTCAATTAGCCTGCACTTCCGGTTATACCGGAAGTCGGCACAAACTTTGTTTTTTTAAATAGAACACCCTGTATATTATTAGCTTTTTGATTTACACGTTCAATTTAAGGGCCACTTTATGACAACATATTCGGGCTAGTTCGTACCGTTTCGGATTTATTCGCCATTTTGTAGAAAAAGTTACGATTGGAGCGCTTTAGAAAAATTCCGATATCTTTAAAGACATGCAAGACAGAAACATGCGGTTTTCACTATCCAATAGAGCGTAAAAATTTCTACATACTGTTATAAACACAATACGATTTAAAGATAACTAAGAATACATTTGAATTTGAAAATTTTCAATCAGAGATAAATTGATTTTTTTTAATGGAAGGGTACCCATATGTCCCCAGCATCTGATTCGGCGTTAAATTCCCTATCTTCTAAGTATACATTACCCTATACCTATCTCTTATAGTTTTCTTTGAAAATTGATTTGAAAATATTAATGGTCAGCGGGGTAGCGCCAACCTTTGACTACTTCTGCCTTTAATGAGTGTCTTATTTTAAAAGGGACATACAGTAACTTGCAGTTCCAACCTATTCCTTTTTTGATAACTTTCCGACCTATATTGGGTATTTCCTATAGCTAAAATTGACAGTTTTTGAGGTATTTAGAGACATTCAAAAACATAACACAGCATAATTTTTCCTTATACTATGGTTGAACGTCAACGTTAAGGCAAGTGTGCCATGATGAACAATTTATATTACATACTTGTCATTCTAAATTATTCGATAAATGTCAATGTACTAATGTTCACAGTTAAGATGGAAAATCATTATTCCAATGCAGATTATTTGAATTTATTTTACATCCATGGAGAATGTAACCGAATTATTAGTAGAACATGTAGAAGGTTTAATGAGTTAAATCCTAATCTGCCACCCATGAGTGAAAAGAAGTTTAGAAGGATTGAGTCAAATTACCTAGAATTTGGTACTTTTAAAACACCCAAAGTGAATCCCAGTCCAGTGACTAGAGATGAAGATAACGAAATAACTGTCCTGGCTTATCTCGAAGCGTATCCACATGCCTCTATTTACACTGCAGTGAACGACATAGGTATTCCTTACTCCTCTGTGGAAAGAATCTTGTGGAAGCACAAAATGCACAACTATAAGTTTACTTTAGTGCAAGCTCTGCATCCAGAAGATGCTAGTAAAAGGGTCCAGTTTTGTGAAACGATGTTAATTCATATTCAAGGAGATGATGACTTTTAATATATATATATATATATATATATATATATATATATATATATATATATATATATATATATATATATATATATGGGCTGATGAATCAAAATTTTCTTATGAAGGAGTTTTCAATAGACATAACAGTCATGTTTGGGCAAATCAAAACCCTCACGCTATTAGGGAAAGGGGATTTCAAGTAAAATTTAGTTTGAATGTGTTTTGTTTATTGAAAGGTAATAACTTTTATTATCATATTTATGATGGAACCTTAACTTCTAATCGTTACATGGAAATATTAAGAACAATAGTTAGAGACTTTTTAGACAATTTACCATTATCAGAATATATAACTTGTTGGTATCAACATGACGGAGCTTCTGCTCACTCTACACGAGAAATATCTAATACACTCTACGATCTATTTGAAGATAGATGGATTGGAAAGTGCGCTCCCTGGATATGGCCCGCAAGAAGTCCAGATCTTACCCCGCTTGATTTCCATCTTTGGGGAAAGATAAAAACCAAAGTATATGAAACCCCCGTCAATTCACGCGAAGAATTAGAGATCAGAGTAAGAAGGGCGTTTGAAGAGTTAGATAGGAATGAGATTCTGTCAGCAACCACTAGCGGCATTACGACACGAATATTAAAATGTTTGAGTGTTAATGGACAACATTTTGAGCAGTTACTAGTTTAGGAGGTGTGAGTTGTTTTGTTACTCGTGTTTTAATACTTATATGATTTATAAGATTGTCTAAGGTAATAATATCACTGTTGTTATCCCTAGAAATTTTTTTAAATTTTTATAAAAATATATTAAATACATAATTTTCAAACACAGTAACAATATTTCTTTATTATAATTTTTTACTTGAACATGAAATTTTTGTTTCTACTGTATTTTTTGTTTGTTACGTACAAAAACAAATGACACCGCCCTGCTAACAATTACTATTTTCAAATCAATTTTTAAAGAAAACTATAAGAGATAGGTATAGGGTAATGTATACTTAAAAGAAAGGGAATTTAACGCTGAATCAGATGCTGGAGACATATGGATACCGTTCCATTAAAAAAAATCGAGTTATCTCTGATTGAAAATTTTCAAATTCAAATGTATGTTATAAATTACAGTTATCTTAAAATCGTATTATGTTTATAACAGTATGTAGGAATTTTTACGATCTATGGGATAGTGAAAACCGCATGTTTCTGTCTTGCATGTCTTTAAAGATATCCGAATTTTTCTAAAGCGCCCCAACCGTAACTTTTTCTACAAAATGGCGAATAAATCCGAAACGGTACGAACTAGCCTGAATGTGTTGTTATAAAGTGGCCCTTAAATTGAACGTGTAATTCAAAAAGCTAATAATATACAGGGTGTTCCATTTTAAAAAAACAAATTTTGTGTCGACTTCCGGTATAACCGGAAGTGCAGGCTAATTGAAAATATTTTAGTTTGAAAGATCAATATCAAAAACGTGCGGATACAAATTTTCATAATTTAAATAGATGTAGTTCTCCAGAAACGTCTAATAGGCCACTCACCGTGAAGTACCCTGTATATATATATATATATATATATATATATATATATATATATATATATATATATATATATATATATATATATATATATATATATATCGTACCCGTAACTCAATAAATAATGGGAAAGGAAAGTCGGACCAGTTTTTCCCGGAAAATTTTGTGTTCTCTTTCGGAATTTTTTTCTCCGAAAATAACAACGCTATGGCAACCAAATTCGGTACTGACGTTTGCACTATTAAACTTGCCCTCTATGTCAAAATACAGATCTCTAAGTTGAAAGGAAAAAATATATATAGACATTGAAAAAAATTGGGTGCCACTGATGACCAGAGGAATGCAACAAAACCAAAATATTTTGTATGGATAACAAAATCTGTTGTATATGACAGGCAAAAGTTAAGTTTTCTTGACGCAAAAAGGTCAATAAATAACAGAAAAATTCCTTTGAAATTTTTATAGTTTTTCCTCGTAAAATGTCAAAATCGCGATTTGGAACGTCAAAATTTGCAATTTTTAGACGGAGAACCTGAAACAAATACGGGTTATGTAAAGGAAATGTCATAAGAAATGTGTTTTACAAAGCCTGAAGTGACAGCTCAACCATCATTGCCCTTCATTTCACTAAAATATTTGCAGAAAATTAATTTCTGATGCTTTGGGAGTAGTTTGTATTTTGGTAGTCTATTCTATACTTTTTCGCGAATTTTCGTAGAAAAAATTCGTTATTGAGAAGACCGCGACTTTAGAATTTTTAAAAAATTTCTTTAAACGTGTGTGAACTGGGCCCTCCCGGGGTCAATTTCAGTTTATACCTGTTAAAATATATACAGGGTGGTGCATTTTTACTGTTAGGCTCAATGTATCCGTTATTATACAAGATATAGAAAATTTATAAAAGTTATTTATATGATGTTTTGAGCTGCATCTTATAAAATTTTGTTGACAATTATAGCGTATCCCATAAGCCGTTGGTAATACAATTTTTTTTTCAATCTTTGTAAAAAAAATGACGAATTTTCATGAAACAGATTAGTTACAAATTTTCATGTAAACATTTTAGTGAATTTTCATTAATATATATATATATATATATATATATATATATATATATATATATATATATATATATATATATATATATATATATATATATATATATATATATATATATACTTGTATGTATGTATCACACCGGCGAAAACTCAAAAAAATAAGGGCCGTATTTGACCAAATTTGGTACGCCGGTTTCTGTCGTAAAAAGTAAAGTATGTACCAAAATTTAGGTCTGTACGTTTAAAACAAAAAACTTATAGGCATTTAAAGAACACCAATTTGGGGGTTTCCTTAAAACAAAGCGTGCAAATTTTCATGTAAAGATTTTTTTTATTTCTGTTAAAAAGCTTTGGGTGAATTATTATATCTTGGCTGATGTAGTTTTTGTGTAAATTTCATGAGTAGATAAGTAGGTTATGGCCAGGAAAGTCAGACCAGTTTTTTCGGGAAATTTTTTAATTCATGTTCAGGAAATTTTTGTACTTTTCCTAACAAAAAATATTTTGATGAAATATGGTACATTGTTTCTACTATAAAGGGTATACAATCTATTAAATTTGATGTCTCTTAAAAAACATATTTATCATTATAACATTTCCAGCAAAATTCGCTACCATAACACACTTACTGCGTCCAAACTTTTTTATATAAATACAAACACAAAATCATACACAAAGATGGTAAAATTAATAAGTACACTTTGAGAAAACCCAAATCACCACAACACTTATTTCAAAGACCTTACGATCGTTTCGTTGACAAAGTCAACATCTTCAGAGGAAGAATCGTTTCGTTGACAAAGTCAACATCTTCAGAGAAAGAATTTATTTCCTCTGAAGATGTTGACTTTGTCAACGAAACGATCGTAAGGTCTTTGAAATAAGTGTTGTGGTGACTTGTGTTTTCTCAAAGTGTACTTATTAGTGCTCATCACAGGTTCCAGTTTTCACATAGTGGTAACATTAATGTTACATCGTCAAAAATCTTTCTCTATGAGAGTCCACAGAGTATTACTACCTCTATGGTCACGGGCAGCTTGAAGAGTGGACTGGTTGCTTAGAATATAAAACAACACGAATGAGCCTTTCTGTATCTGTACTACGTAGGGACATGCGACGTGTCAGCCATCTTGAACCTCTGAATTATGACAGTTGCAACCTCCTTTTAGGTTTCAACCATGTTTTATAATGCTAATTTCTGTTGTTTTAAAGAGTAAGTAAATCAGTGATTGTGCATGTAAGCGGCAATAGAAGGCGAAAAGTGAACTATAGTGCTATAGACATTTGGTAATAGAGAAATATTTTAGTTCGTGTGTATATTGTCTGAAAATAGTTAGTTAAAATAAATTAGTAGTTTGAAAAGCTGTGTTTTGTTAATCAACAAATAGAGAACCTCAAAGAACATAACATTAATATGTTATGTTTTTATAACTGTCACGGCCGCTATAGGTACTTGACATGATACAAATAACGAGAGATATGATATTCCGACTATCTATTTTTAGACCTGCCACGCGCATGGTGTCAAGTGGTGAGTCCAATGCAACAATAATATGCTGTCGTGCAGTGAGGTTTGATGTTTCATCACAACCTCTTAACAAATTAGTATTTTACTAATATTTAAGTGCATACAGTTGGAAGTAATAAAATTGAAAAAGATTAAATTTAGTGCTGCGAGCTATATTATCTGAAAAAGACAATATAGGCGTAACTTCAATCGTATTAAACTGACATAAAGAAACTTTTTAATTGCGAATGACTTTGTTTTAAGTGTGTAGTTGGACTTCTCTAACGTTACTCACCACGTGACGTCATAGAAGGGGGCGGGGCATATGCGCAATATATTATCTCTTCTAAGTCATTATATCATGGGTACTTGACACACCAATCACCAATATTCAGAACATTCCGGCTAATCGCTTTTGCACTGTGAAAACATCCTGAACGTTTACATGCAAGCCCCAAAAACTACAAACCAATCATATCGGTGTCTACCTGCGCGTAGAAAGACTAAATGAACCAAGTGTAAGAGCGTTACATAAATTCCTGCTGATAACTAAACTTCCAAACAGTTATTTTCGTCTTTATTACCATACCTTAACGGCACCTTGATAAGTGTGAATTGAGAAATTACTTCTTCAAACCAATTTTGCCACCCTGTTAATTATCACACCGCAGGGTACTTTTTAACTAGACATCTGGTATGTTGATGACTATGTTTGTTATCCAAACCTAAGTTATTTTAGTTTTCGTTAAATGACGGAAGAATGCGCATGATGTGTTGGTTTATTTAAAGCCATCCTTTCCGTCAACATGTACAAGCAACCTTGTTTCTTGAGTTAAAAAATAATAATAAACCCACTGGTGCCTGGGCCGAGTATTGAAAACATAACGTAACATTTATTTAGGTAAAATATCTAGAGTTTGTTGCGCTACTTTCTCGGGATTCCCTGACTCGACCCCTGCGGTGACAATTTGTATCGGTTTGTTGGGTGTGTTATTTTTCTTTTGCATGTAACTTGAACTCAAACGCGTTGTTCGGAATTGACTGATCTCTTTTTTTAGTGCTGTTACTCTTTAGGGATAACTTAGTTTTCGTTTATTTTATTGGTAAGTAATGCCGAAAACGTGCGTAACAAAATTAAAAGTTATTGAGCATTTTATACAGAAGTAACAATAAAACTAAGAACTCTCGACTTTCGTTTAGTGAAATATCTTTATTTTTTTAAAGAAAAAATGTATGATTCATAAACAGTTTTACTTATTGAAGTTGTTTTCTACGGTACCTAACCGTTTTTAAAGGGAAGAAACATACATAAAGGTCAACGCTCACAAAAAGCTTCTACACAATCCCAGTCAAGAAAACCGTCAAGCATTTAACGACGCAAGAAACCGCTATGTCCGCATTCTTTCTGAGGCAAAAAACTCGTTTAATAACCGCATCAAAAACAAAGTCCTCTTAAGCTCCAGCGGCAGCAAACCCTTCTGGACTTGCTAAATCTATTGGGAATAATTTCTGCAAGAGCACGTTCCCACCTCTTGCCTCAGGGGATGAAATTGTTTCTACCGCCCTGGGCAAGGCTGAACTTTTTGCCTCGTTGTTCTCCGGCAATTCTATTCTCGACCCACCTCCAAATGTTCAACCACCAACAGTCCCCAATGTCGCGCATAAAATGACGGATATCATTTTCACAACTAGAAAGGTACGAAAGATGCTTTCTTCTCTTAATACCAGGAAAGCCTCTGGCCTTGACGAGATCTCAGCAATTGTTCTCAAAAAATGCGCACCAGAACTTGCTCCGGTCCTGACCCGTCTGTTTCAGACATCTTACAATAGAGGTGTATTCCCTAGTAACTGGAAAACTGCTCGAGTACAACACGTCCCCAAGAAAGGATCGAAAGCGCTTCCTAGCAACTACAGGCCTATTTCTCTCCTTTCAGTCATCTCTAAAGTGATGGAAAAGTATATAAACACCGAATTACTAAAATTTTTTTTGAAAAACACGGTTTAATCCACGACAGGCAGTATGGATTCCGTCAGCACAGATCAACTGCCGACCTCCTTTCCTTTGTCACCCATTTTTGGAACAAGTTTATGGAACTACACGGTGAATCCCAGATTGTCGCTCTAGACATATCCAAAGCATTCGACCAGGTCTGGCACGCAGCGCTGCTTAATAAACTACCGGCCTATGGCCTACCACCCAAACTCTGTACGTGGACAGCAAATTTCCTCTCCAACCGGAGCATTTCTGTTGTCGTGGATCGACATTCCTCTAAACTGTATCCAATTAATGCAGGAGTTCCTCAAGGTTCAGCTTTAGCCCCTACTTTGTTTCTTCTCCACATCAATGACCTCCTCTCTAGCACATCTAACCCAGTTCACAGTTACGCGGACGACAGCACCCTCCACTCCAATATACAATATTCTAAGCCTGTCTCTTTAGCCCAACTAGATGAGGATCACAGACTCATGGAGGGTTCTATCTCGGTGGATCTCCAAAAAATATTAGACTGGGGAGAGAGTCGAAATCTTGTACAATTCGACCCCACCAAATCACAGTCTTGCTTTCTTTCTCACAAGAGATACACCAGCCCTAGACCCATCACAATAAACAACCAAGTTATTCCAAGTAATGAGTCCTTTTCACGTGTTGTCATTTCTGTGGATCGAAATTTCAATTGGCACCAACATGTCACATCAGTTGCAGAAGCGGCTGCTAAGAAATTAGGTTTCCTCTTCCGGACTCGCAAATACTTTTCACCAGCTAATTTCTATACTTTATATACTTCACAAATAAGACAAAACCTCGGATACTGCTCCCACATCTTGGGTGCCGCTGCCGCTTCTACACTCGCTATCCTGGAGTCCATTCAGAAGAGAGCTATACGTCTCCCCGGTGACCCTACCCTTACCCAAAGGCTGCCATCCCTTGCCCACCGACGTGCCGTTGGTGACCTCTCTCTCTCTTATAGATATCTGCACTGCTCAGAGGAGCTTTATTTCATAGTTCCTCCACCTGTTGCCCCCAACAGATCTACCAGGGGCAGAGAGCGAATGCACCCTTTTACTGTCCAGGTCACCAGATATCAACAGTGTACTGGTACCGATT
Source organism: Tillus elongatus (assembly GCA_964006375.1). Taxonomy (NCBI): domain Eukaryota; kingdom Metazoa; phylum Arthropoda; class Insecta; order Coleoptera; family Cleridae; genus Tillus; species Tillus elongatus. The sequence continues at coordinate 36,048,799 of OZ023262.1, read as the reverse complement.
GTTCAATATGGATCTGAAAGTTCGGTGTGTCAGGCAAATCATGTAAGAAAATTGAATTCTATTGCAATGAGCTACCTGAGACGAGTGACGGGTAAATCAGGGAAAGACAGTATAAATGAATGGGTTCTTAGCGAATGTAATTTAAAAAAGTCTTTTGAAAGTAACTATGACTGCAGCATTCTTAAATGGTTTAGACACAGAACTAACGGATAATGATAATAAACACATAATGTCTTTTTTGCGTGGAGTAAGATATTATAAATGTACAAGCCATAAACTGTCAACATCCTTAATCTACGAAAAAAAATCCCGACAACTATCCCCAGGCTTTAGATCTAACACAAACCTTATGACCCTCTTCTGCAGGTGGTTTTTTTCTTTTTTTTTTAGCTACACACCACGGGGGCTTACAGCCTAAATACTATCGTACCGTGGGTGTTGACAAGGAATTCCACAACTTGGAAGTCCTCGGGACAAAAGAGCGGGCATAACAAGATGTTCTATGTCTGGTGACCTGAACAGTAAAACGGTGCATTCGCTCTGTTCTCCTGGTAGATCTGTTGTGGGCAGCAGGTGGAAGAACTATGGAAGAAAGCTTCTCTGAGCACTGCCCGTGCAGATATCTATAAAAGAGAGAAAGAGGTCACCAACGGCACGTCGGTGGGCAAGGGATGGCAGCCTTTGGGTGAGGGTAGGGTCACCGATGAGACGTATAGCTCTCTTTTGAATGGAGTCCAGGATAGCGAGTGTAGAAGCGGCAGCTGCACCCCAGATGTGGGAGCAGTATTCGAGGTTTGGCCTTATTTGTGAAGTATATAAGGTATAGAGATTAGCTGGTGAAAAGTATTTGCGAGCCCGGAAGAGGAAACCTAATTTCTTAGCAGCCGCTTCTGCAATTGATGTGCCATGTTGGTGCCAGTTAAGATTTCGATCCACAGAAATGCCAACAAGAGAAAATGACTCATTACTTTGAATAACTTGGTTGTTCATTGTGATGGGTCTAGAGCTGGTGTATCTCTTATGAGAAAGAAAGCAAGCCTGAGATTTGGTGGGGTTGAATTGTACAAGATTTCTACTTTCCCAGTCTAATATTTTTTGGAGATCCACGGAGACAGAACCCTCCATGAGTCTGCGATCCTCATCTAATTGGGCTAAAGAGACAGGCTTAGAATATTGTATATTTGAGTGGAGGGTGCTGTCGTCCGCGTAACTGTGAACTGGGTTGGATGTGCTAGAGAGGAGGTCATTGATGTGGAGAAGAAACAAAGTAGGGGCTAAAGCTGAACCTTGAGGAACTCCTGCATTAATTGGATACAGTTTAGAGGAATGGCCATCCACAACAACAGAAATGTTCCTGTTGGAGAGGAAATTTGCTGTCCAGGTACAAAGTTTTGGTGGTAGGCTATAGGCCGGAAGTTTATTAAGCAGCGCTGCGTGCCAGACCTGGTCGAATGCTTTGGATATGTCTAGAGCAACAATCTGAGATTCACCGTGTAGTTCCATAGACTTGTTCCAAGAATGGGTGACAAAGGAAAGGAGGTCGGCAGTCGATCTGCGCTGACGGAATCCATACTGCCTGTCGTGGATTAGACTGTGTTTTTCAAGAAATTTCAGTAATTCGGTGTTTATATACTTTTCCATTACTTTCTAGACGACTAAAAGGAGATAAATAGGCCTGTAGTTGCTAGGAAGCGCTTTGGATCCTTTCTTGGGGATGGGTTGTACTCGAGCAGTTTTCCAGTTACTAGGGAATATGCCTTTACTGTAAGATATCTGAAACAGACGAGTCAGAACAGGAGCAAGTTCTGGTGCGCAATTTTTGAGAACAATTGATGGGATCTCGTCAAGGCCAGAGGCTTTCCTGGTATTAAGAGAAGAGAGCATCTTTCGTACCTTTTTAGTTTTGATAATGATATCCGTCATTTTATGTGCGACATTGGGGACTGTTGGTGGTTGAACATTTGGAGGTGGGTTGAGAGTAGAATTGCTGGCGAACAACGAAGCAAAAAGTTCAGCCTTGCCCAGGGCGGTAGAAACAATTTCATCCCCTGAGACAAGAGGTGGGAACGTGCTTTTGCAATTATTCCCAATAGATTTAGCAAGAGTCCAGAAGGGTTTGCTGCCGTTGAAGCTTGAGAGGACTTTGTTTTTGATGTGGTTATTAAACGAGTTTTTTGCCTCAGAAAGAATGCGGACATAGCGGTCTCTTGCGTCGTTAAATGCTTGACGATTTTCTTGACTGGGATTGTGTAGAAGCGTTTTGTGAGCTTTGATCTTTTCAAGTCTGGCCTTGTCACAGGATTTAGAGAACCAGGGCTTTTGAGTGGCTGAAGAGGTTTTCTGTGTACGTGGAATAAATAATTTCATGCCAGCTTGGATAATTTCGGTGACGTTTTGTGACATATGAGAGGGGTCAGGATGAGAGAAGCAGACAGACGCCCATGGAAATGAGGAAAAGTAATCCCGCATTTCGTCCCAGTTTGCGGAGTTGTAGTGCCAAACGATATGTGGGTGTGATGACTGTGTGACCTCGGGTTGCATTGCGCAGGAAGCAGTGACCATGCCGTGGTCTGAGCGACCAAGGGGGGCGGTGACTGATATGTTATAGCATTCAGGTTTTGTAGTAAGAAGGAGATCCAAGGGATTTGAGCTGTGTGTTGGGATACGAGGAAAGTAAGTAGGTTGCTGAACCATATTGGCTAAAGAATTGCTGATTGCAATGGCCTCCGCTGCTCTCCCTTGTGGATCGGTTTTTGAAGATCCTAGCCATTCCTTATTATGGACATTGAAGTCAGCAAGAATAGTGACCTCGGAGGAAGGATATTCAGAAATCAGATAGTCGTTTTTTTCAGAAAGGTAGTCAAAGATCTGGACAAAGTTGTTGTCAGAAGGTGACCGGTAAATGCAACAGATGAATTTAGTTGCAGCCCTGAGAGAGAGTTTTATCCATAGTATGTCTTTTCTTCCAGCTTCTAAATTGGGGAGTCTGGTACAGGGTAGATTGCTACGGACGTATGCGCACACGCCTCCATGCAATCTAAAGGAAGTAAGGAGCTCATACCCCGGGAAATTAAGGTGATTAGTGGCTGTTTTGGCACTGATTTGGGTTTCGGTGAGGAAGAGGAGTTGGGGCCTGTTAGCCTGGAGGAAATGGTGGACGGAGTTCAGCTTAGAATTTAGGCCACATATATTCGAAAAGGATATGTTAAATTTCGATGTTGGCGCCCCCTGTACACCCCTATCCCGGAGATCCGAATGGAGGGGTATTTTGCCTCCGAAATATTTTGTACAAGGAGGAGCCATTATCATTTTTGTTTATAAGGGAAACCGACTCATACACCAGAACCGGAAACGTCCGTTGGGACTTCACCGGCGCCTTGATGTATGGGGTGGTACCTCCTCGGGCGTGAAAATAATCCTTTACTATTACGTAAAGGAAAATTCCACTACCACCTGCTATGGATTGAATTTGATCAATGTCTACCCCTTTAAAAATAATATTAATAAAGGGACTATCAATTGTCCAATAGTTATGCTTTTCGACATAGTAGGGTAGTAGCTGCAAAACTCCTACTACGTCAGGTGACACCCCCACGCGGCAATACCGTAAGATATTCTGGAATGTATAATCGCAAAGTAGTATGCGCTCAGTTCCGACAAATCAACAAAATCCCTAAGCTTTTAAATGGTAAAACAGCCAGTTTTAAATTTACCACAGAGCAGATTAAACGTGTCTCGTACACCCCAGCCAGTCAATTGCAACTCCCAGAAATCGGATCTCTGAAACACCCCGAGTCCGTTGCCTTTCGATAAAAATGGGGCAGCTAGCAAACTTTCTCTTCGAGCAGTATTAAATTTCATGAATACTGACTTCTCAGGATTTAATGCTAGACGATTCTTAAAACAATAATCACTCAGTTCTTTTAGAATGGAATTTGTTTTGCAAGCAATTCGTTATTAGGGTCAGATGTCACTAATACAGATGTGACTTAAGCAAAAAAGTAATACCGTCAAAATCAGAAGTGTAGATAAGATACAAAAGAGGACCGAGAACTGAGCCCTGCGGGATCCCCTTTTGATCGCCTACAGGTTGGATTTTTATTAGCGACAACCACATAATATGCTGTATTTTCCAGGTAGTTTCCAAGCTAATTTAACGCCGTACAGCACAATTTGACACTCCTAAGCCAGTCTAACGCCGTACAGCACAGTCTGACAACTTTTCTAGTAGTTTTGATTCATCTACAAGATCAAAAGCTTTACTCAAATGTAAATAGAGCCCATCGTAGTGCTGGCCTTCATTGGGAACTCGTTAAAAAAAGAAACAAGGAATCAAACGAAATAATTACTTAGATTATCCTCCAATATGCACGCATTTTTCAATTTGAATTGCCGATTCTTCTAATATTTCTGTATATTCACCAATTTTTATTTTCTAATGACGACCATAATTTTTCATTTGAAGCGCATATTACTGCATATACCAGTGAAGTTAAATATATCTTAAGAGGGTATACTTTATAAACCACTTCACTTTATTTGTGTATAACTAAAGGTGTTTTTTCTTTGTTCCAGAATGATGGAGTAGGGGATAGTTATCCACTAGACTACACCATGGAGTCCTTGTTGCTCGAGAGACAAAACAATGTAGCTAGTGATTCAGCAAGTAATGTAAGTTATTTTATTGAATTGTTTTTACGGTTAAAAAAAGATTAAGTTATAATACTTTATTGTCTATTGAATTAATGAGACAATTTAGTTGCCCCATTACTCCACTCAACAAATACCTCTAATCCGCTTAATCCTATAAGCACTGTTACGAGAGCACCTGACTTAATAGACACATCCGACTAATTACACTGATAACTAGGCGGGTAGACGAAACGTTATACATAATACAGTCTTGCAGTGAACTGTCAGATCTGTCACGTCTAGGGTTAAACACACTGAAACCCTGAAGGGGCTAAAGCTGAACCTTGAGGAACTCCTGCATTAATTGGATACAGTTTAGAGAAATGGCCATCCACGACAACAGAAATGCTCCGGTTGGAGAGGAAATTTGCTGTCCACGTAGAGTTTTGGTGGTAGGCCATAGGCCGGTAGTTTATTAAGCAGCGCTGCGTGCCAGACCTAGTCTAATGCTTTGGATATGTCCAGAGCGACAATCTGGGATTCGCCGTGTAGTTCCCTAGACTCGTTCCAAGAATGGGTGACAAAGGAAATGAGGTCGGCAGTTGATCTGCGCTGACGGAATCCATACTGCCTGTCGTGGATTAGACTGTGTTTTTCAAGAAATTTTAGTAATTCGGTGCTTATATACTTTTCCATCACTTTCTAGACGACTGAAAGGAGAGAAATAGGCCTGTAGTTGCTAGGAAGCGCTTTGGATCCTTTCTTGGGGACGGGTTGTACTCGAGCAGTTTTCCAGTTACTATGGAATATGCCTCTATTGTAAGATGTCTGAAACAGACGAGTCAGGACAGGAGCAAGTTCTGGTGCGCATTTTTTGAGAACAATTGCTGGGATCTCGTCAAGGCCAGAGGCTTTCCTGGTATTAAGAGAAGAGAGCATCTTTCGTACATTTTTAGTTTTGAAAATGATATCAGTCATTTTATGCGCGACATTGGGGACTGTTGGTGGTTGAACATTTGGAGGTGGGTTGAGAGTAGAATTGCCGGCGAACAACGAGGTAAAAAGTTCAGCCTTGCCCAGGGCGGTAGAAACAATTTCATCCCCTGAGACAAGAGGTGGGAACGTGCTCTTGCAGAAATTATTCCCAATGGATTTAGCAAGAGTCCAGAAGGGTTTGCTGCCGCTGGAGCTTAAGAGAACTTTGTTTTTGATGTGGTTATTAAACGAGTTTTTTTGCCTCAGAAAGAATGCGGGCATAGCGGTTTCTTGCGTCGTTAAATGCTTGACGGTTTTCTTGACTGGGATTGTGTAGAAGCTTTTTGTGAGCTTTGACTTTTTCAAGTCTGGCCTTGTCACAGGATTTAGAGAACCAGGGCTTTTGAGTGACTGCAGAGGTTTTCTGTGTACGTGGAATAAATAATTCCATGCCAGCTTGGATAATTTCGGCGACGTTTTGTGAGATATCAGAGCGGTCAGGATGAGAGAAGCAGACAGACGCCCATGGAAATGAGGAAAAGTAATCTCGCATTTCGTCCCAGTTTGCGGAGTTGTAGTGTCAAACGATACGTGGGTGTAATGACTGTGTAGCCTCGGGTTGCATTGCGCAGGAAGCAGTGACCATGCCGTGGTGTGAGCGACCCAGGGGGGCGGTGACTGGTATCTTATAGCAGTCAGGATTTGTAGTAAGGAGGAGATCCAAGGGATTTGAGCTGTGTGTTGGGATACGAGGAAAGTAAGTACGTTGCTGAACCATATTCGCTAAAGAATTGCTGACTGCAAGGGCCTCTGCTGCTCTTCCTTGTGGGTCGGTTTTTGAAGATCCTAGCCATTCCTTATTATGGACCTTGAAGTCACCAAGAATAGTGACCTCGGAGGAAGAATATTCAGAAATCAGATGGTCGTTTTTTTCAGAAAGGTAGTCAAAGAGCTGGACAAAGTTGTTGTCAGAAGGTGACCGGTAAATGCAACAGATGAATTTAGTTGCAGCCCTGGGAGTGAGTTTTATCCGTAGCATGTCTTTTCTTCCATATTCTAAATTGGGGAGTCTGGTGCTGGGTAGATTACCCCGGGAAATTAAGGTGATTAGTGGCTGTTTTGGCACTGATTTGAGTTTCGGTGAGGAAGAGGAGTTGCGGCCTATTAGCCTGGAGGAAATGCTGGACGGAGTTCAGGTTGGAATTTACGCCACATATATTTGAGAAGGATATGTTAAATCTTGATGCTGGCGCCCCCTGTACACCCCTCTCCCGGAGATACGAATGGAGGGGTATTTTACCTCCGGAATCTTTTGTACAAAGAGGAGCCATCATCATTTTTGCTTATAAGGGGAAATGACCCATACACCATAACCGGAAACGTCCGTTGGGACTTCACCGGCCCCTTGTTGTTAGAGGCGGTACCTCCTCGGACGTGAAAAAATCCTTTACTATCACGTAAAGAGAAAAAAAATCCACTACCACCTACCATATTTCAAGTATACCACACCAGCCAGCTATGTTTGTAAGAATATTGAAGCGTTGCTTTATCCCCTTCTAGGCAGTTTAATGAGGCTGATATTGGTTGTAGATGTTTTAATAGTCTGTTCAATTTCACAAAATTTGTTATCCTCTATGGTATTTTTTATCTTGGTATCGATACTGTCTTTTCATTTCCTCTCTACACATGAGGCTTTTAAATTATCTTTATTAATGTTTAAACTTTCCAACATCATAGAGTAAGTACACCACCAAGTATTCACTGGAACCTTTAGTGTTTCTTGAGTTTCAACACGACTTTTCAGTATTTCTTTAAAAACTTCTTGGCCTTAAGTTCGCAAATCAAACTGGGAAAGTTTCCGGAAAACTTTCAAAATGAAAATAAATTTCCTACTGGAAACTTTCTTTCAAATAGAAACTTTTCAATTCCCATCTCTACTTTTATGTCAATTTTCTAGAGCACGTTTGTTGGTTACAGCCCGACGCCGAATGCTCGCATGCTTTCGATTCTCATAAAACTATCTCCCGCGTTATCAATGTCCTAGCGATATTATAGCTGAAAACATCTAATTTGCTTTATTAAAAATGCTATCTAGATCCCTCTTGATTCGCGGTTCAAATGGTAGACAAACAAGATTTTTTTAGACTTTCTCTTTTCTCAAGGTCGTTGATTACGCTAATATTTTCTTTGTTTTCTGTTTGTTAATTGATTTCTTCACTCCATCTGATGACGCTAACTTGGTTAGTGAAGCGACCGTCAGGTCAGAACAGCTAAAACAGATTTTAAAATGATAATAAATTTGTTTTCCGAAAATCGACCTACCTTGAATCCAGATAAGATAGTATTCCTTCCCTTTACATCTTATGAAAAATATATACCCACAAGTCTCTTACAGTAGAATAATTTTAAAGACACAAGCGTCAACTTCTGTTGCGTACCTAGGTATTATTATCTACAGCGATGATAATAATAATAATAATAATAATAATAATAATAATAATAATAATAATAATAATAATAATAATAATAATAATAATAATAATAATAATAATAATAATAATAATAATAATAATAATAATAATAATAATAATAATAATAATAATATATTTATTCGCACCATCAATACATAAAAAATGTGTAGAACACGTCAACATTAAAAAAAACTAAAAACACAAGAATTACAATTCAAAAAAACTATACAATCACGATATTGATTACCAACAACTACAACTTATCAGCTAAAAAAATCCTTAATATTATAATAGGCCTTGGCCGCCAGAATATTATTCAGTATTTTTCTCATCTTTGCGGGTGGGAGCTTCTTTATCTGCACCGTCAGTTTATTCTACACCTTTAGGGACTGCACTACAGCACTATTGTAAACAATACTTTTTGTAGTTTGTGGAGCAACTAACTGATCCTTTAAACGTGCTCTAGTGTTGTATTGATGCTGTTGTTCACAATCTGATAACAAACTCCGGTTTTCCCTAACAAAACACGCACACTCCAATATATACAAACTTGGCAAGGTAAGTATTCTGTTGTCGAGGAATGTTTTCCTACACGAACCCCTATAATTCAGATTAAATATGCTGCGGATACATGCCTTTTGGAGCCTAAAGATTCTGCCGGCTTCTATGGAATTCCCCCAGAACATTAGTCCATATCGAAGCCTTGAGTTCACATATGCGTAGTACGCCTCGAGGCCAGCACTAATACTACTAGAATCGGACAGAACACGCAGAGCATAACTAAAAGCTGACCGTTTACCTGCCAGATAGCCAACATGATCCCTCCAGTTCAACTGAGAATCAAGCTTCAAGCCCAAAAACTTAACATCATCCTGCGTGCTCAGCGATTCTGAGTTGAATTTCAGCGATAACTGGTTACCCCTAAAATAATTAAATGAGATTAAATTTGTTTTGGTCACATTCAATTATAAGTCCATTCTATTGTACAACTGTTCCAGAATTCTCAGTGATTGTGATGCCTCATAAATTAGATCACTATCTGAAAGAGCTCGCAAAACCAAAGATGTATCGTTAGCAAACAGGGTTGTTTTATGGGGCAATACTTCAGACAGTTCGTTAATATAAAGTAAGAACAAGGCTGGCCCAAGGATTGGGCCCTGAGGACACCTCGTTTTATAATCTTCCACTCAGATGCCAGAAATACCCCTGTCCTATAATCATTTAAAGCCACACATTGTTTCCTGCCTAATAGGTATGACTTCATTAAATTCAGCGAGACGCCCCTGAAACCCAGCAATTCCAGCTTAACTAACAGTGTGTTGTGGGACACGCTATCAAAAGCTTTAGATAAATCCAGCATCATACACATTGTGCTTTCACGCTTATTTAGTCCCTCTGTAATTTCCTTGTTAACCTGAAATATTGCCCTGTTAGTTGACCTTTTCTTAATATATCCATTTTGATTCTCACTAAATATTTTGTGTTTCTCTAAAAAAGCCACTATTCGCTTACATAGAATTTGTTCTATTATTTTTGCTATATTCGAAATTAGTGAGATAGGTCTATAATTGGTAAGTAGAGATATGTCCCCACTCTTATGTATCAGAATCACTAGTGAGTTTTTCAGGTCATCCGGAAACAATCCCTGAGCCAGGCCTAAGTTAGTGATATGTGCTAATGGCTTGACTAAAACATCAGCACATTCTTTCAGCAGCCTTACTGGAATCTCGTCAAAACCTACTGAATTGGTGCTTCTAAGTTCAAAAATTGTATTGTACACTTCACTTTCATGGGTGGGGCAAAAATATTAGATGAAACCACCATATGGAGCATCTTGTTAAATGGTTGCGTCCATTTATTAGCAGGTTTGTGAGGGCCTGCTTCTTCTTGTTTTTCCTTCACGTGCGGGAAACGTCCGGGTACTATCGGAAATCTCTTTTAGAATTCAAAATCTTGTCTAAGGGGCGGAAAACCCCTATCTCATTCACTGATGTTTGTGGGTGCATAGCAGGCAACCAAAAACACCACATATACTCGTTTTTATCCGTAACCATATTATTTATAAAAAATACATTCATAATTTTTTGCTGGCTGTTCATGTTTTGCTAGGTCTACGCTGGGTAATAGCTATTAATAGTGACATTAACTTCACCAAATTCCAATACAATCTTTCCATCCGTTTGGAAGATATGAGAGAAAATATTTTTTCCTGAATTTTAACACCCTGTATCCGTTGGGAAGATATGAGAGAAAATATGTTTTCCTGGATTTTAACACCCTGTATCTTACAAAAATGTATTTGGATAAAAACTTCGTTTTGGCGAGAAAAATCTTGAGTTGAATTTTTTATACCTACTTCTGACTCTCCGGTATTTATCAATTGCATATCTGAAAAAGTATCAAACAAATATGCGTCTCTAATTTCATGTTCTGTTATTACTAACATTATTTGCTTTTCTTTCAGTACGGTGGGGCTAATTCGAGCAGTGTAGAAGGTGACACGACTGGTAGTGAAGATGAGTACCGTTGCGGGGGCCACAGGGGTACACACATGTCAGTCAGCAGTGAACCCATATCAAGCAGGGATCGAGGCATCTCCAGCTTGTATCATGGGACTTGGCCTGTTGAAAAAAATATGTGGAACTCTGAACCAATCAGCCTTGGACCGTCTGATCAGCCCTGTCATTCGAATAACCTGGTAATTTATAATCTATATGTGCCACGCAATTGATGTATTATCATGCATGCATAGCTAGTCATCTCTTATATTGTATACGAGTGGGCCAAATTGCTTTTTAAAGGAAAACTCCTATTTCTAAATGAGATAGGCGAAAATTGATGTCAGTGTCTGGGGCTCTATTTTCGTGACTAAGTTAATGATGAGAACCGCATATATTATATTTTATTAGTTATAAACAGAAAAATCTTTTTTTTTTAATGGTAGACTCCTGTATATTTTAGCATATTTGTCTAAAGCTTGAGATTATCATTCAAAAAACATAGCACACTTGTTATTTTGCACAACTCTTTGAAATAAAGAGTAGCGATGGCAATCTGAGATCGAGGAATCGATTTCTCGGGCCAAATGAATCGATCTTCTAAATCGATATGTAGTACTGCATCGATCCAGTGAATCGATATTTCACCCTAGAAAATCGACATTCGATTTTTTCTGTTTTGATTATAACCAAAAAATAAAATTATTTACAGCATGATACAAATAACGAGAAATATGATAATGACACTACCTATTTTTATAACTGTCACGTGCATGGTGTCATGTGGTGAGTCCAATGCAACAATAATATGCTGTCGTGCAGTGGAGTTTGACGTTTCATCACAACCTCCTAACAAATTACATATTTTACTAATATTTAATTGGATACAGTTGGAAGTAATTTTTTAAGGTCAGAATAGTATACTGTGATTATGTGAAACGATGATCAAATCAAGTTTATGAATGTTAACGCCCTCTAAATGTATCCGAACGTCTTCTCTACTTTTTAAGTTTGTGTATTTTGTATATCCTTGTGTATCCTAAATTGTCTTCTGCGTATATATATATATATATATATATATATATATATATATATATATATATATATATATATATATATATATATATATATAAGGAAAGATTAGTGCTGCGTTCTATATTATCTTATCTGAAAAAGGCAATGTAGGTGACAAAGTGGAATGTAACTTCAACCTCATTACACTGACCTATAGAAACTTTAATTGCGAATGACTTTGTTTTAAGTGTAGAGTTGGACTTTTATAGCGTTAGTAAACCTCGGTGGTTCAGGGGTAAGAACATGTGCCTCTGAACCGAAGGGTACAGGGTTCGATCCCAGGGTACTCCTGTCACTTTTTCAGTACATACTGTACAATTAACATCAACCGAGGTTCTGGCATTGTATTTTAGCAAGTTGAATGTCTGCACGTTCCTCCCTTCGGAGCGGGCGTAAAGCCGTCGGTCCCGTGTCCATGCGATGTTGGGCACCTTAAAGATCCTCACCTTCCTCACAGAAAGGCAGGGGTTCGGCAAAATTTCCAGGATAGTGAGGTGAAACTGCTCCCTGGCGTCGGTGATTTGCCATAGTCGCGGAAATAGGCCGACGTTTAAGAAAGAAAACACACACACATAACGTTACTCGCCACGTGATATCATAGGAGGGGGCGAGGCATATGCGCAATATCATACCTCTTGTAGGTCATTATATCGTGAGTTGTATGTACTCAAACCTCAAACACATGTAAAGAAATAAGAGTTTTTCACTGTTTGTCTTGATTGACTGACTCTCGTAATATACTGTGAGAGTGTGAATAACAAAATAAATTTTGTTTTTTAATGTAGCTTTTTTTCGATTGCCGGTAACATCGCAAGTGATGAGCGGAACCGCTAGGATTCCAATAGACTTAACAGACTGTTGTTTCTGAAAAGCTAACACGTTAAGGATTTGGAACTATAAGCTATATATTTTCTTAACTTTTTAATGTAACAAATTTAGGAAATAGATGTCTTCTTTTATACCTGATACTTAACTTTGGTATGGTTGTAAAAATAATTGTAATTATTGAATTCCTTGAAATAAGGAATTCCCTGTTTTTATGGTGCCTTTCTTGTTTTCCATAATGTAAATTTTTATTTATATTGTAAATACAAACTCGAAAAAAAAATCGATTTTTGAGAAATCGATCTTGTAGACCTCGATTTTTTTGTGAATTGATTTATCAGACTGCGATGCGAATCGATGTAAAAATCGATTTTTTTCGAATAGAATCGCCATCCCTAATAAAGAGTAACTTGTAAAAAACGCTATTGAAGAGTAGCCTTTGGACGACGCGTCGACAAAATAGAGTGCTAGCTGTCAAATTTTGAATCAGGAGAGAAAGGCGCTGCTTGTTTCTTAGTTTCCGTCGAGGTTTTTGTTCAATTTTCGAACCAAATTTGCCGTGAAATTCGAAAATTATGAAAGATGGAACATGATTGTCTGTTTCATACAAGAAAATAAGTATGCAGAGGCTGCAAGCAGTTTATACCACGGGCGGTATCCAGAGAGAAGACATCCCTTCAAGGATATTTTCGCAAGATTGCGACACGATCTAATTAGCAGTGGTTAGTTTGAGAAGAAAAGACCTAAAAGGTATGCATCAAGTACGGATAGGGAGTTAGAAGAAATAGTAGTTTTAGGAACTGTTTAAAACGAGGACCTCAGGCAAAGGAGGACGCAGGTTTGTAAGCTGTTTAACGCGGCCAAAAGGTCGGGAGCATGGGATGAATATAGGCAGGCCCAAAAGACTGAGGATGCCAAGAAGGAGTCTTGGAGGAGGCACTGCGAGGAAGTGGAGAACACATCCGAGAGTGCTCGGCTACACAAAATCCTGTCCAAGGGCACTCAGACCAACATAGGCTCCCTTAGAACATCCACGGAAGGCTTTACAAGCTCGGGGGAGGAAACTATGGAAATTTTACTCTAGGCGCACTTCCCCGACAGTAACATAATAAACCAATCACCTCCGGACTGGGAACACTCAGAAATAGAGGCGCCTTATAGACGGGCATCTAGAGTAGATGTAATATGCCCAGCAGCGCCAGAATCCACAGGATTCTCTCACGCGACCGTGTTCAGGAGCTGGGATCGATAAAACGACCAGATGGTTCCTTTACTGAATCTCGGAAAGAAACGTTAGAGCTCTTAGCACACACACACTTCCCAGATTGTCTGATCCTGAGCAACGGAGAGGTCCTACCGGCTGAGGGATGATTTAAACGCCCTCATGGGGAGGACTGGAGGGTTGCTCGGCGAATAGTAACAGCCTTGGCAGTGGAGTGTGCTGTGAATCATTTACAGCCATTCAAGTCGCCAGGGGAGGATGGGGTGGTACCGGTCCTACTACAAAAGGGACTGGAGATTCTCCTACCTCACCTTATCAGGCTGTACAGAGCCAGTCTGGCCTGGAACTACATTCCATCCAGCTGGACGATGGTTAGGGGGGTTTACATTCCCAAATTGGGACGTAAGGACCTCCTACCTACATCACTGAGACCTCTCAGTATTACATCATTTCTCCTGAAAAAGTACTGGACGGACACATTAGGGGGAACATCTTAATCGTTAGCCCCCTAAATACCCACCAGTATGCCTATCAAACTGGCAAATCAACTGAGTTAGCGCTTAATAACCTCGTCGAGAAGATCACACACTCTCTGGAAAATGGAGAGGTTGTGGTGGCGGCATTTCTCGACATCGAAGGCGCATTTAATAATGCATTACCGATCTCCCTCTACGAGGCCACTATCGCTAGGGGGGTGGAACCTACCATCTGTGGCTGGATCGGAAACATGCTGCACAATCGGACCATTATTGCCTCGTTGCTGGGAGAGGTGGTCGGCGTCAGGGCTGCGAGGGGGTGTCCTAAGGGGGGCGTACTATCCCCCCTGCTGTGGTCCCTCTTTGTGGACGATCTGCTGGCTATTCTCGAACTCTGGGAGGTTGAGGTCCAGGCGTATGCTGATGATCTCGTCATAATGGTTAGAGGCAAACCTGAGGAGGAACTGGCTAGTACTCTTCAGGAAGCACTAAATGTAATCAATGATTGGTGCCGGAGGGAACAGATGTCTGTGAACCCTCGCAAAACGATCATTGTTCCATTTACCAGAAGAAGAAGGTTGGACAAATTAAAACCACCTATTCTCATGGGAGAAACCATTCCATTTTCGGACCAAGCAAAATATCTGGGAGTTATCCTAGATAAGAAGCTCAACTGGGATATACAGTTAGAAAACGTTATCCGCAGGGCAAAACTGTCCCTGTGGACCTGCCGGAGAATCTGTGGTAACAACTGGGGAACAAACCCCCAACAGATGTACTGGCTCTATGTAGTGGTTATCAGGCCAATGATAACATATGGAGCCATAGTTTGGTGGCCTAAGGTACTTCGTGGTATCGCGAGGGCCAAACTGGCTCATCTACAGAGACAAGCTTGTCTGATGATAACGGGAGCGATAAGCACCGCACCATCAGCCGCTCTGGAGGTCCTCCTCAATATTCCCCCACTTCACATATGGTTGGAGAGGGTGGCGAGGTGGACAACGTACAGACTAAAACAAACGGCAGATAACATGCCGAGGGAAGTCAATCTGAGAGGGTCCGGTCTCCTTGATGACAGTGATTGTCACAGGATACTGGGAATGGTCTCAGACTTGATGCCTACAAAAATCAGCAGAGATCTGTCTTTCAAGACCGTCCTCCCGAAAAGGGAGGACTGGGACCAGAATCAATCGACCCTGTTGAGAGCGGACCTCTGCTGGTACTCTGACGGCTCCAAAACCAATTTGGGAGTAGGAGCCGGCGCATATGGGGGCAGCACCGATGCTAGACTTTCAGCTAGCCTCGGCAAGTACGCAACCATACACCAGGCAGAAGTGTATGCCATCGAGATGTGTGCAAGGGAATGTTTAAAAGACCTGTGCACAAACAAATCGATAAAGATATATGCAGATAGCCAAGCTGCAATAAAGGCTCTTGGTTCCTGCCGGTGTAATTCAAAGACGGTATGGAGTTGTAAATCTGCCCTTAACGAATTGGGCAGCTGTAATGAGGTGTCGCTGGTCTGGATACCGGGTCACTCGGACCATGACGGCAATGTTGCGGCCGACGCACTTGCCAAGAGTGGGGCCCAGAGTGACTTTGTTGGACCAGAACCGGTGCTGGGGATAACATCTTGCACAGCAAAACGCACCTTAAAGACCTGGACAGAAAGAATGACAATCCAATATTGGCAAAATCTTCCAGGATTAGCCCACTCTAAGGCCTTCATAAATGGCCTGTCTGAGTCAAGGGCTAAAAAGCTTCTAGAGTTGAACAGACAACAACTGAGAACTCTAGTCGGCCTGTATACAGGACACTGCCGCTTGCGGCACCACATGCACCGTATTGGGGTCGGTCAGGAGACCAAGTGCCGGCTGTGCATGGAGAATGAAGAAACAGCAGAGCATGTGCTGTGTTACTGTCCGGCAGCGGACAGGACTAGATACCTGCTCTTTAGCAAGGTAAAGCTTGCTCCAGAAGACCTGGATCAACTTTCGCCCACAAAGATTATCGACCTCTGCAGGAGGCTGGATTTGTTGGGCGAAATGTAGACTTTAGGCGTGAGCCACAATAGACCTTAAGGTCGTGGTGGAGGGCCGATATGGCCCACTCACATACAAACCTAACCTAACCTAGAGTAGCCTGGACAGGCGCTAAAGAGGTGGTTACTTGGAGCAAAATTAGATGGGACATTAACAGCTTTAAGCCATACAAATTCCCGGGATTTGATGGAATAATGCCCATCATGCTCCAACAGGGGATAAATATACTGGCGCCGGCGCTTACCCTCATGAGGGCCAACCTGGCTCTGGGGTACATTCCGAGGGCATGCGAGACTGGCCAGGGTTGTATTCATTCCTAAACCTGGGCGTCCAACAGACCAGGCAACGTCCTTGAGGCCAATAAGTCTCATGTCCTTCTTGCTAAAAACAGTGGAAAAACTGCTCGACCGGCACATTAGGGGCGGTGTACTGGAAGAATATCCGCTACACTGCGGACACTATCCATACAGAGCAGGAGTCTCAACAGAAACAGTACTGCACCAACTGGTGCTGAAACTTGAGAATACGCTGGAAAACAGGGAGGTGGCGCTAGGGGCCTTACTAGACATAGACACCTCATTCGGATCTGTTCTGGCAGCTCTCAGGGAGCGTGAAATAGAGGAGACCTGCTGCAGGTGGATCGGATACGATTACTGTCCAGGTCATCGACATAGAACATCTTGTTATGCCCGCTCTTTTGTTCCAAGTTGTGGAATTCCTTGTCGGCACATGTTTTTCCTTCTCCTCCAAACCTTCAAGTCCAGAATTAACAAGTTGCCTCTTTCCTCCTTGTCGACACCCAGTAGTATTTAGGCTGTAAGCCTTCGTGGTGTGTTGTTGAAATATTAAGAAACAAAAATCTAAATCAAGAAGAGCCGGCTTGAGTGTGACTGGTATTTCTCCTGTGGTGTCAACCACTATTGCTATCATGGTAACTTACCCCTATCGCCACATGTCCTTTACCGCTTCAGCCAGGGGTAAATATTTTGAGGTTTTTTTCCTGTATTTCTTCTCTATATTTTCAGGAAGTGGAATTATTATATCTATAAGGTAGGTTTCCTGTGTTTGCCTAGTCCTCTTCATCACAGAGCGAAGTAAGTAAACTTGTCAACATCCTCAATTGGTGTTCCTCCGACATGCAATGGTGTACAAGTTGTTGTGTTCACTCTGATAGACTTGTTTCTCTTATAGATCTGTCCAGGTAGTCTCGTGCCTGTTGTTTGCTTGAATTGTGGCTGTGGCCTTTTTGTCATTAGTCTGGTGTTGAACACTGTCAAAAGCTCTTTTGAAGTCTATTCATATGAGATATAGAGATCACCTCTCGACTGATAGTTCTATGATCACGCATGGTTGATGTGGTCTATTGTAGAGTGGTTGGTTTTGAAACTAGATAGATAGATAAATCTTTATTTATTCCTTGTAACAAGTGAGTTACAGAAGCCCAACAGGTAGGTGTGGAACAGTGTCACAAATACAACAATATAATTTTTCTCCATATTAAACAAAAACAGGAATATAGGTAGGTACATTTAACAAGACACTATTATTTGTAGCATAACAAACAACACATAATAACAATCATAATAAGGAATGGCTAGGATCTTCAAAAATCGATCCACAAGGGAGAGCAGCGGAGGCCTTCACAGTCGGCAATTCTTTAGTCAATATGGTTCAGCAACCTACTTACTTTCCTCACATCCCAACACACAGCTCAAATCCCTTCTTACTACAAAACCTTAATGCTATAAGACATCAGTCACCGCCCCCCTTGGTCTCTCAGACCACGGCATGGTCACTGCGCAATGCAACCCGCGAACTGGGACGAAATGCGAGATTACTTTTCCTCATTTCCATGGGCGTCTGTCTGCTTCTCTCTTCCTGGCCCCTCTGATATTTCACAAAACGTCACCAAAATCATCCAAGCTGGCATGGAATTATTTATTCCACGTACACAGAAAACCTCTTCAGCAACTCAAAAGCCCTGGTTATCTAAATCCTGTGACAAGGCCAGACTTGAAAAGGTCAAAGCTCACAAAACACTTCTACTACACAATCCCAGTCAAGAAAACTGTCAAGCATTTAATGACGCAAGAAACTGCTATGTCCGCATTCATTCTGAGGCAAAAAACTCATTTAATAACCACATCAAAAACAAAGTCCTCAAACTACAACATCAGCAAACCCTTCTGGACTCCTGCTAAATCTATTGGGAATAATTTTTGTAAGAGCATGTTCCCACCTCTTGTTTCGGGGATAAAATTGTTTCTACCGCCCTGGGCAGGGCTGAACTTTTTGCCTCGTTGTTCGCCGGCAATTCTACGCTCAACTCACCTCCAAATGTTCAACCACCCACAGTCCCCAATGTCGCGCATAAAATGACTGATATCATTTTCAAAACTAAAAAGGTACGAAAGATGCTCTCTTCTATTAATACCAGGAATGCCTATGGCCTTGACGAGATCCCAGCCATTGTTATTCAAAAAATACGCACCAGAACTTTTGCTCCTGTCCTGACTCGTCTGTTTCAGACATCTTACAATAGAGGCATATTCCCTAGTAACTGGAAAACTGCTTGAGTACAACCCGTCCCCAAGAAAGGATCCAAAGCGCTTCCTAGCAACTACAGGCCTATGTCTCTCCTTTCAGTCGTCTCTAAAGTGAAACACCCAATCACTAAAATTTCTTGAAAAACACAGTCTAATCCACGACAGGCAGTATGGATTCCGTCAGCGCAGATCAACTGGCGACCTCCTTTCCTTTGTCACCCATTCTTGGAACAAGTCTATGGAACTACACAGTGAATCCCAGATTGTCGCTCTGGACATATCCAAAGCATTCAATCAGGTCTGGCACGCAGCGTTGCTTAACAAACTTCCGGCCTATGGCCTATCACCAAAACTCTGTACCTGGACAGCAAATTTCCTCTCCAACCGGAGCATTTCTGTTGTGGATGGCCATTCCTCTAAACTGTATCCAATTAATGCAGGAGTTCCTCATGGTTCAGCTTTAGCCCCTACTTTGTTTCTTCTCCACATCAATGACCTCCTCTCTAGCACATCCAACCCAGTTCACAGTTACGCAGATGACAGAACCCTCCACTCAAATATACAATATTCTAAGCTTGTCTCTTTAGCCCAATTAAATGAGGATCGCAGACTCATGGAGGGTTCTATCTCTGTGGATCTCCAAAAAATATTAGACTGGGGAGTAGAAATCTTGTACAACTCAACTCCACCAAATCCCAGTCTTGCTTTCTATCTCACAAGAGATATACCAGCCCTAGACCCATCACAATGAACAACCAAGTTATTCAAAGTAGTGAGTCCTTTTCACTTGTTGGCATTTCTGTGGATTGAAATCTCAATTGGCACCAACACGTCACATCAATTGCAGAAGCGGCTGCTAAGAAATTAGGTTTCCTCTTCCGGGCTCGAAAATACTTTTCACCAGCTAATCTCTATACCTTATATACTTCACAAATAAGGCCAGACCTTGAATACTTCTCCCACATCTGGGGTGCCGCTGCCGCTTCTACACTCGCTATCCTCCATTTAGAAGAGAGCTATACGTCTCGTCAATGACCCTATCCCCGCCCAA
This sequence comes from Tillus elongatus, assembly GCA_964006375.1. Classification (NCBI taxonomy): domain Eukaryota; kingdom Metazoa; phylum Arthropoda; class Insecta; order Coleoptera; family Cleridae; genus Tillus; species Tillus elongatus. Next base: position 36,028,987 of record OZ023262.1, on the reverse strand, counting down.
AGGCTGCCATCCCTTGCCCACTGACGTGCAGTTGGTGCCCTCTCTCTCTCTCTTTTATAAATATCTGCACGGGCACTGCTCAGAGGAGCTTTCTTCTATAGTTCCTCCACCTGCTGTCCCCAACAGATCTACCAGGGGAACAGAGCGAATGCCCCTTTTACTGTCCAGGTCACCAGACATAGAACATCTTGTTATGGCCGCTCTTTTGTCCCGAGAACTTCCAAATTGTGGAATTCCTTGCCGGCACATGTTTTTCCTTCTCCTCCGCACCTCCCAACCTTCAAGTCCAGAATTAACAAGTTTGCTCTTTCCTCCTTGTCGACACCCACGGTACAATAGTATTTAAGCTGTGAGCCCTCGTGGTGTGTTGTTGAAATAAAAAATAAAAAAATGCAATGTGATCTGACACAGACAAATAAACTAGCAACAAGAAGCATAAAAGAACATACACATATAGAGTAGGTATTATATTTAAAATGATTCATTAAAACATATCACTTTTATGACAGGCTATAAATTCTTCTATAGACTAGAAATCATTCTTACTCAGAAAATTATCCACTACATGTTTCAACCTAATTCTAGGGTATCCACGAACACTTCACGAATGCAGTTAAAAATCCTTACCATAGAGAACTCAACATTTTTTTTGGAGATATGCAAAATTGTACTCAGGAACCAGATTGTTTTTATTTCTAGTAGGATAATTATGAGTTAGATGAAAGTCCACAAATAGATCGCTATTATTAATAACAAACAGTACACACTCCAAAAGATACAGACAGATAACAGTTAAAATATTATTATCAATGAAAGTTCTCTTACACGATTCTTGTTGTTTCATACCAAAAATCAGGCGCAAATACCGCTTCTGCAGGACAAATCTTCTACACATTTCAGATGAGTTGCCCCAAAATATCAGTCCATATTTAATATGCAAGTGAACAAATGCATGGTAGGCTGTCAGAGCAGCACCAACCTCAACTGCCCCCGCTACAATCCTGAGAGCATAACAATAGCAGGCCACCCTGGTCACGACGCCATCAATGTGCACCCCCCAATCCAACCTTCGATCAATGTCGAAGCAATTTAATTATTTTATCAAGAAGTGTTAAATCATGCCAGTTGTCGCAGTAGGACAGATCACCTTTCTTAGGAATATTTATTATTAGTTTATCTTTCCATGTATCAGGCATACTATCTGATTTCCATGTCTCGTTCGAAGGATCTCTAGGGATTTCAGGTCTAGGCGCTTTGTTATTTTTAAGCATCTTTATTGCCCTTTGGATCTCACTTTTGCTGGGAGTGTCACAGTTTATTTTGGTCCCTTCGTAAACCTATTCAATCACAGCATAAGGCTCTTGTAGGTCAAGCATCACATCAAGGTGCTTCCCACCTGCTCACCTGTTCTGCTGTGGTTTTTAGTAGTTTCTTGTTTTTTTGGTCTGGTCTTGTAGTTTGATTCTATTTATTGCTGAGTAGTTTCATTATTACATAGAGCCTATGCTTATGGTGCTTTGCTGCTTGCTGTGCTTCCTTTGGCTGACCGTCAGGTCATTTTCTTTTCTCTGCTCTGGTCGATGTCTTCACCACCCTGTTCGGTACTGTATACTTTTCACTCTTTTATCTTCAGTAGTTCTGCTCCTGCTGATCGCCACTTTTTTTTCTCTTCGGCTTTTTGATATGACTCCATGTTTGATCAATGATCCACTGCTTTCACTTAGGCAATTTTATTTCAATTGGGCTTTCTGCCACCTCTTGCAGACTTCTGCCATCACTTCCCATGATTCTGGCCTCGTTACCCACTGTCATTTTCTAAGTTCTTGGTTATATTGGAACTTCAGGTGAGTTTTTATATATTTAATCTTATTCTTTTTGTCTGTTTATCCCTATGGAGTGCCACAATCTTTACTATGATGCTCCCAACTATCTGGTGATCTGAGACTACATCTCTCCACTTCCTTGCTATCATAATGAGGTCAATCTGGTAGGTGTTCTAAGATCTGGGATGGTCCAGATTACTTTATGTATATTCTTGTGTGGACGATGGTACCCCCAATCACAAAGTTATGCGTAACTCAAGAATTTATTTATTTATTTAAATTTGCGCCTACAGAATTAAACAATTCCAAATGGTACTTAAAAATAAAACCAAACGAAAAAAAATAAGTCAAAGTAACAAAATCACTGTCTTAAGACAGTTTTCATCCTAGACATATAAATATAAAAGAAGAAATATAAAAGATATCACAATTAGAAAAATTAGCATTATAATTATGCAACAATCTGTCCATGAAACTGTTACATCCATAGTTGGTCCTGTGTGTTCGCTCAAAAAAAATTTGCTGTTGGCGAGTTGAGCGTGGTGGAACATGGAAAATGACCAACTCGAGCAGATCATTACAGTCAATGTGACCCTTAATTAACTTATATATAAACATCAATGAAAGATACTCATGTCGCGGTTTGAGACTGACCATACCACAAAGAAGCAATCTGACATCATACCCAATATCTTGGCAAGGAAAGTGATGCTTATAAAGAAGGTACTTAACAAATTTGTTTTGTACCCTTTCAATATGTTTAATGTGGCAAGCATAGGATGGAAACCATACAACACAATACTCAACATTACTTCGAACCAAGGATGTATACAAACTAGCGATTGCCCTTGTGTCATTCATATATTTAGTGTGTCTTTTATCAAAGCCCAAAAGTCTACAACATTTCACATACACAGCATCAATATGCAGATTAAATCGACAAATCATTTTTGAAAATTACACCAAGATCTGCAACTGAAGTGACAACATCCAACACCGTGTTATAAATGGTATAGCTATGAAGAATCCGATTCTGGCCCCTAAAATAGCTCACAACCTTACATTTACCCACATTAAGCGACAACAAGTTTGAACTGCACCAGCGAGTCAAGTTGTCGATCATGTTGCAAAGTGTTGACACCATGGACAACTTCTGAAAAAAACTTCAAGTCATCTGCATACAATAAACATTTCAAAGACTTAAAACAACTCACATCATTAATAAAAAGATTGAAGAGAACGGGACCTATATGTGATCCCTGTGGTACCTCAGACAAGACGAGGACCTCATCTGATAGACCACGACCAATGCTAACAAATTGCTTTCTGTCAGACAGGTAAGATCGAATCCACGAAAGATAACAACCACAGATGCCCATTTCAAACAATTTTTGCAGAAGAAGGGTATGACACACACTGTCAAAAGCCTTTGATACATCAGTGTATACAACATCAACTTGTTTACCAGCCTCCAATGCATCCGTCACGTAAAATTGAAAAATGGCGAGATAAGTGACCGTTGACCTTCCACTACAGAAACCATGCTGCTCTCCAACAATACTGTGTTCAAGGTATTGGAAAACTCATCCACAATGATAGATTCAAATAGTTTCGGTATTACAGGTTCAATTGAAACACCTCTATAATTGACAACTTGTGTCTTATCACCTGATTTGTGAATGGGGATCAGAGTAGACAACTTCCAGAGTAAGGGGCAAAAACCGGCATCGAAAAACCTTTGAAAGATACTACACAAAGGACCGCTCAAAGAGTGTTGACAATTTTTCAAGAATGAAGAAGTCAGCGTTTCTCCGTTAGTATTCATAATGCCCATTCCATGCCTGCCCATGACATCAAAATTGTCATTCCTATTTCTGACCTTTGCGTTGATGTTGCGCATAATAAGTGCTATGTCTCCCCGGGATGTTCTGTGGAGAGCCTGTGCATAGAACATTAACTTTGATAAAGTTAGTAATAATCGGCATTCTTACTTTACACATTTCTTCAGTTTTCATAGGCATTAATGTTTATTATGTTGCTTAAAAACTGTGTGATGGAGTAACCTTAAAAAATAAATATTTTGTAATTCAAACCTTGTGTGTTGATGCTGAAGTGGCTCCAATGATCGATGACGCATTTAATTAATGACTAGAAGATATTCAGATTATGTAATTTTTAATTAAACCGTGCCAACTTGGGGGTCTAGATAATTTTTAAAAACACTATCTGTGGATTTATTAATTGTATTATAAGAATATAAAAACCATTGTCTACTCCAAAACCAAACCTGTTTTAAGTGTACTTTTTTTTTCAGCAGGATGTAAACAGCGTTATGAGTTTTGCATCTAGTGCAGGCGGTGTTCCATTAGACCGAGTATTGGGCAGCCCTGATAGGTCCAGACGGTCTTCCCAACAATTAGAAGCCAAAGTGGATATGGTGTATAGTCTCCTAGCTATGTTAGGTAGCCAAGAACATGCCGACATGGGTGAAACCCTGCTGGCACTTAGTACAAATCCAGAAAGTTGTCTTGCCATGAGACAATCAGGTATGTTGTCGGATATAAATCTTTACATATTTAAAGCATGTCTGTCAGCTTTATCCCATTGTTTGGTCAACAATGTAGAGAGGTGTCAGAATTTAAATGCCGATAAATGAAACCAATCTCAAACTTTATTTAACCCATCACGAAATCATATAAAAAAAAGTCTGGAGCAACAAGTACGGTATTGTACCGAATTTTTATAAAACTGTTTTTAATGGCAAATATGACCTGTTTTTAAAAGAAGGTCATTTGTTAAGCAACATAACATAGACCATCATTTTTGAAACACCCTGTTATATATATATATATATATATATATATATATATATATATATATATATATATATATATATATATATATATATATATGAGACATACTTGGTTGTCGGGTTGAACCTCGTCCAGAATTTATGAAAGCTCGACGTTTCGGCTTCTGTTTTGGAGCCATTTTCAAGAGGTAAAGGAAATATGTAAGGACACTCTAAGGCCTCAATCTGCCTACTCCTTAGAGTGGTGGACAAAGGTGGGTAAAGGAAATATGTAAGGACACTCAGTGTGTTCAACCCTAGGCCCCAGAGAGATTTTCCTTTACCTCTTGAAAGTGGCTCCAAAACAGAAGCCGAAACGTCGAGTTTTCATAAATTCTGGACGCGGTTGAACCCGAGAACCAAGTATGTCTCACATTAAAGACCGCGGAAATCTTTCTGAACATATATATATATATATATATATATATATATATATATATATATATATATATATATATATATATATATATATATATATATATATATATATATATATATATATATATATATATATATATATATATATATATATATATATATATATATATATATATATATATATATATATATATATATATATATATATATATATATATATATATATATATATATATATATATATATATATATATATATATATATATATATATATATATATATATATATATATATATATATATATATATATATATATATATATATATATATATATATATATATATATATATATATATATATATATATATATATATATATATATATATATATATATATAGTCAAAATACTCGTTATTCCCTATACAGGAAGCGGCATTTAAAGATTGACAATCAACTGTCAAACTTGTATTCAAAATGTTCAATTTAAATAATTTTTACTACAACACCGACACATAAATATCTAACGTTTGATAAGTACAATTTGGACACCCCAATTCATCCCATCACAGTACACTTTTTGGACCTGACGATTGTTTCACTAACAAATCGAAACGATCGTCATGTCTAAAAACTGTATTGTGATGAATTGGGTTTTCCAAATTGTACTGATCAGTGCTGATCACAGGTTTCAATCTTCACTCATCTAACGTTTGTATAGTCAAATGTCAAATCCTGTAGCTAATTGTCTATCCTTCTCTAGGCAGGATATAAGAACCACATTTTAGATGGTCGACATCTTACCTGTCTAATTGTGTATATGTGCTTCTAATCCCCAATAGATTGTTTTATAAATGATTAGATTAGTTTGTTTCTTTTTTTTGCAGGTTGTATACCACTATTAGTTCAATTAGTACAGTCAGATAGAGATTTGGATACTAGAAGGAAAGCATCACAGGCCTTACATAATTTAGTACACTCACAACCAGACGAGAAGATTCGAAAGAGAGAGGTTAGGATATTTAAATTGTTAGAACATACACGTGCCTATACAGAAGCTCTTCGGAACAATTTGGAGTTTAAACCGGATATAGCAGCGTCTTCAGAAGGTAAGTTATATGTTCATGCTCTGTCCATGTTCTTTTAACCATTATTTTTTTACTCCTTCACTGTTTAATTCTTATCAACTTTGAACTGGGTCATATTAGAATTATTGCACAAAATTAATCTACTGATGTCACTATATATGACATCTTTACGATCATTCTTACATTCTGACTATTGCCTTTTCTAATAATTGCCAAAATATAGATGTGTGATGATTAGTTACAGCTTTCCAAGCCTTTTATGGTCCCATACTTTTTCTCCATCTCATAGATCTCTACTACAATTCAAAAAACACTAATAAAGGACTAGAATTTTCATTATAGACATATTTTACAAACATGTGAAGGTTATTAGAATAATCTTTGTGAAACATGTCAAAACCGTCCTGTCTTCTTTTTTCCTTTTTTTAAATTCAAAAATAAACAATGCTGTTAAATCTTAGCCATGGCAGATGTGATTTTGGCAGTCTAACAACAATCGCCCTTTGATGGATGGAAGAATCAGTAATGTCCATGCCATACTGCTCCATACTGATTTTTAAGACTTTACTGGTAGCTCTTCCATTTGCCCTAGCAATTTGGACAAGTTTTGTTCTATTCTTGGTGTAAATAAAACCCAAGAGGGCACATACTCAAGACACAGATCATCCAAATACTTCTTAATTCTCGACACATATGATCGTGAAATATTTATTTTGTATGCAATTGCTGCTTGAGTGTAAGATTTTTCTAGCAGAAAAATCCTGATATGAGCCGCTTTCTAGGAAAAAGTTCACTTGTTTTACCCATAAACAGATGTTTTGCATCGGGAGTTTTCCCCGATGCTCTGAAGTTGGCTATTGTGATAAGTTTATTTAAAGGAGGTGATGAACATATATTAGACAACTACAGACCTATATCCATTTTACCTGTTCTTTCCAAGATAATAGAAACACTGATCAGAGATCGGCTGATGCAGTACTTTGAGAGAAACAAACTCTTTCTAGATTGTCAGCATGGATTTAGGAAGGATCGAAATACACAGTCAGCAATGATAGAACTCCTAGACAGCATCACACAAGCTTTAGATGACCAAAAGATTGCTCAGGTGTGTTTCTGTGACCTCTCGAAAGCTTTTGATAGCGTTTGCCATAAGATATTGTTGGAAAAGCTTTACAATTATGGTGTAAGAGGAATTCTCCACCAGTTGATCACTTCATACCTATCAAACAGGAAACAGAGGGTGAAATGGAACAGAGAGGAATCAGACTGGCAGGAAACAACATGTGGTGTGCCACAGGGGTCAGTTCTCGGACCACTCCTTTTTCTTGTGTATATAAACGATTTGCCACTCAATGTTGCGTGCACACAGGTATACTTGTTTGCGGATGATACGGCTCTCTTAAATATACATGAGAGACCATATGTGAATGATGCAACAAACTGTTCAATAAAAGAAGCGGAAGTGTGGTTCGACTACAATCAACTGCAGCTAAATGTTACAAAGACAAATGTACTTACCTTTTCTGCTAGACCTGATACTCCTTGTAAGTGTGTGAAATTTCTGGGAGTCACTTACTAAGAAAATCTTTGCTGGAGCCAACACATCAACCAGTTATCAACAAAACTGTTACGGACCATATATCTGCTCAGGCGATTGATGATAGAAACAGACTGTGTAACAGCAACAACTGCTTATTTTGGAAATTTTCACTGCGTAGCAACATGTGGTATCACAGTTTGGAGTTCGTCCCCTGAAATTATTAAAATATTTATCCTCCAGAAGAAATCTGTCAGGATACTTGCAGGTCTGCGTTCAAGACAATGAGTATACTTACCATACCATCCGAATACATAATGAGTTGTGTTACTTACACACATACAAATAAAGAAAAGTTTCTCACTGGACAAGAATTGCATTCTAACCTCACAAGAAAAAAAGATAATTTTATAGTGCCGTTTCACCGACTTAAAAGAACGCAAACTGGAACAAACTATCACTGTGTTAAACTGTAAAATAAGGTACCTAATCACCTAAAGTCACTGGACAAAAACTGCTTTAGGAAGAGAATTAGAGATCTGCTGCTGGAACACGCATTTTACTCTGTTGATGAGTTTTTAGAGATGTGATTGTTATTTTAATGTTGATGTTTATTTTATTTACTGTGTGATTTTGTTTGTATATTTTTGTGTTTTGTGATAAGGTTCATCTACTGAATATATCTATCTATCTATCTATCTATCTATCTATCTATCTATCTATCTATCTATCTATCTATATATCATAGGTAAAAACTAATCAGCGACACACTAATAAATCGATAATTACTACTACTACACTTCACGCCACTCCTGTAAATAGGTAGACACACCACAAAGCCTATGCTATTTCCTAACAATTAACAGTATGTTAATGAGGAGCCATTTTTTAACTGTACCAATTAGTTGTGTTGTTTTAAATGCCATCTTAGTAATATCGTTTGCTGGGACCATAAATGCTGTTCATCAGCATATACATACATCAGCCATTCATACGAGGGCTCGTCAATAAGTCCGTGACTTTTTGAATGAAACGCAGATTTTTTGACAAAAAAATCATTTTATTTCTCAACATAGTCTCCTTTGAGCTTTATACACTTCGTCCAACGTTTCTCCAATTTTTTTATCCCTTCCAAAAAATAAGATTTGTCAAGGTCCTCAAAATAGGTATTTGTTTGTGAGATGATTTCATCATTGGAGTCAACTCTCTTTCCGCCAAACCATTTCTTTAAGTTTGGAAACAAGAAATAGTCACTCGGGGCTAAATCCGGAGATTAGGGTGGATGAGGGAGCAATTCCTGCCCAATTTATGCAATTTCGCCATGGAGACTAAACATGTGTGCACCCTTGTATTGTCTTGGTGTAAAAGAACTTTTTTCTTGGCCAAATGCAGTCGTTTGGTCTTCAAAACGTCATTGAATTGTTCCAATAAGTTGGTATAATATTCACCATTGACTGTTCTTCCCTTTTGAAGGTAATCAATGTGGATTATACCGCGTGCATCCCAAAAAACGATTGCCATGACTTTATTGCTGACAAACTCACCTTGGCCTTCTTCAGCGCTGATTCGTATGGAGAAACCCACTGTTTAGACTGCTGCTTGGTCTCTAGTGTGTTGTGAATCTATGTTTCGTCCACGGTTACGAAACGGTGCAAAAAGTCGTCCCTATTGCGGTTGAACAACGCCAAACACTCCTTCGAAGTTGTCACACGATTGCGTTTTTGGTGGATTGTGAGCAAACACGGCACCCATCTTGCTGATAGCTTTCTCATACCCAAGTGATCATGCAAAATCAAAATCACTGAGCCATGTGATAATGCCTATGGCTTCCACAATCTCCCGCACTTTAAATCTCCGATCGGCCAACACCATATCTTGAATTTTTTCGATTGTTTCGGTTGTAGCGACCTCAACTGGGCATCCAGAACGTTCGGCGTCATTTGTGCTTGTACGGCTGCAACGAAATTCAGTAAACCACTTTTTTTTTACCATGGAAATTGATGGTGCAGCGTCCCTATAGTATCTATCAAGCTTAGCCTTGGTTTTAGTGATGGGTTTTTTTTTTTTGCAAAAAATAATGTTTGATGAGCACATGAAATTCACTTTTTTCCATTTTCGTTATAACTCGAGAGGTTGTCTGCTTTCAATGGCTATCTAGCACAAACTAAATGACGCAGCTTGTTCAAAACTTGACAGGCGTCAACTGACAGATGCTTGTTGACAGGAGCAGTGTTGTCCTTCCCGTGAAGAGGCGGGAAATTCAAGAAGTCATGGATTTATTGACCCGCCCTCGTATACAAACTAAGTTAACAGCAGCTCTTCAACATCTGTTGTCACCACATGATTTCTGGGAACAATAATTGACAATCTTTTCCCCTGGTCCGGTAATGTTGTTGTCTGCTCAAGACTGAACAAATGTTTTCACATTCTAAAGCCTTTAAAGGCCTACCATAATTTAGATGGCCTGTTGACTGCGTATGCTCTTGTCCATTCAGCTCTAAATTTTATCGATGTACTTACGTGATCTCTATAAATATTGTGGATTTGGATTTTTTTTTATTTTTTTTTTTTATTTTTTTTTCTTAATACACCACACAAAATTTGTTTAACCAATTTGGCGTCAGTATACTTTCAGCTTATTACTTATGATACTTTGTTTCTCAATTTATTGTCTCTATGTATAACATTTTGTGTTTATTAAGAGGTGTTGTGACAACATATAACCTAGCTACACACCGAGACAACGATTTTGTCACACAAGTCATTACGTACTAGGCTTTATAATATTTTTTTATACTGAATATATTTTTTTCTTTATATTTTAGAGGACAGTGATCAACATCCTGTTCAAACAGTGGCTCATTTGATGAAATTATCATTTGACGAGGGACATCGACAAGCCATATGCCAGTTAGGAGGTATACATACCATTGCAAGTTTAGTGGAAGTAAGTATTAGTCTGCCTAAACATATTTTATTAATTTTTCACTTAAAGCACCCATAATTAAGTTAATTCACATGACAAATGTTCGATTTTGTTTAATTCACACATGAAATATCCAATGTTTATTATCACTGTTTTTCTTTTACTCATCACATATGTGTTGTTATGTACATCATATGCCAAGTATCACAAGTCACTAATGTTTTTAGGCTGAACATGCAAACCACAGCAGCACAACGAACGAACCACAGTGCATCCTCCTACGTAGATATGCTTGTATGGCACTCACTAACCTCACTTTCGGTGATAGTGGCAACAAGGCACTGCTATGTTCTTATAGGGAATTCATGAGAGCCCTCGTGGTGCAACTACAGAGTCCTAGTGATGAATTAAGACAGGTAATAACTTTTTGATTGATATATTGGTATACACTATGAACAGTGGCGGTTTTACTGTAGGTGCATTTGTGCAGTGAACCCCCTTAAAAATTGAACTACCTACACCATTATAATTTTATCCTTTCAACATTTATAATATAAATGATAATTATCGTATAATATACTACCTTTTTTACCATTACCTGCATAGTTACATACAAAACAACAACCCGTAACCCATAGAAAATATTTAAATTGCTGTCTTGTCGCTGACGACTTTACCAACTCTTTCGGTTCCAGTTAGATCCTGTACTCTGTGCGTTAAAAAGATAGCAACGGACACATGAAACAGATGACATAATCACACATCTTACCGTGTTTAGGTGCAGTGCACGAGAAGGATGAAAAGTCGAGCTACGTTGGCTCGGGTACCCGACAATCGTCTGCTTTAGCACGTCGCGTCTTGTCTCCTGTTACGTGTTAATTATAATATGTAAACAATGGAGTCATATTCGGTGGAATATATTAAAGAAAATTCGAATAACTTTCAAAATCGTTTTGAAATAAAGATAAAGGGTCCACCTCGCCCAGAACTACAGCTGGCACAAGAGTGTACCTTAAAAAATAAAAAGTTTAAACGTGTGTTTAAAGTAGAACAATATAAAAAAACTTCGTGGTTGTGCGGGTGTAATAAACTAAATGCATTATATTGCTTTCCGTGCCTGATTTTCGCCAGTAATCCTAATGTAAGTGTTGAGTGGACAAAAACAGGGGTTATGGATTTGTCACATTTGTCGGCAAAAGTAAAAAAGCATGCATCTTTCCAAATTCATATGAAGAATGAACTAAATCTCTCCGATATTGGTAATGTGGACATTCGACAGTTTTTCGATTCTGCATATCAAAAGTCGATTAAAAACTTCAATGAACAAGTATCAAAAAACCGGTATGTATTATCACGACTTATCGACTGTATTAAATTTTGTGGTGTTTTTGAACTCGCCTTACGTGGGCACGACGAGTCTTTGGGCAGTTTAAATCGCGGTATATACAGAGGGCTCATCGATTTTGTGGCGGAAATAGATGTGGCAATGAAACAGCATTTGGAAGGGAGTAATGTTTTTAAAGGAACTTCAAAATCGGTTCAGAATGATTTACTAGATGCTATGCTCGTAGTTTTTCAGGAAGAAATAAAAAAACAAATTTTAGAGACACGCTTTGTAGCCATCCAGGCTGATGAAACGACGGATGTTTCTACGCATCAGCAACTTGTGTTAATTTTGAGATATGAACGAAACGATCACATACATGAGCGATTTTGGAAATTTCTAAATCCTGCGTCATACAGTGCCAAAGGCATTGCGATTGAAATAAAAAAAGAATTAACTGAGCTTAATATTTCGCCTAATCAGTTAGTAGGTCAAAGTTATGACGGAGCAGCCGTTATGTCAGAGAAAGTGGGAGGCGTGCACAGTATTCTAAAAAATGACTATCCATATGCGTATTTTATACACTGCTATGCCCATGAGTTCAATTTAATTTTACAAAAAAGCGTGTCTGTCAATAGAAATATCTCTAATTTTTTCGCAAATTTACATGCATTTCCTACCTTCTTTTCACGATCGCCAAAGCGATCGGAGGTATTACAGAGTATTGTAAAAAAGCGAATTCCAGCAGCGCCGCCAACCAGATGGAATTATAACACTCGAACGGTAAGAAATGTTTACGAAAATGCAGAACTTTTAAAGGAATGCCTGGAATGTATTTTAGACTCTGCAAGAAATGATTATAATACACATAACAAAGCTGAAATGTTATTGGGCTATTTAAACAATGACCGTTTTTAATATTGGCTCACTTTTTTTGGTAAAATCATGCCTCACTGTGAAATTCTTTTTAATGAATTTCAGTCTTGATCTCTGGATGCTATCAAAATCAATAGCTTTGTGAATAATTTTGAAAAAGCGATCAGAAAAATCTGTACACCCGATTCTCCCAGTTCACCACCAAATAGGCGTAGACCGAATGACTTGTCATTTTCCGCCCAATCGAAGGAAGTATGTGATGTGCTAATTAATCAGACCAAGGACCGATTTGAATTTAGCGGCCATCTTTTAGCATCCAAACTTTTTTTTCCTGATAAATTCCGTGAATATGAAAACAACTTCCCCACTGTAGAGTTTGATAGTGTAACAAAAACATATGACTTTCGACAAAGCTAAATTGAAAAGTGAACTATTAGTTATATACAGTGGAGAAGATTTTCGAGACACAGCGAGTTGCTTAGTTATTCTACAATTATTTAAAGACCGAAACTTACTTGACTGTTTTAGTGAAAGTGTTTTGTTGTTAAAACTTATTTGTACGATTCCTATGACAACAGTTGAAAGTGAGCGTTGTTTTTCAACTCTTAAAAGAGTGAAGACTTTTATGAGGAACACCATGGTACAAGAAAGACTAAATTCATTATCCATGTTAAGTATGGAAAAAGAATTAATTGCTTCAATTCCAGACTTCAACAATCGTGTTATTGATGTGTTTGCTAATTCAAAGCATAGACGAATGGATTTCCTGTATAAGTACACCTAAGTTTTTTATTTATTGTGTTATTAAATGCTACGAGTATCACAATGTTTCTTCTGAAAACACGTGACCTTGAAAATATTTTAAAAAATTCACCTGCGGCGCATTTTTCAGCATCATGATGAGCACTTCATGTTCTGATATTACATGTTCTTAATTTTATGAACCCCCTTTGTATTTGACCACGAGCCGCCACTGACTATGAATATATCATACTTGTTCTACGTTTCATTTTGATCCTGGGAGCATTATCGTGTCCTAGTATATCTAAAAGTGCACCATATTGTTGAAATTGGGAAAAAATCTGCCTTTAAATAAAATCACAACTAGCCATAGTTTCCATTAAACAAAAATGTTTCTGGTGTATTTACTAGGCCTTTAACTTTTTAAAATTTATCTAATGGTTTCAAAAACCTGTAAAGTCAATGAAAAAACTCATGCTGTTTATTAAAATGTATTGACTTTGGTATTTGTTTTTACAGGTAACTGCTAGCGTTTTAAGAAACTTATCGTGGCGTGCAGATTCAACAAGCAAAGAGATCTTAAGAGAAGTAGGTAGTGTTAGTGGATTAATGAAAGCAGCCATGATGGACAATAAAGAAAACACTTTAAAATCCATATTATCAGCCTTGTGGAACCTCTCTGCACATTGCACAGAAAACAAATCTGAAATATGTGCCGTTGAAGGTGCTCTAGGTTTTTTAGTACATATGCTAACATACAAGACTCCAACGAAATCTCTAGCCATCATAGAAAACTCTGGTGGCATTTTAAGGAACATTTCAAGCCAAATAGCTGTGAGAGATGACTACAGAGAACAGTTGAGAAAACACAATTGCCTTCAAATACTATTGGACCAATTGAAATCGCCTAGTTTAACTATCGTGAGTAACGCTTGCGGCACTTTATGGAACTTATCGGCTAAATGTACGGTCGATCAAGAAAGTCTGTGTAAGATGGGAGCCCCTGCAATGCTTCGCAGCTTGAATTATTCAAAACATAAAATGATAGCGATGGGGTCTACGGCGGCTTTGAAAAATCTGCTTAGTGCAAAACCGGCACAGTCTTTAGGACCACTTTTAGATCCTACCTCCGTATCTTTAGATTTGCCAGCGTTACCAACTCTTGGCGCACGAAAACAAAAGGCCTTGCTCCAAGATCTTGACCAAAACCTGTCAGAAACTTATGAAAATATTGAAAAGGAGTCCCCTGTCAAACAAACCTCACACAGTAACGATTTTATACAGAAGCCAAGCAAATACGGTAAAAAAACTGAACACAGAGAATATGCAAGAGCTAAGAAGCAAGACGATTTAGCAAATACATTTTCTAGTCTCACTCTAAATGAACCTTCGACTAGTTATTCTTCTGATGTTCGAACATCATCTAAATTGGCAAACTATGGTAGTACAAGTCTGCCTTACATGAATATTAGCCAGAAACGATCATCAACACCTTCATCATATATACCAGTCAGAAATAAGTATTCGGATTGCAGTTATGAAGATGAGGCCGAACCCACAGAAGGACCCATCGACTACAGTCAAAAATATTTGGAAAATACGATACCGAACAATATTACCAAGTGTGTTTCGCCTTCTTCCGTAACAAATGATAATAGTTATATGTATAATGATAGTAAATCTAATACACCTTCAGCCACAAATGAAAATAACTATGTATATAATGGCAGTGAGTCTGATGAAAAAAACTACTCTATTTATACAGAAACTGACTTGGACCAACCAACAGATTATTCTCTTAGATATGCTGAAGATGATTCGGATTCCGAAATCTGCAGCAAGCTGCAACAAGATACTGTGAAAACATACTGTACAGAAGATACGCCCTATGAAACTCCCTTTAACTTTTCATCTGCAACTTCGTTATCAGATCTGCGGATAGACGATAAGCAGGTCATCGATAATGATAAGTTGATAGAAGATAAGCCAACTGTTAAAGAATTATCGGCTGACTTAGACGAGAAAGATCACTGTTCTGCTGAAGATATTTCCGATACAGACACCAGACAGAAATGTGATGATAAAATAAAATTTAAGTCTGGCTACAGTTCAGGTTTGATGTCACCCGAGAAACCTGTCAATTATTGTGAGGAAGGTACACCAGGTTATTTTTCCAGGGTGAGTAGTTTCAGCTCGCTGAATTCAATGCCGGTAAATGAAAGTAAGAATGAATCTCCTAAAGACTTGTGTACCCAAGAGTGTGAAAGTAGCGATAGCAAGGTAAAAACTGTACAAAAGGCTGTCGCTGAAGCCAAGGCTGTTAAGTTCGAGCAGACTGTGAATTACGCAGAAGAGACACCGCTCATGTTTTCAAGATCGAGCTCTCTGGGATCCCTAGGGAGTATGGAACAGAATCCTTACCATGATGATGGAAGTTCCGTTATTTCGGACTTTAGGTAAAATTTACTAATTAGTTTCTATTTTATATAATATATGTGTGTGTGTATTATTATTTTTTAAGAACGCTTAAAACTAGAGATGCCACGAATATTCGACTTCTATTTGGTATTGGGCATATTCGGCAACTTTTTTTAATATCCGGTATTCGGCCGAATGTTGCGTGCTATTCGGCCGAATACCAAATCAGGAAAAAAACGCATAATAAATATTACTCACAAAATTTTTATTTTAACAAAAAATCAAATCATACATTTAATACTTCAAATCTATTAGTGGTAAGTTGTGATGAATGAAAACAATTTTTTCAGCATTTGTTGATAGCAAACGATTGAGCTTTTCCTCATAAATTATTGTGATTTTGTCAGATTGTATGCGGAGCTTGGCGGCTTGTGCTGGGATGGCATGGATGGGCTTCAGGATGTTGATTCTATACTAGACTTTTTCTATTCCAGAATTTACGACTTGCTTGATCCGTATGTTCCCATGACTGCTCCAAGAGCATGTAATAGGTATCCTCCGTGGTTCTCTAAAGAAATTAAGGCTAGTATCAAATATAAATATTCATTATGGTGTAAGTTTAAGAAGTCTGGAGATGTGGAGTTTCTGGATAGATTTAGGGAGCTGAGACAAAAACTGCTCTTCTCGGTGCTGTCAAAACTTTTCTATTGGGAATTCATCTAACCAGCAACGGGCAGTTGACAGTTTTGCTTCTTATTTTGCAGGATGTTCTGGTTCCACCTCCACCTCATCACCTACACCTTCGGGTGACATCACAGTGTTTTTTGTTGATGACTATACAGATGATGAAATTATTACAGCTGCTAAGAGAATTAAGGCTAACATGTCCTGTGGACCTGATCTAGTTCCTGGCTTCTTGGTGTGTGACTGCTTATATGCTTTCTTGACTCCACTTAAGAAAATTTTTAAATTGATTCTTAGATCTGGAATATTCCCCGCGATTTGGAAGCTGTCAAGAGTTCTCCCTGTCTTCAAGGCGGGGGATAGTGGTGATCCATCAAACTATCGACCAATAGCCATACTATGTGTCTTCTGTAAGATTTTCGAGACCTGCCTTTTTCGGCGAATACTGTTTCACATCAAAAACAGACTCTCTGTTTCTCAGCATGGTTTCATTCCAGGGAGATCGACTGTAACGAATTTAGTTGAGCTCTTCACAGGTTGATATTGTGTATACTGATCTATCTAAGGCCTTCGATTGTTTAAACTATTCTGTTCTAATTGACAGGATGAGGGCTATCGGATTCTCCGAGGGCTTGCTTGGCTTGTTCAGATCTTACCTGGATGGAAGGAGGCAATTTGTTGAGGTTGGGGCCTTCAAGTCTGAACCTATCACATAGCTTCGGGAGTGCCGCAGGGTTTCATACTCGGTCCATTACTGTTTAATATATTTATTGACCCAGTTAAACATGTTTTGCATGTTCCTTTTTTAATGTATGCAGATGATATTAAGATTTTCGCAAATATTTCGAGTGTTGGTGACTGTTTGCAGCTCCAGAACAGCCCTCAGATCCTTGATGAATGGTGTTGTCGGAGTGGTCTTTCTATGAATGTTTCCAAGTGTTGTGTGATGTCCTTTACTCGTAATAAGCACGCAATCACTGCCGGGTACAATATAAGAGGGCTTCCACTTGATCGCTCCGGAACAGTTAGGGACCTCGTATTGTTTTTGATGGTACTCTATCTTTTAAACCACACTACGAGCAGACTGTCAGTTCTGCTTACAAAACTCTTGGGTTTCTGATAAGAACAGCAAAAATTTCTCACAGACTGACACCCTCCTCCTGCTCTTTCGTTGTTTGGTTAGGTCCCGACTTGAAGACTTGAGATACAAGTGGCAAGTCTGGAATCAGTGCAAAGGAAATTTCTCAAAATTCTTAGCTTTCGTGAGGATGGTCGATATCCTTCTATTGGTTTTCCTCAGGAAGGTTTACTTGTTCGCTTTGGTCTGCAGAGTCTGTCAATGCGCAGGCAGTGCAGTTTAGTTACATTTTTATACAAACTGGTTAATTCTGTGTTCGATTGCCCTAATCTGCTTCAGCAACTTAATTTCAATGTGCCTCATATTGCAGCATGTTTTTCAGGCACATTCTATCTCCCGACTGCTCGTACATGATTGCTGCGATCGTCTCTAATTTACCAGATGTGCAATGATTACTCTGTATTGCAGGGCAGCCTAGATATCTTCTCATGTAATATATCAGAGATAAAAATGTTTTTCAAAGCGATCTAATTTGTGACTCTTTTTTGTGTAGTTTGTTTGATTATTGTTTGTTATTATGTTTTGTGTATCGGCCCATCCTTAGTTTGGCTTTAAGCTGTTGGAGGGTGTATGAATAAATAAATAAATTATACCTGCTGCTGAAAATAGCCGCTTACTATATACACTGCTACCGGGAAATGATAAATAAACCTTAGTAAATTCTGCTAGGCTTGGATACTGTTCGCGTTTGCTGACCACCACTTTTAAGGGTCTGCTGTCCAATCAAGGTGAACAGTTTTCATGTAAAAATCAATTTCATTTGCAATTAAACTTTTTTGTTCCACATCTTTATCTGTGTGCGTATTTTCTATAGCAACTTCCTCAAAACAATTCCAGAAACTTGTCGTGTATCTCAATGGTTCTATCATTGGCATTTCTTTTCTTTCGAAGTGGAGATGAATCATGCTACTGAACTCACCACAACTCTTTCTCAGAGCTTCTAAAAGAAATTTTTGTTTTGCTCTTTGTGTTTGAACTAACCCCAGGAAACTGCTGTTGAAACGCAGGTTAAGAAAATTGGCAACTAGATATTTGTCACTCTCATTAAAGTTGAACCGCGCTTTAAGTTCAGCTTGTAGTGAAGATCTCATTTTCAATAAATTTGGTGTTATTTGTGCTGTTTCTTCCTTTCCCAGGTATCTTATAAATGTGACATGTGGAATAATCTTAGAAATGCGGGAAATACCCAAGCTGGTTATTTTTGTAATCTCTTCGAACGGTTTGAGGAGTTTGATACATTGTTCCATTAACTCCCATTGAGCAGGTGTTAAATTGTTTAAAGAATCGTGATCAGTTATGTACAAAGAGACAGCTCACTTTTGTTCTAATAGTCGCTCCATTAAATAGTATATAGAATTCCATCGTGTGCTTACATCTTGTACTAATTGGTGGTCTGGCAATTTAAGTTCTTGAGGAATGTGTTTTAGCTTTTCTTGTGCTATACCAGAGTGGTTGAAATGGGTGACAATTCGTCTTGCAGCAGCTACCATCTGTGTTATTTCCGATTGAGACTTTGGCGATTCCTCAACAGCACGTTGTAGTAAATGATTAAAACACTTAGCAGAATCATATTCTGCGCCTCGTACACCTTTTACCATATTGGCCCCAGTATGTGAACCAGCAAACAGTTCACAATCGCTAAAACGCCATGTTCAAGAATTAAATCTGGAGATATCCAATATGCAGTAAAACTTAAGAAACTCTGGTTATTGTGCTGACATGTCCACATATCAAATGTCACAGATACTGCTCTTGCTCGTGAAATATTAGCTTCGATTTTAGAGCAAATTCTATTTTATATATATATATCACCGATTAAATGATCAAGATTTAACATATCCTTTTTGAATATATGTGGCCTAAATTCTAACCTGAACTCCGTCCACCATTTCCTCCAGGCTAACAGGCCCCAACTCCTCTTCCATACCTAAACCCAAATCAGTGCCAAAACAGCCACTAATCACCTTAATTTCCCGGGGTATGAGCTCCTTACTTCCTTTAGATTGCATGGAGGTGTGTGTGTGTAGGTCCGTAGCAATCTACCCTGCACCAGACTCCCCAATTTAGAAGCTGGAAGAAAAGACATACTATGGATAAAACTCTCTCTCTCTCAGGACTGCAACTAAATTCATCTGTTGCATTTACCGGTCACCTTCTGACAACAACTTTGTCGAGCTCTTTGACTACCTTTCTGAAAAAACCGACTATCTGATTTCCGAATATCCTTCCTCCGGGGTCACTATTCTTGGTGACTTCAATGTCCATAATAAGGAATGGCTAGGATCTTCAAAAACCGATCCACAAGGGAGAGCAGCGGAGGCCTTTGCAGTCAGCAATTCTTTAGCCAATATGGTTCAGAAACCTACTTACTTTCCTCGTATCCCAACACACAGCTCAAATCCCTTGGATCTCCTCCTTACTACAAATCCTGACTGCTATAAGATATCAGTCACCGCCCCCTGGGTGGCTCAGACCACGGCATGGTCACTGCTTCCTGCGCAATGCAACCCGAGGTCACACAGTCATCACACCCACGTATCGTTTGGCACTACAACTCCACGAACTGGGACGAAATGCGAGATTACTTCTCCTCATTTCCATGGGCGTCTGTCTGCTTCTCTCATCCTGACCCCTCTGATATCTCACAAAACGTCACCGAAATTATCTAAGCTGGCATGGAATTATTTATTCCACGTACACAGAAAACCTCAGCAGCCACTCAAAAGCCCTGGTTCTCTAAATCCTACGACAAGGCCAGACTTGAAAAGGTCAAAGCACACAAAATGCTTCTTCACAATCCCAGTCAAGAAAACCGTCAAGCATTTAACGACGCAAGAAACCGCTATGTCCGCATTCTTTCTGAGGCAAAAAACTCGTTTAATAACCACATCAAAAACAAAGTCCTCTCAAGCTCCAACGGCAGCAAACTAGAGGTGTGCGAAGCTTCGAAATTCCGAACCGAACCCGAACCGAACCGAACCTTCGGTTCGAAAATATGTTCGCACTAGCGATGTTGAAATAGTTCGAAGTTCGAAATATGTTATTCTTCAAAATAGTTCGAAGTTCGTTGCTCAAAAATACTTCGAAATTTAACTTTACAGGCATTGAATGTTGCCAAAAGTAGCGAAGTTGCGGCCCCTTTAACGCGGTAGCGGCGCTTTAAACTCATTGAGCGTAATTTCAGGAGATTTCACTCATGCATATTTGTGAAAGTAGATGGGACCCATTGAGACACGACGAAGCCCTTTAGCAGTCACAGAATTACTTTTCTTGTATATCCTAGCCCCCCATCACCTATTTCAGTAACAACATTATGATGGCAGTGTTCAAAGGCGATCGGTAACGTAAATGTTCAGAATTTGAGGATAATTACAGATTGCCTTTGGAAAACACTGGTTTCAACATTCTTTATTACACAGTGAGTCAAAACAGTTAAATATTCACAATCAGGAGACAGTTCAAACTTGTAAGTGGTTATTTTATACTTATCGTGCTCACTTTGAACCCTCCCAATCTGTTTGCTAAAACTGCCTAGCCAATACCAAACAACAACATATTTATAATTGAGCTTA
This sequence comes from Tillus elongatus, assembly GCA_964006375.1. NCBI lineage: Eukaryota > Metazoa > Arthropoda > Insecta > Coleoptera > Cleridae > Tillus > Tillus elongatus. Next base: position 36,007,635 of record OZ023262.1, on the reverse strand, counting down.
TCTATAGATCTAGAAATCTAAAAAAGTTTCAAATATTTTGTGTTTTTGATTTAACGTTGCCCCATCTCCACAACGATCAGAACCGGAAGGCATTTTCACCCAATCAACCTGCAAATTTATTGAATCCTTCCTTTTTGTAAAAAGAGTTGGAATCTTTTACATATCAAATATTGTATGTTACAATATTCCAAAATTTTGTATTTAAGGAAATGATATATGAGCACTGAAGAATTTTTGGTAGTTCGATGTTCGATTTTGAATTTCTAAGAAGTTCGAAGTTCGACTGTGAACCTTAGACGTACTATTTCAGAGGTTCGAAGTTAGAGGCAACATATTTGCTTGTGTTCGTTCATAGTTCGGTTCGAACAAAACATGGGTTCGCACACCTCTACAGCAAACACTTCTGGACTCTTGCTAAATCTATTGGGAATAATTTCTGCAAGAGCACGTTCCCACCTCTTGTCTCAGGGGATGAAATTGTTTCTACCGCGCTGGGCAAGGCTGAACTTTTTGCCTCGTTGTTCGCCGGCAATTCTACTCTCAACCCACCTCCAAATGTTCAACCACCAACAGTCCCCAATGTCGCGCATAAAATGACTGATATCATTTTCAATACTAAAAAGGTACGAAAGATGCTCTCTTCTCTTAATTCCAGGAAAGCCTCTGACCTTGACAAGATGCCAGCAATTGTAATCAAAAAATGCGCACCAGAACTTATTCCTGTCCTGACTCGTCTGTTGCAGACATCTTACAATAGAGGCATATTCCCTAGTAATTGGAAAACTGCTCCAGTACAACCCGTCCCCAAGAAAGGATCCAAAGCGCTTTCTAGCAACTACAGGCCTATTTCTCTCCTTTCAGTCGTCTAGAAAGTGATGGAAAAGTATATAAACACTGAATTACTAAATTTTTTTGAAAAACACAGTCTAATCCACGACAGGCAGTATGGCTTCTGTCAGCGCAGATCGACTGCCGACCTCCTTTCCTTTGTCACCCATTCTTGGAACAAGTCTATGGAACAACACGGTGAATCCCAGATTGTTGCTCTAGACATATCAAAAGCATTCGACCAGGTATGGCACGCAGCGCGGCTTAATAAACTTCCGGCCTATGGCCTACCACCAAAACTTTGTACCTGGACAGCAAATTTCCTCTCCAACAGGGGCATATCTGTTGTTGTGGATGGCCATTCCTCTAAACTGTATCCAATTAACGCAGGAGTTCCTCAAGGTTCAGTTTTAGCCCAACTTTGTTTCTTCTCCACATCAATGACCTCCTTTCTAGCACATCCAACCCAGTTCACAGCTACGCGGACGACAGCACCCTCCATTCAAATATACAATATTCTAAGCCTGCCTCTTTAGCCCAATTAGATGAGGATCGCAGACTCATGGAGGGTTCTGTCTCCGTGGATCTCCAAAAAATATTAGACTGGGGAAGTAGAAATCTTGTACAATTCAACCCCACCAAAACTAAGTCTTGCTTTCTTTCTCACAAGAGATACACCAGCCCTAGACCCATCACAATGAACAACCAAGTTATTCAAAGTAATGAGTCCTTTTCTCTTGTTGGCATTTCTGTGGATCGAAATCTTAATTGGCACCAACATGTCACATCAATTGCAGAAGCGGCTGCTAAGAAATTAAGTTTTCTCTTCCGGGCTCACAAATACTTTTCACCAGCTAATCTCTATACCTTATATACTTCACAAATAAGGCCAAACCTCGAATACTACTCCCACATCTGGGGTGCCGCTGCCGCTTCTACACTAGCTATTCTGGACTCAATTCAAAAGAGAGCTATACGTCTCATCGGTGACGCTACCCTCACCCAAAGGCTGCCATCCCTTGCCCACCGACGTGCCGTTGGTGACCTCTCTCTCTTTTATAGATATCTGCACGGGCACTGCTCAGAGGAGCTTTCCTCCATAGTTCCCCCACCTGCTGCCCCCAACAGATCTACTAGGGGAACAGAGCGAATGCACCCTTTTACTGTCCAGGCCACCAGACTTAGAACATCTTGTTGTGCCCGCTCTTTTGTCCCGAGGACTTCCAAGTTGTGGAATTCCTTGCCGGCACATGTTTTTCCTTCTCCTCCGAACCTCCAAACCTTCAAGTCCAGATTTAACAAGTTGCCTCTTTCCTCCTTGTCGACACCCACGGTACGATATTATTTAGGCTGTCAGCCCTCGTGGTGTGTTGTTGAAATATAAAAAAACATCAGATGTCACGGATACTGCTCTTGCTTGTGAAATACCTGCTTCGATTTTATTAATTCTATCATATATATTGGGAATAATTTTCTGTCATGTAAGTGCGACCAGGTATTTTGTATTGGGGTACTGCCCTTTCCATAAGCCTGTTAAAGCCGACTTGTTCGACAAGTGATAATGGTTCGTTGTCCAGGGCAATCATTTCACTGATTAAATGATGATATTTTATTGATTTCGGATCATTAATATCCCAATGCAATTTCCTTTCGGTTGTCTCCTTCAGAATTAACTGTTTCTTTTTTGACGTACCTGGTACTGCCAGTATATTAGAATCGATAGAAGTGAGAGTACCCTCATTTTGGTGGCAACTTGCCGATGGATCTGCAATTAACGTAGCATACTGCTCAGCATGTTTGTTTTTAAGGTGGTTTTTCAAACAAATTGTAGCTGGAAACAAAAACAAACAATAAATGATTAAACAATGAAAAACTAACTTCAAGAAACGGAACTATCAAACTAGTTTTACTAACAAATTATGCATCTGACTTCCAAACAAAAGAAGTATATAAAATGTTTGGAAATCTATTTAATATAGGTCTTATTTATATCAATTTTGTCGACATCTACCTATTTATGAAATTTCTGTAGTGATACCAAAGTAAACAAATTTACGTTTCCACAATTATTTTTTTTCAATGTCTTAAATCCTTCGATGAAAGGAGGACCATTCTGAAGGTTATTCATGGACAGGTGGATTATACAGAGATCCTTTCCCAGCTGCAATTTCGTGCAACCCGCACCACTGTTTTCCTTCTGTGGGCGCTGTAGTGACACTTTTTCCCTGCCCATCTCTAAAACAAATATCCTGAAATCTCCCATTTATTTTATGTGTTCAGCTTGTAATAAAACCTGTAGCGATATTTTCAGAAAATATAGCGTGTGGCTTCCTTCTTGAGTCATCTTAATAAATCGCTTTACACCTGATAACTATTAAAGCTTGTATTTTTGTTCTTATTATCTCCTGTATTAGTGAATTTTTATTTTAAAAAATTCACTAATAGAGAGGTATCGATGGTGAGACTTTGCAAAAATTTTTGCAAATGAGCGCGAACTAGGACCCCTAGAACCCATATCCGGGGTCAGTTTCAATTTATATATATATATATATATATATATATATATATATATATATATATATATATATATATATATATATATATATATATATATATATATGTATGTATGTATGTATGTATGTATGTATGTATCCGTCTGATAACTCAAAAAAAATTAACCGATTTCGATAAAACTTGGCAAGTGGCTTTCTTTTATTAATGGCTTAGATGAGTTCGTTAGCCAGAAAAATCGGACGGGGTTTTCCGGGAAATTTTGAGTTTTATTTCGAAAAAAAATTTTTCCCCAAAAGTAACAAAGATGTTTTAATGAAATTTACTATATATGTTGCCTTGGGAGAGATCTTACTACGTACTGAAATTCAACTTTTTAAGTTTATAAAAAATTGAGTTATTCAAATTTTAAATTTTTTTTTCTCCGAAAATTACAAAATTTTTTTAATGAAATTTGGTGGATATCTTGCGTTAGGAGAGACCTTACTACACACCAAAATTAAACTCTCTAAGTTTATAGAATATTGAGTTATTCAAATTTGAAGCATTTAATAAAGTTTTCACCACAGAAATTGTAGAAACCACGAGACGATTTTCACGTCTCTAGTATCAGGATCACATGAGAGGATAGGCAGTGGCAGTGTTTAAAACTAATGTTGTACATGCTAGAAATTACCACATTCCTGACATCTAGTAGTGAAAAGTATAAGCAATAAACCATTGGTATTCATAATGTTGTTATAATCTTATTGATCATTTTATATAACTAAACATAAAACCTCTAGCGTCTAGTTCTAACAATTGTTTTGTATTTTAAATTATTTTATCATACTTATTCTAATACTTTACTATGAAACTATAATCCCATATTCGATGTTATTAATTACTATTATTGACTAATAATAACATTCAGGGTTGTGTAGTTTTAGTAGGTGGGGATAGAGGACGCAAGCTAGCGATAAGAATTTTTGAAATGTGTTCTGCAGCATATTCTGAAGTGATTAGGTTTACCACACTTTTTACACATCTTGCAGAACACTGGTACACCCCATGTACTGTTGCACATCTCTTGCAGTTGAATTGGGTTTCTGCATTTACTTGTCTTCTTTCTTCCTTCTTCTGCAAGCTGAATGGTTTGTTCTTCCACTTCAGCTATGACTTTTTTTCTCTCTTGAATAACCTTTAGTTGCTCTTTCATGACCTCACTACTCTTGCACAATTCTATGCACTTTTCTAGACTTAATTTTTCAGTATTCAATACTTTTTCTTGCAGCTTAAGGTCCTCGACACCTAACACGATTCTGTCTCTGATCATTTTATTGGATTCCTCTCCAAACTCACATGTCTTTGCTAGCTTCTTTAAGTCCTCAATGAATAGACTAACGCTTTCACCCTCTCCTTGCTGTCTTCTGTAGAATATGTACCTTTCATACACTTCATTTTTCTTGGGAATCATATATTTTTCAAACTCCTCCACTACTTTTTTATAATTTCCTTTTTCATCCTCAGAAAGTGTGAAATTGTTATATATCTCCAATCCTTCATCTCATGTTATATTTAATAGTGTTGCTACCTTTATATCATCCGGTTTTTAGTGAATTTTTATTTAAAATCCATATCCGGGGTTAGTTTCAATTTATATATATATATATATATATATATATATATATATATATATATATATATATATATATATATATATATATATATATATGTATGTATGTATGTATGTATGTATGTATATGTATGTATGTATCCGTCTGATAACTCAAAAAATAATTAACTGATTTCAATGAAACTCGGCAAGTGCCTTTCTTTTATTAATGGCTTGGATGAGTTCGTTAGCCAGGAAAATCGGACGGGGTTTTCCGGAAAATTTTTGAGTTTTCTTTCAAAAAACAAATTTTCCTCTGAAAATAACAAAGCTGTTTTAATGAAATTTACTACATATGTTGCCTTGGAAGAGAACTTATTAAATACCAAAACCCAACTTTTTAAGTTTATAGAAAATTGAGTTATTCAAATTTTAAATTTTCTTTCAAAAAATTTTTTTCTACAAAAATTACAAAGTTTTGTAATGAAATTTGGTGGATATCTTGCCCTAGGTAAGTCCTTACTACACAAGAAAATTAAGCTTTCTAAGTTTATTGAGAACTGAATTATTCAAAGTTGAAGCATTTAATAAAAATTCACTACCATAATGCACTTGCTGCGTCCAGAGTTTTTAAATATTGATGTAGTTGGGCTTATGCCCGTTAATTAAATTATGTTATACATACATGTATTGAATTAAATATGTGTTCAGATATTTTTTTTATCTTAACCCACACTGTTGATATGTTGAGGAAATAATTTATTATATTTTGTTGAAGAGTATGTTACTTAAACTAAAAAGTTTCCAGCCGTTTAACAAGTGGACTCATTTCCCCAAGTGAGCTTCCTGATTCGCCGTTCCAAACTGTGCCCCAGAGTCCAAAACCGAGGACCAACCCTCCAGATTTTCCCAGTCCGAAGCCGTCAGTGTCATCAACACCAAGGCAGTCCACATCCAAAAGCTTGCCAAAGGCCAGTATTTTTGAAGATAATGTTACAAAATTTAAAGAAGAGAACACCCCAGTGCACTTTTCCACGGCTACAAGTCTCAGTAATTTAACGATAGATGATGAAACCAGTCCACCAGTGAATCAGGTAAATTGTCTGTTATTTATATATTTTTTTAAGTTGACTGAATTATTTTGTTTATTTGATTTGTTTTATTTTTGCACCATCTGTTGAGGATTCTGAGCTTGAATAACTAGTCACTTTATTTTAGAATACATTAATAAATCAACTTCACTGTAATAATAGAAAACTAAAAACTAACTTCTAATAATTTTTACATCTTGTTTTCCCGTTTGGTTTAATAAAGTCTTATTTTTTGTAAGAAAGCTATTCAAAAAAAAAAAAAAATTATTATAATTTATTAGGCCGCTGTGCTCTTAGAAGACACCTTACTTTGATAGGGGTCGAGAGGGATCCCATTTGCCAGGAATGCGGTGAATTCAATAAATTGCTTATTCCAAACTTGGAGCGTTCTTCAAACCATAAATTGTCTTCTTTAATATACACAATTTTTCTTTACATTTTTCTTCTATCTCTAAGCCTTCTGCCATTTTCATATATTTTTTTAATATTTCAACAACACACCAAGAGGGCTTACAGCCTAAATACTATCGTACTGTGGGTGTCGACAAGGAGGAAAGAGGCAACTTGTTAATTCTGCACTTGAAGGTTCGGAGGAGAAGGAAAAACATGTGCCGGCAAGGAATTCCACAACTTTGAAGTCCTCGGGACAAAATAGCAGACATAACAAGATGTTCTGTGTCTGGTGACCTGGGCAGTAAAAGGGTGCATTCGCTCTGTTCCACTGGTAGATCTGTTGGAGGCAGCAGGTGGAGGAACTATGGAAGAAAGCTCCTCTGAGCAGTGTCCGTGCAGATATCTATAAAAGAGAGAGAGGTCACCAACGGCACGTCGGTGGGCAAGAGATGGCAGCCTTTGGGTGAGGGTAGGGTCACCGATGAGACGTATAGCTCTCTTCTGAATGGAGTCCAGGATAGCGAGTGTAGAAGCGGCAGCGGCACCCATGATGTGGGAGCAGTATTTGATGTTTGGCCTTATTTGTGAAGTATATAAGGTATAGAGATTAGCTGGTGTAAAGTATTTGCCAGCCCGGAAGAGGAAACCTAATTTCTTAGCAGCCGCTTCTGCAATTGATGTGACATGTTGGTGCCAATTGAGATTTCGATCCACAGAAATGCCAACAAGTGAAAAGGACTCATTACTTTGAATAACTTGGTTGTTCATTGTGATGGGTGTAGGGCTGGTGTATCTCTTATGAGATAGAAAGCAAGACTGATCTACCCTTTCCTTAATATTCAATTTGTTATTTTTACGTTTGATCTAAGAATCCTTTATTTAATAAATAACCAAACAAAAACAGTGTTATATTGGTGCGCCAACTCGTGGCAGGTCACATGAAAATAGTGGTGAAATCTGCGAAGTAATAGTCAGGTTGTGAAATATTTTTTTAACAGTTCTAGAGGCCGGCATGGGAGACATGTGAATGTACGTATGAAACACACTTCAAGACTGTTGACTGCATTCACCGTTTACTTACTCAGGCTCCTCGGAAAAATTAATCATGAGATTGTTTACCTTTTAAAAGTGCCTGTATATTTTTCGAGGAGTTTACAGAGTGACAGTTAATGATAAACTATTGTGTGACTCTTTTTTCCAGTGGTTTTGTGTTAAACATTGAACATTGCAAATTCATGTTCATCAGTTTGTGGAGATTGATACAAACAATACAGAGTGTTTTTCGCTTCCCGCGCTAATCTGTACTTAGATAAAAAAACGTTATTAAGACAGTTTTCGTTCATCTTTTCACAAAAACAGTGCAATAAACTCTTTTTAACTGTTTTTTGAGATTGATACAAAAAATATAGGGTGTTTTTTGCTGCCCATGCTATTCTGTAGTTAGATGAAAACCGTTATTATTGCTGTTTTCATTCATTGCTTCACAAAAATAGTGCAAGAACGCCTTTTGACTGTTTTAGTGCTGATACTACATACTCAGAGTGTGGAATTTTAAACTCTTGTTAGTGTTACTGTGCTGTCACATATATTCAGTGGATCCTTAGATTTTTTTTATCAGTATTATCTGCACTTCTGGAGAGCTGAATAGAGTGGAATAACAGCGAACAGGTACCAAGTTGGAGCTTTGAAAACAACAGAGTTCCCATAAGTACATTTACAATACCTATGTTGCTGCATATAACCAATTATCACAATTACGAGTGGAAATCAGAAAGGTTATTGGCTTCGTAACCGTGTCAATCCACCTGAGGAAGCCATAGCACCACCAAGTGTATATCCCGTCATGGCTGAATCAAATGATTACATGACCAATGACCAATTTCAGCAATTATTACAGAGTTTGCAGAATACACAGGTTAGAGCTCCAGAGACAGCTGCTGCAGTGCAACCTGACCAACCTGAGGTTGGAGGAAACTGCTAATTGTCAGGCTAGGTTCGATGGAACTAAAAATGCTGTTGTTAAGGCTTTTATCAATGCCATTGAAATTTATAAAGATTGCATGCACGTATCTGATAGTAATGCTTTTAAGGGTTTGCCAATGTTGTTAGATGGATTTGCAGGTACCCGGTGGCAAGGTGTTAAGGCTACTATGTATAATTGGACAGATGCTCTTGATTTATTATGTCTTACATATGGTCCAACAAAAAACCCCTTTTCGTGTTTATCGAGAACTGTTTTCACATGAACAAAATGCTGTAACTCCTACAGACATATTTGCTTGTCAAGCATGAGCCATTCTATCTCAACTTCCTGCAGATACTCTATCTGAAACAATCCAGTTAGATATGGTATATGGACTGCTCATGAAGAAAATTAGAGAAAAGGTTAGTAGAGATGGTTAGGTTAGGTTAGGTTAGATTGTGAGTGGTCCATATCGGTCCCTCCACCGCGACCATAAGGTCTATTGTGGCTCACGCCTAATGTCTATATTTCGCCCAACAAATCCAGCCTCCTACAGAGGTCGATAACCTTTGCGGGCGAAAGTTGATCCAGATCCTCTGGAGCAAGCTTTACCTTGCCAAAGAGCAGGTGTCTAGTCCTATCCGCTGCCGGACAGGAACACAGCACATGCTCTGCTGTTTCGTCATTCTCCATACACAGCCGGCACTCGGTCTCCTGACCGATCCCAATATGGTGCATGTGATGCCGCAAGCGACAGTGTCCTGTATACAGGCCGACTAGAGTACTCAGTTGTTGTCTGTTCAACTCTAGAAGTTTCTTAGCCCTTGACTCAGACAGGCCATTTATGAAGGCCTTAGAGTGAGCTAATCCTGGAAGATTTTGCCAATATTGAATTGTCCTTCTATCTGTCCAGGTCTTTAAGGTGCGTTTTGCTATGCAAGATGTTATTCCCAGCACCGGTTCTGGTCCGACAAAGTCACACTGGGCACCACTCCTGGCAAGCGCGTCTGCCGCAACGTTGCCATCATGGTCCGAGTGACCCGGTATCCAGACCAGCGACACCTCATTACAGCTGCCCAATTCGTTAAGGGCAGATTTACAACTCCATACCGTCTTTGAATTGCACCGGTAGGAACCAAGAGCCTTTATTGCAGCTTGGCTATCTGCATATATCTTTATCGATTTGTTTGTGCATAGGTCTTTTAAGCTTTCCCTTGCACACATCTCGATGGCATAAACTTCTGCCTGGTGTATGGTTGCGTACTTGCCGAGGCTAGCTGATAGTCTAGCATCGGTGCTGCCCCCATATGCGCCGGCTCCTACTCCCATATTGGTTTTGGAGCCGTCAGAGTTAGTAGAGATAGTCTTACAAATTTTCCAGATTTGCTCTGTCAAGCATGGCTGATTGAAGAAAGTTTCCCAGAGCCACCTTCAACAGAAAAGCGACCTAAATGTGTCTATTGTGAAAATTTTGGATACTACAAAGAGGAGTGTCGGAAGTTAATAGCTAAAGGAAAACCCAATACTCAAGCTTCAGAAATTAAAACCTTGCCTACCGATAGATCGAGTCCTATGAATGCCCCCTTAGTGAGCTGCAATGGCTGTGGAAAGCCTGGCTACATCAGAGCAAACTGCCCTTCGTGTAAAAAAAAACCGCCCCAAGCAGCTCTACAGACTGTTGTGTACTAGATGCAAACACGGATATTTCCTTAGAACCTCAAAATCGACCACTTTTTTATTTGGATATTTTACAATCCCATGGAAGTGGATTTGTTGATACAGGTACTAAGCACAGCGTAGCGGCATATTCGCTTTTTAAGATTCTTTGGAAAAAGGTTGCCATTTCAAATCACAGTCATGTAAATACAAACTTGCATATAGTATATCTAGACATGAAAATGTATTGGTATGTCTATGTGTATTTAGACCTTCTAAGACTCCTACCGAATTTTTAGTATTTCCAAAGGCTACCAACAATAGCACCCTACTTGGTATGGACTTTATTGAAAAAGCTCGATTGAATTTTGACTTTCTACTTAAAACCTGCAGTTTTACGGATGATCCAAAGACCTTACAGTTGTTACAATATGAGCCCTCTAAACCAAATGAAAGTTTTTGCGTTGACCTTGATTTTTTTTTACATCCTTGCGTTCAGATACAGGACTTTGGAGAATACCCAAAGGCAAAAATAAACAAATTATTGGACGATTATCAAGATATCTTTGATCTAGGGGGAGAACCCACTTCATTTGCTGAGCATTCCATTGATACTGGGGAACACCCACTTATTTCTGTTCCTCCCTATAATATGTTGCTCAAAAGGAAGGCAATTCTTAAGGACGAGCTGGACAAACTTCTGTCACAAGAAATCATCGAAGGGTGTAAGTGCATGGGCAGCTCCAGTCGTTCTCGTGCCTAAGGCCACCGGACAAGTTTGATTATGTGTGGACTACCGTTTTCTGAACAAGATTACAGTAAACTCCACCTATCCTGTCCCGTGAATGGATGATTTGCTTCATGCTGCTAGAAGAACTCAGTATATGACTACTATAGACTTGAGAGCTGGTTATCATCAAGTGCGTATATGCCAGTGTGACCACGATAAGACTGCTTTTGTCACCCCGTTCGGTTTATTTTGCTACTTACGCATGTCATTTGGGCTTAAGACAGCTCCTATAACCTTTCAAAGACTTATAGACCGGTTTAGAGCTGGGCTTAGTGATGTTTTGGTGTTAGGCTGTCTAGATGACTTGATGGTGCTTTCGGAATTGTTTCACTCTCATTTGAAGGACCTTATGGTGGTTTTTGAGAGACCGTATATTTACAGAGAAAAGTGTAGTTTCTGCGGTTCTAGTGTGAACTACTTACTACATTTGATCACCCCACAAGGACTTGAAGTGGATTTTTTTTTTGATTTTTTTTTTAACGTCGGCCTATTTCCGCGACTATGGCCAATCACCGACGCCAGGGAGCAGTTTCACCTCACTATCCTGGAAATTTTGCCGAATCCCTGTCTTTCTGTAAGGAGGGTAGGGATCTTTAACGTGCCCAACATCGCATGGACACGGGACCGACGGATTTACGCCCCCTCCGAAGGGCGGAACGTGCAGACATTCAACTTGCTCAAATACAATGCCAGAACCTCGGTTGATGTTAATTTTACAGTTTGTACTGAAAAAACCCCGGGATCGAACCCAGTACCCTTCGGTTCAAAGGCACATGTTCTTACCTCCGAACCACTGAGGTTCTTTGAAGTGGATTTGGAAAAGACTTCTGCGATTGTGTGTAGGCCTGAACCTCGTGATGTCAGGTTTTTCAAGTCGTTTCTTCAGACATGTTCCTGGTATCGGAGACACATCGAGAATTTTGCTGATATCTCCAGACCTCTCTGTGAACTTAATCGAAAGAGAGCCTCATGGATTTAGGGGCAGCCGCAACAGGAAGCCTGCGACAAATTGAAGACCTTACTTACTATGACTCCTATTTTGCAACAGTGTGATGAGACCAAACCATTTTTCATTAGGACTGATGCCAGTGACTTTGCTCTTGGTGCAGTGCTTCTACAAGGCACTGATGAAAACGAGCATCAGAATGAGTACGCCAGCAGATTATTAAGTGCTAGCGAGGAAAATATTCATGTACAGAGCATGAGGCTCTAGCTGTGGTGTTTGCCCTCAAACGTTTTTTGGCTACATTGAATGATCTGAGATCTTGACCACCAAGGACTATGGTGGCTTATGACTGTTGAGTCCCCTACTGGTAGATTAGCCAGATGGGATCTTCTAATTCAAAGCTTCAATGTCAAGATTGAATATATTCCAGGTTGTCAGAATGTAGTAGCAGACAGTTTGTCACAACCTCCATTGCCAGATTTTTCAGAATCTGGTGCTGAATCACCCCCAGATAGTGAGTTAGATATCTATATGATATCAGTGACCATTCCAGACCCGAAACGTGATGGCCCATATCAAATTGTCCAGAAGATTTCAGACACAGCCTACGAAGTTGCCGCTCCTTCAACTCCAGGGCATATTCTAGCGAAGTACCATATTTCGGCACTCACACCCTATCTTGGAGGTGCTGCTAAACAACCTGGGGTCAGCCTTCGGAAAAGAGGTCGTCCAAAGAAATCCATATCTTCTAGCTTCCTAGCGGGGATGTGGTCGGAGTATGTAACAAACCAAACTAGAACCCTACGCCAGAAAGGTAACGCCACCCATGTTCTAGGTTGCTGTGAGCTCTAGGAACTAGCACCGCAGGGAAAGAAAGTAGAGGAGTGTTTCAGACAGTTAGACAGTGGCTGACAAACGAATTAATTGTAGTGTGATTGTTGATTATTGCTTAAATCTTTTACCTTATTTTTACATTTGATTTAAGAATCCTTTATTTAATAAATAACCAAACAAAAACAGTGCTATAATATCAACAATATTTAATACTGAGGAGCTAAGAGAGATATATGCTTGTGAAGCACTTAATATCTTGGAGAACTGGTTGAGTGCAAATGGGTTAAAAATTGAACTTTTTTTTTTTTTTTTTTTTTTTTTTTTATTGTAAACAACACACCAGGCTTACAGCCTAAATACTATCGTACCGTGGGTGTTGACAAGGAGGAAAGAGGCAACTTGTTAATTCTGGACTTGAAGGTTTGGAGGTTCGGAGGAGAAGGAAAAACATGTGCCTGCAAGGAATTCCACAACTTGGAAGTCCTCGGGACAAAAGAGCGGGCATAACAAGATGTTCTATGTCTGGTGACCTGGACAGTAAATGGGTGCATTCGCTCTGTTCCCCTGGTAGATCTGTTGGAGACAGCAGGTGGGGGAACTATGGAGGAAAGCTCCTCTGAGCAGTGTCCGTGCAGATATCTATAAAAGAGAGAGAGGTCACCAACGGCACGTCGGTGGACAAGGGATGGCAGCCTTTGGGTGAGGGTAGGGTCACCGATGAGACGTATAGCTCTCTTTTGAATGGAGTCCAGGATAGCGAGTGTAGAAGCGGCGGCTGCACCCCAGATGTCGGAGCAGTATTCGAGGTTTGGCCTTATTTGTGAAGTATATAAGGTATAGAGATTAGCTGGTGAAAAGTATTTGCGAGCCCGGAAGAGGAAACCTAATTTCTTAGCAGCCGCTTCTGCAATTGATGTGACATGTTGGTGCCAATTAAGATTTCGATCCACAGAAATGCCAACAAGAGAAAAGGACTCATTACTTTGAATAACTTGGTTGCTCATTGTGATGGGTCTAGGGTTGGTGTATCTCTTATGAGAAAGAAAGCAAGACTGAGATTTGGTGGGGTTGAATTGTACAAGATTTCTACTTCCCCAGTCTAATATTTTTTGGAGATCCACGGAGACAGAACCCTCCATGAGTCTGCGATCCTCATCTAATTGTGCTAAAGAGACAGGCTTAGAATATTGTATATTTGAGTGGAGGGTGCTATCGTCCGCGTAACTGTGAACTGGGTTGGATGTGCTAGAGAGAAGGTCATTTATGTGGAGAAGAAACAGAGTAGGGGCTAGAGCTGAACCTTGAGGAACTCCTGCATTAATTAGATACAGTTTAGAGGAATGGCCATCCACAACAACAGAAATGCTCCTGTTGGAGAGGAAATTTGCTGTCCAGGTACAAAGTTTTGGTGGTAGGCCATAGGCCGGAAGTTTATTAAGCAGCGCTGCGTGCCAGACCTGGTCGAATGCTTTGGATATGTCTAGAGCAACAATCTGAGATTCACCGTGTAGTTCCATAGACTTGTTCCAAGAATGGGTGACAAAGGAAAGGAGGTCGGCAGTCGATCTGCGCTGACGGAATCCATACTGCCTGTCATGGATTAGACTGTGTTTTTCAAGAAATTTTAGTAATTCAGTGTTTATATACTTTTCCATCACTTTAGAGACGACTGAAAGAAGAGAAATAGGCCTGTAGTTGCTAGGAAGCGCTTTGGATCCTTTCTTGGGGATGGGTTGTACTCGAGCAGTTTTCCAGTTACTAGGGAATATGCCTTATTATAAGATATCTGAAACAGACGAGTCAGGACAGGAGCAAGCTCTGGTGCGCATTTTTTGAGAACAATTGCTGGGATCTCGTCAAGGCCAGAGGCTTTCCTGGTATTAAGAGAAGAGAGCATCTTTCGTACCTTTTTAGTTTTGAAAATGATATCCATCATTTTATGTGCGACATTGGGGACTGTTGGTGGTTGAACTTTTGGAGGTGGGTTGAGAGTAGAATTGCCAGCGAACAGCGAAGCAAAAAGTTCAGCCTTGCCCAGGGCGGTAGAAACAATTTCATCCCCTGAGACAAGAGGTGGGAACGTGCTTTTGCAGAAATTATTCCCAATAGATTTAGCAAGAGTCCAGAAGGGTTTGCTGTCGTTGGAGCTTGAGAGGACTTTGTTTTTGATGTGGTTATTAAACGACTTTTTGGCCTCAGAAAGAATGTGGACATAGCGGTTTCTTGCGTCGTTAAATGCTTGACGATTTTCTTGACTGGGATTGTGTAGAAGCGTTTTGTGAGCTTTGATCTTTTCAAGTCTGGCCTTGTCACAGGATTTAGAGAACCAGGGCTTTTGAGTGGCTGAAGTGGTTTTCTGTGTACGTGGAATAAATAATTCCATGCCAGCTTGGATAATTTCGGTGACGTTTTGTGAGATATCAGAGGGGTCAGGATGAGAGAAGCAGACAGACGCCCATGGAAATGAGGAAAAGTAATCCCGCATTTCGTCCCAGTTTGCGGAGTTGTAGTGCCAAACGATATGTGGGTGTGATGACTGTGTGACCTCGGGTTGCATTGCGCAGGAAGCAGTGACCATGCCGTGGTCTGAGCGACCAAGGGGGGCGGTGACTGATATGTTATAGCATTCAGGTTTTGTAGTAAGAAGGAGATCCAAGGGATTTGAGCTGTGTGTTGGGATACGAGGAAAGTAAGTAGGTTGCTGAACCATATTGGCTAAAGAATTGCTGACTGCAAAGGCCTCCGCTGCTCTCCCTTGTGGATCGGTTTTTGAAGATCCTAGCCATTCCTTATTATGGACATTGAAGTCACCAAGAATAGTAACCTCGGAGGAAGGATATTCAGAAATCAGATAGTCGGTTTTTTCAGAAAGGTAGTCAAAGAGCTGGACAAAGTTGTTGTCAGAAGGTGACCGGTAAATGCAGCAGATGAATTTAATTTCAGGCCTGAGAGAGAGTTTTATCCATAGTATGTCTTTTCTTCCAGCTTCTAAATTGGGGAGTCTGGTGCAGGGTAGATTGCTACGAACGTATGCGCACACCCCTACATGCAATCTAAAGGAAGTAAGGAGCTCATACCCCGGAAAATTAAGGTGATTAGTGGCTGTTTTGGCACTGATTTGTGTTTCGGTGAGGAAGAGGAGTTGGGGCCTATTAGGCTGGAGAAAATGGTGGAGGGAGTTCAGGTTAGAATTTAGGCCACATATATTCGAGAAGGATATGTTAAATCTTGATGTTGGCGCCCCCTGTACACCCCTCTCCCGGAGATCCGAATGGAGGGGTATTTTGCCTCCGGAATATTTTGAACAAGGAGGAGCCATCATCCCAAAAACAGTATTAATACAATTGGTTAATAAGGAGTCCTGAGTGTGAAACTCAATATAAATTACAAGGGTATAGAAATTACCTCAAGTAAAAATACAAAATTTGTGGGTGTCTGGATAGACTATCTTCTTAATTGGAAGTCCCATGTGAGTTGCCTGGCTGGTTTCAGTGCATCATTTGCATTGTGTACAGTGACTGGTGTAGTAAGTTATGGCACTTGTGGCTTATCATGCATTTGTCCAGTCACACATAAGGTATGGATTATGTTTTAGGACAACTTGGCAGTCACATTAAGAATATATAAGCTGCAGAAAATATGTTTACAAGCTGTATTCAACTCTCCGAATTTTAATACACTGTGAAGAAACATCTTCTGGAAAAACCCTACTATGAAGTACAAACCTTCCCTTCAGTGCAAATTTTAACATGATTTGTTTTGTTTGTCGGACTTAGTTCTGTTATTTTATGTAACTTGTTTGGACAATTTGGCAAAATAAATATTATTATTATATTTATTATTTATTTCTGTAAAAAGGATAGTCAATGGCTTAACTAAGTTGTAAAAATTAATTTTCAAACTTACCTGTATCATAAACTCTTTGAACTAAATCAAAATATTGCTCTCGTTTTGTCACAATAAAAAAATTGTATTGATTAAATAAATGGTCATATATACTAGCCTATTTGATATTTGAAATCAGTTATATTTCACATCGACAGAAGCCTACTGTTACCTTTGAAACCGAAAGAAGTTCCATCTCCTTGTTTACAAATTTTATTTTCGATACTTACATATTGAGTTCCTCAAGAGTTGATTAACCTTTGTCCGATAGTGTATTTACTTTTCATATTGTTTGTGTGTGTGTTTTTTTTTTATATTTCAATTTGTTTTGTTACAGGTTTCTGAAGATGAGGGTGATGAAGATATTCTAGCTGCTTGCATCAATAGTGGCATGCAAAACAATAGGTAAGATATTCATGAGTATTTTTATTTTAAGTATTTGACAATGGTCTTTCTTTTTAGTGAATTTTCATTAAGAAAATTCACTAATAGAGAGGTATCGATGAGACTTTGGGAAAATTTCTTCAAATGAGCACGAATTAGGGCCTCTGGAACCCATTTCCATGGTCAGTTAAAATGTATATATATATATATATATATATATATATATATATATGTATATATATATATATATATATATATATATATATATATATATATATATATATATATATATATATATATATATATATATATATATATATATATATATATATATATATATATATATATATATATATATATATATATATATATATATATATATATATATATATATATATATATATATGTATATATATATATATATATATGTATATACATTTTAACTGACCATGGAAATGGGTTCCAGAGGCCCTAATTCGTGCTCATTTGAAGAAATTTTCCCAAAGTCTCATCGATACCTCTCTATTAATGAATTTTCTTAATGAAAAAACGTTGAGTTTTCATAAATTCTGGACGCGGTTCAACCCGAGAACGAAGTATGATGTATATGTATATATATATATATATATATATATATATATATATATATATATATATATATATATATATATATATATATATATATATATATATATATATATATATATATATACATATACATCATACTTCTATATATATATATATATATATATATATATATATATATATATATATATATATATATATATATATATATATATACATATACATCATACTTCGTTCTCGGGTTGAACCGCGTCCAGAATTTATGAAAACTCAACGTTTCGGCTACTGTTTTGGAGCCATTTTCAAGAGGTAGAGGAATTATGTAAGGACAATCTAAGGCCTCAATCTGCCTACTCCTTAGAGCGGTGGACAAAGGTGGGTTGGGTTGGTTACAAGAGGTAGAGGAAATATGTAAGGACACTCTTAAGGCCTCCATCTGCCTACTCCTTAGAGCGGTGGACAAAGGTGGGTTGGGTTGTTGTAGCTCGATTACGGGGCCTCAATCTGCCTACTTCCCAAATCTCGCCGGAGATCGTCTGTTAGGTCTCAGTGTGTTTATCCCTAGGCCTCAGAGAGATCTGATATATATATATATATATATATATATATATATATATATATATATATATATATATATATATATATATATATATATATATATATATATATATATATATATATATATATATATATATATATATATATATATATATATATATATATATATATATATATATAATGTATGTATGTATGTATGTATCCGAGCGATAACTGAAAAAAATACACAACTGATTTGAACAAAACTTGGCACATATCTGCATTTTGTTAACAATGGATACAACAAAAAAACAATAGAAAAGCTAGTAAAACAAATCAAAAACAAACAAATCAACAAAACTGAAAACAAAACACCAGAAACAAACACAAAATACACAACATTCACTTATAACCACCACATCAAAAAAATAACACAAACACTTAAACACAATATGACTTAAAAATGAGCTACAAAACCAATAACAAAATAATAAACAAAATAAATAAAAAACAAGAACACAATCCACATGAATTAAACGGAATATATCAAATAGAATGTAACACATGCAATAAAAAATATATAGGAATGACAAAAAAAATCAATAGAAACAAGATTCAAGGAACATATAACAGCATTGGATAAAATCCACATACCTAGCTACAAATCAAACGTAGCTACACACATTCACGACATAAAACACCAAAAACCAGACATCACCCAATTAAAACTAATGAAACATGTTAAAGACCACAAAAAAATGGAAATCTGGGAACAATACTACATTCAACAAACAAACAATAGAAAACAATTAATGCCAGAACAAATCCAAGTACAAACATTTAAACAAAACTTAATAAAGGCCATACAAATAGACAAATTATTAAACCACAGTGATCAAGACAGGAGACCGATACACACGACACAGTCCGAAGGCACAACCAATCAGAGAACAGGAAACCGACCAATAGAAGCTCACGGCGCATGCACCACCTACAATCTCCGACTTAGACCAGACAGGAGCGATAGCAGTCAGTAGCGTGCTGATGATGAACCGGGACGGTTCGAAACTGCAGTCCACGCAAACCAATAAGAAATCACAAACGTACAGCAAACAAATAAAGTGTGTATATATATATATATATATATATATATATATATATATATATATATATATATATATATATATATATATATATATATATATATATATATATATATATATATATATATATATATATATATATATATATATATATATATATATATATATAAACATGTAAAAATGGGCCTTGGTTTTGGGTTTTAGGAAGCCAAGTTCACGCTCATCTGAAGAAATTTTTCCGAAAGCTTTTCATCGTGACCTCTCTGTTGGCGTATTTTTCCTTATGAAAATTCGCAAAAAATCAGAAATGCTTGCGATGAATTATCTACAGAAATGTGATGTAAAGCTTAAGTAAGAGAAGTAGGGCGGAGATTGGATAAGTGTTTAGAAGCAGGAGGTGGTCACATATTTCTTTCTGTGGTAATAGTAGTAACATATGTGTTTAGTGAATTTTTATTTAAAAAAATTCACTAATGGAAATGTATCGTAGGTGAGATATTGCAAAAAAAATTCAAAGGAGCGCGAACTAAGACCCCTAGGACCCATATCTGCAGTCAGTTTCAATTTTTATATGTATGTATATATATATATATATATATATATATATATATATATATATATATATATATATATATATATATATATATATATATATAAATTCTGGACGCAGCAAGCAAGTGCGTTATGGTAGTGAATTTTCATAAAAATGTTTTTAATAGCAAATATGTTTTTTTTTTTCAGAAAGCAGGCATCAAATTTGGTTACCAGTATAACCTATATAGTAAAAACAATGTGCCATGTTTCATCAAAATAACTTTATTGTTTGAAAAAGTACAGAAATTTCCGAAAGTAAACTTAAAATGTAACCGAAAAAATCCGTTTCTTGGTCAACCTTATAGGTTAATATCAAATTGAGCCTTTAAAATATGAAGCATTTAATCAAAATTCGCTACCATAACGCACTTGCTGCGTCCAGAATTTCTTAACTTACAAACACGCATTATATTTCGATGGAAAATGCAAAAGCATAAGGCGTTTTCCACTATAAAAAAAATTATTTGTATCACCAACGACTTATGGGCCACCCTGTGATGGTAGCAATACTTTTTTAAGGTGTGGCTCTATTGCGGTTCTATCGGGGCGGCAAGGCCGCAACGAGCCCTGAGGGAACCAAAAAAAAAGGTGTGGCTCAAGACACCGTATAATTAATGTATACAATATTTTTTCATATCTTGTATAATAACGGATATATTGAGCTTTATTGATTTTTTACGAAAATTCTACAAAAATTATATACCATTAAACGATAAATTCTATAGCTAAGGCTACTGCCAAGCATCAGAGAAACGGTCTATTTGAAATGAATTTTCTGGAAATATTTTAGTAAAATGAAGGACAATGATGGTTGAAACTAAGACATCAGGGTTTGTAAAACATTCTTCTTAAGACATTTTCTTTCCATAGCCCGTATTAGATTCAAGTTCTTTGCCTAAATGTTGCCAATTTTGACGTTTTAAATTGTCACTTTGACGTTTTGAGGAAAACCCCAATTTATGTTTCTTTAAATGCCCATAACTTTTTTGTCTTTTGACCTACAGAGCTAAATTTTGGTAGGAACATCACCTATAATGACATAAACCAGCGTACCAAATTTGGTTGCCCTTACTTTGTTAATTCCGGAGATATAAATTTTTTTTGAAGGAAAACCCAAAATTTTCTGGGAAAACCTAGGCCGATTTTCCTGACTAACGAACTTATTCAAGCCATTTGCAAAAGGAAGGTATTCACCAAATTTAATCAAAATCGGCCCATTATTTTTTGAGTTATCGGTGTGATACATATATATATATATATATATATATATATATATATATATATATATATATATATATATATATATATATATATATATATATATAAACATATAAAAATTGAAACTGACCCCGGATATGTGTTCTGGGGGGCGTAATTAGCGCTCATTTGAAGAAATTTTTTCAAAATTGAAAAGTCGGGATTTCCTCATTAGTGAATTTTTTTTAAAGAAAATTCACTAAAAAGTTATTAACTGATGATGAAACTCTGCTTCTTTTCCGGGAGTTTTTTTTTCGGAAAAAAAATTATCTCCAAAAATTCCAAAGCGATTTTGATGAAATTTGGTGGATATGTTGCTTTGGGAACGACTGGTGCACAGCGATTGGTAGGGTGAAGTTTTATAATGCTCTGTCTCCGGTCTAGGCTTTCCGTAGATCAGTTGTCTTTTGCAGTCCAGAGCTATACACTCACACAAGATGTGCTGGGCTTATTCCTCCCCCTCACCGCAGAGTCTGCATGCGAAGAATTGAATGAAAATTCGCTGCCATAACGCACTTGCTGCGTCCTGAACTTTTTTTAATGTTTGATTAATAATTAATAATAATAAATAATAATGTTTAATTATTGACAGATGCGACAAATTTGCCTATAATTTTTTAGCTGAAGAAGATATCAAATTTGTTTCTTTACAAATATTGTGCAAAAAACGTAGCTTTGGGTAAATTTTCAAAAATATAGGTATGTTTCCAGAAAAAAAATTGGATGACATCATAAGTTCAGTTTCGAAATTTTGAAAGATATACAAATTTGGCTAAAAATCCACCTTACTCAATCCCATTTAAGAACCTCTTTTCACATTTTTCCATTAGTTTTCCCTTTCTCATAATAGAGCTTAGACATCGAGTTTTACTCACCCTGTATATTACATTTAAAAGCTAATCCTTACATTTCAGATATTGCCAGAAGAATACTCCTACTCCCTCATCATCAAGTAAATTACCTGTTTCCAAAGCAAAGTTGCAACAGAAAACTGTTGGACAGAGCACCAACGTTCCTTTACCACATACTATACAAGGAACTGTCCTTCAAACTAATAACACTGTAAATAAAACACAAGATAATGCCGACACTGTTACCACTTACTGCACCGAAGACACACCAGCCCTTTTAAGCCACGCAGGCTCCAATTCTGATTTGAGCGTTCTTTCAATGCCTGAGAGTGATGCAAAAGTTCCTAAAAAAGAATATCCATCAGACGAAAGCAATCTCTCAGAAGACGAGAAACTGCTTGCTCAGTGTATAGCATCAGCCATGCCAAAACCAAAGAAGGAATCATCTTCTGTTGCCAGCACAAGCAGATGTGCATTCAGCCCCTGTGTTTTACCAACTACAAGTTCACAGAGTAAACGTAACCCAAGAAGCCAATTAAAGGAAGCCAGTAAAGTGCATGACAAAGTGGTGGAAAATGAGAATCCAATATTAGCCAAGCGAGTGGGCGCACAAGGAAGTACAGATCAGTTACATGGAAGTGTTAGGAATGTTGACCCCTGTAAATCAAGAGGTCTCGTAGACAATCACCGTAACAAGTAAGTTATGTTTTATTCAGCTTTTGATCGTGTGCATATGAATTTCATAAATTGTGTGTGTATTTTTAAGTAATTCAGAATGAGTATCATCAAAGTCAGCTGTTAATAAAAAATCGGGTATTCATTCATTGTTGTTGCCCTTACTTGGTGAAACTGTTCCATACTACATATAGATGGCTTCACAAATTTTTATATATATATATATATATATATATATATATATATATATATATATATATATATATATATATATATATATATATATATATATATATATATATATATATATATATATATATATATATATATATATATATATATATATATGTGTGTGTGTGTGTGTGTGTGTGTGTGTGTGTGTGTGTGTGTGTGTGTAAAGACTATTTCTCTGGCTTCACAAATGTTCATTTTCTTCTCTATAACCAGATGATGCTATCAAGCAGCGAAACCGCTACATATAGTGTGGAATAGCCAAATAGAATATATTCAGTATCTCAATAATAATAATAATAATATTTATTGTGGCAAAAATTACACAGCCTTGTCAAACAAATACCAAATATAAGATTATAGAACTAAAATTGTGAAATAAACATCAAAAACAAACAAAAATACAAAAGACAAAAGAAACAAATTTACACATATAAAAAAAATATGGCATCTTATGTTGTCTCTAGTGGCTCTACTCTATCCACTCAATGTCCATATTGAGGTATTCACTTAAAGAATAAAATGCATACTTCATAAGAGTGTTTTTCACATTTCTCCTAAATTCTCGCTTATGTTTTGATCTTATATTCTGGGGGATTTTATTGAAGAACTTGACACCCCAGCAATTCACCCCCGGTTTCAGCTCTTTTTATTCTATGATAAGGAATGGATATGTTCTGTCTGCCTCGGGTACCATATTCGTGGTAATCACCGTTTTGGTTGTAGTCCTCTTGATGTTGGTAAGTATTTTGAAAATTTTGAAAATTTATTCACACCATACATTCACAAGCTTATACATATCAAGTCTATTTACATATCAGCTAAGACATCTAAGTCTATTGACTTGTGTGTGCCTTTTACACTTTTACAAGTTACACAATTTTTGACGCTCAGAGCCATGCCTCTCTATTGCCGATGAGCAACTTGAAAACAATCACAGCCTCCACACCAATACTTAAACAAAACTAAGATCACACAAAACAGACTACCTTTATTTCTTAAAGCTCAACACTTCTACGACTATAAGCATCAGGTGAAATTCCAAGAAGAACAATACAAAAGTAAGCAGTTTCACGAAGCAAAATACACAGCACATCGATCGCGCGGCCGTATGATACAGACATGGAACATTACATCCCCACTTCCCCTCTGTGCCAAAGCATCTTCTGAAGTTATCGCAAAAATATTTACCACAGCACATTTATCACAGCACCGTTAGGTTTCCCCTCTACACCTCATCCTCAACCATTCACTCACAGAAACAAAAAGAAAAAAGAACAGGAAAACAAACAACGAACCATTCACTCTTACTCGCGTCCATATACCACCCCACATCCATGTCCTTGTATACCATACCATCACTCCCCAGGCACACTCTCACACTCATATACAGCCACATACAGATCTTTACACACCAGCACTTAGCCATTCACTTACTCGCTTGCTCACTCACACATGCCCAATCATCCATTAACAATCGCCAGGAATGAATCTTTTCTCTGTATTAGGAAATCTTTAGCCTTTTTCTTGAACTTGTAATGTATCAGTCCCTTTAATTCTCCAGGTATTAAGTTATAAAACTTTGGGCCGTAGTACCACAAGGATCGCTGAGAAGCATTTTTGACTCTTAGTGGAACTGACAATACATCATTTACACGAGTCCTCGTTGTATAACCATGTGTCATTCTTGCCTGTTTTGCACTGTGTACATGCATATATTTTAGTGCTTTTAGCACAAATAAGCTTCTCAGGTCCAATATTTTGTTGTCACAGTTGTACAGCAATTTAGTCGGGTATTGGACATCTTTCTTATATATGACCCTCAGTATGAAATTTTGTGTGATCTGCAGGGAGGAAAGAGCACTCTCATAACATACACCCCAGGACAATATGCCTTACAAAAATATCGACTCAACCAATGCTCTATATAACACAAGTTGATTTTTTATCGTAAGTACACTCCTCAGTGAGTAGAATTTGCTGATTAAGTTTCTCATCCTTTTGTTAATGTAATCAATATGATCATGCCACTTGAGGTGCTGGTCAACAACAACACCAAGATACCTAATACTTTGTATTCTTTCAATGGGGTTAACACTCCCCACCACACTTAAATCTCCTAAGTCTGCAGGTAATGCCGCGTTGGTAGGAGAAAATGTCATATATTTCGTCTTACTTACATTTAAAGAGAGCAAGTTATCATCCAGAAGTAATTTCATAGTATTTATTCCTCTCTCAGCTTTCTCGATAACTTCAGTCCAACTTTCCCCTTCAAACAGCAATACAGTATCGTCAGCATATGCTATAGTCGAGCACTCTAGGTTTTTGTTCTCTAGTAGGTCATTAATATAGATGGAGAACAGAACTGGCCCCAACACAGAACCCTGTGGCACACCAGCCTCAACAGTCATTGGTTTTCCGACTGTTTTCCCCACTTTCACTGCTTGTGTACGTGTTTGCAAGTAGCTCCGGAAGATCTCCAAAACCGTACCTCTCACTCCAATGTCTTCCAGTTTGTTTAACAATTTTGTATGTGATACGGTATCAAATGCCTTACGTATATCGAGGAATACTGCAACAGTCTTCCTACCCAAGTTAAACCTTTCCAACACTCCTGAAGTCAAAGCCAGCAAGGCATCTTCCAAAGCCAGCAAGGCATCTTCCGCTGACATGTTTTCCCTAAAACCATATTGATATCTAGAGATTAGGTTATGTTTATTTAAGTAAGATGCCAGTCTATTTTTCAAACATTTTTCGAACACCTTGGCAACACTGCTGACCAGACTAATTGGTCTATAGTTACCAAAATCCCGGGGGTTCCCTGACTTGTGGATGGGAATGACTATACTATCCTTAAATTGGGAAGGTACAATGCCCGTTTCAAAAAGGCAGTTAATTAAATGCGCCAGGGGCTTAGATATGTATTTATGGCAGGTTTTTAATATTTCAGCTGTTATACCATCCCTGCCTGGAGCGCTCTGTAATCTCAACTTACCTATATTTTCAATAATTTCGTTTTCCCCAACGGGCTGTAAGAACAAGCTATCGCGAAATCTGTCCTTCGCTTCGCTTCTAATGGCTACCCTATTTCCCACATTACCAGAGACATATATAAGACACTTTCCAAAATATATGCTGAAAAGATGGTAAGTATGCCTGTCTTCGTGAATAAGGTTCTACAAATTGTACGGCTGTCTACAGAACAGATTATTCTTACTGCAGCTTTCTGTTGCAGAAATATTTCAGACACTCCAGGGCTACTCCCCCATATTAGGATACCATAGGTAGCCCTACTTTGGAAACATGCATGATAAGCTGTCAACACTGTCTGGTAATTACTGATGTTCATCAGACGCCTCAACAGATACAGACACGACGCCAATGTGCCCTGGAGCTTTTCAATGTGCATTGACCAGCGAAAATCTGATTGTATATATACACCAAGAAATTTCACAGATTGTTTTTGTCTTGGTTGCGTTTGGTGGGAGCTGATATTCAAGACTTTTGTTTTGTTTACATTGAGTTTCAGTTTATTATTTCTAAACCATTCTCCTGCTTCCGACATTGTGATATTTCTTCTCTCATTAAGTTCAGCTTCATTTCTGCCAATGTTAACAAATGAGGTATCGTCTGCATAGAGAGAAACTGCATCAGACGAAACGTTCTCTAGAAGATCATTTGTGTATATAATGAATAGGAGAGGCCCTAGCAGCGAACCCTGAGGTATACCGCATGTTTGTGTCTGCCAACTCAGTTATTGTGCATACAGGAATCCCTCTTTTTACACTGAGGTTACGTTCATTGAAAACATCGCGAAAGAAAACCGAACATATTGAATAAAAAATATCTATGTATTTCTTATACATAGATTTATGTACAGCGGCAGCAAACCCTTCTGGACTCTTGCTAAATCTATTGGAAATAATTTCTGCAAGAGCACGTTCCCACCTCTTGTCTCAGGGGATGAAATTGTTTCTACTGCCCTGGGCAAGGCTGAACTTTTTGCCTTGTTCGCCGACAATTCTACTCTCAACCCACCTCCAAATGTTCAACCACCAACAGTCCCCAATGTCACGCATAAAATGACGGGTATCACTTTCAAAACTCAAAAGGTACGAAAGATGCTCTCTTCTCTTAATACCAGAAAAGCCTCTGGCCTTGACGAGATTCCAGCAATTGTTCTCAAAAAATGCGCACCAGAACTTGCTTCTGTTCTGACTCTTCTGTTTCAGACATCTTGCAATAGAGGCATATCTCCTACTAACTGGAAAACTGCTCAAGTACAACCTGTCCCCAAGAAAGGATCCAAAGCGCTTCCTAGCAACTACAAGCCTATATCTCTCCTTTCAGTTGTCTCTAAAGTGATGGAAAAGTATATAAACACCGAATTACTAAAATTTCTTGAAAAACACAGTCTAATCCATGACAGGAAGTATGGATTCCGTCAGCACAGATCAACTGCTGACCTCCTTTCCTTTGTCACCCATTCTTGGAACATGTCTATGGAACTACACGGTGAATCCCAGATTGTCGCTCTAGACATATCCAAAGCATTCGACCAGGTCTGGCACGCAGAGCTGCTTAATAAACCTCCGGCCTATGGCCTACCACCAAAAATATGTACCTTGACAGCAAATTTCCTCTCCAACAGGAGCGTTACTGTTGTCGTAGATGGCCATTCCTCTAAATTGTATCCAATTAATGCAGGAGTTCCTCAAGGTTCAGCTTTAGCCCCTACTTTGTTTCTTCTCCACATCAATGACCTCCTCTCTGACACATGCAACCCAGTTCACAGTGACGCGGACGACAGCACCCTCCACTCAAATATAGAATATTCTAAGCCTGTCTCTTTAGCCCAATTAGGTGAGGATCGCAGACTCATGGAGGGTTCTGTCTCCGTGGATCTCCAAAAAATATTAAACTGGGGAAGCAACGCCACCAAATCACAGTCTTGCTTTCTTTCTCATAAGAGATACACCAGCCCTAGACTGATCACAATGAACAACCAAGTTATTCAAAGTAATGAGTCCTTTTCACTTGTTGGCATTTCTGTGTATCGAAATCTCAATTGGCACCAACATGTCACATCAATTGCAGAAGCAGCTGCTAAGAATTTAGGTTTCCTCTTCCGGGCTCGCAAATGCTTTTCTGCAGCTAATCTCTATACCTTATATACTTCACAAATAAAACCAAATCTCGAATACTGCTCCCACATCTGGGGTGCTGGTGCCGCTTCTACACTCTCTATCCTGGACTCCATTCAGAAGAGAGCTATATGTCTCAGCGGTGACCCTAACCTTACCCAAAGGCTGCCATCCCTTGCCCACCGTTGGTGACCTCTCTCTCTCTCTCTTTCTTTTATGGATATCTGCACGGGCACTGCTCAGCGGAGCTTTCTTCCATAGTTCCTCCACCTGCTGTCCCCAACAGATCTACTAGGGGAACAGAGCAAATGCACCCTTTTACTGTCCAGGTCACCAGACATAGAACATCTTGTTATTCCCGCTCTTTTGTCCTGAGGACTTCCAAGTTGTGGAATTCCTTGCCGCCACATGTTTTTCTTTCTCCCCGAACCTCCAAACAAGTTGCCTCTTTCCTCCTTGTCGACACCCACAGTACGATAGTATTTAGGCTGTAAACCCTCGTGGTGTGTTGTTGACATAAAAAAAATCTCGGGACGCAGCAAGTGCGTTATGGTAGCGAATTTTCTTTAAAATATTTTTAATAGCAAATGTCTTTCTTTGATGAAAGCAGGCATCAAACTTGGTTGCCTATATAGTAGAAACATTGTATCATATTTCATTGAAACAAATTTATTGTTTGAAAATATATAAACATTTTTCAAAAGTCTAGATGCAGCAAATATGTTATGGAAGTGATTTTCCATAAAAATGTTTTAATAGAAAATGCGAGCAGGCATCAATCTGATTACCGGTATAGCCTATGTGGTAGAAACAATGTACTATATTTTATCAAAATTACTTATGGTTTGAAAATATACAAAAATTTTCCGAAAATAAACTTAAATGTTGGTTTTCTATCCAACAAAGCTTACGTTAATAGCAAATTGAGTTGTTGAAATTTGAAGGATTTAACGAAACTTTGGTAAATTTGCAGATTAGCGCCCGAACGCTTTTCAACAAATTGTTTACAGAGACATTACTAGGACCTCACCTGCAGGTTTCTGAACAGTTTTTTGAAAAACGTTCGGGAGCTAAACTGCAAATTTACCGAAAATTTGCTACCAAAACGCACTTACTGCGTCCAGATTTTTTTCTTACAAACGCATCATATTTCGATAAAAAATAATAAAATGCATTAACGAATTTGTTCTACGAAAATTAGTTTAAAAAAATTATACACCCCTACTCACTCCTGGTCCCGTAACTTCCTTGGGGAGTGTGAACAAGAAATTTTTTTTGGGGTTTGTGGATCCAGAGGGGTGGGGGCCTAGGCAGGTTTCTGAAAACAGTTTTTTGAAAAGCGTTCGGGAGCTAAACTGCAAATTTATCGAAAATTCGCTACCAAAACGCACTTACTGCGTCCAGATTTTTTTCTTGCAAACGCATATTTTGACAAAAAATGGAAAAATGCATTCACGAATTTGTTCTACAAAAATTAGCTAAAAAAATTATGCACCCCTACTCACTCCTGGTCCCGTAACTTCCTTGGGGAGTGTGAACAACAAATTTTTCTTGGGGTTTGTGGATCCAGGGGGGGCCTCTAGGCAGGTTTCTGAAAACAGTGTTTTGAAAAGCCTTCGGGAGCTAAACTGCAAATTTACCGAAAATTCGCTACCAAAACGCACTTACTGCGTCCAGATTTTTTTCTTATAAACGCATCATATTTCGATAAAAAATGCAAAATTACATTAACGAATTTGTTATAAAAAAATTAGCTAAAAAAATTATGCACCCCTACTCACTCCTGGTCCCGTAACTTCCTTGGGGAGTGTGAACAACAAATTTTTCTTGGGGTTTGTGGATCCAGGGGGGGCTCTAGGCAGGTTTCTGAAAACAGTGTTTTGAAAAGCGTTCGGGAGCTTAACTGCAAATTTACCGAAAATTCGCTACCAAAACGCACTTACTGCGTCCAGATTTTTTTTAAGATAAACGCATCATATTACGATAAAAAATGCAAAAATGCATTAACAAATTTGTTCCACGATAATTATCTAAAAAAAATTATAGGCCGTTAAACCATAAATTTCACTAAACCTACAAATAAATATCCAAACAGCTACAAAACTTAACCAGAGCACCAGAGAAAGGGTCTATTTGAAATGGATTTCCTGTAAATGTTTTAGTAAAATGAAGGGCAATGACGGTTGAATCTGAAACTTAAGGGTTTGCAGAGCACTCTTCTTGCAACATTTTCTTTTCACAAATGGTATTTGTTTTACATTCTTTGCCTAAACATTGCCAATTTTGACGTTTAATATTGCGAGTTTGACGTTTTGAGGAAAACTCCTACATTTATTGCTTTAACTGCCCATAACTTCTTTGTCTTTAAAGCTATAGACTTAAATTTTGGTACAGAGTTCACTCTTTATAATACAAACACGCGTACCAAATTTGGTTGCCCTTACTTTGTTATTTCCGGAGATATGAATTTTTTTATAGAGAAAACACAAAATTTTCCGGGAAAACCTGGTCAGATTTTCCCGGCTAACGAACTTATCCAAGCCACTTGCAAAAGGAAGGTACTCTGCAAATTTTATCAAGATCGGTCCATTATTTTTTGAGTTATTGGTCGGATATATATATATATATATATATATATATATATATATATATATATATATATATATATATATATATATATATATATATATACACAGATCGTCGTCCTTTGGAAATCCATCATATTTTATATCGGAGCCTTTGGAAAGCATTATTATTGCAACCATATATAGCATAGCTTGGCATTTTAAAATCATTTGTAAACTGGATCAAACACAGTAAATAACCAGTAAATCACACTATGAAAGTTTAATTACATTCGTCAATACACGAAATGCAATGGCAAACTAACGGCTAGTGCTATAACAGTCAGGTTAAAATTATCTACTGATTAAGGGATTATTACCATGGAAACACTATCTAAACTTGAATCTTTCAAATTAATCCTTAAATAAACTGAACAAGACAAATAGTACTGGCTGTAAACGTTGGCACATGGTAAATGCCTGAGCGTGACATCATGCACAGTAGATTCGCATTTTTGTCCGGCTAATGATCACACCATTCTCTTCACACTATGACTGGTAACCAAATTTGATGCCTGCTTTTTTTTTAAAACATTTGCTATGAAAATTCACTACCATCACGCACTTGCTGCGCCCAGACTTTTTTTGCATATCACCCTTTTCATGTTCGTCTTCATAAGGTGAACTTTGATGGTATTTATTTTGAATTATTAGCTCTGTATTTAAACAGATGACACATTCTAACAACGTAATCATCCATAGCGTTCTTTTTACTTTATTTTTTAAATTTCAGATCGTCAAAAAATTATAAAGGGTTTGACAAACCAGCGAGACAAAGTCCAGAGAATTTGAGTAATTCAAGCACCACAGAACAAAGTCACATTGGCAAACCTGAATTAGCTCATCCAGACTCTTATTCTTCCTTAGAATCTGCTGAGATATCAGACGCCGATCTCGCTCTGCTGGAACAGTGTATTTCGTTAGGGATGCAGAAGAGTAAGGAAAATGCTCAGAAGTCAGTGGAAGTGTCTGAAGCTGACCAATGGCTGTTAGAACAGTGTATATCATCTGCCATGCCTAAACCTAAACCCACTACTGAAAGTAGATCTATAGATAGCGCATCCAAATGCTCCAGCAGAACCACAGAGAAAGAAAACAATGAGAAGCCAAAAAACGCCAATGTTGCGTCTGCTACCGAGAACATATTACAAACAAGCAGCCACGTAAGTTTATTTATTTATTAATTTTGGATCTATAGTATTATAAATGTACATCTCGAAGGCCATGCAAATGTGAATGCTTCTTTAATTTTGTCAGCAAAAAAGTTACTAGCCTTTAACCCACAACACCTCTCAAGTCCAGCCCCAATATCAAAATTATATCAGACTTTCCTGCTCACAGTCTGTTTATTAAATAATTATTGTGGATAAATTTCGGGGAAAAAACAAATTAGTTGTGATAGCATAGAGGCTTAGAGGGTTTTTAACGCATATTTTTCTACTACGGCTATCGTTTGGTATATTAATTGAAGCCGCTTCTTCGTCTCTGTCTTAAACATGTCTCATTCATACATTTCACTTAGAATGTTTGTAATGACGTCCGATTTATTGCGGTTATTTGAATACCTAATAAGTCGTTTAGGCGGTGTAAATAATGGATATTTGCTAGGTAATAAATCTGACTCATTTTAGGTACACTTCAAAGTATGAAAAGTCGCCACAAGCGACCTATAAATTTTGTAGGATGGAACGCACAGTGCCGGTCTGACAAGCGCGATGAGATTCATTCTGAGTACGTCATGGGGCGCATGTCAGGTAAGCGGGCAGGGGAGACGGAACACGATCGAGAGAAGCCTTCAGCAATCGCCCGCGTCAACAGGTCGCTGTCGTCCATATGTTCGTTGTAATTGTTAAAGCGTTAGTTAGGTGCAATACCTGGGGGAGATTATTTCGCTGTACTACAGAGTAGTGGAAAAACAGCGTGTTAGTCGTTGAATAGTAAAGAACAATAGTCTATGAAGACTGTGTTCTGTTTAGGTGTAATACCTGGGGAAGATTATTCTGTTTGCTACAGAGTAGTGGAAAGACAGCGTGTTAATCGTTCATTAACAAAGAACGAGCGTCTATGAAGACTGTGTTCTGTAAAGGATAAGTTTGCAAGGTTAGTTATAACTTCGGGAAACGTGCAGAAGTATAATTTGTAAACTGGTAAATTTGTTTGTGTTTTATTAATGCTGTTTTATGTGAAATATTGACAGCGGGTTAGGATTTCACGCGTATACAGAGTGTACGGCACTTGGTAATGACAAAACTAGTCACAGTTACCCATTTAAGGGAGGTCGAAGTAAGGTAAATAATTATACCTTATTGTAGTGGAATTAGGGTGTTTTAGCGAATCAAAGTGTACTATACAGGGTGGACTACGCTTGTTTGGAGGGACGTTCTGTCCTCTGAGGAAGCATGGCTCTATTCTGGAGGGTATACGCTCGCTAAACCAGGTGGTTAACTAGCTAGAGTGTCCAGCCGAGCTGAGTGCCAAGTTGGTCACGTTTCTTACCCATATAAGGGAAACGGGAGCACGAACAGTGCTGATTTAGGGTAGTATTTAGTGTGCCGGGCATCCTGTGCTGTATTGGGTCGACTATGCTTGCTTGGAGGGATGTTCGGTCCTCTAAGGAAGCATAGCTCGATCCAGAATGGTACATATTCGCTGGAGGGCACTGTCAGCCCTGGAGGGTGTTCGATAGGAATAGGGAACCAGTTACCCGGAGGTATTAGTTAGCCAGTTAGAGTGCTGTGCTAACGCTAATACCGTGCTTTATTGTAATATTAGTACAAATGTTATTTTAATCGAATATCCTTGTATTTTTAAATATTAACATATTTGTGTAAATTCCACTATAAAAGAATGTCTTATCAGAGATAACGTTATCTGACCTGAGATATGTGTCTCTGTATTCGCATGAATTGTAGCGAATTTTTGGTTTTAATTATTTTATGGATTTTTATTGTTGTCAATTTCGTTTTGTAAATATTGTAAATGTTATTAGAGGGTTTTATGAAATTAGTTGCATTTTACTGCACTGCCTGTAGATAGTTGCGCTGGTGTAGGTGTGTTGAGCTAGAATCCGGTGATGGATTGTAACTAGCTGAGGTATGTTGTAATCGATATTTACCTGCTTAGAATATTTCTGCTTCCAACTCTGTAAGTTAGGGACAACAGCCATTATTTGGTAGTGAGTAATTAAAGCCTACCTACTTTCTGAGAACTCTACGGGATGTAATAACCTTCGGCCCCTGGCTATAGTTTTCGTCTCCACTCGAGTTACCCTAGGACAAGGCTGTTATGAAACAGTAACTTTGTGGTGTTCTACGAGGGCCTTAGCAGAAGTCCTCACGAGGATCTGGCCCCGTCCTATTCAATAGGGAATAAAGATGGCGCCCGAGGATAGTTTAGTGTCGAATGTTTAGGTCACGCCCGAATGACGGATTGGCAACTTATCCGTCGGGCTGTCTGCTAAGCCGGGAAAGTACATCACATGTTCTTCCTTAAATGCAAAAAATGCAAAATGTATTCTAGTTATTGGTGGCGTAGAGCTGCGGTTAAAGTGAAATTATTGGGCATTTATGTATGGGTATTTATATCATAATCCACAAGAGAAAACTTTAATATTGTAACACATTGAGTATGATAGTTTAAAGAAATAAGGAGTAGGAAATTTAAAAGTAACGATATCTAATATATAAGGATTCTGGATGAAAATCAGAAGACAATGCTTGTTATGAGCAAAGCAAAAATATGAAACATAAAGCATGTAGAGAAATATCACAGCTAGAAATGAGGAAAACACACTATGAAACAAGTTTAAAATCTCAAATACCACATTGGGAAGATATGTATGAATAATTCCTACTATCCTATTTTATCAAAACATTAATTTATTTTGTCAAAAATGTATTCAGAGATGTGTGTCTTTCATTTTAAGTATTATGAAAAATTCATCCGAGATGCCTGAAAATGTCAGGGAAATTGATTGTTTATTTCTGCTGGGTACCCTGTATTAACAGAAAGACAGATGGACTGACAGACAAAAAATTATGTTCCTAAATCATGTTGTTTTAACACTTTTACGCCATTATAGTGGAAAAAATTTCTAAATTTCTGACACCGATACCATTTTTCCTCACGTATTGACGATGTGGAAGTAACAATCAACATTGATAACGATTTTCTTCATTTATAAGAAGAAAAATTAAATTCGTTAAACGCCTACCTCTTGTAGCACTAAATTTTTGTCAAGTTCGCTAATTCTTCGGCATTCCACAGGATTTCAATCTTGGCCCACTCCTCTTTGTTATTTATCAACGACATAAGCTCTGTAATTTCAGGTAATCATCAATTATTTGCTGATGATTTCAAATTATACTCCAGTGTTCACAATATTGGTGACTGTTCAAGACTCCAGGTGGACCTTGACAACCTACAGCTGTGGTGTGTTGAGAACAGACTTGCACTAAGTGTCTCGAAGTGCAAAGTGATGACATACACTAGAAAAACTAGCCATACAGCTTTTTCCTACAAAGTGGGTGGTGTACCATTGACTAGGACTGAAACGCACAGGGATCTTGGCATTGTATATGATGAACATTTAAGTTTCACTGGACATATTCAAACAATTACGGCATCCTGTTTGAAGTTGATGGGTTTCACTATGAGGAATGGCAGATCATTTTCCAATTTGGATAGCTTAAAAATTATCTATTTTGCTTACATTCAATCAAGGCTTGAATATTGTAGCTTGGTTTTTGATCCCTTTTATAGTGTTCAGCCACCTTGTATATAGGGCATCTGGTACCTACCCACAAAGAGGATGAGATCATGGCCAATTGCTGATGCAAGCTGGCGTACCCAGTTTGTATTTGGGTAGAAAAATTGCATCTGTGATGTTCCTGCATAACTTGTTTCATGGTAAAGTTGATTGTCCAGGCTTATTGATGCAATTAAATTTCTCAGTTCCACGAACTGCATCTAGAGTGGTGAAAGTGTTTAAGCCTCCAATGCCAAGGACTAACGTATATGAAATCATCTATGTATACAATGAGCTCCGACTTTAATGACATTGCAAACTTGTGCGACTTCTATTCGGATAGAGCTGCGGTTATTCATAGGGTAGCTATATCTTACTAGATGCGCAGGCACATTCTATCTCCCCAAACAATGTAACTTGTGGATTTATCTTTTGTATAGTTGTTTGTTGTTATTTCTTTCTGTGTATTAGCCCATGCTCAATTTGGCTTTTAAGCTGTCGCGTGGCCTATTAATAAATAAGTAAATAGAAATATTATTATTATTATTAAAATTAAAAAATTAAAATGTGAATGTTTGCATTATCACGTTTAATTTTTACTAATTTATAATATTGAGAACAAGTTATGCCTTTCAAATTGAGGATTTAAAACTGTTATTTTGCAGGTATGTCCCGAAACAACAACCACGGTGGTAGGCGTAGAAGAAAGTCCAAAAATAGAAGTGTTGAGCATCCTCCAGTCACAGATCTCAGGGACCCCTCCAGGTACATCACAGGACAAATGCTTGCATTCAGGAGAGAATTCATACATAGATCTAACGAAGAGTGGATCTAACAGATCTTTAAGTAAAATATCCGACGGACCTTTGGAGAAAATAAATTATTCTTATTCCATCTCGGACAACTGCACAGATTTTATTAGTAAAGATGATATTGCAGTATGTTTGTCACACAGCTGTGAAGAATCAGGACAGATAGTGGATAATCGTATGTTAGATCCTGATGCAATGATAGAATCATTAGATAGATTCACAGCTGAATTAGTATCGCAGGCTTCTCATCTAAAGGAAGATAAATTCAAGTCTTCAGTGACGGATAGTACCTGGAATGAAGACACTTCCCCAAATGAGCTTACTTTTCCCAGTATTTCCGGGAGTGCTCCTAACGTTATAACATTTCCCAGTGAGACTGATGAATCTTCAAACGGCAATAAGTTACCGATAGATGAAACTGATGGGTTGGTTGAACCAGATAATACCAGTAATGAAGTGGCAGGTTTGAATGAGCCTGAATATTCCAAAGATTTTTCATCGATTAATACAAGCACCATGACTGAGTCTACTTTGATCGCTATTGAGGCTACAAAAATGGCAACTGTCTTCCAGAACGAAGCTGCCATGTCTGTTAGTATAACGAGTGCAGCTTCTCTAGAACTAGATCAAGTTCAACCACCATCACAATTGAATTCCATGGCGACAAGCTTGGTCGGTTTTGGTAAAGAAAATTTACTGAAAAGTCCAAAGTTAATTTCAAGAAAAAAATCGTTACCAATGGGTCTAATGGTCAGACGAGCGTTGAGCAATTCATTGAATCACAGTCTGGAAAGTTTGGAAAATAATAGCGTATCGAATTTAGATCACATGAATCCACCGTCTGTATTTGGAGATGTGTTGGACATGGAGAATAGTATGTGTAGTATAACAAGTTTACCTAGCGAAAATGCAGAAATAAAGACTGATTTTCAAATTAATGGCGTCATCAGTAAAGAGAGCAACCCGTCAGTACAGCATAACCCTATCTTTAACGTAAAACAGCCCGCAAACATGTTACATTTGCTGGGAAACTCTAACTTCAATAGTCTAAATGACTTGGATAATGTAAACCCACCTTCGTTTCTAAACGAGATAACAAACATGTGCAGTTCTCTTGCTGATGTAGCTACGGAGAATATGTATAGCGCCACAGAAGTTTTCGAAGATTGTTATACACATGTTCCAGATACAATTAAGACTGAAGATGAAATTACAGAATTCTCCGATGCCAATAGCATCACACCTATCCAGTCTGATTTGGGGTCGAGTAGCAATGAATCAACACCAAAACGAACCCGTTCCATAAGTAAACAACTGACTTCAAAACAAAAACGAGCACTGGCTAAAGAAAGATATAAGACATACACTGTTGCAGCTGAAATGGTGATGAAAGAGGAAATAACAAAAGCCGCTGAAGATTTAACTGATCCAGACTCAGTCACTGAAGATTACAAAACAGTTGATACTTCTTTGAAAGCGACAGAAAGTGTTAGCGATACGACATATGTATCTCCAACGTATAGTATCAAGGGAACTGAGAGCATTGGAGAAACAACGTACGTATCGCCCACTTACAGCATCAAGGATTCGGGTTCTGGTAAATTAACCCCTCGTGAAAGGAGACAAAGTGATCGTTCTCGCTTTCAGACTCAAGTTCTTGATGTGTCAATCATGAACGCGTTGAAGCAACAACTGAACGATTCTAATGAAGGCAACCAAAGTGGTGGAAGCACTTGTAATGTATCACCTTCAGGGAGCCCCATGCAAAGTCCAGCTAAATCCAGATTAAGTATCAGACGAAACTTTGTTCAGAAGAGACTGGAAAATAAAGATCGTTTTAAAACTCAAACCATTGAGGGATCGAGTTTTTCGCCAGATTTAAGTTCAGCTTCTCCACCAAGCTTTCAAGGTGAAGCAGACATGCATATACATCTGCAAAAAGAAGCAAATTTAGTGTTAAAAACGTTAAGAGAAACAAAAACCAGAGACGAACTCCTTGATTGTGAAACTTTAAGTTTGGTATCTAATGATGATGATTCGGAAAACAACTCGGGATGTTCTATCAATTATAGAACGTATCATAAGAGTTGGAGTGTGAAGAAAAATGTTACTGATGTTACTTGCACTGCTCCAGAAGTAAAGCAAAGCAGCGAAAGTAACTCGTCTAGAAATTCCCTTAAAGAGAATGATGTTCAGAAGATTGTAGACGATTATTCTGACCATGATTCTGAAGAGGACGAACATAAGATAAGTGGTAAACCAAAGATTGTCAAACCTGAAGAAAAATTAGATGTAAATGACGATTTACAAAATGAAGAAGCAGTTAAGGCTATTCGAGGTAGAAGGAAACCTCTATACTCGAAAACTAATACAACCAATAAGATAACACCTCCCAAAACTAATAGACCAATTCGTACATTGACAAGTAATTTAGTTAAAAATGTAACTTCCACACTAAAATCGGGAGCAGCATTAAAAGCAGTGGTCACACGACAAAATAAAAATGTAACAGCAAAACCACCTGTACCACAAAGTAAGGCTTCCAGTGGTTATGGAATCAAGCCACCATCAAATACAGCTTCCCCAAAAACAAGTCCAGCCAGGACAGTTTCTGCAAAACCCAGCCCCAAACGTAGCAACAGCAATGTTTCAAAAACTTCGACTTCATCAACAGGTACGCCACCTTTAGAGAGGCAAGGAACGTTTACAAAAGATGAACCAAAACAGGTTAAAAGTAAAATCCCTTCGATGATCAGCAAAATTCCAACTTCCAAGGTACCTAAACCAGTTGCAACGGCCACTAAAATACCATCAAAACCCGCTTTTACAGCTAACACCTCCAAGATATCCCCAAGAGGCATCCCTGTAAAGTCTGCAAGCTCAGATAGGGCAAACAAAAATACGAGAGTTTACAATCGTTCGACAAGTGCAGATAGCAGAGAATCAACAGTTGGTAGGAAGATACAGAACTCGTTATCCAGCCAAAGTTTGAAGAACGAGAGCGCAAAATTATCGAACGGAACAAGTAAGAAACCTGTGTCAAACGCTGCAGCAAGATCCAATAGTAATACTAGCTTAAGTTCAACCGGCTCTTCCTCGGCTAAAAAGCAAGTGACAAGCAAAATAGCGAGCCTGTGGAAGAAGATAGAAGAAAGTAAGAACAAAGCACCTAAAAATGATACGAGAGTGTGGATACAATCGAGTCAACCAGAGGAAGCTCCGAAATTGATCAGGAGCAACACGTTTGATAACAAAGATGGAGTGACGATGAGAAGTAGAAATCCACAAGATGGCGAAGCTCCAAAACGTCTCTCAAGGCTCGGATCATTCATTATAATGGATGAAATGGACGATACAATGAGGGTGCAGGTGGTTGATGCAGGAGCCTCTTCTTGAAATCATTACTTGCCAATTCGGTAAGGAGGTTGATGATTTATGTTGCCATTTAAATTGTTAAAAGGACACAGAAAAGAATAGTACAGTACAGTCTCCTTCTACCATAACGGGTCTGAAGGTAACTCGAATAATGCAAATATGAACGAGGGCTGCTGGAATTGGTTCCCTAACATCTGAGCAGTGACGTAATGAGCCCCAGGTTGTTGTTTTTTTTTTGTTTTTTTTTATGTTATTAAATAGATTACATATTGCACATCGGTTAATTATTCTTATAGTTGATAAAGTCCTCTGTGGTTATGATGGGTTGAATCATGGCCAAGTTGATTTAAATATCTCAGGTCTAGATTGTTATGTACTTGATTCTTCCATTATACAGGATGTTTTGCGAGTCGCGTTCATTAAAAGTTTATGACCTTCTAGTCCGAACTCGAAAGAGAAAATTTGGGTTTGGCCATAAGCGGCTATGTGAAAGTAAATTACTTTTAAGCACATGGTACTTCCGGTTATACCGGAAGTACCATGTACTATCGTTATTTTAAATGGATCACCCTATATATTATTGCAGTTTTAGATTCCGCATCAAATTTCAGAATAAATTTTATAAAAGCATCCTATGTCACAAATGTGACGTTTTCAAGTTATTTCCATTTTTTCGAAAATTTTAAAAATGTCACTACCATGTTTGATAAGACATATCTCTACCATTAGACAAGATCGGAGAGTCTACCTTAATGAGTAAGCTAAAAAAGCTTAGTTCTAAAGATGTGGTGGATAATATCTTTAAGAACTTATACATAGCGTTCTATACTAAGCTTCCAACTTGAACAACTTCTTTCATTCATAACTTGAAATTTTAAATAGAACACCCTATATTTTTAGCTCATCTTATTGACCATTTAAATCTCTTTGAAAATTGTTAACATTTCCCTATACCTATCTCTTACCATTTCTGAGATATGTCGATTTTTCTGTTATATTTTGGTGCACACATCAGATATCTGGTCATACTTAGTTGCCTATGACTGAAAATGTCAAAAACGGTGAA
Organism: Tillus elongatus; assembly: GCA_964006375.1. Taxonomy (NCBI): domain Eukaryota; kingdom Metazoa; phylum Arthropoda; class Insecta; order Coleoptera; family Cleridae; genus Tillus; species Tillus elongatus. The sequence goes on along the minus strand of OZ023262.1, from coordinate 35,967,159 downwards.
ATTCAACTGGCACTTCCTATAATCGGGTTCTAAAATAAACGATGTGACTTGGTCTTAACGCGCTCACAATTCTGAAATATCGTTGTGTATAATTGCAATAAGTTTGCCGCTACATATCGGCGGAAGAAGTTTGCGCATAGTAGAAATAATGATATGGACTATTTTAACTCTCAACAAGGTAAATTACGAACAATGGCTATGAAGCGGTGACGAAGAAATCTGTCCTTAACATGTACGTAACTTCGCTGACAGAGGAGAAAGTGTAGAATCCATTTTAATTCCGATCCCCTAGGCACAGATATCCTTCGCTCTTCTGTTTCTAAAAATTAGTCCATTTCAATTGAAATACTTTAAACTCTTTAAACACTTGAATGGGGCTGCAGTCTAGCTACAGTCGACATCTATCCGCTTTATTATTTTATAAAACCTATATCTGGGGTTGTATTGTATTTCCACGAAACTGCTAGGTTCGGTTGTGAATAATGTCGCCATTCTCAGAATTTGAACTGCTCTATGAAGGAGCGGGAGGTATAGTATTTTCGCATGTTCGGATTAAAACGGTTGTAGTATAGCGTTCTATTTTAATTGATAGTAGTTATAAGTGGCGTATGTGAATATATATTGGACTTTCGATTAGACAGTAGTAATGGTGTTGAACGAATTATCTTTTAAAAATTAATAGAGAATATTATATCCCTATAAAAATAAATGTCTCCGCCTATGGAATCCCTTTTATAGCTCGGTTCGGTAGGGGTGCGTCACTCTTATATCTTGGAACAAGACTTTCATTGTAGCTGCTTGTTGTCAACGTTTTGAGATATATAGATTTTTCTGTTACATTATATTAAATCTATCTCACTTATCTAAATTATTATCTTCAATTATCTAAAATCCTTACTTTTTTTAAATCTGGCTTTGTGCTATGCATTAAATTCAACAAATTTTGCTGTGGTTGTTAAATAAATAGGCATTAGTAAAAAAAAACAACATGAACAAGAACATTAATTTTATAAACTTTTAACAAAAATAATAAATAGCAAACGTAAAAATAAATCATAGATAGGTGGAAGCTTATAGGAAATTTTCAATGTGTCTCCCGTTCCTGTCGAGACATTTCAAAATTCTAGAATTTACTTCTTGTGAAGTAGCTTTGCTTATTTCGTGTGGATCTAGTCCTTGAAAGGCCTTGACGATCCGTTGAATAAGTTTATCGCGTGTGCTTACTGGAGTAGCATGGACTTTAGTCTTTATCCTGCCCCAGAGATAAAAATCACACGTTGTTGGATCTGGTGATTTTGGCGGCCATCTGCAGGGGCCGCTGCAGCCTATCCATCGGTCTTCAAACATGCTATTTAGTTCCTGATATACTTCACTCGAGCAATGAGAGGGAGTCCCATCTAGTTGATACCAGCAACTAAATAATGTATTGCCTGGCAGATTTTCAATAAAATCTGTTACTATGTTTCTTAGAATCTCCAACAAATACCTCTGAGAATTTAAGTTTCCATCATAAATGTCATAACACACAACATTGTCACAAATTAAGGAGAAAACATTGAAACTGAATTTGTGTTGGAAATTTCGATGTCTCATTAAATGCTGGTTCTTTCTAGCCCAATAATGCTCGTTCTTGCGATTGACAATACCCCCTCTATCAAACCTAGACTCGTCTGTCCATATTATTTTTTCAAAAATGAACGATCTTCTTAAATGTTTATTAATAAATCTTCACAAAAGTTTATCCTTTGTTGGTAGTCACTGAGGTGGACTTTTTGCATGAGCTGAAGTGAGAAATTATGCATATTGTGTTTTCTCAATATTTTGTGTATTGCCCAGATAGATAAACCCAAATCTTGAGACCCACTTCTTAACAAACTTTGTTGATATGGTTCAAAATATGCAAGAACTATAATTTCATTCATTTCATTCTCTTCAATTTTCTTACGTTTAATGTGTCGTGTCGGTATTATTCCATGACTTGACCACTTGCTTATAATTCTGCTGAATTTTGTTCTATTCATTGGAGCCAAATGAGGGAATCTGTTGTTAAATGTTCGAACTGTTCTCTCAACTATTCTGTTACATTCACCATATATTGAAAACATCATCTGCAGAATAACAAAAATAAAAAGTATTATTATCCATATTATTTTAGCACTTCTGATAACAAAAAATTAACACATGCAACAATGAAATCGCCTAGGAAGTGTCAGTTGAATTTCACTCTCTTTTTGACATTTTCAGTCAAAGGCAACTATGTATGACCAGATATCTGATGTATGCGCCAAAATATAACAGAAAAATCGATATATCTCAGAAATGGTAAGAGATAGGTATAGGGAAGTGTTAACAATTTTCAAAGAGATTTAAATGGCCAATAAGATGAGCTAAGAAAATATAGGGTGTTATATTTAAAATTATCAAGTTATGAATGAAAGAAGTTGATCAAGTTGGATGCCTAGTATAGAACGCTATGTATAAGTTCTTAAAGATATTATCCACCGCATCCTTGGAACTAAGCTTTTTTAGCTCACTCATTAAGGTAGAATCTCCGATTTTGTCTAAGAGCAGAGATATGTCTTATCAAACATGGTAGTTACATTTTTAAAATTTTTGAAAAAATCGAAACAACTTGAAAACGTCACATTTTTGACATATGATGCTTTTTTAAAATTTATTCTGAAATTCGATGCGGAATCTAAAACTGCAATAATCCTGTATATTATTGCATTGTTCCATTTAAAATAACGATAGTATATGGTACTTCCGGTATAACCGGAAGTACCATGTGCTTAAAAGTAATTTACTTTGCTTCCACATAGCCGCTTATGGCCGAACCCAGATTTTCTCTTTCGAATTCAGACTAGAAGGTCATAAACTTCTAATGAACACGACTCGCCAAACACCCTGTATATTATCTAGCACTGCATGTACATAGTTATGTAAAGTGTATCAAAGCCTTTATTGCTCATATGAATCAGAACCCAAAAAATCCTGCTTGAATGATGCAGAAGCAAGTATACAAGGATTTATCGTTCGGCTCGAATGAAATGGAAGCTTTAAGGAACGAGGCTCTACTGTACTACTAATTTTTTAACTAGTATGTAATAAGTTAAATGGGGCAGTTGTTAAAAAGAAATCGTACATCACATTCTGATTTTGTTGGTTTCCGCCTAACATAATAAAATATAAAGATATGAATTGGCTTGAATCATTCACAAAAATGAGTAATACTACTGTTATTTGTAAATTATTTCTATTATATCAAAGTACTGTAAAAAGAACTAATTGCACAAATAATTGCACTGTTCTGTTTTTCCAAACTTTTATATTTGTACTCCACAACCAGACTATTAACTAAGCTTAAAACATTTTCAGGGGAGCCAAATGAGGATTTTTGATGTGGTTCTTTTTGCATTTTCTTGAGAATTTTTGATTTTCAAGCACAAATTTTTTATATGCACAATAATAGGATGGGTTGAGAAAAAAAATAGTAAAAAAAAATTTCAGGCACTAATGCGAAAAAGTTACCTATTGTAATAAGTGGAAAAACGGTATAAAGAACATACAATAGTTTAACATCTTTCGTTCACGCATCGTACTTAAAGTTATTGAAAAATTGCAAAAATCAGACGTTTTGGTAATTTTTTAAGTTAGTTAAAACCTTTAAAATTAACAGGCTCTAGTTTTTTTATGCTTGTTTTGCGGTTTAAATAAATTAAATTCTGATCAATAATCTAATAATACACTGCTAATATGGGCTGGCTCATAAGTTTTATTCTCAATATTTCGAATGCCTTTAACCAGGGTACCCAGCTACCTGGGAAAACCTGGAAAAATCAGGGAATGTGAAGTACCCCCTAAAACGTCAGGGAAATGTGTGATTTTACTCAAATGTCATGAAAATCATTCAGTAGACCTGAAAGTTATATATTTGTAGAATGTCGTCACTAGCAGATGCTTTTTTATTTTTATTTCATATATATTATATGGATTTTCTCACGTAAATAGTTTTCACATACCTAGGAAAATATATCTGATAACAATGCGGCTTACCTTTGGTACCAATATCAATTAAATCCGCCAATGAACACAGCAGATGCCACATCATGCGCCTATATAAATAGTGTCTTCTTCTATCTCAAACATGTCTCATATGTACATCTCACATGGACTGTTCATCCTTGAATGCATAAAATGCAAAATGCGTTTTATGTATTGGCCGAGTACAGCTCTGGTGTGAATGTGTTTATTCTATTTTAACCTTTATGATCATGTTGAAAGTGCAAAATACAGTATCTTTGTTTCATTTTTCACCGAATTTTCATTAAAAAAAACTTTGCTTTTAGAGACGTACAGCTTTCAAATTTACAACAACAAAAATATATATGTGCGAATCTGAGCTTTTGGAACCCATTTCCCAGGCTTATTCAAATTGATATATACGAACAACGTGGTCTTCACAGTTTCTACGCCACCTAGAGACTTCTGGTTTGTTCTATCACACTCGAAAATTCCTTCGTCGGTCAGTCATGAAAGTCAAGTTTTTCCATGAAACAATTTCAAATTTTCTTCTCGAAAATGCTATGTTATAACTTTAACGGAGTTAAGCATACTTATTTTTTTTTGATTGTGTAAGTTTTTTGTTCGTAATTTTTATTTATTTTGTTCATAAAAAAAAGTATTCAGGTATGTGTGTTTTTTATGTGGAGTATTATGAAAAATCTACTCAAGGGGCCTGGAAATGTCAGGGAATTTGATTTTCGATTTCGGCTGGGTACCCTGTTAACTCAACCGGACCAAATTTGAAGTTGACTCTTTTTTTCAGAAGGTCGTATAAAGGGCTTGATGAACTGCCTAAAATAGCTCACTAAGTCCAAAAACGATTGGAGCTGTTTCGTGTTAGTGGCAGCTTTAAACTAATGACTACTCTACTCACCAAGTTCTTAGGTACCACCTCTTCTAAGATTAGTGATACCGGGCTACCTGAATCTATTAGAGCTAGTTCCTCTTCACCTAGAGTCTCGAGTCTAACGCCTGCTACACCTCTACCAACATGGTGGCAGAATCTGGTTGCTGACTGCTGCATAGCTGGGTTACCTGTTGGAAATTTGGTCTCCTACGGCAATGTTTGATAATATGCTGCGTCGACCCGCATTCAAAACAACTTCCTGGAGACTGCCTTGGTTTGGTACAATTAGTCGCCCAGATGCTCCTCGGTATTGCAGTCGAAGCGCCCCCCTGTAGCTGCTCTTCGATGCGGTTGTTGCACGGGTGTTGGATTACTTGGGCCTGCTACTCCAGAAATGCCCCTGTCCAAATACATTTTTCATGGTCTGATGCAGATGGTACCACAATTCTTTGTGCATGCTTGCGATCGCAGTACTGCATCGTTCAAACCGTCTATGATGTATTTGACCAGATCAGTTTCATCCGCCCTGGCACGATCTCCCAATAACACTTTGCCGTGAAAGTAATCAGTGAATATCTTATTTAACTCCCCTTTCAGGTCACCCCAATCCATGGTCACAAAATCCATGCGAGACAGGTACCACTCTCTGACTACCCGGGTGACCTTGCCTATGGCTACCAGTTGCATGACATGATCGGATATTCCATATGCTGATTGCACTGAATCAACTCGTATCCACAAATCGACGTCCTGATTCTTCCCACTAAACTTTGGTAGAAGGGTTGACAACTCTTTGTTTGATGGTGTAACCATCGTAGCTTCAGGCCGGTCGGAATTTCCCTTGTCCCCTGTCATCATACTCCTGATGGTCAATTGAATCAGCTGCTCTACATCTAGCTGTACCTGGTTGTTACCAACGCTTAGGTCGCCAGAATCCTGATGCTGACTGATCACCTGCATTTTCGGCAAATCGGCGTCCCTCTCCGCTATTTTTAATAGTGCCGTTTCACTACTCACACGAGCTGTTTGCAAATGTTGATAAAATCTTGGTTATATTGTATTTACACCCCAAACCTGAGAATTGTAGGGAAGCAACTTGGGTGCAGTAAAACACAATATCTGTGTACGATTCAGAAAAGGTTGGCAAATGTGGTTGGTCTAATTACCTGTTACTCTACGCCGGAAGGACCAGAGGAACTGTTCTTTGTAAGTACAGATTTATAATAGATGCACGTGTTAAAACAATAACGATTTATTCTACTAGTTATCAATTTAAGTACAAAGTGAATACTGGTGTTGTGACCCAATAACGATAACACAAACGGTGACTTACAAATAGACTTGAGACGGGTAGGCTGACGTGATCGGCACGTGGTAGTGTCGCTGATACCTGGGGCTGCATCCAAAGAAGGTGACCACAGTGATGCAATTGTCTAGGTGACAATGCACTCACAAGCACGTGGTGCACTTTGGTCACGGGTCCGTTGCTCGCTGCAAAAGGGGTTCCTGCCCACGAGGCGCACGTACTGCTACAATGACCAGGAAGCTGTATGGACTGATGACTGGCTCACAAGCATGTGGTGCACTTCGGCCACGGGTCCGCCGCTCGCTGCACACGAGGCGCACTTACTGCTACAATGACCAGGAAGTTGTATGGACTGATGACTGGTTATCGCTGCTTCACTTGATTGGTGATCTGTGTCATCTGTATTTTTATCACAGTTCTAATTTTTCATGACATTATTTTGTTGTCACCACAAATCTGATAACAAGTGATGCTGACCGCTAACTCTCACGGGGATAGTCTCACTGAGGGTGGGGATTAAACGATACCAGGACACAACAATCTGTTCTCTTAGAACTATATTTATAGCACAAGCTAACACTTCATAAGAAATACATAAAAAAAACTGTAAACACTAATTCACACCTTCTCACGCTGCCTCCATCATCACACTTTCCTCTTCTTTTTGACTCCCGCAGTTTTCACACCGGAAACCTCACTTGTCATGCGCGTGGGAATTTTGAATTCAAATGTTAAACAACAATATAGACGGGAATTTGTTGAGCGAAGACCAACAGTAGTATTTGTTGTACATTTCAAATGCAATCACCTTGTGACATTGTCCAGAAGACCTGGATAATCGGGACCCAGGTCCTTTGTCCCATTTCAGATGGCTAACTCTGACCAACTTAGTCTTTAGGTTATATATAAGCTTATCAGATCCATCCGGAAACTTAAAAGAAATGGTTGACTTCATCTTAAAAGCATACATACCTGTCAGTTTTGCCATAAAAAAGAGCAAATATTTTACTGACTGTCCAAAACATGGCTTTCAAGTTGTCGATCTAGTAATACTAGAAAATGCTTTCTTTGTTTACCCAGAGAACGTTCTGTTGGCAATGCTTGTCGATGAAAGCAAAGATATCCGGGAGCTCAGTTATAGAAGTATCTTGAAAGGAAAACAAACTGTCCCAAAGAGAAGACTGTTAGAAATTTCATACCACCGATGATAAACTTTTATGCTTAAAATTACATTGAAATTATTGATTTGAATTCTTGTGTGGTGTATCCTCCCCCAATTCTGCGGGACCCAAGCGAAGATGATATTAAATGACTCATGAATTCTGACAATAAGCCCCTCAGAGAAATACAAAGGTTTCCCTGTGGAGTGAAGAATCTAAACTTGTGACAGAAGTCTCGAATAAAGTATGTGGCCCTGATGGCAATACCCTAGCAGCACTGAAGCCTAGATCAGTTATGCCCCATTTCTCCACAAAAAAAATCCGACTTTAAATGTGTAGTAGATAAAAGAAAAAAAAATAGTAATAAACACAGTAAACCAAAGTATCCTAGTTTTAAATTAAATGTAAATACCACACCTAACAAATGGACGGTCGGTTGGGTAGGGTGTGGGTGGAACTAGATGTGCAGCCACCTCCATGTTCCTCCAGTTCTGGATCGTTTTGTTCTAGCAAAACGAGAGGAGAGTTGCACAGAGAAAAATGCAAAAAAATTGGTACATTTCTGTTTTCTCTAAGGCATTACGCAAACGGAAAAAATTAGGTTATTATCCGAATTTAATTTATTTAGGTTATTTAAACCATAAAACAAGCATACAAAACTAAAGCGTGTTTATTTTAAAGATTTTCACTAACTTATAAAATTTACAAAAAAAATGCGCAATTTTTGTAAATTTTCATTAACTGTAAATACGATGGACAAATGCAACATGTTAACCGCTTTTAATTTGGATCTCTGGGAAAATTTTAGGTTTTTTTTTTCGGGGAAAATTTTTTATCTCAAAAAATTGAAACGCTATGGTAACCAAATTTGGTATGTCAGTTTATGATCTTAAAAGGAAACTAATACAAAAATTTATATTTCTATGTTAAAAGAAAACAAAGTTATAAAACAATATTTGATGCCAGATCATTTCTATCCAAATTCACTACCATAACGCACTTGTTGTGTCCAGATTTTTTTATTATGTATTTTATTTGTATATTACTTCGTAAGATTCATATTCGTGATGGAATTATAGAAACAATTTTATGGAATTATTTTTAAAAAAGCAAAATCGAATCAAATCATGTTTTTCATATATACGAAAATCCTAAAAAAAAATTGGTTCAAATAATATTGTGCAATTATTTGTTTGAAAATAGCTTTAATTTTTGTTTTATGTATATAGAAAGAGAAGTTACCTCTTTATGTCCATTTTTTTACTGCAAATAATGAAAACTATAGATTTGAATCCCTACTGTGAAAAAATGCGTAAAATTTTGTTTGGGTTATTTGTAAAAAATCTTATTCGATTGTATATTTGTTAAATTAGATTCAGTGGGTGAGCAGGCATGGATGCAGGAGGTTGGGGAATGGGTGTCAGATCACCTGAACGAGACGGCCGAGTTTGGTCACCACAGAGGAAGATTACACACGCCAGGAAAGTTTGTGTCGAATAACTGCATTGTTTCATTGGCATTGTGACAGGGTGCACCATCTTGTTGGAAGAACATGTCTTCAATGTCAATTGGTTCCACAAACAATTGCTTATCATATTGCAGTAACGAGTACCACTGACGGTTACTGCAACTCCATCAGCGTTTCCGATAAAGTATGGTCCTATCAGTCACCAAGCCCAGAAATTGCAGAGAAGCACTCTTCTGATGAAATTTTATATCACCTTATGGCATAATTTCAGCTCTATTTCATTAATAACGTGTTGAATCTTGTTCTTCAACATTGAAATGTTTGGGGTTTGTTGATATGGACTCTTTTTTAAGAAACCCTAAAGGAATAAATGCAGTGGTGTCAGATGACACGAACGAGGCGGCCGAGTTTGGTCACCACAGAGAAACATTACACTGCCAGGAAAGTTTGTATGTAATAACTGCATTGTTTCATTGGCATTATGACAGGGTGCACCATCTTGTTGGAAGAATATGTCTTCCATGTCAATTGGTTTCATAAAAAGTTGCTAATCATATCGCGGGAATGAGCACCATTGACTGTTATTGCAACTCCATGAGCGTTTTCGATAAAGTATGGTCCTATCAGTCACCAAGCCCAGAAACTGCAGAGAAGCACTCTTCTGATGAAATTTTATATCACCTTATGGCATAATTGCAGCTCTATTTAATTAATGACGTGTTGAATCTTGTTATTCAACTGGAATGTTTGGGATTTGTTGATATGGACTCTCTCTTTTAAAAAACCCTAAAGGAAGAAATGTAGCGGTGTCAGATGACACGAACAAGGCGGCCGAGTTTGGTCGCCACAGAGAAACATTACACTGACAGGAAAGTTTGTGTGTAATAATTGCATTGTTTTATTGGCATTATGACAGGGTGCACCATCTTGTTGGAAGAATATGTCTTCCATGTCAATTGGTTCCAAAAAAAATTGCTAATCATATCACGGGAGTAAGCACCATTGATATCACTCACCAAGCCCAGAAACTGCACCAAATGATAACTCTTGAGGGGGTGCATTGTGGATTTTCAGAACCGCAAATACAGCAGTGTTGCTTGTTGACATATCTATCCAATTGCTTCGTCGCTTAATAATATTTTCTTTGCGAATTCAGCATCAGTTCTTCCTTGCTTCAACACCCAATCCCCAAAAGTATGTCATTGTGCATTGTTTTGTTAATTGGATTTTATAGGCGTGCAGATGAAGATCCTTACGTCAAAATTTGTTGGACTGTGCTTTTGGACAATTAACTTGTTCTTGGGTTCTCAACACTCTCTGACACTATGTCTATGTTTTCTTGAGAATGTTCACTACCAACATGCACAGGTCTCTTCATATTACAAACTGAACCTGTTTGTTCAAGTTTCTTAATCAAAACTTCAGTTGCAGGACGAGAAGGACGATGATGGTGACACAAATTATTACGGAGTTTGCAATGGGCTAGCGTAAAATTTCAGCCATTTTCATAGTGAATTTTAATCATGAGAATGCGTTACTTAGTTGAATAGCACTCGATAACTTCAAATGACAATGATTACCAATGGAAATGGTGAAATTTTGACGACTGTCAGTTTAACAAAAGGAAAATGATACCAACTTTAAAACTTGAACCTCTCACTGGGACAGCCATTAGCTACTTCAGGGTTCCCACTCGCTTGGAAAACCGGGAAAAGTCATGGAGTGTGTAGAAGAAAAAATGTTGTCAGAGAAAAATTATCAAAATATTGACTAAGAGTCAGGGAATTTTTGTCCCTGTTAGAGAAAAATTATTTGTTGCCTTTTTATGATAAATAATTGAAGCAATGTGTTTGCTTTTTTGAAATTCTGAACCATTTATTTAATTATTTCTTTTTCCACAAAACCACAATGATTACTTTTTTATTTTGCGTTCATTGGTCGCTTTGTATGTTTGAAATGGGGAAGTGTGTTTTCTGCCATGATGCAAAGACCTACTGTATTCTGTAGCAGTGTAGTGTTGCACATGTTGGGGGTAAATCGGAGAAGATCAAAGTCAGGGAAATAGATTTTGGCATGTCAGGGATATTGATATGCTGTTTTTAGTGGGAACCCTGTACTTTTTGTTTGCTAAATAATTTCCAGGCTGTTGTCGAACTCACTTAGCTCGACCAATAAGTGAGTTCTGTCACAGCAAAACAACCCGGAAACTATTTAGTATTCCAGACAACATTTAACATGAGTCTAAAATCATCAAGTGTTATTTTGTTGGGGGAAAAGTTAAGAACATATTTGTATTTGTCACCAACGTGAAATGTGTTTCAAAGGGAGATGTTTTCACAATTAAAAAGTATTCGTTTCTTAGAGTATAGCTTGTAGTTTTGTTCTTTATTGTAATTTTTACTGGATAGAAATGAAAATGGCCTTTATTTATTTAACAATGGTATATATCAGATCCTTAAAATAAATTTTAAGTTTCTTTTAAAAGGGCATCTTGTTTATATTACGTTAAAGTCTCACTTCGTTGTAGCATCTACGTTTCATCAATTTGGACAAGTTGTTCTCTTGGTCTGCGTCTGTCCATGGTTAATAAGTTGTAGTGCCAAATTATGAACTCAAATTGCAGTTAAAAGTTGGACTAAAGCACAGTTTGCATTACAATTTAAAGTCTTTAATTAGCTTACAATAAATTTAGTGTTGAGAACAATTGAGGCGTTGATTACAAAAACAGCCATAGTCCAAATTACATTTTTTTGGGAAATCAAAAAACCTATGTGTGATCTTAAAATAAGTGTTTAGCTCAGCAATTTTAGAAAAAACGAACTAACTAAACAATATGGTTTATTGTAATGTATGGTTTAAAGAAAAACGTGTTAAAAATAAGAAACATGGGCAATGGTGGTTTTTACGGGAAAAATAAATAAATACAAACAGAAGTACTGAAACTGTATTATAAAGCAACTTAAAAAATATTTTTTACTTATTACAATGTATCATCTTCAACACTGCTACTGTTGTAAGGCTAGATGCATTCTCGCAACAATTAGAACCATAGACCGGTTTCGCTGTCATTAGAGCTCTTCAGTACGGCATACTAATTGCAGCGAAAATACACCTATAAAGTAATATGGCTATAGTAGCCAACCTTTCAACACTTAAGTGAGTGGTGGACGTGCCGCCACCTAGTTGCGGAACCAAGTAGTATGTTGTCACACGAGCTCCAAATAACACAAAGTGTTAAAAAAAATAGAGACTGTATACAACTAACAATTTAGTAAATTGTTAGCCCTGGCCCATTTCTACCCTAATATAGGGACAAAGTATGTAAGGCTAGATGCATTTCTCGCAACAATTAGAACCATAGACCGGTTTCGCTCTCATTAGAGCTCTTCAGTACGTATTACTTTATAGGTGTATTTTCGCTGCAATAAGTATGCCGTACTGAAGAGCTCTAATGAGAGCGAAACCGGTAACCGACTGCACCAATCGAAAGGGCGTCCTCGAGTTATAAGTATCAATATTTGGCGCGATTTTCAAATTCTTGGACTATGGTTGTTTTTGTGATCAACACCACAATTATACCAGTATTCTCCAGTCAAGATGTACGTTTTTATTACAAAAATCACAGCACCATTTTTTCTTAATGTTTTTGTATGTAGCCACTGTGAATAACGCTGTACTAAACCCCGTAACTTATATAACTTTTTATCAATGTCACCAATATAAACTGATTATTGTGGTATGCTTGATAAGTTCGTGAATTAAGCCATAATAATTATCATATATTAATATTTTTTGTCTAGTCGAACTATAAAGAGCATTTAAATACTTACCTATGTAAAGACTGTATTATATTTATTTGTAGTGTAGTATTTTTCGTGATATTACTTAGTAAATAGTTATTTAATTTAGGCAATATAGCATGTGTATATATCAAAATAATAATTTAATAAGAAACTTCACAGTATGAACAATGTAGTTTTATAAAATTTATAATGAAAAGTGACATAGTTAACAGAGTATATTTCGTAAAATTGTTACTTATGTCCGTTTGTCCACTTTACTTACTTGACCAGTAACCATTTTTTATGTAGGATTTATTATGTTATGTCATGTAAATTAAATAAATATATTTACAGAGAAAAAAGTGATTTAATATATTTTTTGTTAACGTTTAATCCTGTAACCGTCCTTAAACAAAAACTACTTAAGACGTGGTATATTGTGATTGACCTCAAGTGCATTTGAATCTGCTTGATAGTGAGGTCACTTTTGCCTATTAGCCCTACTCTAAAAGCATCTATCTATCAGATTGTGATTATTATTAAGACTAGAAACACTTTAGGAGGTTGGCAGATCTTGATATGGTTTGATACTCACGCTCTTTTCTGTGTTGCTCTGCCTGAAGTCTTGTATTTGTGAGCACCCCAGGCTAGGGCCTGGTTAAATAAAATTTAAGGAATCTAGATAAACGATAATTAGAATTTATTAATTGTGTTGCTGCCAAACAGGGGAGATATTAGGGAGGAATTTCTCTTCAATTAAACAGATATATTAATGTAACAATAATATTAAATTTATTCATATAAATCAATTTGGGATAAACAAAACCAAATTCACATGGTTGGTAAATTTCAAATGAATATTAACTCATATCAAATAAACAGCAAGAGTTTCAAGAAAAAGAAATTATCATTTCATATAGCATATGACAAAATTATAAAATAAAATGGTTCTAGTTTATAAAAATATTAACATTACATATTTGAGGTATATTAAGGATCAATTGTTGTATTTTACAGCTTAAAAGCAAATACAAATTATTATCTAAATTGCTTGACGCTCGTCAATTAGTTCGGTTGATTTTTCAATAAATTAACTGGCCAGTCCTTTGAGTGAGGCTCCATTTAAGAAAAATTGTACTATCAGTAATTTTTACTTTAATGATTGTCAATGAAAAATATTTTAAAAATGTACAAGTTAAATATTTTACAAGCAAAAATCTGTTAATTACAATTCAAGTATTATGTATTTAAATTCACAATATTGACAAAATTCTAAAGAATAGACAGGAAATTTACAGTTGCCCTTTTTACAGACACCTCACTGACACTATTGAAGTTCAAATTTGATCATGTTACTTTGAAAATTCAAATTGTAAAGGTTCAAACAATGGACTGCTGCATGAAAGGTTTTGATTGTTGCACAAAAAAATAAAGTTTCATCGACTCACCAAGTCCTGACACCTGGGGTTACCTGTTAAACCTTTGAAGATGCTCTCCAAGCAGAGTCAACCATCAGGGCCTAACATAGGCTTACCAATTCCAATACGAGAGGGAAGTTTGGAGAGAATAAGTGGCACTTTCCATAAACGGTTATTGGGCAGGTGGTTCTTGTTGCTCCAATACTGGGTGAGACAATTTGGCCCCTAACATTAAATGAACAACCGTCTTAAGTCGATGTTCGGAATTAATTTGACTAAAATCTCTCTACAGCAATTAAAATGTAATTTGGCTCAAATGAAATTTATAATGCCAACTGATTCAGAGATCAGTAATAATCAGAAACTTTGTGTGATTAACTTGAGGGATCCACTAGGTCGGTGAACAAAGCATTACTGCTTAATTCGCGTTTTTCTGCCAAACACGTTAATTTAAATTCAAAAACTGATCAAATGATATTAAACAATCACTGACAACTGTTGTTAGATATTATCGACAACAAAAAGGAATTTTATCACCTATTTTAAGATAATTATGAGCCACGCCAATTAGAACCATGTCAACTAGTCAACCGCCCAGCTAACCCTTTTTCCGTTGAAGTTCAACTTCTTCCTCTTGCCAGCGCTGCACGCAGAATTCTTACCGTGACCGTTAGTGGCTGTGCGCGAGCTCTTTCTAGCTTCCTCTCTTCGAATGAGATAAAACGAGACGTCTAATCGGTGGTGAAATCACGACGTCTTCTATACACACCTTAAAACTAATGGACTTGGTCCACCGTTTTTCTAGATTTCATCATAATTACGTCAGCTTCTGTTATTTACCTAGAATTCCAGGACAATAGAGATATTCATTTTCCCCAACAAAAATGCAACGTCTTTTGGATTTCGACGTGTATTATAGGGAATTCAGTATGGGTGTTACGATATGAATTTTCAATGAAAAATTTTGAAACTAAAATTTGCATTGCTTTACAGAAAGAAAGTCAGCTAGTATTATTTAAGCTTCTTGGGGGTTTTCTAAGTGTTTTTAAACCAGTAACGATGCCAGATAAAAAGCGAATCTTTACAATCCTTGTGACGTTATTTTTACTAGGTATTAGTTTTCCATATATCATACGATTGAAAATCAAAGTTAAAATAGTGCTAGCACCAGTGAAAGAGAAAATAAGGTAAACTCACAGCTTAACTCCCGGGGGGGTTTTAGAATATTTCTTTCAGAAACGTGCTTATAATCACCCATGAATGCACAAACCACAAGAAATATTTCTTGCGAACAACCCCCAAGAAAGTTATGGAACCAGGAGTGAATAGAAGTGCTGGACCGGGAAGATAAAAAGGAAATATGAACGGAAGTGCGAAAAAACAGCTTAGTCGCACCTCTAAAAGCTGCGTTTTTTACATTTTCCAGCCATACCTCTTTTAAACACTGTCTTTTCCGCATTCGGCCAAGGTTGTTCCAAATAAATTTTTCATGTGGTTTATGCTCCCTGGGTGGTTGTAAGTATGCAGGAGGAAAAGGAACCTCCATGATGAAGTAGAGGACCAAGCATGTACGTTTTTATTGCAAAAATCACATATCACCATTATTTTCGGATTTTTTTTGTATTTAGCCACTGGGAATAACGCTGTACACAGCGAAGTTTAATCTGAGAAATAGATAGTACAGTATACTCTTGATTATTCGTATGTAGATTATCTGGTTTGCGTATTATCCGTGCTGAGAATTTTATCAAAATTTCAAATCAGGAATATATCGAAATTTCAATTTTTTTCATTTCCCCTCGTACATATATAATAAATGTCCCTAATAAAAACCAACGACCATCAAATATGGGTCTGCCTGTCACAATTACTACTTTGCAAAAATGATCAGGAAAATAAAACTGTGAAATTAATTAGAACCTGTAGTGTAGTAGTATGTATGTAGAAGCAGAATGAACTGCCACAGATTGCTTATTCTGTTGTGATGAATTCTTATTTATCTCCAAATGTACCACTACAATAGGAGCGCTCAGAAGGATCCATATCTGGGAATGTAATATTGAGGGGGACATGTTTTGACATAAAACTCAACTTTGTCACATCAACCTCTTAAGGGCGGTGATAACAACCCTTATATTTTAAATAGGGAACATGGGTCGAGTGTTACATCATTTGAAAGCTGTTTCTTTTCTGAATTCAACACACAAATTTGTTTGGAAGTTTTCTCAACTCGTTTGAAAATTATTCACAGTTGGTTGCAAGAACATATTTTATTCATTGTGATAAGAAATGCACTGATTAGTCAATTTTTCGCTAAAAAAAAATAATAAAGAACGAAACCAAACGTTCAGAAATTTTTATTCATTTAAGTAAGTGTTCAAATTGTTGACCACCCGCTTCTATACAAAAGTACAAATTTTGTTCAAAACAAGCTCTGATATTCTGGAGCATTTGTGGAGTTAATAGACGGCATTCTTCAACAATGCGTCGTCGTAATTCTTCCAGAGACTCTAGTTCTGTTGCGAAAATTCTACTCTTTAAATTGCCCCATAGAAAGAAGTCTAAAGGAGTTAAATCCGGTGATCAAGGGGGGCACTCAATAGCACCTCTACGCCGAATCCATTGTCCTAGAAACTCTCTGTTCAAAAACTTCCTAACATGTTGTGAAAAATGCGGAGGAGCTCCATCTTGTTGAAACATAATTGATTTTCTTGATAGAGATCATTATTTTCAACAATGTCAATTAGTAGAGGGTAAACGATATCTTCTAGTAACTCCAAATACGTTTCGCCACTCAAATTGCCATCAAGAAAAATTGGTCCGATGAAACGGTCTCCAAAAATGCCAGTCCAGACATTCAATTCCTGTGGAGTTTGAGTGTGGACTTTGTGAAAATTTCTTGGATTAGTATCCGCCCAATAACGACAATTATGACAATTGACTGTAGAGTTTAATAAAAACGTACACTTATCTGAAAAAACGATATTGAACAGAAAGTTCCCGTTATCAGCTATTCGTGCAGTCATAACTTAACAAAACTCCAGCCGCTGATCAAAATCATCTTCATTCAGTTGTTGTACAAGATGAATTTTATACGGGTGAAATTTATGATGCTTCAATATTCGCTCAATAGTTCTTCTTTTGATGTTTGAAACAGTGGCCAATTTTCTCATGCTCAAAGTTAGGTCTGCAGCAATTTGTCCTAAAACTTCAATCTCAGTAGTCTCATTTCGAACCGGAAATTCACGTTCAGGATCCCGTTTTTTTGTTGGCTACTGAACCACTTTGTCGAAACTTTGCAACTAACTCCAAAATGTATTTTCTGTTAACATGTCTGTTCGGATGTCGTTCATTAAACAAATTTGCGGTACGGTTGGCACAGTCATCGTTTTTGAAAAAAAGAGTAAATATTTCAACTTTCTTCTACAGAATACACCATTGTGAAATTAATTTTCGGTAGTACTATCAAGTATCAAACCGATCGATAAACTAAAATAATAAACCGCATTACTCTAATTCCCATAAGAAATGTTCTGATAGTCAAGTTTTTGTTTACAAACCAACAAAACATTGACTATCAGCACATTTCTTAACAGAATGAGTGAAATGCGTTTTTGCATCTTCAACTGTGAATAATTTTTAAACGAGTTGATAAAACTTCCAAAAAAATTAGTGTGCTGAATTCATAAAAGAAAGAGCTTTCAAATAATGTAACACTCAACCCATGTTCCCTATTTAAAATATAAGGGTTGTTATCACCATCCTTAAAAGGGGTTGATGTGACAAAGTTGAGTTTTATGTCAAAACATGTCCCCTTCAATATTAAAATTAACGTGTTTCAGCGTTTCTTAAAAAAAAAGATATCAAGATATCTCTGCACGCAAATCGGTCTGTTTCATTTTCAATGTGCCACCCTATATATATATATATATATATATATATATATATATATATATATATATATATATATATATATATTTGTGTGTGTGTTTCAATCTAAAGGTTATGAAGACCGGTCGAAGAAAATTTGCAGACTTAAGAACAGTCTATATGGTTTGAAACAAGCTCCAAGAAACTGGAATGAAAAGTTTGTACATTTCTTACAAGAAAAAAAAATTCAATCAACAACCGTTGACAGTTGTGTGTTTGTGCAAAAAGAACCAAGTAAAATTATTATTGCTTTATATGTTGATGATGATGGATTGATAGCTGGTGAGAATTCACTTGAAATTAAAGATCTGTTGACTGAATCAAATAAAGCCTTTGAAACATCAGGATATTTGGAGACATATTTAGGTATGAATGTTGTGAGAAAAAGTGAAACTATTTTTGTAAATCAAGGTGCTTCCATAGAAATGATTCTTAAAAGATTTAATATGAGTGAAGCTCAACCTGCTGAAGTAGGAAGAAAAGACAGTTGCCCTTAAAGTGTTGCAAAGAATAAACCATACAGAGAAGCAATAGGAAGCTTGTTATATTTATCAACAATAACAATACCAGATATGGCACAAATTGTCAATTATTTAAGCAGATACATGGAAATCCTAAGGAAGTTGACTGGACTCAAGTCAAGAGAGTCTTGCGATACTTAAATGGTACTGTTAATTACGGAATTTAGCCTTATTAAAGCCTACACTGATAGAGATTTTGCCGGAGATGATCAGAGAAAGTCTACAAGTGGCTTTGTGAGTATCTATGGAGGAATTGTAGCATGGCGTTCGAGGAAACAAGGCTGCATTGCTCTATCAACAGATGAAGCGGAGTGTGTAGCTGCAAGTGAGGGAGCGAGATAAGTTTTGTGGATTTACAGGTTAATAAGTGAATGAACGGGTAGTGAGTATAAAACTAAACACCTATACCGTTCTATTGTGAATACCAAAAGTACAGTGAGCATGGTTGACAGTGAAAATGGGAAAGCATTGAAGCGTACTAAACACATTCGTACCAAGTAATTTTATTAGAGAGAAGAAAGGAATTCATAGGAACACATTAATGGTGAAGATAAAGTTGCCGATATATTCACCAAACCTATGTCAAAAGAACAATTTCAGAGATTGACAGGTATGTTAGGATTAGTAGATATTTATTAGTTACAGGTTTATTAATTTAGGAATGTTAAAATTAACCTAATAAGTTGGTTATGTTTATGTCTATTTGGTTCTCAAGAGTAGTTATTCTGATGGAACATGATGATGGGATGTACTCAATGGTGAAAGGTGTAAAACATTTTCGTTGTGAAATAAATGTTAAATTTGTCTAGTACTAGTATAGTTATTAATAAATACGTTTTTATATTCACAAGCTCCTTTTTCATCAATAACTCTAGACCAGAGTTATGTTTCGAGAATGAACTAGAAATGACAGATATTGAACAATGTAGAAATGTTTAGAACTACTCTATGGGCAATATAAATAGCCGAGCTGAAGATAGAGGGAGTCAGTACGTAGTGAGTTAGTGTTGGTGTATAATAAGCGACCATAGAAGGCGTATAGTGAATTATAGTTCTATGGACATTTTGTAATAGAGAGAAATATTTTAGTTGACAGTGGTGATGGAAAATAGTTGTTTTTAATAAAATAGTAATTTGACAAGCTGTGTTTTGTTAGTCAACGAATCCAGAACCCCGAAGAACGTAACAATATTATAGTTTGTTTT
Organism: Tillus elongatus; assembly: GCA_964006375.1. Classification (NCBI taxonomy): domain Eukaryota; kingdom Metazoa; phylum Arthropoda; class Insecta; order Coleoptera; family Cleridae; genus Tillus; species Tillus elongatus. Next base: position 35,947,457 of record OZ023262.1, on the reverse strand, counting down.
AGAGGTAGGTACCGACAGACAATTGCACACTTTTGAGAATTTTCTAAATTCTATACATACCAAAATTTAATTTACAGCAGAATTAGAAGTAAACAAATCAATTAACTTCCTAGACCTTACCATCACCATATTACCCAATAAACTTAATGTTTCTTTTGTCCATAAACCTTCTCGCACAGATACAACCATACATTATACTTCCCATCATAAGCACACAAAGTTGCAGCCTATAATTCAATGATACACCGCTTACTACATGTACCTTTATCCAATGAAGAGTTTCAAAAAGTACTTAATTTGATAAAACAAATAGCGGTTAATAATGGCTATAATCCAAATTTAATTGATGTGATAATGAAAAAGAAATATACTTTAGCTTTACAACAAGTATTCCCGTCCACTAAAATAATAGAGAATAAATTCACATCTTTGACTTACGTAAATAAGACTCACAAAAAATTAAAACACATATCTTCTAAATTTAGTATCAGGACAGCATATAAAACCGACAACAACTCGAGGAAATACAGAAAAAACAATAAGCCTACAGTTGAAAAATCGAATAATTCTGGAGTATATCAACTCTCATGTGAATCTTGTGACAAAATATATTTAGGTAGAACATTTGGAAGTTTTAAAACAGGCATTCACGACCAGAAAATAAGCTTTGAACATAATAAATTTGATTCAAATTATGCAAGTCATTTATTAAATGAGAATCATCAAAGTAACCTGGGAAAACTTTGTGTTTTTGGTTTACTTTCAATTTCCGTATCATGCTGTAAGAATCCAAAAGAAAGGCTTCAGAAGAGCTGTCAAAAACTTTAAAAATAAACGTCCCAATTCCGAGGTGGTCCTAAACATGTTGTGTGATCCAAATGCTGTAAATCTCTTTAAACAGAATAAAGACCGAAGTAAAATACCTAAAGGCTAATCGAAACAATTTACAGATAGCAAATGTAGCGCAGGAGAAGTTTACTCAGGATTTACCACCTAATTTTTAATTGGATGTATATGGATAAGGCACATGGAAAGATAAAAATACATTAATTTTAATAAAGACTTTTATTGTATCCTAAATACATTAAATAAATATAAGCTTAATATCATCCAAATTTATCGAAGAATTATGAGATTTATCAAAGCCCAGCCATTTTACATAGAGTTTCTTGCCTTTCTTCCTCAAGATGCGTTCAACCAGATAGATGTCTGTTTGTTTAGCCTTTTGTAGTTTTTCGTCGTTAAACCCTCCACTGATAGGCTTGCCTTGCATATCTTCTAGTAGATATGTTTTTGGGTTTGTGAAATGGACATGAAAGACAGATGAGGACAACAGTTTAAAAAAAAATGCTTTTATATGCGTATATAATATTTAACAAAATGTTGGATTTATTTGAGGAAATTTTCTTAACAGTTCATAATAAATGTGCATTTCTAAGTCACTATATTATAAAATTTCGTTCAGATAACAGGCAACTGTCTGTCGATCATAAATGTAATATTGTACATATAGCAAAAATTGTCATAACCTGCACAGTAAATACTCTTCTTAAAAAATATTGTGGAAAATCTAATAATCGGTTGGCCAAGCCATCAAAGCCGTAAATTAATGACTTACCAAATAGACCGCATTCTTTTTAGAATGATTTTTGCTTTGAAACTTCGTTTTTCCATAATAAAATCGAATTCGGTGTGATGAAGGGCTCAGTTAACGACTGGCACCCTCTTTCAACCAAAAGCCCTTCAAAAGTTTTCAAAATAAGTGTCTTTTAAGGCTAAAGCAACGTAAAACTCATGACAGACTGAGCGTTTCATATAGTCTGGCAGGCTAGCACGATACCTCTCTGCTGTGGTCACGTGCGAGCACAGAGTCCTTATATTCTCGATGTTGCCTACTCTACACACACACACAGGGACACAAATTTTCATTAAAATTGAATTTCCCGCCAGATCTGCAGCATGACGCCTGACAAACAAACATAGCAAACACCACAACAACTGACAGCACGTGGGGACTTATATGTGTCAGACCTAACCTAAAGGTCATTTACTAGAAATAGACAACTGGAGATCCATTTCGGTTCTGACAACCGATATTTGCCAAAGCTCTTTCCATGAGGCTGTCAGAAGTAATAGGCACCATCGTTTATGCAGATCAATGCTATGCTGTACCAGATAGGACCATTTACGATGTGCTGCATCTTCAGCGACATGTACTACAATATGCAAACGAAGAAAATAAACCTAGATAAGAAGTGTGCATTTGAGAAGATAAATCATACTTATCCCTTTCATCTTTTAAAGGTCTTTACTCTTGGAACGAATTTCTATAAAGCAGTCAGAACCCTATATAAGATCGCTGTTTTTCATGTCAGACTTGGATCTAACATCACTGGAGAAGTGTCATTTCAAAAACGAATTCGACAAAGGTGTCCACTTTCGGGGTCCCCGTAATCACTTTCAATAAAACCTTTTCTAACCCTTTGTAGATTACACCTTGAAGGTGTCCCTCTCCCTCATACTCCTGCCTTACCACTTACTGTTAATGCATACGCCGACAATGTGACAGTTTTTATATCAAAAACACTCACTTCGGCAAGTTAGAGAAATCATTCAAGATATATTCTTCACAATCTGGAGCTGAAGTCGACTCACATAAGTCAAAAGGTTTTTGGGGTGGTCAATGGAAACAATGTATATAGTGTTCTTTGGGCTTTCAATGGGCAGACGAACACATTACAGTCCTTAGTATCACGTTCTTTAGTAATATCAGCGATGATACTGAGTATGCCGTCAAACAGCTTACAGATAAAATAAACAGTTCATTAGATAGGTAGGAACAGAGAATGACAGCCATTTCAATAGTTGGTAGAAAAAACAGTGCTCAATTAGTTTATACCTCCAAAATTATGGAATCACTTTCAGATATTACCATTTACAGCAAAACAAGTGGAAAATTTTCAAAAAATTTTGATCAATTTCATTTGGACCTCAATTAAAGATATATGCGTCACAACACAATAAGGTGCACACTGTCTAGTACACTTACCATCAAAAATTAAAGTCTTTAGAATATGTACCGCAGAGATTTATCATACAAGTTCAGTTGTCAAATGGAAAATTATGATGAACCACTTTATTATCTCTTCCTTATCCTGGCAGTGGTTCTTTTATAATCAATTTGTCAAAGTACGTCAAGCAAAATCATATATTGTCTATTGCTAGGAGCCATACAGAATACAAATATAGAAGTAGAAAACTTTCCCTACAAGACCTCAACAATATCTCTACTACAAACACAAAACTAATTGAAAAAAATGAACCTGCACCATTGTTTGTAGACGAATGGACAGTTTTCGGCTTTAGAACTGTAGCGGACTTTATGGTAGTGACTTTATTTAGTGACATATTTGTGAATTTTTAAGTACATACATCTTGTTTTCCTTTTGTTTCTACATGTTTTAGCCATTAACTTATTTTGTTTACGCACATTTGAGTTTTTAATTAGTCTTTGTGTTTGTTTTACTTGATCACTTGTTCCGGACTGCGACTTTACGTTTCCGTGTTCAATTCAAACCGAAGCGGTCTTGAAATAAACACGGGAAAGTATTGCAATATTCATTGGTAAACCCGTGTTGATATCGAGACGCCAGACAATGAACTACGCACGGATTTGTTTGTAAACAAGCCCCATTTGTTCACATCCAAAACAGTGTTGATTTTAAGGATGAAATGGTTACATACTGTTTCTCAAATGTTGCTTACTAATGGCGAGAACCATTGGCAAGTCCAGTGCGCACCCGATGTAATTTCTATCCTTTATTAAAAATATACAAAATAATTAGTTAGAAATACGAAATACACCCAGTGCGCACTGATTGTCTCAATGGATTTCGCTACAAATTTCGCGATTGTGGCAATTGGTCAGCTGTAAAAACAGCTGATTAAAATTGTTTTATTTCCGTTTTGTTTGAGGTTATCGCAGTTTTAAATTTACCGGTTAAGTCATCGAACATTTAAAAAGTTTCCTTCGTAAACACACTAAAGACTTTTTAAAAACATTTTAAAGTTCGAAGAACACTCTTTGGTGAGTTATGTTTGCAGGGTGCAATGTGTGTTATTTTACACCGGAACTTACGATGAACAATGTAGTTGTTTAGTTAGTGCATTTTCTTTAGGAACAAAGACAAATTGGATAATGATGCGTCGATTCTCAAAACCTGTACGTTACGAGTTCCGAAAAGTATACGTTTGTCAACTTGCAGAAAGAAACAAAGTGAAAAACAGGACAAAAGGAGTAAATAGAAATTTAGATTGTACGGCAAATATAAATATTAAGTTTTTAAAAATAACATAATGTACTCTCTGTTAAAGAGAGGTTTAAATGCCACTATAGACATTAATTTCGACCATTCCCATAGGATAAACGTAGCATAATCTTTAAGACTATTGCGTTGCTCTGAAGACACAAAACAGATATTCATATCCTATTTTAATGCGGGAATGACAGCTGCAGCAGCTAAATCGTATCACGAGTTTAGCATCATGGAGAATAGTAAGGAAGATGCATATAAAGTATTGTCTAATGCTCAAAAAATTCTCTTAATCGTCAGGTTACCCAGTTATATGAACAGAGCGGCTCAAAAATTACGGTAGTAGAGACAAAATGGATATAGTGGACATTTTAAATAGAAAACAGCCAGAAGTACTAGATCTTAATGTTAAAATGTGTATTGTAGAGGACCCCATTATTTGCGTTTTAATTACTCCAATAATGCAAAGAGTTTTTGTTGCGGAGCTGGCTGACAAAATGATATTCATTGTCAGTAGCGGATCATGCGACCAGACAAACACGTGTGTGACTTTTTTGTTCGTTGCTACCAAGGTTGGTGCTTTGGCTGTTATTCTACATATCAGTCAAGCACAGGACAATTATACTATTGTCTTTTAAACAGCAAAAACATTTTTTGAAGAGACATGTAACAAGAGTTTTCAACCAGGGTTAATAATGACAGACGATAGCAGTGCGGAGAGGAACGCCTTAAGGGAGGTATTTCCTAATAGTACATTATTGCTCTGCATATTTCATGTCAATCGGGCATTGTGGCGTTGGTTGTGGCAAAACGAAGATGAAGTTGGAAAAGAAGATCGGCAAACCGTCATGAAGAGATTTCGCAGTGTAATGTTTGCAGAATCAATGCATGAAGCAGAAATAAATATGTCAAATTTGCTAAATAATGACAAAGTGAAAGAAAATGAGAAGTTAGGTACTTATTTATTAAACTTATGGGACCGTCGTGAAGAATGTTGCAAAAATACATTAGTACTTACCTTCCTACATAATGAAAATTATTTTGATTTGTTTGTGGAAATAATATTTAGTTAAATATAGGTATGTTAGCGACCAAAAAAGTATATATAACTCGGTACCTATTCTTTGTTCTGTATGTAGGTAGAAAACCCCCAAAGATTGATTAAAACATCTTAAAATACTGAATTTTTCGTTTTTGACTTTCTGCAATTTGAACACGAATCGCCACATTTTACAGTGCGATTGGGACGTTCATTGATTTCAATAGATTGTCAACAATGCTCCATTATAAAAACAAATAAAAAATTAGTAAAGTAGGCTATACATACTACTTACCAATTTTTTCTTCATTATTTTATATTCATATAAAGTATACAAATAAAGGTTAGTTTGGTTAAAACGTTTTTATATTGTTAGAATATTTAATATAATTTTGTTCGATTTCTCTAAACGTAAGTTATGAGATCCTTTTTGTGATGAGTAATTTTATTAAAAAAATTAGGCCATATACGAATGTGTTGTCCTTTTTTCTGTAACGTCTCCGTGTTCAGTACCAAGGCGCTCTTTGAAATGAAAACGGAAACGTGAACATGTACCGCCAGTCATTTCCAAACAAATCCGTGCGTGATTCATTGTCTGGTGCTTCGAAATCAACACAGGTTTGTCAATAAATGCTGCAATACTTTTCAGTGTTTATTTCAAGACCGCGTAGATTTCAAATGAACACGGAAACGTAAAATCGCTTCCGGACTATATTTTTGTTCATACATATATTACCTGTCACGTGGACTGCTTGTACCCAAGGTTGCCAATAAAAATTATTATTATGCTGCAGGATTAAAATTTCATTACTCCAAAGATGCCTGTGCTATTTGTTTATAGTGATTTGTATACAGTTAACATCATTAGCAGTATTGTACAACCGAGCAAACCATGTAACTCCATCTGCAAAATTTAACTTGAACTTTTAAAAAGCATGTAACTTCCTTCTACTTGACAAAAATATGATTTTATGTCTTCACTTATTGTTATTTATTGTGTAAAATAATTAATTTTCATCTTTCCAAACAACCACCTGTAAAAAAACAAAATATAAAAAAACTCAAGTCATTGGAGTTACACAGTTTTCTTTCCAAGCCGACGACATGCTTCTGTTGATTTTTTAAACGTTCCATTTCAACCATAATAAGGAAGATAGGGACTGGGACTGCTGTGAGCTATTATACAGGGCCTTCATTAATTCCCGAGTCACACGTGACTGCTTAAGTTAGGCAACCCGGCATACACAGTTGTACAACCTGAATAAATGAAATCCCTAAGTTGCCAGTGACTTCTTATATTTCCTTTGGGGTTTTATAAAAAATATAAAAATTATAATAAGTTGAAACAGTAAATGTCTTAAATGTATTTATTATTTAATACTTTTAACAGCAAGTCTGTTCATGTATGGTTTACTGTTATTGATTGTTCAAAAATAAATTAAAAACATAATAAAATATTACTTTTATTTTGTATAGATATCAAAGTTTTGTAATGTACATAAACAAATTGAGGTCCAATTATTTAAACTATTGTGTAACATTGAACAAATATGTACCTGTTTGGGCAGATTACCGACGAACAGATTTGGTAGGGCTTCGTTCCATGCGATATCGAATATCGTCAACAACATAACCTTAACATACCTACACTTTTAACTTACGTAAAAACGCAATGAAAATGCTAAGTTTTGATAAAAACTGTTTATTTTTATTGTCAGATAGAAAATTATTTGAAGAAGGTACTTGGAAAATGCACAATATACATACAAAATAACCCTCAAAATGGAATTGAGCGCCAATGGACTGAACTGTCAATTGTCAATTGATTTAGTAACTTTGGGGTCCCTAGTCTAGTGGTTTTTTTGGTTATTTTTTGACTGCCAACTCATAAAATCATAATCCACTAAGAGAGAGACAGAATCCGGTCATGTGGGACTCGGGAATTAATGAAGACCCTGTAGTAGAAACTTGTAAGATAATGTAGAAATGAGTAATTAAAAAAAAAACTAATAAAGATAGTGGAATAATGGTATTTATTTACTCACAATACATCTAGAAAAAATTCGAACAAATCAATAATGTTCACAAGTCTTCACTATACATCAAAATACTTGAAAAATGTAATAGAAAATAAAAATATTTAGAACATAATATGTAAATTAATAAATATTAATTAAGTTTGCTCTAATACAAACTTCACTTCGTAACATTTTCTGCTGGATTTTCGGATCCTTCTGTTTTAATTATTTTACCAGTATCACCTAAAACATTAATTAAACAAAAATTAATTGCATTAGAGTTAACAATACAAATAATAAATACATAATAAGGGACCCAAACTAAAGTCTTATTTTAAATATTGCACCTTTTCTCCCTCATCCGATAAAGGTGGAACTTTTTATTATATGCAATTAATAAGATGAGCTGGAACAACACAACGATTTTCAGATATAATAATGATAATTTATTTATACGCACTTGGTATTTTCAATACATATGACATGAGAATTCAGATCCACATTAGCTTAGGCATTGAGATATAATAATGATAATTTATTTATACGCACTTGGTATTTTCAATACATATGACAGAATTCAGATCCACATTAGGTTAGGCACAGCATAGGAGTTAGAGATAACCAACCAGGAAATATATATAGAAGGTAAAATAAGTCATTGCAGATATTTACTACCGGAATACGACTGTATTGCCACATTTGTATATGAGAATTAAGTTTGGAACTTTGTTACTTCTATGGTAGTGTTGGTAACAGCGAACACTCTGGAACGATATTTCTAGAAGAGACCAGAAGTGACAGGTGTAGAATAGTGTAGAAGATCTAGAATCTCTATAGACAGTATAAATAGACGAGCGGTGCGCAGAGTTAGTTAGTTCAGTATTAAGTCGGTGTGGTGTAAAATAAGTGATCATAGAGTATTAAGCGAGTCAGCAGTAAGTGTTGGTGTTTAAGAAGCGATCATAGAAGGCAAAGAGTGGAATATAGTTCTATGGACATTTAATAATAGAGGAGAAAAATATTTTAGTTGACACTGATGTTGGAAAATAATTGCTTATAATAAATTAGTAGTTTGAAAAGTTGTGTTTTGTTAGTCAACGAATCCAGAACCCCGTAGAACGTAACAGTATTTTATAATTTAGGTTAGTTAGATGTCACTTCATGTCCAATGTTTTTTTTTTCTGAAATATAAACTGATGTCGATGATAGTATCGACAGAAGTCTTGAGATTTCCAACTTTTCTTCTGTCATTCAGAGAAGATCGGCAGTCATAACAGAGTCTCCTATAAGGCAAACACCTTGTTCTGAACAGCATCAAGGAGGGATACGTTTATCTTTGGCACAGCAGCCCAGATATGAGAACAATATTCTAACTGTGGGTATCTATGCTTAATACAGTGCAATAAGCTACTGTGTTGAAAAATATGTCAAATAAATTTTTGATTACAGCATTTGAAACAAATTTTATTTGACATGCTACCGGGAGGGCATGCTACAGCTTAGGAAAGAGTAAGGATTCCTAAGAACCATTTAACAAGTAGGTAACTCAACACTCCGTCTAAAAACAGGTTGTCAATTAAGGGCTGTAAGCGGAGGTACTAACAAATCAATTCCTGAGGAGCAACATGATAGTATCAATAGAAGAGGCAGATTTCCAACTTTTCTCTTGTGATCCAGAGAAGATGTACAGTCATAGATGAATCTCCTATATGGCAAACAGCTTGGTATAAATAGAATCAAGGAGGGACAAGGTTATCTTTGGGGCAGTACCTCGGATATAAGAACAATATTCTAACTGTGGTCATATGTATGCTTTATACAAGGTTAGAAGCTACTGTGTTTAAAAGTATGTCAAACAAATTGTTGGTAATTGTACTTCACAAAATAAATTCACATTCTATGACACGCTAACCGTGATTTATATGCCAGACCAGCACTTTTCAGCCCAAGCTCATAATAATTAAATTGTAGTAATAATTAAAGCTAGAACTCTTGACACCCAGTAGTGCTACCAAGGATTGTCAAAATAACAAACTCTATCATAGAATAACTTTTAGCATTACATTATCACTTACTTTCTGAGTCAGCTTGTTCGCCTCCAGAGCGACGGCGTTTGCGAGCCGACCTCTCACGTCTAAATACTTTTTGTTGGGTCGGTAAGGGCTCCATACCCAAAACCTAAAAATGCAAAATCACCAGTAGTTTAGTTAAAATAAATTCAATTACGGGAACTTAAATCTATACATTTATACATGAAGAAAAAACTTTGTACCCCTAGGCACATTGTGTGCACGGAGGAGTGTGAGATTTGGCATAGGTAAAGTTCATATGGAAAAGCTGCGCAGAAAGATAAAATTTATGTACAATATGTTACAAATAGATTAAATTGAATAAAAATTAAGTGTTTATGTTCATAAATCTGTCAATGCCAAACACAAATTACTCTATCGTCAAACATGTTGTCATAGGGGTAAATCAATATGATTCTAGAGGTATACTCTGTGACAAAAGAACATCAAGAACATTTAAACTTAGCAAGTTCAGGAATTATGGTTGAACTTCGACCACTGGGCGACTACTAGTATATATTAAACGTTGGAGAAAAGTGGTATATACAGGCTGTTCAAAGTTAAATCGGCACTGTTGCTAAGTTTGTTATTATTGGAGATATGTGATCAGTTAAATTAACAAACTTGCGTATTTTTTGCGCTGATTATGATGACCATCTAAAAATAACAATTGAGCATCGAGGTTTTCGAGATATTGTTAGAAACACGTTTTTTCCCTAATGTTCCTGCACTCAGATAAAATATTTTAGGTTTTATATAACTTTCGGTTCTATAAAACCAAATAGATACTGTTTAAAGTTGGCACTATTGCTAACTTTGTTATTATCGAATGCACTTAATTAGTAAAATTAGCAAATAAGAATGAATATAACCATAAATTAAAATAACAAAAACGAATACTAAGCTTAGAGTAAGTGTTCGAATACTTCTTGCACCTCAATGCATCTTTGAGTATGCCTGTAAATATGCTCATAGTGGCTTTTAAAATAATTCTTGCATACATTCTATGTACAATGGTAGTAATGGCATTCTGGAGTGGTTCAAGAGGCATGAGGTCTGGTGATCGCAGTGGTAATCGGGTGGGACTATCAGGTCCAATCCACCTATTGCGAGACATTTCGAGAATTATAAGCAGGTACCCCATCTTGATGCGTGTACATACTTCCCCTCTTAGCGAAGTCCATGTGATCCATATATATATATATATATATATATATATATATATATATATATATATATATATATATATATATATATATATATATATATATATATATATATATATATATATATATATATATATATATATATATATATATATATATGATAGATATGATGATAGAAATTGGGCAGATTATTCTGAAGCCCATAAGACAGCACCAAACATTGAGGCTGAATCTTCTTTGTGGGTGGTGAGCCTACTCAACATGCGATTTTCTCAGCTCTAGTGGTGGTTATTTTTTTAAATGTCCACTTTTTAGAACTTTGCTTTGTCGCTCCATACAATCAATCCCATAAAGTTTGTGTCATTTCTAGCTTTATTTACAAATCATTGAAAAAATTGAACAAGTCTGTCATTGTCAATTGGTATTTGTACTGCACAAATTTATGTTTGTTTAAAATGTTACGTATAATACCTAAAGACAAACCACTTTAATTGGATAAATCTCTCACCGAATTATCTCTATGGCAGGGTACCCAGCAGAAATCAAAAATCAAATTCCCTGACATTTCTAGGCTCCTCGAGTACATTTTTCAAAAACACTCGAAATAAAAAACACACATATTTGAATACTTTTTTTATGAACAAAATAAATAAAAATTATGAACAAAAAAAGTACATAATCAAAAACATAAGTATGCTTAACTTCTAAAAATTTATAATATATAGCATTTTCAAGAAGAAAATTTCCAATTTTGTATGGAAAAACCTGACGTTCAAAACTGGCGGACAAACTTAACCTCCGGAAAGAATTTTCCAGTGTGATTAATCAAATCAGAAATATCTAGGCGGAGCAGAAGTTCCGCAAACTATGTTGTTCATATATATAAACTTGAATGAAGCTCAAAAATGGGTTCTAGAAGCTCAAACGCACACCTATTATTATTTTTTTTTGGAAAATTCTAGTTGTTACTCCAAAAGCGAAATTTTGTAAACGTGCACCTATTATTTGTTTTGAAAATTCTAGTCGTTACTCCAAAAGCAAAATTTTATTTATGAAAATTCGCTGAAAAACGAAACAAAGGTACTGTTTACATGCGCCATATACCAGCGCTTAATATTTTGCCACTTTCAACATGATATAAACATTAAAATGAATGAACACATTCACAGCTCTATCCCGCCAATACCCAAAATGCATTTTGCAGTTAATGCATTCAAGGAAGAACATTCCAAGTGAGAAGTACGCATGAGATATGTTTGAGAGATATGAAGACGCTATTTATATCGGCACATGATATGACATGTGCTGCGTTCATTGGAGGATTTAATAATTGGTATAGGTACCAAAGGTAAGCTGCATAACATAAACATATGAAAGCGACCCTGTTGCCAATGCTTCATTCGATTGGCATGGTTTATATTGAACGGGTAAATGTGCTGATTTCAACTCATCAGCTTTTATTGCATATAGTAGTATCTGATAAAGTTGTCATACAAAATGGGAAAATAAAAAAGTCCGGACGCAGCAAGTGCGTTATGGTAGTGAATTTTCATAGAAATGATCTGGCACGAAATATTTTTTTATAACTTTTTTTCTTTTAACAAAGAAATATAGATTTTGGTATATAGTTTCCTTTTAATGTCGTAAACTTACGTACCAAATTTGGTTACCGTAGCTTTCCTATTTTTTGAGATAAAATTTTTTTTTAAAGAAAACAAAATTTTCCTGAAAAACCTGGTCCGATTTTCCTGGCTAACGAACTTATCCAAGCCACTTACAAAAGGAAGGCACATGCTAAATTTTTTCAAAATCGGTCCATGATTTTTGAGTTATCGGTGTGATATATATATATATATATATATATATATATATATATATATATATATATATATATATATATATATATATATATATATATATATATATATAAAAATTGAAAGTGACCCCGGATATGGGTTCTAGGGGTCTTAGATCGCACTCATTTGAAGAAATTTTTTCAAAATTCAAAAGTCGAGATCTCATTAGTTTATTTTTTTGTAAGAAAATTCACTAATAAACCCATTCGCAGCAAGGCTACACCCAGTCAATACCTAAAATGCATTTTGCATTTTACGCATTCAAGGAAGAACATTCCAAGTGAGATGTATATATGAGACATGTTTGAGATAGATGAAAAAGACGCTATTTATATCGGCGAATGATGTGGCATACGCTGTGTTCATTGGCGGATTTAAGTGATATTGGTACTCAAGGTAATACGCATTGTTATCAAGATATATTTTCCCAGGTATAAGAAAACTATTTATGTGAGAAAATCCACATAATATAGATGAAATACATAATTTACATACAAATATATAATTTCCAGGTCTACTAAATGATTTACATGACATTTGAGCAAAATCACAAATTTCCCTGACATTTTAGGAAGTATTTAACATTCCCCGATTTTGCAGGTTTTCCCGATTTTCCAGGTCGTTGGGTACCCTCTATGGATTTCATAATATGCTGGTACATCAATTTCAGTGCATTTGCTCACAATAAATCTTTTAGATATCCTCTTCCTGGCAAATGTATTTTCGTTGCATTGAAATTTTCTATACAGTTGCAGAAGGTATCCTCTATTCAGCAGATCTTGTCCAGGAAATAAATTCTCATAACTTTCTAAAGCCCTCTGACGATTTTTGCGCGTACTACGTAGCTTTCAAGCATATCACATTTTTCTAAATACGTGAAGGGCATTTCGAAGCTATTAACACTCAACACCTTTTAGGCTTAATTTTTGCTCTCTCAAACAGTGTAAACGTTTTGTTTCCAATTCATTTCTACCTAATTTGATTTCTCCTTTATCTTTGATTTTACACCCCTTGGACATAAGTTATTTGTTCAGAATTAGATTCTCTATCAAATGCTAATAAAGATATACAGGATGTTCCATTATAAAAAATCCCGATCAGTTTAGATCATCGCAATCAGCACAAAGAAAAATACACAAGTTTGCTAATTTGACTAATTAAGTACCTCCCATAATAACAAAGTTAGCAATAGTACCGACTTAACTTTGGACAGCATGTATTTCCAGTAGAACCGAAAGTTCTATAAAACTAAAACTATTTTAGCAGAGTACAGAACTTTGAAAATCTAAGATGCTAATTAATAAACTGCAACTTTCGGTTCATACAAATAGTTAGAACAACATGGTTAATAATGAGAAATTTAAGGTTCATCGTTAACAATAACATTTTGGGGAAGAAACTGCCTCAAACAAAAAATGGTGCGCATTTTCATTTATAGACCATCCCCTGGTGAACTGCAGCTATCTAATAAATATTTAATACTTTTTAATTAAAAAATTCACAGTGTAATCAAACCAGCATCATTTAGGAAATGAATAATTTGGATTAATACGTTGGGCAAGTCAGGAGATAAAGCAAGAAATATTTAAAAGAAAGTTATTACTATATGCATCGAAATTTGAAGAGGTCTGTCACATTGGAAAAGGGAAATGTCAAAATATGATACAGACTATTTAACTCTTAACAAAATAAAAGTGTTATGCCAAGGTGCAACAGTTAAACTTACGAACAATCGCAATGGAGGGGTGGCGCAGAAATCTGAGCTTAACATGTATGTAACTTCACTGACAGATGATCAGATATAGAATACATTTTAATTCCCATCCCACGGGGGCAGATATCAAGCCCGATAAGATAACAATAGGAGAGTTCACCGGGCGTCAGTGCTACCAGCAGCTGCATTGTTATGTCAAAAAATGTCAACATTTTTTAACGTAACAATACAGCTGGTGACAGCTGCAGGTGCCTGGTGAGCTCTCCCAATATGAAATACACATGTTTTAATTAAATATTGTTTGCTTAAAAATAAATATCTCCGCCTAGGAAATTCCTATAATAGTTTGGTTCGGTAGGGATGAGCATGCATGCATGCATGCATGCATGCATATATATATATATATATATATATATATATATATATATATATATATATATATATATATATATATATATATATATATATATATATATATATATATATATATATATATATTTTTTTTTGAGGGCGTAGTTGGCGCCAATAGGGGCTAACCAAACAAGTGGCCCTCCTGAACCGCCGCAGCTTCGGAACCGCTGTTGCATTACTTCGAGGCATTGGCTGTCTTCGCTTCATTTTAATACATAACATAGGTAATACAATATATAATAAAATACATACAAATCATACTCACAACATATACCTATATACAACACATAAACAAATAAAACACAACACGTTTTAAAATGGTTTGCCACTACTGTAAGCAAGAGACATTTCTTTTCTGCCTTGCCTCCTTCTTCATCTCTTAGTCTCCCTTTCTTTAGTCTCGATAATTTTTCGGACCACTGTGTGCACTAGGTTCCAGCATTCCTGGGATTCCAGCAAGCTGCTCGCCATAGATTTGGCGTTAAACACTTCCCTCTTGGCTTGGGCATATTCCTTTCGGACATTCTCCCATCTTGGACAGGCGAATAGAGTGTGTTCTACATCATCAATCGCCCCGTATTAGTCACAAGACTCCGTATCCCTCCTCCTTCGCTCGTACAGGTACTTGCCAAAACAGCCATGGCCCGACAGTGCTTGGGTCAAGAAGTAGTCCACCTCTCCGTGATTTCTTTCACTCCAGGTTCTAATATTTGGAATAATCCTCCAGGTCCAGCGGCCTTTCGTGCTGTTCTCCCATTTCGTCTGCCATCTAGTCATCAGTTGAGACCTAGCAGTTTCTCGTGTTAGACCGCCATATCGTTCTTGTCTCTCCTGGATGAGCAGCTCCACTGGTGGCACTCCTGCAATCACAGCCGCAGCCTCTGCTGAAATTGTCCTATAGGCGCTACATATTCTAATGGAGAGTATTCGCTGCACCATTGTGAGTCTCTGTACAAGCTTTTTATTTTAAATGACACTGTGCCACGTGGGGGCAGCATACAATATCTGCGACATTGCGACACTCATTAACAGTCTCCTCTTTGATGCCCTGGGACCTTCGATGTTGGGTAGTAGTCTAGTTAGGGCAACAACTGTCTTTTCGGCTTTCTGAGCCACTTGGTTAACCTGCTCAGCGAACGTTAGCTTGGTGTCCAGTCAAACCCCTAGGTATTTGATTGATTTTTTCGGCAATACTTTGCTTCCCTCTACAATATATATATATATATATATATATATATATATATATATATATATATATATATATATATATATATATATATATATATATATATATATATATATATATATATATATATATATATATATATATATATATATATATATATATATATATGAACCAGAGTATAGTATATCCTAGATATGTGTGACTTATTTGTATACGGCATACTTTTAATTCCGATCAATAAAGCACAGTAATAAAATATTAACTAAAGAGGAACTTAATCCTTCGTGCGATCAGCGCTGGAATTTGAAGTTTTCCATAAACAGGCAATGACAGTAAAAAGTCTTATATATTGTAATTTTTAATCAGGATGAGAGAAAATGGTTACTTACCTTATAAATTTGTCTGTAAGCAATTAACCTAAGTGCATACTGAGCGGAACATGTCAAGTCTTCTCGTTGCTGGGCGGTGAGTGCTGCAGCAGCATCTGGACTGTCTTTTTCGCAAGGATCACCTAGTCCTGGGCCTCCAGGCAGAAGAAGACCACTGGCAACAGCTTCCATCACACGGCGTAGTGCGTCTCCAGGTGACAGTTGCACCTGACCTGGCACCGATGAAATTACCTTCTCTGCTAACAATTCCATTGCCTACAAAGGGACCATTTAACATTATTTAAGTTAAAACTAGAAATAGGAATTTTATAATAACTTTCTTTTCTTAAGCTGTAATGTTCTCTACAGAGGCCACTTTCCGGTCCACTTTGGTCTTCAATACAGATTAATGGCCATGTCAATTTAAAAATCAAAAGATAATATTTGCAGGTAAGAAATGCATGTTTGCAAAAAAAATTCCATCGATTTGTTAAGTTTATATGTAACACACACGCCCATGCACACATCCACCCACCCAACATTTTTCATAATCCTTAAAATAAAAGGCAGACATCTTTGAATATGTTTCTACTCATGAAATAAATCAATATTCTGAACAAAAACATCATCAAAAACATAAATATGCTTCTAAAGATAACTGATAACTTTCTATTTATTTATTTATTGAATACATGCCCAACAGGATAATCCCATTAATAGGGCACCAAACAAAAAGAACAATATGAACAAAAAATACTTCTAAAACAAAACTAAAATACTGTGCAAAACATCACAAGGCAGAAATTCCACAAAACAGTAGATATAATGGCCTTAATAACTGACAAAGTAAGGTATAGCCACCCTACGAATAACTGCAGCCTTATCCGAATAGAAGTCGCACAAGTTTGCAATATCATTAAAGTCAGAGCTCATTGTGTACACAGGTGATTTCATATACGAGTTAGTCCTTGGTATTGGAGGCTTAAACACTCTCGTCACTCTAGATGCAGCCTGTGGAACTGAGAAATTTAATTGCATCAGTAAGTCTGGACAATCAACTTTACCATGAAACAAGTTATGCAGGAACATCACAGATGCAACTTTTCTACGCGAATACAAATTGGGTATGCCAGTTTGCATCAGCAATTGGCCATGATCGCATCTCCTCTGTGGGTAGGTACCAGATGCCCTATATACAAGGTGTTTTAAAAACTTACGCTGAACATCTTCCAGAGCACGAATATGAACACTATAAAAGGGATCAAAAACCAAGCTACAATATTCAAGCCTCGATCGAATATAGGCAAAATAGAGAATTTTCAAGCTATCCAACTTCAAACAGGATGCTGTGATTGTTTGAATATGTCCAGTGAAATTTAAATGTTCATCATATAAAATGCCAAGATCCTTGTACGTTTCAGTCAATGATACACCATCCACTTTGTAGGGAAAAGCTATACGGCTGGATTTTCTAGTGTATGTCATCACTTTGCACTTCGAGACATTTAATTCAAGTCTGTTCTCAACACACCACAGCTGCAAGTTGTCAAGGTCCACATGGAGTCTTGAACAGTCACCAATATCGTGAACACTGGAGTATAATTTGAATTCATCAGCAAATAATAGATGATTACCAGAAATTACAGAGTTTAAGTCGTCAAAAAGAGAAGCGGGCCATGATTGGAATCCTGTGGAACGCCGGAGCCAGCAGTGAAGGGTTCAGACTTAAATCCATTATAAAAAACATATTGCACACGGTTAGTCAAGTAGGATCGAAAGAATTCTATCAGCCGTCCATCAAGGCCCGCCAAATGCAGCTTGTACAAAAGTGTTGGGTGTTCAATACGATCGAACGCTTTGGAGAAGTCTGTATAAATGACATCCACCAGACCTCGTCGAGCCAAAGCTTCACTTACATACTGTTTGAACAGAGATAAATTAATGAGTATTACACGTTTTTGCAGTAACTACTAACTAAGCTCCATTCATTTTAATCTAAAGAGATCAAACCAGAAGAGCCATATAACCACTGTTCAAGCATTTGAATACAAACACATCTTGATTCAAAAAAAATAATAAAATAAAATAAAAAACAATAATAATAAAGCTTTTTGAACAACGCAAATAAATATCAAATGTTTACTATGAATAAAGTTCAAATAAAATTACCACATTGTGGAAGTAAGATAGTAGTCATACATATTGTATCAGTGTGGTAATTTTAGATTAGTTTCTCGGTGACTTTGTTAAGAACTGGGCTGTGTCTGGGGAAGTGAGTACCCCAGAGCACAGATACATCCGGTTTGAAATCGCCAAAGTCGAAAGACAAACGGTATGGTACCAGGACCCCCGCAAGGCAGGCTGGGAAGCCTACAGGGCAGACCTAGCAGTTGAATTGCGGGGGGGTTAAGAGTACCATAGACAATTCAATAGACCTCGAGATTGCGGCAGCCCAAGTGCGAAACGCAACCACCTTGGCATATTGGCCCCTTGAAAATGAGGGCGTCCACCAGAAACGCCCCGTGGTGGAACGAGGACCTCAGGCAAAGAAGGACGCAGGTTCGTAAGCTGTTTAACGCGCCCAAAAGGTCAGGAGCATGGGATGAATATAGACTGGCCGTAACGACCTATAACAAAAGACTGAGGGATGCCAAGAGGAGTCGTGGTGGAGGCACTGCGAGGAAGTGGAGAACACGTCCGGGAGTTCTTGACTACACAAGATCCTGCCCAAGGGCAAACAGACCAACATAGGCTACCTTAGAACATCCACGGGAGGTTTTACAAGCTTGGGGGAGGAAACTATGAAAATTTTACTCCAGACGCACTTCTTCGGCTGTAACATAATAAACCAATCACCCCCGGACTGGGAACACTCTGAAATAGAGGCGCCTAATAGGCGGGCATCTAGAGTAGACTGGACAGTTGCCAAAGAGGTGGTTACTTGGAGCAAAATCACATGGGCCATTAACAGCTTTCATCCATACAAATCCCCAGGATTTGATGGAATAATGCCCATCATGCTCCAACAGGGAATAGATATACTTGCCCTGGTGCTTACACTCATTAAGAAGGCCAGCCTGGCTCTGCGGCACATTTCGAGGGCATGGAGACTGGCCAGGGTTGTATTCATTCCTGAAGCTGGTTCAACAGACCAGGCAAAGTCCCTGAGGCCAATAAGTCATGTCCTTCTTGCTAAAAACTATGGAAAAACTGCTCGACCGGCATATTAGGGTCAGTGTACTGGAAGCATATCCCCTACACTGTGGACAATATGCATACAGAGCAGGAGTCTCAACAGAAACAGCACTGCACCAACTGGTGCCGAAACTGGAGAATATGCTGGAGAACAGGGAGGTGGCGCTGGGGCCCTTCCTAGATATAGAGGGGGCTTTGAGCAACACATCATTCGAATCAGTTCTGGCAGCTGTCAGGGAGCGTGGAATATAGAAGACCTGCTGCAGGTGGATCGGTTCCATGCTCAGGGACAGGGCGGTGTTCCCTCACTCGCGGGAGGGACTGTGCTGGCGGGGTGTCCGCAGTGGAGCATTGCCTCCCTTGCTCTGGTGCCTAGTCGTTGATGCAATGCTAGCGAGGCTCTCGGGGGTAGTGGGATGAGGTACAGGGCTGCGGGGACGACATTGTCATCATAGTCCGAGGAAAGGTTACACAGGCAGTGTGGGAGCGCATGCAGACAGCACTGAAAGCGGTGGAAAGCTGGACGGTTGGTCAAGGGCGCGAAGTGAGCCCCGAGAAAGCAACCGCCAGACCGTTTACGAGGGGGAGAGCCACAGAACTCTCACTCTATACGGTAGGAATATTCCAACGGCCAGGGAGGTAAAATATCTTGGGGTGGTATTGGGACTAAGCTAACCTGGAATGGTCACGTTGAAAAAATACTGCGTAAGGCGGTCATGACCTTAGCCGTCACTAGGCTTCTATATGGAAAAACGTGGGGACTAGGACATAGTATGGCCCACTGGCTGCACACAAGGGTGGTCAGACCATCGTTAACATACAGTTAACACTGGTCTGGTGGCCTAAGGTGACACAATCCAGTGCCAAACAAACACTAGGCAAGATCCAAAGGATGGCTTGCCTAGGCATCACAGGACATGTCTTCAACCACAACAGCCGTCGTGGAGGTGTCGGTGGGACCCCCCCCCCCCCCCTCGCCCCACTTGGTTATGGGGAACGCTAGGCTAGGACTATAGACTAGCGGTAGACTGAAGATCAACCCAGGCTTCAGGGGCCACTGCAAAATTCAGGAGATCGTGAAGGAGCCCATGCTTGAAATGAGGTCAGACTTCGCGAGCCCGTAAATCTGCAGGGAAAACAACTTTACAGTGGAAATCCTCGACCGCGAGGCATGGCGGGACGAGACGCCGGGCATACCATGGGACACGCTCTTCTGGTTCACGAACGGATCCAGCGGGAAGCGTGGGACGAGGGCAGGTGTTTATTCGGAAGGATCAAGGGTAAGTCATAGCATTTCCCTTGGAGCCCATGCAACTGTGTTTCAGGCCGAAATGTACGCCATCCTGCACTGTGTGCGGGAGAACAAGAGTAAGTGCTACACCAACAAGCTGATCCTCATAGCCACAGACAGCCAGGCAGTCCACGGGTAAATTCCTGGCTGATGAGTAAGTGCCGAGACGAGACGTGCTACATGGCTGGGCAGAATAATGTCAGCCTCATCAGGAAGCCGGGTCACTCGGGGGCCAGCAGAACCATTTGTGGGACCAGAACCGGCTCTGTGTGTGACAAAGAGCACTGCCAGAGGAGCCATTAAGTCCTGGGTCAGAAACCAACACAACGTGTACTGGGCAGACTGTCCAGGTCTCAGACATAGGAAGTCGTATAATTGATGAACCCAGTTCAAAGAGAGTTGTGGAGCTGCTAAATCTTAGCAGAGGACAGCTCAGAAATATAACAGGTCTCTTGACGGGACACATGGCCGTCAAGAAACACCTGCATAAAATGGGGGCAGTTCGAGGGGGATCTTGCATGCAGACTCTGCAGTTAGACACGAGAAATAGTGGTATTATTTACATTGTAGCTAAACTCAAGTGGTACGGTTTTATTAGCAAAGACGTTACTTTACATTTGGAGATATTAAGTGACAGGTCATTAAGACACCAGACGTTAGTAGGATAACAATGTCGTTCTGGAGAAGTTGACAGCCATTAGAATTTACAGGAAGATATATTTTTAAATCGTTGGCATAGAATAGTTTTGGAACACAGATTATGGTGTCAAGATCATTGATGAACATACTGAAAAGGACAGGGGCTAAGATTGAGCCTTGATATACCCGACAAAATATCAAACCCATAAGAATGAGACTTGCCATAGGAGGCATAGTGTATCTGTGTAACCGTCAAAGAAAGCCAACAAAGAATCAGAGACACCAAGGTTGCTCAGTTTATTCAAAATAAGCACATGCGGAAAGGAATCAAAAGCCTTGCCTATGTTGAAATATACAGCATCAACCTGAATGTTAGGAAAGGAAATTAGATACATACTGAGTAAAGGCACAGAGGTTAGTAACGGTGGAGCAATTTCTTAGAAACGTGTGCTGATTGGGAGAGATAAGTGGATATACATGTAGTGATATTCAAGAGAATATTCAAACACTTTAGCGAAATTCGACATTATTACGACCTGCCTGTAATTTTCTATAAGGATATAATCTCCTTTCTTATGAATAGGACTGGCCTTAAGACATTTTTCAGTTGTGGAAATATTTGGGTTTTTAAGGATAAGTTAAATGTGCACCAGAACTTGCTCCTGTCCTGACTCGTCTGTTTCAGACACCTTACAATAGAGGCGTACTCCCGAGTAACTGGAAAACTGCTAGAGTACAACCTGTCTCCAAGAAAGGATCCAAAGCGCTTCCTAGCAACTACAGGCCTATTTCTCTCCTTTCAGTAGTCTCTAAAATCATGGCCAAATTACTAAAATTTCTAAACTGTATCCAATTAATGCCGGAGTTCCTCAAGGTTCAGCTTTAGCCCCTACTTTGTTTCTTCTCCACATCGATGACCTCCTCTCTAGCACATCCAACCCAGTTCACAGTTACACGGACGACAGCACCCTCCACTCAAATATACAATATTCTAAGCCTGTCTCTTTAGCCCAATTAGATGAGGATCGCAGACTCATGGAGGGTTCTGTCTCCGTGAATCTCCAAAAAATATGAGACTGGGGAAGTAGAAATCTTGTACAATTAAACTCCACCAAATCTCAGTCTTTCCTTTATATCTCATAAGAGATACACCAGCCCTAGACCCATCACAATAAACAACCAAGTTTTTCAAAGTAATGAGCCCTTTTCACTTGTCGGCATTTCTGTCGATCGAAATCTCAATTGCCACCAACATGTCACATCAATTGCAGAAGAGGCTGCTAAGAAATTAGGTTTTCTCCTCTGGGCTCGCAAATACTTTTCACCAGCTAATCTCTCTACCTTATATACTTCACAAATAAGACTAAACCTCGAATACTGCTCCCACATCTGGGGTGCTGCTGCCGCTGCTACACTCGCTATCCTGGACTCCATCCAGAAGAGAGCTATATGTCTCACCGGTGACCCTACCCTCACCCAAAAGCTGCCATCCCTTGTCCACCGACGTGCTGTTTGGTGACCTCTCTCTGTTTTATAGATATCTGAACGGGCACTGCTCAGAGGAGCTTTCTTCCATAGTTCCTCCACCTGCTGCCCCCAACAGATCTACCAGAGCGAATGTACCATGTACCAAGAAATGTCAGAATTCGATTGGGACGATCGAATATGGGGGGGGGGGCACTGTCACATTTGTCTATGAGAATTAAGTTTAGGAACTTTGTTAGTTCTATGGTAGTGTGTTGGTAAGAGTGAACACTCTGGAATGATATTTCTAGAATAGACCAGAAGTGACAGGTGTAGAACGTCTAGAATCTCTATGGACAGTATAAATAGACGAGGGGTGCACAGAGTGAGTTAGTTCAGTATTAAGTCGGTGTGGTGAAGAAGTGATCATAGAGTATTAAGCGAATCAGCAGTGTTGATGTATAAGAAGTGATCAAAGAAGGAGAATAGTGGAATATAGTTCTATGGACATTTAATAATAGAGAAGAGAAATATTTTAGTTGACACTGGTGTTGGAAAATAGTTGGTTATAAATAAATTAGTAGTTTGAAAAGCTGTGTTTTGTTAATCAACAAATCCAGAACCCCGTAGAATGTAACAATATATTTATGAAAGCAAAATGTGAATACAATAGAATTAGCAAAGGGCTCCCTTGGATGCTGTTCTTATTTATTTCTAACATGTGGCTACTCAGTAAAATGGTAAATCTGTATAACACAAAGACTAATGGACGGCAACATTGAATAGTGATAACTGAGACACATAATAGAAACAACATATGGTGTGAGCGAGCTTCTACCAAATGAATGACAACAAGGCCCACCTTTTGTAGTTCAATTCAGGGTTTCAAAATATTTATAACACTAGCACATGTCAGGACAACATTCTTTATCACTGTCGAGGGCAGTTTCTTATCTACAAAATCGCACCCTTAATAATCAAAAGTTCTCCACTAGTGTACCATCAATTTAAGCTACTCTGTATCAGGCAATAAATAATTTATTGTTATTAATTGTGAAGAAAACTTACCCATGAGCTAAGTGGGGACCAAGTAGGAACTCTCTGGCACAAATCCCTCAGGATTCTGATGATCACAACACAGGAATGTAGACCTAGCGCCCTAGCCTGTAATTTCAAATGTGTAAAGGAAACTTTTTTTTACAAAGCCTGGCTTACAAGTTGAGGATTCTACTTCATTAAGTTAGCAAAAAAAAAGAGCAAGACAACCTATGTGACAACAAAACTTTCATTAAAAAACTGCTCGTGTATTAATATCTAAAATGACTTTATAGAATCCTCTTTTCACATCTAACAACTACAGTGACTTCAATATTATTTGCGAGTTTTTCATTTTACACTGATTAAAAACAGATGAAGCTAATTTTACTGTTATAGTTCACTAAAAATATAATTTAGGTCAACAAATCAACAGGAATAGGAGCAAATAAACAACAAAAGGACTTTACAAAGGTTTGAAAACAGACAATCAAAAAACAACAATATTAATGTGAAACTCCGATTCCCTAAAACTAAAAAATCAAGATGAAAAACTCGCGACAGTACAAAAATTTCAGAAAAATAAATAATATTTACATTTTTTTTTTAACTTTAGAAAAATTTCGGCATACAAGATACAATCTTTAAATGTATTTATCTACAAATGAACGCATGTTTTTTTTTTAATCACGGTGTGAGAAAGACACAAACCTGGAACCATTTGGTATGTCTGAGGGCTGCCAGCGCCTGGAGACACTTGCCGCGTGCTAGAACATCCCGATCCATCCCGCCGCTCGCAGCTTCTAGACACATCAAGAAAGGGTGTTTGACCATCGCGCACGTAACCGGACGCGCGCCAGCCCGGGGCGCACGCGCAACGCACTCAGCCACCTTGTGTGTGGGGACCGGGTGCGCGTGCGCCCGCCGGGAGCGCGACCGCCACGTGTAGCGGCTGGTCAAAAATCCTTATCCCACACCACCTAAAATCAACTCTAAACAAGCATATCAGCACAGTACATGGATAAGTATTGGACTGCAATAAATATGTTATTACGTTACTACAATTATCAGCATTGTAAATTCTAAAGAAAAAACAATCGGCGATCAGACAAGAAAGGAATAGAGTAAAAATGGATGAGATGTGATGTGCGTCTTCTTACGCTTACATTGTAACTTCTTCTATCAGTCTAGAAGTAATTCATTTACTGACTGATTGACTGACTTGACTGATACTTGAGTGTTGACTGAAAAACTAGAAAAGTCCAATATTTATTAACAATGTTCAAGGTTTAAGCTGTGATACAATATATAGTTACACTACTACAACAGGCATACCAAACAATACAATTCCGATTTAAGTGACAAGAGATTCACAGTCACACGTCAGTTCACTTCCTACACTGTTACCATAGATAGTGCTTAGAGCAATAGAGTCCTACAAAATTTAACATAAAATTTATAGAAATAAAATAAAAGTTGTTGCTAACAGAATTCACCTTCACTAAAATTTGAGCAACCAATCATATTTTTATTTACTGTGCGATTAAGCCACTGGCTTTAATTATATTTTAACTGAAATTCAAATATTTACACAGAAAATGACACGCGCCTCTTAGAAAATTGATCGCCTGTCCAACGCAAGAAGGCATGCGCTGGAGAGCGGGCGAGATAAAACTCGACAGATAGGCAGGCCAACGATTGGAGACATCATTATTCCCTGTGCCGAGAGCTCTGCACGTGGCACTGCTCAAAATTTAGCGATTATTTTATTTACGCGCTTCTCTGTTATTAGCAATTACATTGTTTATTTGCTTGTACCCTTGTCCCGCTTTAAAAACATTAAAACATCGCACACTTATTTCCTGCTTCACATACTAAACGATCACTTAATTCATTCTGTTTTTTTTGTGCAATGTAAGTTGTCGTTTGTTTCTTTTTTTGAACACAAATTAATGTTTTATCTTAGTTAAATTTTGTTCAGAATCAATTTTTATTTTATTTAGCCTTGTAAATATTATCCTTAAGAAATGTGTAAATAAAAGTTTAAAGGGACAACCTAGATCAATGATGTTTTGCAAAAACAAACGGCTGCTGTGCTAGTAAGTTCCCTATCTGGTGCTCTATCTGTGTGAACTAGAAAATATTGCTCAAACATAAACTTTTTTATTTAGGTACATAACCAACAAATTTAACTCTTCAAACCAACAATATATATTAGAACCAAAATTAATAAGCAAGTTTGTACACGCATGAATTAAACAACTTCACTTCATTTTTTTTTAAATTCAATGAAGGTGAAATCTGTACTGACAATGATTTCAAAACTGATTAGAAATCAAAGTCAACATTGTCTAATAAAAACCTATTTTATTTACGAAAGAAAAAATAACTAGTTTGTTGTGGCAATAAAAAAATACTTGAGCTCATTTAATTTTTTTATGAAGGTCGTTCATGGGTTAATTCAAATTTTATGAGTAAATCACAAAATAAAAATCAATACCTAATGTCAATAATACCCAAGTAAAATTGAACAATGCTTTAAAATGAACATAAAAGGAAAGCCAATCATTTATAGTGAATCTGGGCTCAATAATGTATACCAAAATGTGTCAACTTCTGTTTATTTAAAATTTATTTAACAAATTTTACAGGTAAGGCTTGATATTATTAAAACAACCGCTAAACAGTCAATAAAGACACCACGAAAACTTCCACTGTTGAAAAACCACAATTTCTAGACTTTGGAACATATTTGCAATATCTATGTTTTTAGCAATAAAGTATTTCAGGAAGCTGGAAAGAATCACTATAAAACTGGTACTACAGCAATTCAGCATTTTTGGTAAAAATGCATTGAAGGCGGAGGGGATTATCAACTCACAAATGACCACTTATTCTCCAAACTCAAACTTACTGCAACTGAGTTGAGTGTTCAGGAAGCTGAAAATAAAGCAGTATTTTGAGAGACAATGAAAACAATCACTATAAAAATGGTATCCCAACACACTTGGTCTAAATGCACAAATTTAAGGGAATTATGTATTCACCAGACCTAGTGCCAAGTGACACTTTTACAGCAATTTTTGGTAAAAATGCATTGAAGTCAGAGGGGATTATCAACTCACAAATGACCACTTATTCTCCAAACTCAAACGTACTGCAACTGAGTTGAGTGTTCAGGAAGCTGAAAATAAAGCAGTATTTTGAGAGACAATGAAAACAATCACTATAAAAATGGTATCCCAACACACTTGGTCTAAATGCATAAATTTAAGGGAATTATGTATTCACCAGACCTAGTCCCAAGTGCCACTTTTCTGCAACAGCAGTATTTTGGGGGCATTGAAGAAAAAAATATTTACAAAAATAGTAGTATGGGAATAACGCACAGTTGGTATACATATATAGAAGTTCGAGGGGATATCTACTCACCAGATCTAATTCCAAGTGACTCACTTCCAAGCTTAAACTTTACCTTGTAGGAAAGAAGTTTCATTCAGACTGAAAACACCAGGTATGGAAAGGTATTTAGAGGACATCGAAACAAATAAAATATGGTATCCCAGTGCACTTTGTCTAGGTGCATGATGTTAAGAGAATTTTCTTATCAGATCTAGTCCCAAGTGACACACTTACTGGAGCAACAAACAGTAGATTACGATGATATTGAGACTTCCTTTTGTGTTTGGGGAATGAAATAAAGGAATAGGTCCAAGACATCTCATGTCGTAAGATGCAACTAACTGGTGTCAAACACTGGCAGGTGTTGGGCCCAGACAATCTTAGAGGGAGACTGAAAACTTGTCTTGCCCCAGAGATCGAGGCCTCTACTGTGAGCTTCGCATTGGACCAACAACCTCATTTATGCGTTAACCAGGAGCGAGATTTCGAATGATAAAGCCTTGGGTAAACCGCCTTTACCAAATACCCTGCAGGGAGCTGGATTTGATGGGAGAAATATAAGTAATTAGACCTGAGTCACAATAGAGCTAAGGTGAAGTGCAGAGACTGAAATAGCCCAATCACATTGAATCTACTCTAATCCACTGGAGTAATAGAGCAGGATTTTGAAGAGATTGGAGCAATGGAGCAGTATTTTGAACATTGACAGTATTTTGAGAACATTGTAAAAAATAAAATTTGGTATCTCGACACTTTGGTCCAAACGCATTGAAGTTTAAGTGAATTATCTATTCACCTGATTTACTTAGTGTAACGACAGGAGTATTTTCAGGACACTGGAAAAAAACCACTACAAAAATCGTACCGCAGGAATTCAGTATAAATGTATTGAAGTTAAAGGTGATCTACGCAGCAGGACTAGTTCCATGCGAATTTCACTTACTCCATAAACTCCAACTTTGACACCTTGGAGAGAAATTTTATTTAGCCTGAGGACTTACTGCAGCAATGATGAAAAATCTTGAGGACATTGAAACAAATAAAAAATGGTATCCCGGCGCCCTTGGTCTAAATACATTGAAGTTCAAGCAAATTATCTACTTACCAGACTTACTTCCAAATGACGTACCAGCCTTTACTTCCAAATGACGCATCGACTACAGCAACCGAGTGCTATTTTAATGACACTGAAAATAACACTACAAGAATGGTACCCCCGCCCCCAACAATCATCTAAATGGATTGAAGTTCAAAGGGGATTAACTACTCCCCAGATCTAGTCCCAAGTGATTTTCATTTACTCCTCCCGAACTCAAAATGTGTTGTAGAAAAAAGTTTCATTCAGATGGAAAACTATCTGCAGCAATGGACTTTGGAAAAAATGGTATCCCGGCACCACTGCTGTAAATGCATTGAAGTTCAAGGGAACCATCTACTCATCAGACATACTCCCAAATGACACACCTACTGAAGCAGCACAGTGGTATTTTGATGACTTTGAAAAAGTCACTACAAAAATGGTATCCCGGCAACCGTAATCTAAACAGACTGAAGATTAAAGAGGATTATCTACTCCCCAGATCTAGTCCCAAGTGACTCACTCCCAAAGTCAAACTGTGTTGTTGAAAAAGTTTCATTCAGATGGAAAACTTGTGCAGCAATGGAACAGTATTTTGAGGACATTGAAACAAACAGAAAACAGTATCCCGGCACCATTGGTGTAAATGCATCGAAGTTTACGCAAATTGTCTGACTCCCAAATGACGCACCTACTGCAGTATCCCAGCACTTGTAGTCTAAATGGATTGAAGTTCAAAGGGGATCATCTACTCACCAGATCTAGTCTCAAGTGACTGTCTGTTAGTCCCAAAGTCAAACTTTGCGTTGTAGCAAAATTTTCATTCAGATGGAAAATCTTTCTGCAGTAATGAAGTATTTTAAGGACACTGCAAAGAATAAAATGTGATATTCTAGCACCCTTTGTCTAAATGCATTGAAGTTCATGAGAATCACCTCCTCACCAGATCTAGTCAAAAGTGAGGCAGTAACTGGAGAGAAAATTAAAATTAAAAAATCACAAAAAATGACATCAAGAAATTCATACCAACACCCCCCACCCCACCCCCGCGGTAGTTGAAACTTGCAACGGAAAGAAAGAGGAGGTGAGAAAAAGAGATAGGGGAATTAACAATCTGTTTGACCCCTTTTACTATTTAAAACCTGTTTTAGGATTATATACAGGTTGCCCATATATACCTTGGTATAATGGGTAACTTTGTTATTTCTGAAGATATAGCTTCAGTTAAATTTGTAAAGTTGAGCAAAATTTCCAAGAGCCGTTTGATGACAGGAACAAACTTCAAATGAGTCACCTACTTTCTGAGATAATTAATAAAATCTGAATTTGTAGGTGATTTTTCGTGGAATAGAATAATGTCAATGGTTCGAAAGGGATAACACAGCTGCATTTTTTGAAATGGCAATCATAGTTGGCTGTGAAGTCTTTCAAAAGGTATTTTTTCTGATTCCAATGATATCAGGTTTGATATGGTTATTTCCATTAGTTTAAGATTTATTTAACAAAAACTATTTATTATAAATTATTTGCAAAATTATGTATCAAGCAGGTGGTGAATACATCCAGTCCGATGTAACGATCAACAAACTGTTTTTGTACAAGCTTGTGTCAAACATAATTTTTAACTTGCATAGTTCTCCAGCATAATTTTTTGTTCAAACAGTAAGTTATAATATATACGAGTGAAGAGAAAACAGAAATGAAGCTAGTTAAATGTATTTCCAACGATACATGGAAAGAAGGCAGTCCTGATAAAAGACTTTTTGCAAAACTGGAACTCAGTCTTAAGGTGTACAGTTCATTCAACACCAAAAACAGAGAAGTTGTAATTTAAAGAGGAAGACGAAGAGTTTTGGCATTCGTTAATTATTAAAAACCAAGTACATCTACCAGAAAATTGGCGAACGAGTGAGAGGTTTCAAAAGAAAAGGCGCGTTTGATTCTTAAACAGAATAGTTATCACCCCTACAAATGTAGTATCAGTAATACATTATATTTGGGCAGTGGCGGATTTGCCCTAAGGCCCAGTAGGCCCGGGCCTACTGGGCGGCCAGATATTAGGGGCGGCCAATCGTGACAAAAAACACATTATGGCGTATGGCGGCCGTACTGCAAGGTGCAGTCTGCACCGCATGGTATAACAATAATCTTCCTAAATCACTTTCGCACATTTTATGTATAAAATATAGATATGATATATATATATATATATATATATATATATATATATATATATATATATATATATATGTATATGTATATGTATATGTATATGTATATATATATATATATATATATATATATATATATATATATATATATATATGTATATATGTATATATGTATGTATGTATATGTATATGTATATGTATATGTATATGTATATGTATATGTATATGTATATGTATATGTATATGTATATGTATATGTATATGTATATGTATATGTATATGTATATATATATATATATATATATATATATATATATATATATATATATATATATAATATAATTCATTATGCAGTCTATATGATTGATGCTGAGAAAGGGGCGGCTAGTACTTACTACATGACCTGGGGCCTAGGGCGGCCAAGACTGCAAATCCGCCACTGTATTCGGGAGATCTGAGCCGATGAATTTTGCTAGATGTAGACTTTCAAGGTGAAGAGGTGTTTGTTCGCTTGGAACTTAAAAAGATTGCTTAGAATGCTAGTGTTTCAAGGATATAAAAGCAAGTGAATCTACCAAAACCAATTTAGTACAGACAAACACTTTGAAGCGTACACTTCGTTCCGATAATATTGAGTTCCTTAAAAGTCTTGGTTATCATCTCATCAAAAATAGAAATATTCAAAGACCCTGTGATTGACGATGCCATCGATCGAAAAGAATGTTGCTCTTACTATTCACCAACAAAATCGTTTGGTAACAGTGATGAAGTCGAAAGGACCATTAGATGCATTTGTATGCCTGGCAGAGTCCGCTCTAAAAATCGAAGGTGCACTGGAACTTGAAGCAGGACAAAATGCTGATGGTGGATGTTATTTGCTCTATTTGAATCAATCGTCTATGAATTGAATAATAAGGAAGTGGAACGAGTATGAGATCGATACAACACAACAACCAAAGCTCTTAGAAACGCTGGACTGCATGTATCGTTAGACAACATAATCTTAAACGACAATAAGTTACATATGCTCATACCTCTTTGGTTCCTAGTCAGTTTCTTTCAACACTTTACGGGAGTTCTTTGTGGTAAACATACTTTCCGATTTAAAAGTGCTCGAAATGATGCTAACAGCTACTACAGTACTGGCACAGCAAGATCGAAAATTACTATAAGCAACATGTATTTAAAAGCAAAACATATATTTCCCAACGATCAAATGAAGTTGGAACTGATCGATAAAATAGCATTGGCAAGGGAAGAGCAAAATGGCCTTTTTCATATGAAATTATTTTTACAGATGAAACCCAATTCACTGATAACGGGATATTTAATAGACACAATACTGTATATTGGGATCAAAGCAATCCTCATCTTACTGCAGAAAGAAGAGACAAATACGTATTTTTAGCAATGTGCAGTAGAGAATTATTGGTACCACAATCTTGGGATCATTTTTCTATGACATGAACCTGAATTCAGAACAATATTTGGGATTGCTGCAAAGTGAATTGTAAAAAATGTTGGACAAGTTACCCCCGAGTACTATTCAGTAGCTAACACATTTCCAACACAATTCTAGAAATGGGACAGCATATCTAACGGAACATTTCCCAACTGAATAGGCAATGCAGGGCCTATTTTGTAACCGCCGAGATCCCCACATCTGACGCCCGACGATTTCTTTTTGTGGGGTACTTTAACAGAGTTCCCACTAGAAACAGCTTTTCCGACTTTTCCCATATTTCCCTGAAATACCAAAACCTATTTCCCTGGCTTTGATATTCTATAAACTACCCCCAAAATGTGTAACACACTACTACAGAATACAGTAGGTCTTCGCCTCATCATGGAAAACACTCTTCCCCTAAATTACAGTTATAAAGCATACAATCTTCCTTACAAATAAACAAAAACGCTACTTATACAAATATGCACCTATCAGTGTTATTTAATTATTTATTATAAAACGGAAACGAAAATTTTTTCCCCAACAGACGCAAATTGCCAGACTCCTCACAATTTTTCTTAATTTTTCGCAGATTTCCCAGACAATTCTTCCTTCTATGAATTCCCTGATTTTTCGCGGTTTTGCCCGTTTTCCGGGCGAGTGGGCACGCTGTTTAATAAATAAAGCGTATAATAAATACTATCATACCGTGGGTGTCGACAAGGAAGAAAGAGGCAACTTGTTAATTCTGGACTTCAAGGTTTAGAGGTTCGGGGGAGAAGGAAAAACATGTGCCGGCAAAGAATTCCACAACTTGGAAGTCCTCGGGACAAAAGAGCGGGCATAACAAGATGTTCTATGTCTGGTGACCTGGACAGTAAAAAGGTGCATTCGCTCTGTTCCCCTGGTAGATCTGTTGGGGGCAGCAGGTGGAGGAACTATGGAAGAAAGCTCTTCTGAGCAGTGCCCGTGCAGATATCTATAGAGAGAGGTCACCAACGACACGCCGGTGGGCAAGGGATGGCAGTCTTTGGGTGAGGGTACGGTTACCGATGAGATGTATAGCTCTCTTCTGAATGGAGTCCAGGATAGCGAGTGTAAAAGCGGCAGCAGCACCCCAGATGTGGGAGCAATATTCGAGGTTTGGTCTTATTTGTGAAGTATATAAGGTATATAGATTAGCTGGTGAAAAGTATTTGCAAGCCCGGAAGAGAAAACTTAATTTCTTAGCAGCCGCTTCTGCAATTGATGTGACATGTTGGTGCCAATTGAGATTTCGATCCACAGAAATGCCAACTAGTGAAAAGGACTCTCATTACTTTGAATAACTTGGTTGTTCATTGTGATGGATCTAGGGCTGGTGTATCTCATATGAGAAAGAAAGCAAGACTGAGATTTGGTGGGGTTGAATTGTACAAGATTTCTACTTCCCCAGTCTAATATTTTTTTGGAGATCCACGGAGACAGAACCCTTCAAGAGTCTGCGATCCTCATCTAATTGGGCTAAAGAGACAGGCTTAGAATATTGTATATTTGAGTGGAGGGTGCTGTCGTCTGTGTAACTGTGAACTGGGTTGGATGTGCTAGAGAGGAGGTCATTGATGTGGAGAAGAAACAAAGTAGGGGTTAAAGCTGAACCTTGAGGAACTCCTGCATTAATTGGATACAGTTTAGAGGAATGGCCATCCACGACAACAGAAATGCTCCTGTTGGAGAGGAAATTTGCTGTCTAGGTACATATTTTTGGTGGTAGGACATAGGCCGGAGGTTTATTAAGCAGCGCTGCGTGCCAGACCTAGTAGAATGCTTTGGATATGTCTAGAGCGACAATCTGGGATTCACCGTGTTGTTCCATAGACTTGTTCCAAGAATGGGTGACAAAGGAAAGGAGGTCGGCAGTTGATCTGCGCTCACGGAATCCATACTGCCTGTCGTGGATTAGACTGTGTTTTTCAAGAAATTTTAGTAATTCGGTGTTTATATACTTTTCCATCACTTTAGAGACGACTGAAAGGAGATAATTAGAATTGTAGTTGCTAGGAAGCGCTTTGGCATTATTCTATTCCACAAAAAAATACCTGCAAAATGAGGTCTTTATATCTTTTGTACCATTAACTAGGATGGAGATAATCAAGAATGAAAAAATCGGTCATTCTTAGTTTTTTCAAATTATCTCAGAAAGTAGGCCATGCATTAAAAGTTGGTTCATGTCATCAAACTGCTCTTGAAATTCTGCCCAACTTTGCAAATTTAACTGAAGCTGTATCTTCAGAAATAAAGTTACCCATTATACTGAGGTAGGTAATGGGTAACTTGTTGAACATTTTAAGCATTATAATTATTTATCTAAAGCAGTTTATTAGAGTTGCGCTATAAAAATGGTTTTTGTATTTTTAAATATACAAATTTGAGCTCTGCATTACTTTCTTCTTTATTATTTTTTTAAAGGAAAGAACAAACTGACATAGACACAACGTGATAATGGCATCTCACACTTCCATATAACAATTAACAGTATAAAACAATAAATAAAAACTAAAGAACCTTACTCATTCATAAATAAATAACATGTGAAATATAAGAGAACGTTAAAAAATAATCTGTATCTGTAGAATCAGCTTAAACCCCTCAGTGTACTGTACACACATACACATAAACTCTTACCCGTACATGCATGTTTTACCTTGTTCTCTCATTACAGGACTAGTGAGCTGTACAAGGACCGCCAATCCATCTCCACTGACTGTGAGACCAGCTTCGGCGGCGTTTATGGTCACAGTGTAGTTGTTCTCGGTGGCTACTTGTTTTAAAGCAGGCGGTAGCAATTCTACTACCTTCCTCAGCAAAGAGAGAGTGGGTTTATCAGCACAGAGTACGACAAGTTCAACGTTTGTGTCACCACGGAGCAGAAGACCCTTAGCCAAGTGTCCTACTCTCATCACACCCTTCAGGATGCGGGTCGCATCACGGTCTTGTTGGAAACTGAATCTAAAATACAAATGTCATATTTATAGTAGCAGTATGCCTGAAAAGTTCTGGTTTTGAGTTACTCAATATTTTTCCAGATATTTGATTAACCTTTCATATGTGTAGTGTACTATGACAATAATAAAGCTATTCGTATCAGTATCAGTCATCTAACCAGCAACAGGCAGTTGACAGTTTTGCTTATTTTTCGGGATGTTCTGGTTCCACCCCCACCTACAGCCGCCAGCCTGGCTTCGGGTGACATCACAATGTTTTTTGTTGATGAATTTACAGATGATGAAATTATTACCGCTGCTAAGAGAATTAAGGCTAACATGTCCTGTGGACCCGATCTAGTTCCTGGCTTCTTGGTACGCGACTGCTTATATGCTTTCCTGACTCCACTTAAGAACATTTTTAAACTGATTCTTAGATCTGGAACATTCCCCGCGATTTGGAAGCTGTCACGGGTTTTCCCTGTCTTCAAGGCGGGGGATAGTGGTGATCCATCAAACTATCGACCAATAGCCATACTATGTGTCTTCCGTAAGATTTTCGAAGCCTGCTTTTTTTCAGTGAATACTGTTTCACATCAAAAACAGACTCTCTATTTCTCAGCATGGTTTCATTCCAGGAAGATCGACTAACGAATTTAGTTGACGTTACACAGTTCATTGCGTCTGCTCTTGACCGATCTTCACAGGTTGATGTTGTGTATACTGATCTATCTAAGGCCTTCGATTGTCTAAATCACTCTGTTCTGATTGACAGGATGAAAGCTATCGGATTCTCTGAGGGCTTGCTTGGCTTATTCAGATCTTACCTGGATGGAAGGAGGTAATTTGTTGAGGTTGGGGGCTTCAAATCTAACACCTATCATGTAACTTCGGGAGTGCCGCAGGGTTCCATACTCGGTCCATTACTGTTTTATATATTTATTGACCCAGTTAAACATGTTTTACATGTTCCTTTTTTAATGTATGCAGATGATATTAAGATTACGCAAATATTCCGAGTGTTGATGACGGTTTGCAGCTCCAGAACTGTCTTCAGATCCTTGATGAATGGTGTTGTCGGAGTGGTCTTTCTATGAATGTTTTCAAGTGTTGTGTGATGTCCTTTACTCGAAATAAGCACGCAATTACTTTCGAGTACAATATAAGAGGGCTTCCACTTGATCGCCCCGGGACAGTTAAGGACCTTGGAATTGTTTTTGATGGTACTCTATCTTTTAAACCACACTACGAGCAGACTGTCAGTTCTGCTTACAAAACTCTTGCGTTTCTGATAAGAACAGCAAACATTTCTCACAGACTGACACCCTCCTCCTGCTCTTTAGTTGTTTGGTTAGGTCCCGACTTGAATATGGCTCAGTTGTGTGGGCTCCTACTTATGAGATACATGTGGCAAGTCTAGAATCAGTGCAAAGGAAATTTCTAAAATTTCTTAGCTTTCGTGAGGATGGTCGATATCCATCTATTGGTTTTCCTCAGGAAAGTTTACTTCTTCGGTTTAGTCTGCAGAGTCTGTCGATGTGCAGGCAGTGCAGTTTCATTATATTGTTATACAAACTGGTTAATTCTGTGTTCGACTGCCCTAGTCTGCTTCAGCAACTTAATTTCAATGTGCCTCGTATTGCAGCACGTTTTCCAGGCACATTCTATCTCCCAACTGCTCGTACGCGATTGCTGTGATCGTCTTCAATTTACCAGATGTGCAATGATTACTCTGTATTGCAGGACAGCCTAGATAACTTCTCATGTAATATATCAGAGATAAAAATGTTTTTTAAAGGGATCTAATTTGTGACACTCTTTTGTATAGTTTGATTATTGTTTGTTATTATGTTTTGTGTATTGGCCCATCCTTAATTTGGATTTTAAGGTGTTGGATGGTGTATGAATAAATAAATAAAAAATAAAAATACTGGTAACCTAAATGTTCAAATTGCTGGCCATTAACTTGGAAGACATCTCAAGATTCTGTTCATTACACCATCAGTAGTTGCCGTCTGAATTTCTTCTGCATCTAGCTC
Organism: Tillus elongatus; assembly: GCA_964006375.1. Classification (NCBI taxonomy): domain Eukaryota; kingdom Metazoa; phylum Arthropoda; class Insecta; order Coleoptera; family Cleridae; genus Tillus; species Tillus elongatus. Next base: position 35,910,593 of record OZ023262.1, on the reverse strand, counting down.
TTGCAATGCTGATTTGACCCCCTCCCTTAGTTCTTGTTTTGTCATTAAAATTACTTCATAAATCTGCCCCATAGATAGAAATCCAAAGGAGATAAATCCCGTAACCGCGGTGGCCACATGGTTGGGCCGTGTCATCCTATCAATCTATTTGCGAACATATTTTCCAGTATCCTGCTCACTTCTTCACTGCTATGAGGTGGAGCACATCTTGTTGGAACCAACAGCTCATCATTACTTGCAGGGGCAAATCGTCTAGAAAATTGCTGACTATTATCCTGAGTATTCCAATATACTGTTAATAGCACAACTTTTCATCTTTCACCATATACAAGATTTAAGTTAAGAGTACTGATACTGATACGAATTGTTTTATTATCGTCATAGCACACTACACATATGAAAATTCATCAAAGGCTTAGGAAAATATTGAGTAACTCAAAACCAGAACTTTTCAGACATACAAAATTCTCTCACCGACAAGTTAAATGGGTAAATATATCATATATGCCTAAGAAACACACCATGTGTCATTTAAATATGCCATAAATATGTTTTATGCAAAAATCACCATTAACTCAAAAATTACCAATTTTACTTATACACACTGCTAATATACAGGTGTTCTATTTGAAATAAACGAGTTGTCACATTCTGAACTTCTCGAAATACTACCTATAGGTGGGCCATGAAGTTTTTTAAATTTCTGTTTCTAACGTTTTGACTTTTATATGCACCCAATTACTGTGATTGTCTGACACCTTTGATTACCTTAAAATTTCACGCTAGATGTAATTGTCAAAAATTGGTTGTAAAACCACACTTGTTTTCTTAGTCAAATGGTGCCATGCCTCCTCCTTCAATTTGTTATTGAATCACTACAATAATTCACTGTAGTAATGGCCAGTGATTGTTCTTTCTTTCTGCAAAAAGTTCCATGAGGCTTATTCCCTTCGTATCACAAAAAATGGTCGCCATAACCTCTCCAGCAGATGGGACCGTCTTTGCCTTGTTCGGAGCAGATTCACTGGACGAAATCTATTGTTTTGACTGTCGCTTGGTCTGTGGGGTATAATAATGAATCCAGGTTTTATCAACTTAACGCAAAAACTCCTGGAATTTCACTTCAAAAGGTTCAAATGCTTCCTCCATCTTGACAGCCGTACCGCTTGTCCGTGAACAATCGCGACACCCATCGGGCGGAACCTTTCTCATAGTGAACTTATCATGTAAAAATATTGATTGCCGTTCTGTACGACATGCCACAGCCTCTGCTATGTCACGCATTTTAGTTGCAAGAATCATGTCGTGGACCTCTTCAACAATTTCCTAGGGAAATACGTCCCACGTCTGCCGCACGGCCTCATCAAAAACAGATGTACGACCATGTTTAAATATGTTGAACCAATACAATCTTTTACTACAGAATAAGATGGAGAATTTTCTCTGTACACCCCATCCAGCCGATCTTCGATACTTTGAGGTGGAAGACCTTCTAAAGTGAGGAATTTAAGAACAGCTCTATACTAGGAAATCCAATACAGGGATACACAAATTTTGAAATCCCGGAATCCAGACTATTTTCTGAGGTATTTGACTCCCAGTATTTACTGTCCAATACCTGAAATGTTCAGTATTTCCGTGATTGATGACAACTTACTTGTAATACTGAAACATTCAGCATATTCGAGATTCATTTTATCTATGTCACAGCGGTGACTTATGAAGCAATTTTGGAATGTGGTGGCACAATTTACAGCATGTTGGATGCGGGAGGGGTATGCGATTGTGTTTGATTTTGAAAGTCGGGAGTCCCCAATCTAAGGTATATATTTTTATATTTATCAGCAGTACTTTTTTTTTCACTCATGGCTCGTCCACATCTTTGCCGCCCCGATAGCACCACAGCCTTTGGCTTATTGTGCAATTGTGCAGCCCTTTGTATTTTCTACTCCACCCATTTCAAAATCACTGTGCCTTGAACTAATCTGCACAGCAACTGGTAGGGTGAAGTTTTATATTGCTTTTTGCAGTCCAGAGCTTTACACTCGCACAAGATGTGCTGGGCTGATTTCTCCCCCTCGCCGCAGTCTGCATGCCAGGTCCCCCTCAAACTGCCCCATTTTATGCAGGTGTTTCACCCTATACCTGCAAGTATCCTGACAGCTTTCTTCTGGAGGATAAATATTCTAATCATTTCAGGGGACAAACCCCAAACTGTGATACCATATATTTCTACACAGTAAAAATTTGCAAAATAAGCAGTTGTTACACAATCTGTTTCTATCATCAATCGTCTGAGCTGATATATGGTCCGTGACAGTTTTGTTGATAACTGGTTGATGTGTTGGCTCTAGTAAAGATTTTCTTGGTGACTTCCAAAAAAACACCTACAAGGAGTATCAGGTCTAGCAGAAAAGGTAAGTATGTTTGTCTTTGTAACATTTAGCTGCAGTTGATTGTAGTCGAACCACACTTCCACTTTTTTATTGAACAGTTTGTTGCAGCATTCACATATGGTCTCTCATGTATATTTAAGAGAGCTGTATCATCCACAAACAAGTATACCTGTGTGCACGCAACATTGAGTGGCAAATCGTTAATATACACAAGAAATAGGAGTGGTCCGAGAACTGACCTTGTGGTACACCAACAGTTGTTTCTTGCCAGTCTAATTCCTCTCTGTTCCATTTCACCCTCTGCTTCCTGTTTGATAGGTATGAAGTGATCAACTGGTGGGGAATGCCTCTTACACCATAATTGTAAAGCTTTTCCAACAATATTTTATGGGGAACGCTATCAAAAGCCTTCGAGAGGTCACAGAAACACACCTGTATGTATGTATGTATGTATGTATGTATGTATGTATGTATGTATGTATGTATGTATGTATGTATGTATGTATGTATGTATGTATGTATGTATATGTATATGTATATATATATATATATATATATATATATATATATATATATATATATATATATATATATATATATATATATATATATATATATATATGTATATATGTATATATATATATATATATATATATGTATATATGTATATATGTATATATATATATATATATATATATATATATATATATATATATATATATATATATATATATATATATATAAACATATAAAAACTGAACTGACCCCGGATATGGGTTCTAGGGGTACTAGTTCGCGCTCATTACCAAAAATAGTACCTCGAAAACTAGAGCACCAACGACACTTATCTATATGAATTTTTGGGTTCATTATTGCAATTCTACATGCCCCATAAATTTGTTAACACGTATTCGTTAAAACCCTATATGGCATAATCTACATAAATAAAAATAGTCAAACAACACTTACAACTGATTGTCCCTTCCGTCCTCCTTTTGCTGTTCATTGGGCTTATCAGCCTGTTGTCCATCTGGCTTTGAATCTGCCTTCTGGGTGACACCAGCAGCGACTGGAGCAGCAGCGTCCTTGACTTTGGAGCTTTCCGCCAGCTGGTCAGACACCATCTTGAGGCCACGCTCAGTGTGTGATACGATGCGCTGTATTGCCTGAAGCTCATCCTCTTTAGGATAGATCTCAGAATGACGAGACATCACATGCCTGTCGTCACTAGATTCTGTGCGCCTCGCCATGGGCATTCCTCCCTGGAAGTACTACACGAGGTGAAGAATAATGCACAATCAATAATAGCTGTGTAATGTACAAATAGTAAAAACACTTAAATGTTATCAATCTTTGGATTAGATTAGTTTTTTTTTGTGTATGTCATACTGGACTTTTTAAATTTGTCTTCGCTTTCTAAATACAATGACATCATAAACATAACTCAAAACACACAAAAATAAATACTAATTTTTGTGTACATTAATTTAAGCTGCTTAATGCAGCTTAGTGACTAAAGGTTATCAAAAAAATCTTGAAAAACCTGATTCCTACTTCGGTTTCAAATGGGGGCAGGAATCCTAGGATGAGGCAAGAACAGGAACGAAGGAAAACAAGATTGTCCTTATTGAGGATCTCAGGTTAAGCGATCGACGCTTGAAAGTAAAAGAATTATCAAAAATGTCTGAGCTTTGAGATAAAAGTGTTCATGAATTTAGACATGAATAAAGTTAGTGCAAGCTGGGCACCCAAACATTTTTCAGCAGTTCAGCGTCAGCGTCGTGTTGAATGTGCCCCATCCTTGGACCTCTGTGGGGAAAACCCTCTTGTTGTGTTGAAGATAAATGTCACAGAGGGTAAAAATATGGTTCTCTATTATGATCCTTTGGGCAAAAGGGAGTCGATGAAATGGAGGCGTAAAGGAGAAGCATTGCCAAGATTGTATGCTTTGTACAATTTATTAATTTATTTATTTATTTAAATACACATTACTCTACGGGTTATCTCCAAATAAAGAGTAAGCTAGTGCACAATAGAACATCGTACATCAATCATATACAACAATATATAACAAATAACAAGCATACAAACATAATAGAAAACAATACAATACAATCTGATACAGTACACTGCAAAAAGAATATATTTCTCTATGGGTGAGGAAATTAGGAACAGTCTGCACACTCACAAGTTGCATTACATGAGAGAAGCAGCGGTCTTTAGTTCTGCCTTGCTGCAATTTAGAATATCTATGGTGCGGTACACCATATTGTAGGTGGTACATATTCTTACTATAGGTGAGTTCTGTCTTACATTAGTCCTAGGAGCGGAGATGTAAAAAAAAGTCATGAGATCTGCAGGTAAGCCTCGGCACCAGAAAAGATATAGCGTGCAGTATATGCGGACAATCAATATCATGGTTGAGCAGACTCCACAAGAACGCTAAGATGACGACTGTTCGTCTGATCTGTAGGGATTCCAGGGAGAATCGTTCCAACATATGGACCTGCGGCGTGCCCATCGCAGGATAAACACCGTCCGTTCTGTAGGCTAATAGCTTCAAGAACCTACGCTGAACAGACTCAAGCGCACTTATGTGCACCTCATAGTGGGGAGACCAAACCGCTGACGCATATTCTATATGAGGTCGTACGTACGTATTATACAGTATTTTGAGAGTGCTCATGTTCTGAAAGGTGGTTGAGTTACGTACGAGGAAGCCTAGAGTCTTAAACGCCCTCGAGACGATAGACTCTATGTGGTTTATGAAAGACAGCTTGTGGTCAAAAACAATCCCTAGATCAGTAAGAATCTCGGCTCTCTGGAGCTCAACGTCGGTCATTACTTCGCACTTTTGTCAGTTTGCAGTGAGGCAGTTCGTGCGAGCCCACGAATGTATCCTGCTGAGATTGTTCTCCAGCTTAACACAGTCCTCTAGATCCTCTATTCTGAGAAAGATTTTTAGATCATCCGCATACAACAGGTGCGGACATCTATTACCCCAGATATATCGTTCACGAAATGGTTGAACAGCAGAGGTCCCAGAACGGACCCCTGTGGAACTCCCGACCATGCCACCACCTCGGTCGAAGTGCGACCGCGGTATGATACAAAATACTTTCTATCAGACAAATATGAATGAAGGAATTTCAGCAGATTTGGAGAGAAACCCATATGGCACAGCTTCCGGAGCAGAAGCTCATGGTTCAATTGGTCGAAGGCCTTGGAGAAGTCCAAGTAGACTACGTCCGTCTGTGTTCTCATGTCCAAACTGGACGAGATATAATCAGAGTTCGTCTGGACCAGACATCCGTCAGTGTTTGACTCGGGGCAGTATCATGAAGTCCTGCATCCGAGCAGCATTCAAGTGAGGTCGTTTGTCCGTTTCGAAGCTCACAGAAGAGGCCTCAACCCTTAGTTGTATTCCACCCCTAAAGATCTCAGCTCTCCTCCGGGCTCGTCTAGACCCGACACCCACCAGTGCTAGACTCAGGGCGACATCCCATCGAGCCCCGCTCCCGAGCATCGCACATGCGAGGCCGCCCGTCCGTTCTGAAGCACACAGTGGGGGCCTCAAACTCCGGGTGTTTACCACTTATCAGAGTTGTCAACCCCCTCCGGGTCGTCTAGACTCACGACACCCGCCAGCACTCAACGCAAGGCGGCACCCATCCGGAACCCCGCTCCCGAGTAACAACCGTGCGAGGTCAATTGTCCATTTCTAAGCCTAGAGTGGAGGCCTCAAAATCCGGATGTACATCACTCCCCAGAGATATCCGCCTCCCTCCAGGCCCACATGGACAAGACCCCCGCCAGTGTTTGATTCCAATTAGTCGCCTTTTACGACAGGCAGGAGTTACCTTGGGCCTATTCTTTTAATTAGTCCCCGGACCCACAGGGAACTACATATATATATATATATATATATATATATATATATATATATATATATATATATATATATATATATATATATATATATATATATGCAGAACTTATAGGGAATAACAGCCGGGTTCCAAAATTTTGTCTCAATAAGGGCTTCATATCTATCTGGACACGAAAGTTCTTTGCTTAAACAGGCTCTATATTACGCAGCTTCTTTGGTGGTATCTCAGGAGCCTAGAAATAGTTACAGCTACGATATACAATCCAAAAATAACTTAGAACTACATACTGAAACTACCGAACTATACTTCTCATTGACTTTAAAGAATGCAACACCACAGTCAATTATGCAACACTGCATAAATTACGAGAAAATATTCAGGAGAAAAGATGTAGGAAACTGACCAGAGGCGTGTGTTTGTTGCTTTGAACAAATTGATCACACTCCGTATAGTCCAGATATGACCCCAGGGACTACTACCTTCCCTTTCTATGGACATGGAATTCTTAAGTGTCTATGTTTGAATAATATGAAAAAAAAATCCAATAGAGCATTTTTATTTGATTGTACAGAGAAATGGGCTTACAGGATGATCAATATGGTGAATACCCTGCGAAAAACTCTGTAATATTCTATTAGCCCAATTGAAAACAGAAAAAGAACAGAATAAATCTTCAACTGTCAAGCATTGGGCTCATTTCTTACTCTAATAACATTGGTCTATTGTTCTGATTGGGTTTTTAACTACTAAGATGTACTGAATCAAGCATTTCATTATACACTTTAATAAGTCAAGTTAAAATAACAAAAATAACTACTGGACTTGACAAACAGAAAACAATGATTTCATAATTCAAGAAAATACAGATGTTTCCTCTAAAGCGCACATTAGAACTTTTTCAACTTCTAAAAATGTCACTGATTTGAAAATTTGTATACAGGGGTTATCAGTTAATTCCTCTTCAATGAAAATATTTTCAAGATGGCGGCACTTCCGGTTATACCGGAAGCGAGTATCACTTTCGTTATTTTGAATGGAAACCCATATTATATTCGTAGTCTTTTTGAAAGGAATCTCATCAGCTTTTCCTATACTCAAGTTCAGCCATTTGCTAAATATTTAGACTTGTTTTTGAGTTTGCGTATTCCTTTTAAAAAATCGATAACTTCGTCGTTTTTTAATATTTTCAAATACAATTTGGAAATTTCAAAGAGGAATGTTGGATCTTTCTTTTGACCTCACCATTGAGTAGATCTATATCCACCTGAGGTTAATCACAATATACCACGGTTCTTGTACTTAAAGCTTCTCTTTGAAGGACGTAATAATTAGCGAACTTTCAATGATATTTACTCTTATTAACGAGTATAACGTACACCTAGCCCTTGCCATTCTTTAGATAGTGATTTTTGTTTGTTTTGAAAATACATGGCACGTATATCAAAGTACTAGGTAAGTACATATAATGTATTTTTACCCGGAAACTTCAAAATAAGGTTCATTTGGCTAGTACTCCTTTAAAGACCTGTATATTTTGTTTTTTCTTTTAACCTAATATCATTTATTTTCTATATAAAATTGTTTAATAAAATAATTTCATATACAATTAAATTAAGTACCTAGAAGTGTGGATTATTTAATGTCCAAACTAAATATTGTATTTCAATACCTATTTTACCTAATGCCTTTATACAGGGCTTTCATTAATTCCCGAACCCCTCGTGACCGCTTAAGTTAGGCAACCCGGTGTACACGGTTGAACAACCTGAATTAATGAAATCCCTAAGATGCCAGTGTTGTCTCATATTTTCTTTGGGGTTTTATAAAAAATATAAAAATTATAATAAGGTGAAACAGTAAATGTCTTAAATGTATTTACTATTTGGTATTTTTAACAGCAAGTCTGTTCATGTATGGTGTACTGTTATTGATTGTTAAAAAAATAAATTAAAAACATAAAATATAACTTTTATTTTGTATAGATATCAAAATTTTGTAATATACGTAAACAAATTCAGATCCGATTATTTAAACTTCTAATTTACAGTTTTAGGAATGTGTATTGTGTAACATGTAACAAATATGTACCCGTTTGGGCAGATTCAGATTTGGTAGGGCTTCGTTCCATGTGATGTCGAACATCCTCAACAACATAACCTTAACATACCTACACTTTTAACTTACGTAAAAACGCAATGAAAATGCTAAGTTTTGATAAAAACTGTTTATTTTTATTGTCAAACAGTTAGAAAATTATTTGAAGAAGGTAAACACTGGTCGAACTTGGAAAATGCACAATATACATACAAAATAACAGTCAAAAGGAAAATGAGCGCCAATGGACTGAACTGTGAATTGATTTAGTAACTTTAGGGTCCCTAGTCTAGTGGTTTTTTGGTTACTTTTTGACTGCCAACTCATAAAATCATATTTCACTAACGAAAGCCCTGTAATATATAGAAAACTTCTACATAATACTTTAGTCGAAATATTTGAACTATGTAGAGCTCGATTTTGTATGCTATTATTATTTAATAACTCCTTTAAAATCGTACACCACTGGTGGTATATACAAACAAGAGTCGGAATCGTTTGCAACGTTGCCGAGTTGGAATGTTATGTGGTCTTTCTCTCTCTCTTGCATCTCTGTCCCACTTATGCAAATAGTTGTTACAAAACAAATGGCTATTTATGAATGAATAGTCGAGTCTCCTTTTATCATATGTCTATGGTTCACCCTGATTTGCACAATACTGTAGATTTATATTTTTTTTTTACAAAGAAAATAGACCAATGTTGACAATTGTTACAAATACAAAATTATTTATAAACTATTTCAACTTACCGGAGGAGCTCCAGGGAACGGAGGCCTGCCTCGTGGATAAGGACCCATATTACCACGTCTCATCATATCCATATATTCCTCCTCGTATCTTCTACGATCCTCCCAATACATTCTATCCTCATCATCGTCGGGCACGTTAAAGTGACGACGTGCCCAAAATTCTTCACGTAATGCCTAAATATTGTAACACAAGGCATAAAGGATCAGCATTACAAGTGACAACATCGAAAAAAACATCTACATAGATGATCTACAATTTAATGAGGGAAAATGTATGAATATGCAAAACTCAAGTCTTCAGTAATTTCAAAAGACTCAAGGTGAAGTTATTCAAATTGGTAATCTACGACATACCTAAAATTTTGGAAAACGTACACTCTGTTTAACAAAAGGAACAATTGTCGATAGAAAATACAATTCTACAGTGTCTCTGATTATAAAGTTACTTTAAGAGATAAAAAAGACATTAAGCAAGAGAGTTTTTTCAAATTTCAAGTTGGATATAAATACCATTTGCAATTTGATCTATTATTACAAAAGTAAAAAAACTACAGGTAAAACAGTTAAAGATATTCATAACCAGCTTGAAACTTGAGACATATAATAACAGCAATAAAGTACTTAATGTAAGAGGCAAGAGATATAAGCAAAAAATATGCAGGCAATTGAAAGAAATATTCTGGACATTATTTCAAAGTGGCAAAGTAACATTTTTATAAACCAATCAACACCAAAATAACTCACAGCTCTGCGCATTTTCTCTTCCTGTATTTTTCTTTGGCGTAGGGACGGCTTAACATCAACAACTAAATCAGGATTGACTTTCTTCTTGTACTGGAGTCGGTGTCGACGTCCTTTCATGTGCATCTCCTTGGCATTAGGATCATTGAAGCGACACTCGCAAAGCTTGCAATTAAAGCTAATAACCTAAAACAAACAAAAAGTTCTAGTAAGTTTGCCATTTCTTATATAAAAATGTGACGTTTAAGCATCAAAAAATTAGATTTACCTTGCCGTCGTCGCTCTTAATCTCCTCGATGTAGTCCTGGCCAACGGGTTGGATGTCTGGTTCAGGCTGCTCGTCTGCTTCCTCCTCTTTGGATTCACCATTACCTGTGGGCATGCCCAGACCTCCTGATTGCACAAAGTTTATCTTTGGTGTCGATGAAACGGACTTACGGGCGCCACCTACTACCTCCGGCTCCTGTGGTGGAATCGGCTTCCCAAGCTTTGTGTGCAGCAAAACCACCTTCTGGTGTTTGGCTCCGCGGATGTGGGCTGCATACGCATCGTTACCTGATGTAAGACAAATAAACATCAAAACAACAAATATTAATAGAAGAGTAGCCAAAACCATTAAGGTCAAATGTTTTTCATAACCTCACCAAGAAGTAGTAAAACATACAGAAAAATTAACCAATTGTATAAATTAAGCTATTAAGGATGCGATTTTGTAGGAAAAAAACTGCCTTTGGCAGTGACAAGACAATATTATCACAGCAAGTGCTGCAAGACAATGGTGTTATCAATATCTTGTAACCCTACTAAACTGAACTGCTCTGCAAAAGGTGGCGCCATATTTGTGGTATATGTGGTATTGTAGTATATATATATATATATATATATATATATATATATATATATATATATATATATATATATATATATATATATATATATATATATATATATATATATTACACAAATTTTATTGCTTATACTGAGAATAACTTTGAAAACGATCCGGGTTCTTTCTGGTCTTATATTAACAAGTTGAGGATGGTTTATGATCTTCCTGAGGCTATGTATTATGATGAAGTTAGGAGCGATTCTTTGCATGATTCAGTGGGTATTTTTGCTAGTTTTTTCACATCTGTGTATGAGGGTCAAGCTGAGAGTGTCGGTCCCGATCCTTTTTTGTGTGAGTCTGTAAATATGACTGTGTCTAGTGTTACTTCTGCTGATATTATTATCGTATCTGTAGTTTGAAAGATAAACTTACTGACGGTCCAGATGGAATCCCCTCCCATCTGTTAAAATCTTGTGCCTTCACTTTGGCAATTCCACTGAGGATTCTCTTTAACTGGTCTTTGTTGTCTGGTGAGTTTCCACATGTTTGCAAACATTCTTATTTGATGCCTGTTCATAAGCAGGGACCAAATCATTTGGTTACTAATTATAGAGCTGTTTGTATTCAGTCAGAGATACCCAAACTTCTTGACTTTTTTTGTCTCTTAGACATATAACTTGGAAATGCAGACATGTTTTCGTCGAACAGCAGCATGGTTTTCTTAAAGGAAGATCTACAACAACCAACCTTCTTCTTTACCAAAATGTATTGGTCTCAGCTTTGGAGGATAGGTTACAGGTTTATTAGGTGTATACAGATTTCTCCAAAGCGTTTGATAAGGTTAATCACGCCTTATTATTGTCAAAACCTGCATTGTTGGGTTTTAATGCCAATTTGTGTCTTGGGTACGCAGCTTCCTTACGGGTAGGTCCCAGAGTGTATAGATCAGAAACTTCATTTCTGATAGTATTACTGTTTCTTCAGCCGTTCCTCAGGGTTCACATTGTGGACCAGTCCTCTTTAATCTTTTTATCAATGATGTCATACATTCACTTAAGCATAGTCAGATTTTGATGTTTGCTGATGATATCAAAATTTTCAAGATTGTTCGTTCCAGACAGGACGCTTTACTTTTACAGGAACACTTAAATCGTTTTCCTCAGTGGTGTGGTGACAATCTTCTGACTCTTAATGTTGATAAGTGTTTCTGCATTACATTCACTAGAGCTCAGTTTCCCATTGACTTTGTGTACTTCATGGGCTCTAGTGCTTTACAGAGGAAGGAAATGATTAAAGACTTGGGCATTGTATTGGATAGGGAATTATCTTTTAAGGATCACATAGAATACATAGTATCTAAAGCATATAAAATGTTAGGATTCATTCATAGATCAACTCTGGATTTTTCATGCAATAGCTTGAGAAGACTGTATTGTGATCTGGTTTGCTCTTTGTTGGAATGCTCTTCTGTAGTCTGGAGTCCGAATTACAATATTTATATCAATCAGATTGAGGCCATACAAAATAGATTCTTAAGAATTTGTGCTTACAGAATGGGCTTGCAGAGAAATGATCTTAACTTTTCTTATTTGCAGAATCAGCTGCACTTGCAGTCACTCAGTGGTAGAAGGATTGTCAGTGATGTTTGTTTTTTGCATAAATTATCAGTGAATAAAATTGATAATCCTTCTTTGCTTGAGTTAGTCTCTCCAAGGATTCCGGACCGCACGAGAGCAAGGGCGGTTTTTGTGGTTCCCTTCCATCGACCCAATTACGGCTTTTTCAGTCCGATATCGAGAGTGGCGAGAACTGCAAATGAGTATTCGGAGCTCTTGGATATGTTTGATGATTCTGACCGTTCAATTAGAGGCATTTTGAGGTGCTTATTGATTAAATTGTCATACATATGGTGTACAGGTTATGTTTTGCTTTTTTGTTTTGTTCTCATATTGAGATAGGTTATTTAAGACTAATGTAGTTTTAGATGTTCTTATTATTATTGTAAATGGTTGATCCGTTGAATAAATAAATAAAATAAATATTTCAGCATTCATTTAGTAAACATCTCTTTTGCAGCATATATTGTCTTCTATGGTGCGTCTCTTATCCCTATCCAATGTTGCCATTCATGAGTCGTTTTTGTTACACAGATTGATGACTGATCACTATCCACCACTCAGGCAGATGGTAGAGAGAGATAATACAACTAGCTTGTAAGGGAATTCTATGTACAGGGTTATTCATTATAAATTACCCACCCCTTATTATCGTTATTGTTGTCTACAGAATAAAAAAATTAAAAAAAAGTTGTGTGGTTATGACTAGAGTTGTGCGAACCTATGTTTTTTTCGAACCGATGTATAAACAAACCCAAGCAAATATTTTGCTCTGAACTTCGAACCTCTGAGATAGTATGTCTATGGTTCACAATCGAGCTTCGAACATCCCAAAAATTAAAAATTGAACATCAAACTGATCAACATTTTCAATGGTCACATATAATTTCCTTAAATACAAAATACATTTTATCATACATTATTTGGTACGTAAAACAAAAAGGGAAGATTTGACAAAATTTGAAGGTTGATTGGGTAATAGCGCCTGGTGCTGTTATGAATCAACGTTGAATCAAAAATACAAATGGACACATTGAAAACTTTTTTAGACTTTAGCATATATATATATATATATATATATATATATATATATATATATATATATATATATATATATATATATATATATATATATATAGAGAGAGAGAGAGAGAGAGAGAAACACGCTACTGCTTAGCCATCTAAGGATACAAGGCTAGATGCATTCTCGCAACAATTAGAACCGTAGACCGGTTTCGCTCTCATTAGAGCTCTTCAGTACGGCATACTAATTGTAGCAAAAATGCACCTATAAAGTAATAGGGCTGTAGTAGCCAGCCTTTCAACACTAATTGAGTGGTGGACGTGCCGCCACATAGTTCCGGAACCAAGTAGTATGTTAGTTAGTTGTATACAGTCTATTTTTTTTAACACTGTGTTATTTAGAGCTGGCGTGACAACATACTACTTGGTTCCGCAACTAGGTGGCGGCACGTCCACCACTCACTTAGTATATAAGGATACGTTAAGTAACGTTTTGTTTACCTGATACTCGACACCCTTTATGCCCGGGATATATCGTATTATATTAAAAGTAAACGTAACAATCGATTACAGAATTAATAGAATTGTTACTTAAAACACATTCAACAACTGTTTTGATCTTATATGACATCTTATGCAAGTTTAAAGAGAAAAAAAATATTTTCCAATCATTTTTATAGACAATTGACTTGATTTTGTTTAGATTTCCACTATATTATGCTACACTTCAAGTCTAAAACCGTATTTGGGGCCATCCATCAAGCTATATAGTGTATTTAAAAAATTGATTGAATCCCCCAGTTATCACTTGGCAACATTTTAATTTCTTGTCTGTCATTTGCAATATATTTGGCAGAGATTTCATGTTATTGGTTCAGGTAGTATGTTTTATGCCTGTTTTATTTATTTTGTTGGGTTACCGTTGATGTATGGTTTATACCTGTTTTATGAATCAATCTAAGTGTGGCAGTTAACTACTCTCCCTGCCAGGCATTGGACTTTAACCACTAAGTCGTTTCAACGCATGTCTTTCAGATTTTATTTTTAACTTGGGAAGAACTCTAAATATTGTTAACCAAATTACTTAAAATTCACAACATAGGTTCATTTACACCATTTCTAGCCATGTCTCATTTCGGTTACCCTAATACTTACAAAAATATGGCTTTTTCAAAAATATTGTTATATATTTTTGTGGAAAAAAATGTCCATTATAGCTGATATACGAACTCGCCTCCGGTCTTAATACAATGAAGGTATGTGGCAAGTTTCGTTCAAATCAGTTGAGTATGTTTTGAATTTTCGCTCGGAGATGTACGTCCATGCATACATACATACATACATATGTATGTATATATGTACGTATCCAAGCGATAACTCAAAAAATACTCGACTGATTTGACTGAAACTTGTATTGTACAGAGAAATGGGCTACAGGATGATCAATATGGTGAACACCCTGCGAAAAACTCTGTAATATTCTATTAGCCCAATTGAAAACAGAGAAAGACAGAATAAATCTAAAACTGTCAAGCATTGGGCTGAGTTACAATTAATACTGTCGCTGGTCTACTGTTGTAGTGTACTAAATTTTAAGACTGATTTTATATTGTAGCTTTTAACAAATGAATATCCTTTGTTTTCCACAAAAACCTTAAGACAATTTAAAGCCTAGCACATTGAAGTTCATCAAACTTACCTGTACATGTTACATCACAGAGCTGGCATCTCAAGGAATTTCCTGCTCTATTTTGACTTGTAACTGCCACAGAAGCAGCCATTTTTGTAGCAGCTTCTCTTTTCTTATGCTTCTGTCCTTCTAAATGTTCACGGTAGGTTTGGGGTCCAGCACAACTGAAATGTTATCAAAATAAATCACAAAAAATTCACAATAGAGCAATATCTGATTATTATATAAACTTTCAGTAAGACATAATAGATTTAGTGAGGATTGGAACCTGCGATAAGCACTGATAAGTACAATTTGGAGAACCCAATTCATCACAATACAGTTTTCAGACCTGACAATCGTTTCGCTAACAAAGTTAGCATTATCATTATAATAATTTACTGCCCAAATCAAAAGGTACAAGGTCCACTATGTAGGTTTTTACCTATACCTAACTAGCTTAAATATATACATGATGATGATGTTGATGATGATGATAATGATGATGTTGATGATGATGATAATGATGATGATGATAATGATGATAATGATCATGATGACGACGACGAAGATGATGATGATAATAATAGTGACACTACCAAATAAACCTATACAAAGACAAACATAAGTTTTAATTACAAAATCTCTGACCTGGTTCTTGAATCCAGCAAAGGATTCCTGGTAAAAGTTGTAAAGCAGGTTATAAATATAAACAGCTTGATAAACAAAATAATTTTTGAAGAATTCGGTCCTGTGTTATGGGATATGAAGTAAAGAGCAGCTTCTAGTTGAAACAGAATGTAGGTTAGGTTAGGTTGGTAGCAATAACGGCCTGTACACTGCGACATTATGGTATATTGTGGCTTACACGTAATTGTCTTATATTTCGCTCAACAAATCCAGCCTCCTACAGAGGTCGACAATTTTTGTGGGCGAAAGTTGACCCACCACTTTGTGCAGGCTCTGGCTTTCCAAACAGCAGGTGTCTTGTCCTGTCCGCAGGTGGACAGGAACCTAGCACATGCTCTGCTGTTTCGTCACTATCCATACACACCCGGCACACAGTCTCTTGACTGAGACTAATTTGGTGTGTGTGGTGATGTAAGCGGCAGTGTCCTGTATACAGGCCGACTAGAGTTCTCAGTTGTTGTCTGTTTAGCACTAGAAGTTTGTTTTTACCCTTGACCCTGAAAGGCCATTTATGAAGGCCTTGGAGTGTGCTAATCCTGGCAGATTTTGCCATTGCTGGATTATCATTCTATCTGTCCAGATCTTTAAGGTGGGTTTTGCTGTGCATGATTATATCCCCAGCATCGGCTCTTGTCCGATGAAGTCCTCCTGGACACCACCACTGACAAGCGCGTCGGCCACTACATTGCCATCAAGGTCCGTCAGAGCTTAATTCATTAAAGGAAAAATAAATTTTTAAGTAGCCACCATACATGTGCCAGTTGGAAAATGGAAAATTCAATGACATTAGATACATACATATATATATATATATATATATATATATATATATATATATATATATATATATATATATATATATATATATATATATATATATATATATATATTATATATATATATATATATATATATATATATATATATATATATATATATATATATATATATATATAGTGAAAAGAGGAGGGGTCCCAAAATGGATTGTTGAGGAACACCCAAGTGTTCTCTAGAAAAGTAGATGATAACCTTCATTACCTACTAAGCCGAACACCCTGTGATCTATACGCAACATAATCACAAAACCAGTCTAGCTCAATACCACGGACACCATCATAATATGATAGGGTTTCTTACAGTAATTCAGTATTAATGGGATCAAATCTCATAAGAGATACACCAGCCCTAGACCCATCACAATGAACAACCAAGTTATTCAAAGTAATGAGTCCTTTTCACTTGTTGGCATTTCTGTGGATCGAAATCTCAATTGGCACCAATATGTCACATCAACTGTAGAGGCGGCTGCTAAGAAATTAGGTTTCCTCTTCCGGGCTCGCAAATACTTTTCACCAGCTAATCTCTTTACCTTATATACTATACAAATAAGGCCAAACCTCCAATACTGCTCCCACATCTGAAGTGCCGCTGCAGCTTCTACACTCGCTATCCTGGACTCCATTAAGAAGAGAGCTGTACGTCTCATTGGTGACCCTGCCCTCACCCAAAGGCTGCCATCCCTTGCCAAGAGACGTGCCGTTGGTGACCTCTCTCTCTCTCTTTTATAGATATCTGCACGGGCACTGTTCAGAGGAGCTTTCTTCCATAGTTCCTCCACCTGCTGCCCCCAACAGATCTACCAGGTGAACAGGGCGAATGCACCCTTTTACTGTCCAGGTCACCAGACATAGAACAACTTGTTATACCCGCTCTTTGTCCTGAGGACTTCCAAGTTGTGGAATTCCTTGCCGGCACATGTTGTTACTTCTCCTCCAAACCTTCAAGTCCAGAATTAACAAGTTGCCTCTTTCCTCCTTGTCGATACCCACGGTACGATAGTATTTAGGTTGTGAGCCCTCATGGTGTGTTGAAAAAAGGGCCTAGTCACATTAATGAAAACCACTGCTGTATTCTTCCCATTATCAAAAATAACAACAATATCATTAGTGATTTTACAAATCTGAGTGACAACTGTAGCCTTTTCTGAAACCTGACTGAAATTTAGGTAAAAACTCATTGTATTCTAGGTGTTCATTTAGCTGGATGTACACTACTTTTTCTAATATTTTAGAATGGGCTGATTGGTCTTAGATCTAGGTTTGATTCAGGAATAGGTGATTATAGCAGTCTTCCAAAGCAGTGGAAACACCCCATTCCTCAAAGGACAATTGACTATGTGTGTTAGAGGGTCTAAGCAGCATGGTAGAGATTATTTCAGCATTTTAGCTGTGACTTCATCTACTCCCTCAGCTTTAGATTGAATACTGCAGAGAGAGATGTTAAAATATGTCGCTCTTTGTAACCAGATTAAAAGCTATGTCGTGTCTGGAAACGATTGCTTCTTTAATAGTTCAGTGTATCTAAATTAACATTAGTCTTGGGTATGTTTTCAAGAAATGGGTCATTAATAGCCTTGCAGGGTACCCAGCAGAAATAAAAAATCAAATTCCCTGACATTTCCAGGCCCAAGTGATTTTTTCATAATACTTTTTTAATGAACAACACACATCTCTGAATACTTTTTTTTTTAATAATAATAAAAATTCAGATTTTTTTTAAATTATCGAAAACAAATATGGTTAATTCTGTTAACTAATACAGAAACGTGATAAATTTCTACCTGTCAAATTACTACATTACTACACGTTTTTGCAGTAACTAATTAAGAAAATCATGGTATGATTTTGTGAAAGTTCGCGTCAGCTTATCGTTAATTTCTATATTTCCCACTTCTCATAACTGCTTTACACCATCATACACAATGCGTTGCAATGATAAACTTTTCTCTTCTGGATTACAATACAAATTCCTTTATACAAACGCCAAATATTTACACTTCAACTTCAACTCAATGTTACATGATCATAAAGGTTAAAATATAATAATCTTCTTCGTGGGGACATTCCTTCCCCTCTCGGGTGCATACAACCGCCCTCGTTTCACAAACCACAAGAAAAATGTCTTCTTCATACCTGCCAAAGAAGTTACGGCACCTGGGGGAATAGGGGTGCTGTGCGGGGTAGGCAGGGTTTAAGGGGGGTATGGCTTCAAGTTGTGAATAAAACAGCTTTCAAGCCAGTTTTATTGGCATTTTCTGCTCATATTTCTTTTTTACTACCTATACACCACCCACCGCCCCTCGCACCCCCTCCTGGTCCCGTAACTTTCTTGTGATTTGTGCATCCAGGGGGAGCCCTAGGCAGGTTTCTGAAAACAGTTTTTTGAAAAGCGTTCAGGAGATAATCTGCAAATTTACCAATATTTATGTAATATATATATATATATATATATATATATATATATATATATATATATATATATATATATATATATATATATATATATATATATATATATATATATATATATATATATATATATATATATATATATATATATATATATATATATATATATATATATATATATATATATATATATATATATATATATGAAATCTAAATAAAAATAAATCCGCTAGTGACACAATTTTAAAATATATAATTTCCAGGTCTACTAAACGATTTCCATGACATTTGAGCAAAATCACGAATTTTCCTGACAATTCCCTAACATTTTAGGGGTTATTTCAAATTCCCTGATTTTTATAGGTTTTCCTGGTTTTGCAGGTCGCTGGGTACCCCGCCTCGGCACTAACAAACTCACCGACATCATATGTTTACTTATCTCGATTTTAGAGGTCCTAGTATGCGCACATTCGAAGAATTCTTCCGAAAGTGTTACCATCGATATCTCTCTATTATCAAAAAAATCTTGTGTCCTAACTCCTTTTCAGAAAAATGCCAAAACTCAATTTTCTATTAAGCTAGAGAATTAAATTCTGCTATATCTATAGATAAGTCTCGTTAAAAGAAACCTGTATTACAAATTTCATGAAAGTGACAAAAGCTTTACAGAAGGAAACTTAATTCATATTTAGAAAAGTAAAGTATCTGCCAAATTATAAACGTAGTAGTTATTTTTCCTTATTTCACCTGAATAGTTTAGTTTCGGTCAACCTAGTCAAAGCAGTTTTTTCAAAAGCTAAAAAAGCCTTTTAAAAACAGATTTTCTATTAGTGAATTTTCTTAATAAAAATTCAAATCAACAATAACAAAATGTCTGCTGAAAGCTGGAAGCTATAATTTTAGATTCAAAGCTGAAGTTATTCACGGATTTTAAACAAAAATGAGATCTTGTTCAAAACGTATAAAATCTGTACACTATTGTTTCTCCAAATGTCAAGGTACAAAAGAAGAAAAAAAAAAAACGATACATTCATCGATTGTGAATCGATCTCGGAACTTTCTGCATAGAAGACAAGCATGCTACCACTAAACCAGCAAATAAATGTTAACTAAAGCTTTGTTTACCTTTGTTTACTTGATGCCGACTTCATGTCCCGGGATATTTGATATTATATTAAAAGTAAACGTAACAGTTAATTATAGAATTAATAGACTTGTCACTTTAAACATACTCAAAGACTATTTCGATCTTAGATGATGACTTATGTTTAAGTTTAAAGATAAAAGGACAAACTGTTTTAAAATCATTTTTATAGACGTGACTTGATTTTGTTTACATTTCCAGTATATGCTACACTTTCAGTCTAAAACTGTAATTGGGGCCGTTCATCAAGCTACAAATATAGTATATTTTAAAAATTGATCGAATCCCCCAGTTAAAAACAATCACTTCGCAAATTTTTAATTTCATGTCGTCAGTCGTTTGGGATAGATTGGCAGAGATTTCATGATAGTATGTTTTATGCCTGTTATTTATATTGTAACTCGTTTCAATGCATGTCTTTCAGATTTTATTTTTAATTAAGACATCTAGCCACATGTAAAGTCTCATTCCAGTTATTCTAATACTATCAAACTCTATTGTGATGAATTGTGTTCTCCAAATTGTACGTAACATAAGTAATGATAAAACATAATATGTAGAATTTGAAGTCAAAAATGATACTTGCATCTATTAGACAAATAAAATTGCTAACCTCCAAATCCAAATAATATAGCAAGGTGTCTGAACAGCAATCAGATTTATTACTGAATGCTGGAATTCTCCTTGCATATAAATAACATTCAAATTTTAGTTTCACACAATGTACTTATAAATCCCAATTTTGAATTAAATGACTCTCAGTAGCTTGTAAAATAATATAATTATCCGTAGAGGTGTGCGAACCCATGTTTTTCTCGAACCGAACTATGCATAAACCCAAGCAAATATGTTGCTTCAAACCTCTAAAAGAGAACGTCCAAGGTTCACACAACTTCGAACTTCTTAAAAATTAAAAATCCAACATCGAACTAACAAAATTCCTCAATGTTATCAATTTAAGGGGTGCCTTTGGTGAGGGAAGACCTACAGCATCCTTGTTTGTTTGTTGATATTTCTTTGAATAGTTCATTTACGTCATTTGATGTTTGTAGAGCACTGAAGATCTATAATTTCAGAAAGGCTAATTACGCTGCATTGTATGATGCACTGCTCGGGGTTGATTGGTCTTTCCTGTATGACTGTCTTGACTGCAATGAAGCATGTGATAAGTTTTATAACACACTGTATGGGGTGTTTGATGCATGTGTGCCTGTCTATAGGAATTGTAAATATAACTACCCTGTGTGGTATAATGATCAGATTAGAGCCAATATTAAACTGAAACATGAGCATTGGTTAAAGTATAAAAGGTGTGGTTCAGACTATCATTTGCAAAGGTTTAGGGAATTGAGAATTTTGGTGAAGCGTCAGATTGGAAATGCATATAGGAGGTATCTGTGTGACACTCAGCAGTCGATCACTGACTGTCCTAAGAATTTCTGGTCATATGTATTATAACGGTGATGCGCTAACTGGCTCACAACAAATAATTGATGTGTTTGCTGCATTCTTTGGTGGTGTTTATACACCAGCCGGCAGAATTGACTTACAGAATAATGCGTCTGACTCAAAGCCTAACCAGTATTACATCCACCTATCTAGAATATTGGAGGAAGAGATACGGAGAGCTATAAAAAAATTAAGCAGTAAAATGACGTATGGCCCAGATCAGATTCTGTCTTTCCTTGTAAAAGACTGCGCTGGTGTTTTAGTTGTTCCACTTTGCTACATATTTAATTTATGTTTGAACACTGGTCGGTTTCCTGCGATCTGGAAGTTGGCATGTATATGCCCCATATTTAAGACTGGTGATGTATCTTTGGTCATCAACTATCGTCTGAGAGCTCTACT
Organism: Tillus elongatus; assembly: GCA_964006375.1. Taxonomy (NCBI): domain Eukaryota; kingdom Metazoa; phylum Arthropoda; class Insecta; order Coleoptera; family Cleridae; genus Tillus; species Tillus elongatus. The sequence continues at coordinate 35,888,651 of OZ023262.1, read as the reverse complement.
CTGCATTTTTGCTAAGATCTTCGAGATGGTCCTATACGAGGGTATCTACAACTCTGTGAAAACACTGATAACACCCTGTCAACATGGATTTGTGAGGGGTAGGTCAACTGTCCCAAACTTGGCCGTTTTCACTCAGTGGGTCTCAGACGGGCATTGATGCTGGGGGTCAGATTGATGTCTACATAGATTTTGTGAAGGCTTTTGACCGTGTCGATCACTTTGTCCTTTTGAGTAGGCTTGCATCGTATGGATTCAGCGATAGTATGTTATGTCTTTTTGGGGATTATTTTAGTGATCGTGTTCAATTTGTTAGCTATGGCGGGTTCAGGTCCTCTGAACTCGTTGCTACTTCAGGTCTTCCTCAGGGCTCTAATCTGGTGCCGCTACTGTTCCTATTATTTATCAATGATTTGGACAGTAGTTTAAGTGTGCTGAGACTTTTCTATGCAGATGACTTGAAGCTGCTTATGAGAGTGACGTCGCTGGATGATTGCGTTAAGACTGCAGGAAGATCTAGACTTGCTCTATGAGTGGTGCTTACAGAATGGATTGGAACTAAATGTGAGTAAATGTAAGGTCATGACTTTCACACGTAAAGCTTTCCCTGTTCAGTTTGAGTATACTGTGGGTCGGTTGGTGGTCGATTGTGTGGAGACTGTGAAGGACTTGGGGGTCCACTTTGATAAGAAACTGTCGTTTGACATTCACATCAATGCCATAGTAAACGAGTGTAACAGGTTTTTGGGATTTATAGTGTGGAACTGTGGGTCGTTTACATGTTTTGGTGCTCTCAAAGCTTTGTATTGTGCTTTTGTTCTTTCCAAGTTACGATATGCATCTCTTGTCTGGGGCCCATATTATGGTGTGCATATAACCTCACTCGAATCTGTCCAGAGAAGGTTCCTAAAATAGCTGTGGTTTAAGGAAACTGGGCGTTATCCGGAGAGGGGGTTCGATCATTCTGTTTTGCTTGGGCACTTTGAATTCGTCAGTTTGTGTAAGCTAAGAAGAGTTGACTCAATCAAATTTTTATATAAACTGATACACAATGTCATTGATTGTCCGAAATTATTGGCGCAGATAAATTTCCATGTTCCCAGGATGAGTGAACAGCATAATATGTCATTTTATAATAATCAGGCTACGACTGTTATGTTAAGATCTCCAATATATGTAATGTGTGAAACTTTCAATATCATTTGTTCACGTAGTGATATATTTAGTGACAGTTTGTGTACATTGTTGCATAAAGCTATTGAAATGTAGTTTTAGGTTTGTTTTTGGATTAATATTTTGTTATTGTTAATTTATGGTAATCTCACTCGCTAATTAGTTTGTAAGTGTCCTGTAATTGGTCCTGTACGTGGTCTGTTGGACACAATAAATTATTATTATCATTAATCATATATTCTTTTCGTCGTTTGAAATTATCTAGGCCGTTTTAGATTGACTGATTTAAAGTTGAGCATGATAGTTATAGATAATACCCATTTGAAATTTTAACTGTGTATTGAGAATACTTAATTTTGTTTTGGCTGGTGAAATAAAGCATGTTCAACCTAGTATCTCTGGAAGGCAATATCCAATTATTGTCATAAATTCTGTAAAAGTAAAGCTTTTGAACATTGCAGTCATGTTGTGACCAAAGAAGGCGTTGAGATGCTAGGACACAAAAAAAAATCTGTGGTTTTTAAATGGCTTTGTCAAGTCTCAATGTGTCCACCAACTGTGAAAAATACGCATTAGTGAAATCTCAAATTATGCTATTGACTCAATGGGGCAGAACAGAGTTTAAGGTGCCGCTACCATGTTAACGGGGCCGCTACTGGGTTACAACTCTGCTGCCTTTGGCAGCTTTCAATACCTGTAATGTTCAATTTTGAGGCATCTTTGAACAACGAACTTCTAAGTATTTTGGAGAATTACGTATTTCAAACTTCGAACTAGTTTAACATCACCGGCACATTTTTTTTTTAAGTTCGAAATTTCGAAGCTTCACACGGACAGGTGTACCCTGTTATCATAATTCTGTATATTCAGGATGATAGCAGGGTACCCAGCAAAAATCAAAAATAAAATTCCCTGAGATTTCCAGGCCCCTCAAGGGATGAAATCTCCTCAAATTACACCATCCAATGGGGCAGATACAAAGTTTAAAATCACCGCTACGGAGTTAACAGGACCACCACTGGGTTACAACTTTGCTAGCTTTCAATGCCTGTAATGATCAATATTGAAGTATTGTTGAACAACGAACTTCTAACTATTTTGGATAATTACGTATTTCGAACTACTCTTAACATAGCTGGCGCGTAAAATTTTTCGAGCGTAGGATTCGGTTCGAAATTCCGATGCTTCACACACCTCTAATATACAGAATAATTATGATACAGACCATTGTGATCACATTTATTTTGAAACAGATATACCTAATAAATTACTCACCTGATTTTACAGACATCACAATAATGTAGCTGTTGTGGCTTGGGTGGTGCCTTGGCTCTAACATTTCTGGCTCCAATACCGCCTTTCTTGAACCCCTGCCATCCTGCCTTCTGCTGAGTAGCAGCCTGTCCGGTCTGCTGGGCTACGTACATCGTAGCTGCAGAGTATAAAGCAGCGTCGTATCCTGAATATGTTGTTGTCGAATTAGCTTCTGGGACAAAGGACAGTTGTGAGGTATGATTGTGAGATTATAGTTGAATGAAAATTTGGAGAATTCAATACAAAAACTTTAGTAACATTTCACATTTTTAAAATTTAAATGGCATGTTTCAGAAACTCTAGTAAAATCTTAGGCGAGATAAAGTGAATTGAGGGTTTAAAACCAATCACGTTTTGGAAGTTTGTGACTGGTTAAAAAACTTCAATTAACTTAAATCGCTGGTTTAGATTCAAAACGGTCATTGTGAAACATGCTATTAAATTTTAAAATAGGGTTGTTTTTACAAATAAGAACATTTTCTGAAAATTTTGTCAACTTTAAATCTCCCACTAACTGTTTTTTATCATTTTCTACAAACCTACTTAACCTAAACTTTTTGTTTTGTTATTTTTTGCAAATCTTAAAAATAATTTTTAGGTAACACATTTACTCTTTCATTTTTATTTAATTATACAACCCCAACAACTTGCAAAGTCAAATGTAGTTCGGGTCAACACAAAATATAACAGGGTTCCCACTAAAAACAGCATATAAATTTCCCTTGCTTTTCCCTGACATGCCAAAATCTATTTCGCTGACTTTGATCTTCTATCAATTACCCCGAACATGTGTCACTACTACAGAATATAGTAAGTCTTCAGGTCATGGCAGAAAACACACTTCCCCATTTCAAATACAAAGCGACCAATAATAAATATATATAAAAAAAAAACAATTATGGTGGTTTTGTGGAACACGAAATCATTAAATGAATGGTTTAGAACTGCACAAAAAGCAAAAGCATTGTTTCAGTTATTTATCACAAAAAGGAAACAAATAATTTCCCCTGACAAGGACGAAAATTCGCTGACTCTTAGTCAATTTTCACAATTTTTTCCCTGATAAAATTTTTTCTTCTACAAATTCCCTGACTTTTCCCGATTTTCCACTCGAGTGGGAACCCTGTAAAATGCTAAGACGAGATAAGATGATTTGAGGAGGCATAAAATTTATAGCATACATTTCATAGGACATTCATTAATTGCTGCCCAAGCCTTTCATTATACAAGGTAGCCCCTTTTTCATTGCTCACCAATAACATCTCATTTATTATAAGAGATAGAAAGAGAGTCAATTTACAGAAAATGTGCGGGATTTATGGTCCATCTCAGACACAACACCAGATTTGTCATTATCCAAACCATTCCGGAGGGAAAAACGAATTTTGCTAAAATCTCGAATTATTTAAGTCATTTCTCATAGTTTTTTGCCTAGTAACATAAACATTCCCAGAAATTGATCCTTCTTAGCATTCCTATTGTAGTGGCAGGTTTGGAGATAAATAAGAATTTATCAAACAGAATAAGCAATCTACAACAGTTCATTCTTGTTCTACATACATACTTTTTTTTAAATATATTTCAGCAACACACCACGAGGGCTTACAGCCTAAACACTATCGTACTGTGGGTGTCGACAATGAGGAAAGAGGCAACTTGTTGATTCTGGACTTGAATGTTTGGAGGTTCGGAGGAGAAGGAAAAACATATGCCGGCAACGAATTCCAAAACTTGGAAGTCCTCGGGACAAAAAAGCGGGCATAACAAGATGTTCTATGTCTGGTGACCTGGACAGTAAAAGGGTGCACTCGCTCTGTTCCCCTGGTACATCTGTTGGGGGCAGCAGGTGGAGAAACTATGGAAGAAAGCTCCTCTGAGCAGTACCCGTGCAGATATCTATAAAAAAAGAGGTCACCAACGGCACGTCGGTGGGCAAAAGATGGCAGCCTTTGGGTGAGGATAAAGTCACAGATGAGACATATAGCTCTCTTCTGAATGGAGTCCAGGATAGCGAGTCTAGAAGCGGCAGCGGCACCCCAGATGTGGGGACAGTGTTCGAGGTTTGGCCTTATTTGTGAAGTATATAAGGAATAGAGATTAGCTGGTGAAAAGTATTTGTGAGCACGGAAGAGGAAGCCTAATTTCTTAGCAGCCGCTTCTGCAATTGATGTGACATGTTGGTGCCAATTGAGATTTCGATCCACAGAAATGCCAACAAGTGAAAAGGATTCATTACTTTGAATAACTTCGTTGTTCATTATGATGGGTCTGCAATTTATGACCGCAAAGGCCTCAGCTGCTCTTCCTTGTGGATCGGTTTTTGAAGATCCTAGCCATTCCTTATTATGGACATTGAAGTCACCAAGAATAGTGACCTAGGAGGAAGGATATTCAGAAATCAGATGGTCGATTTTTTCAGAAAGGTAGTCGAAGAGCTGGACAAACTTGTTGTCAGAAGATGACCGGTAAACACAACAGATGAATTTAGTTGCAGCCCTGAGAGAGAGAGTTTAATCCAAAGTATGTCTTTTCTTCCAGCTTCTAAATTGGGGAGTCTGGTGCAGGGTAGATTGCTACGCACATACGCGCACACGCCTCCATGTAACCTAAAGGAAGTAAGGAGCTCATATCCCGGGAAATTAAGGTGATAAGTGGCTGTTTTGGCACTGATTTGGGTTTCGGTGAGGAAGAGGAGTTGGGGCCTATTAGCCTGGAGGAAATGGTGGACGGAGTTCAGGTTAGAGTTTAGGCTACATATATTCCTTTACTATCACGTAAAGGAAAAGTCCACTACCACCTGCCAAACTACACTACACGTTCTAACAAAATTCACAGTTTTATTTTTCGAATGATTCTTGGAACGTAGTAATTATAACAAGCAGACCCATACTTAGATGATCGTTGGTTTTTATTAGGAACATTTATTTTATTTGTGTTGAATAATCAATCGAGAGTATACTTTATTTTAATTTTCTATAAGAAACTATCAGCAATGCATACAAATTTGCACTTCTGGATGAACTTGCCTCAGAAGACAAAGATGACTTCCTGGAAAAACACTAACATCTGACAATGATGTAGATACACTTTAACTGGTGAAGACGATGAAGTTGCTGTTACTTGGGATACATACACATGACGATTTGCCGCTTATGAGTTTTCTGTATTTCATAGATTGTATATGTATAACTGCTGCAGTTTCGCCGAAGCGCTTGGCTTTCTCAAAAACAGTAAGACATTCATTCTGTAATTGAGAAACCCAAGCACTTCGGCGAAACTGCAGCAGTTATACATACACATTCAATAAAATAGTGTAAATCAATTTGTTCAGTTACCCAAGTTGAAGTTCTCTGATATGCGATCGTGTATCTGCCAGCATAGCTATTAAAATATTTTCTACATGTGCAAAGTATGCATTCTCTGGGAAATGCCAGTAGTAGCCTGTATTGTATCCCATAAATGTCGTGCTCTGTCCTGTATATAAGGATTTGCTTTTATTTTAAACCATATTGGTACATATACTTTCATGATATACTCAAATAGTACAAGTAGTGTGTTAGATGGCTCCTTTGTAGAAATATAAAGCCACCGAATTCAATTTGAGGTAGTTAACCATCTGACATGACTTGGGTTTCCTGGGTTTCAGGAGGCAAGATTTTCTGAGCACCTACCATTTTTTATTGATTAATAAATGAGATACGAGTATTGTTGATCTGTGATCTTTTTTATCTAATTCTATTAGCTCAGTTTCCCGTGGCAAGAAGTCTATAGAAGCCTTTTCGGAATCGCAAAGTAGCGACCCTATCGGCCTCGCAAGACAATTGGGTCCTTTTGTAACACCATTAAGCTTTTGTAACAAAGTCTTAGTTGGAAGTTCATTAGCATGTAGAAAACAAATGCTCCATTGCAGTGGTTTGTTCAGTTGAGTTTCAACTAAACAGATGATGCCTCCTTTCCAACCCATGTTTACATTTGTACCATCGCACCCAATCACAGTTAATTTTGTTGTGTCGATGTTGTTTTCTTTATAAAACACATTAGTCGCGTTACTATGTCAAGTTGCTTTTACTGGTGGTACTAAACATACATGTCTGACATATTTGCTTTTGGATTCTTCAATTAATGCAATATGCTCCTCCGCTACCACTACCCCTACATCCTTTTTATGGAGTCATGGTCTGGTCGTTGCGCCCATCAAAATATATGCCATTAAAACTTTTTGATCCGGATAACTGCCCCTCTCTTATTTGGTTCCTGTTCTTCTCAACTTCTCTTCGCATTTTATTCTTATCTATGACTTTGCCTTGTTCGTCAGCTGATACTAAGCTCTATCTTCTAACGCAATTTTTGCTATATTTACATATAAATTACGGGGGCGCAGCTAAAACTTAAAATATAACTTCCAGCTTTTTTAACGCAATAATGAGATGATAAAATTGTTTTTTAGCTACCCTGGCTTAAATAAAATAGAAATAAAAAACTACCTGTTTTACCATCCAGATTTTATTTTAAATTTTTTATTTTTGTAAGCATTACACCTAAGACAACACCTAAGGCCCATCCTAGTATGCAGATGCATATTATGGTGAATTTCAGGGCAGATTAGCTCTAAATCGCGCAGGTTTTTTATAATTTTATCATCTCTTTATCTCATAGAATAAGCGAGATGAACAATGAAAAAGCAGCCAGCCTATGTAGGTCAGGCGCCTGTACATGTAGATTTTTTTTAAATCAATTAATGTTCACTTTCTGACATAACTGATGTTTTGTTGGACTGAAGATGTTAAATTATTTGTAGCAGTTTATAACAAATAAAACTATAAATCTTCGAATCCAAATGATATAGCAAGGTGTCTGAACAGCAATCAGATGTGTTACTAACTGCTGGAATTCTCCTTGCATACAAAAGGCTTTCCAAAATTGAATACAAACATTAAAACAAAACAAAAATTCTCATGGAAACTAACAGTTCATAGAAATAAACTCCCCATCAAACATATAATAAAACCCATTAGAGTAAAATTGTATATAACTAGATACAGTCATTTAAATAATAACCTCAAAAAATACCATACAATACATTTTATATATTAAAAAGCGTATTTTTAAAATGATAAGATTCATGGCACTTTTACATATTTAAACGCTAGGAAAACCACAAATAAAGCCTTGGACGGCCAAAGTCATGATGGGCTGCAGAGACTGAATAGATTAGGGCCATCACGTGATGACATGGCATTGGCTTGGAAAATTGAGACCTGGAATGTACAGGGTGTGAGAGGGGTAAAGAAAATGAGATTTTGCAAGAGATGGATGCCCGAAAGGTTATATATTGTGCATGAGTGAGATAAAATGAAGGAGGTGCGCGATGGGAAACTAGTGGGTGAGTACCTATGCATATGGTCGGGTGTGGAAGAAAATGCTCATGGCAGTCAAGGACTTGGTATGATGCAGGCATGGGTACAGATGAAAATGTGTGTAAGTAAAGTGAGCAGGAGAGGCAAAACTTTTGGAAAGACATGAATGAAGTACTAGACGTGTAAACCAGGTGAAAAATAACTGTTGCCGGAGATATAAATGGGTGGGTAGAAGTAAAGAGAAACGGAACCAATAAAGTAGTAGTGAGACCGTATGGCCATGGTTATTCAACATATTCATGGACAATGTATAAGAGGAGTTTGCTCAGGGAGAGAAGACATAAAAATGAATGCTTCCGAGGTAAAAGTGTTACTGTATGTTGATAATGCAGTACTACTTAGTAAATCTGAAACAGAAATGACACAGGTTTTAGAGACTGATGATCGTAACAAATAAAATGAATCAACGTGTGAACGCAGAAAAGACTAAAGTTATGATGTTTGATAAAGAGGGTGGAATCCAGTAATTGCAGTCTATTTTTTTTTAAATTATTTCTACAACACACCACGAGGGCTCACAACCTAAATACTATCGTACCGTGGGTGTCGACAAGGAGGAAAGAGGCAACTTGTTAATTCTGGACTTGAAGATTTGGAGGAGAAGGAAAAACATGTGCCGACAAGGAATTCCACAACTTGCAAGTCCTCGGAAGAAAAGAGCGGGCATAACAAGGTGTTCTGTCTGGTGACCTGGACAGTAAAAGGGGGCATTCGGTCTGTTCCCCTGGTAGATCTGTTGGGGGCAGCAGGTGGCGAAACTATGGAAGAAAGTTCCTCTGAGCAGTGCCCGTGCAGATATCTATGTGTGTGTGAGAGAGAGAGGGGGGGGGGGGTCAATAGCACGTCAGTGGACAAGGGATGGCAGTCTTTGGGTGATGGTAGGGTCACCGATGAGACGTATAGCTCTCTTCTGAATGGAGTCCAGGATAGCGAGTGTAGAAGCGGCAGCGGCACCCCAGATGTGGGAGCAGTATTCGAGGTTTGGCCTTATTTGTGAAGTATAAGGTATAGAGATTAGCTGATGGAAAGAATTTGCGAGCCCGGAAGAGGAACCTAATTTCTTAGCAGCCGCTTCTGCAGTTGATGTGAGATGTTGGTGCCAACTGAGATTTGATCCACAGAAATACCAACAAGTGATAAGGACTCATTACTTTGAATAACTTGGCTGTTCATTGTGATGGGTCTAGGGCTGGTGTATATCTTATGAGATAGAAAGCAGACTGAGATTTGGTGGAGTTTAATTGTACAAGATTTCTACTTCCCTAGTATAATATTTTTTGGAGATCCACAGAGACAGGACCCTCCATGAGTCTGCGATCCTCATCTAATTGGGCTAAAGAGACAGGCTTAGAATATTGTATACTTGAGTAGAGGGTGCTGTCATCTGCGTACTGGGTTGGATGTGCTAGAGAGAGGTCATTGATGAGAAGAAACAAAGTAGGGTCTAAAGCTGAACCTTGAGGAACTCCTGCATTAATTGAATACAGTTTAGAGGAATGGCCATCCACGACAACAGAAATGCTCCGGTTGGAGAGGAAATTTGCTGTCCGGGTACAGTTTTGGTGGTAGGCCATAGGCCGGAAGTTTATTAAGCAGCGCTGCGTGCCAGACCCGGTCGAATGCTTTGGATATGTCTAGAGCGATAATCTGCTATTCACTGTGTAGTTCCATACACTTGCTCCAAGAATAAGTGACAACGGAAAGGAGGTCGGCAGTTGATCTGCGCTGATGGAATTCATACTGTCTGTGGTGGATTAGACTGTGTTTTTCAAGAAATTTTAGTAATACGGTGTTTATATACTTTTCCATCACTTTAAAGATGTCTGAAAAGTCTCTTGATAAATAGTAATCTAGTAGAGAGAGTAAAGGAATGTAGATATTTAAGGCGACTGTTTTCAAACTACGAAAGAATAGATGATGAAATATAGAGTAGGGTAAATGCAGGCAGAAAGGTGCTGGAAGCTATGGCCACCGTAGCTAGAAGTGGATGTATGTATCTGAAGAGGCCAAAGTGGCTGTATATCACAGCGCCACAGATACGTTTGCTTGTGCTGTAAGTATATCTGTATATTAGCTGTTGACATAAATAGAACTCAGCATGTAGGATTCCTGTGGATATGTAACACACATTGACGGTCAGCTTCCTGTACCCCCGGAATAAACAGCACAGTGGGCGCCAAGGCACACATTTCTAGTGTGGCAGTTGAGGTGTTAAATACATTTACCCATCACTTTCCTCTCCACCCCATAAAAATCTAGCAAGTGATGTTGACAGAACTTTGCCCTATCCAAAAATAAAAAGCCTGGATGCAGCAAGTGAGTTATGGTAGTGAATTTTCATAGAAATTATCTGGGACAAAAAATTTTATCATAACTTTTTCTTCTTGCAACATATAAATCTAAATTTTGGTGTGTAGTTTACTTTTTATATCATAAACCTACCTACCAAATTTATCTCAAAGGTTTTCAATTCAGTATTTGACTGAGCTAACTAATACTTGTATATAAATTAGACAATGTTACTTACGTTTTGCCTGAGTTGTGGGTTGGGCAGCTATTGTTGTTTGAACAGCGTTTGAACAGCAGGTTGGGCGTAGGTTGCCTGATAACCAGTTGCGTTTGCTTGGTATGTTCCAGTGTACTGAGCAGGTTTAGCAGCTACAGTCTGTAAATGTAAAATGACATTTTTAACAATTTTTTTTTTACATGAAATCACATAAAATGGTAAATAGACGTAGCAAGTGCGCTATGGATGTGAATTTTCAGAAAAATGTTTTTAATAGCAAATATGTCTTTAATAAAGCAGGCATCAATTTGGTTCCTGGTATAACCTATATAGTAGAAACAATGTACCATATTTTATCAAAATAACTTATTGTATGAAAATGTATAAAAGTTTTCTGAAAATAAACTTAAAATGTTTCCAAGAAAACTGGTTTCCTAGCCAAACCTTGGTTAATCATCGAAAATGAGTGAAAAAAAAAACTCTCATCAAATCCAAGAGACAAGCGCGTTGTAGATTTAGATCTTGTGATAATGAGTCAGATTATGTTCGCTGTGCTGAATTACGACCGCAAGTGTAAGGAGCTGTCTCAGAGATGCTACATGAATTATGTGAACAATATGGATGTGGCTCTTCGAGCTGAACCCAGGCAATTTTGGAAATTCGTCAGTGACCACAGAGGTGGTAACATGTTTCCATCAATGATGAATTTGGATGGTGTGGAGGGCGAAGGTGGAGCAGACTGTGTTGAACTTTTTGCTAGTTATTTTTCTACTGTTTACACTAATAACTCAGATGTTTTTGTCCCATCACATAGTTTCAGTAGGACAGTTGATATTGGTATGTGCAGAATAAGTATGGAAAGTGTATATGATATGATTATGTCAATTAAGCCTAGAATGTGCTCAGGACCGGATGGTACCCCTGCTTATTTCTTGAGGAAGTGTATTCATACGGTTACTCAGCCGTTGCACTATCTTTTTAATTTGTCACTGACTGCTGGTGTCTTTCCTGGGGTGTGGAAGAGTGGTTACCTGAGCACTGTGCACAAGGGTGGTTTGAGGAGTGATATCAAGAACTACAGAGGTGTGTCTTTTCCCTCAGAGATTCCAAACATTTTTGACAGGCTTGTATTTGATCGGATTTCACCTCTTTGCAGGGGCCTGATGATTGAGCAGCAGCATGGATTCTTGTGCGGAAGATCAGTTGGTACTAATTTGTTCATATACCAATAGTGTATCATCGAGGCTTTGGAGAATTCTGTGCAGGTTGACTCTGTTTATAAGGATTTCTCAAAGGCGTTTCACAGGGTTGACCACAAATTATTGATTGCCAAGATCTACACTTTGGGTTTCCATGGCGTTATGTTGAAATTGGTTGAGAGATTTTTGACGTGTGGTTGTCAATATGTGATAATGTTTCTAATCCTGTTGCGGTAACATCTGGTGTGTCTCAGGGGTCACATTGTGGCCTGCTACTTTTTACCCTTTTTATAAATGACATCTCAGGAGTTTTACTGAATTGTGAATTTTTACGGATGATCTCAAGATATTCTTGACGGTGAGGACAGATGAGGCATCCCTAATTCAGGGGGATATTAATCGATTGTCTGCCTGGTGTGCTTCTAACAACCTTTATTTGAATTTGGAAAAGTGTGTGACTGTGACGTTCTCCAGACTTCGTCAGGCTCAGTCATTTGATTATGATATTGATGGTGTTCCTTTGCAAAGAGTAGGGGAGGTTTATGATTTGGTGGTTACCTTTGATGCAAAGCTGACGTTCATTGGGCACTGTGAGTCTGTTGTTTCTAGAAGTCTGAGAATGCTTGGATTTGTGTGTCGGACAGCTAGGGAATTTTTTGTGGTGGCCATTATTAGGGCTCTTTATTTTGCTTTAGTCGGACCAATTTTGGACTATGCTTTCATCATATGGCAGCCATACTATGCCGTTCATATTGAGTCTCTTAAACGTGTGCAGAGAAAGTTCCGTCGGTTTTGTTCATGGAAACTCGTTTAATAACCACATCAAAAACAAAGTCCTCTTAAGCTCCAACGGCAGCAAACCCTTCTGTACTCTTGCTAAATCTATTGGGAATAATTTCTGCAAGAGCACGTTCCCACCTCTTGTCTCAGGGGATAAAATTGTTTCTACCGCCCTGGTCAAGGCTGAACTTTTTGCCGGCAATTCTACTCTCAACCCATCTCGAAATGTTCAACCACCAACAGTCCCCAATGTCGCGCATAAAATGACTGATATCATTTTCAAAACTAAAAAGGTACGAAAGATGCTCTCTTCTCTTAATATCAGGAAAACCTCTGGCCTTGACGAGATCCCAGCAATTGTTTTCAAAAAATGCGCACCAGAACTTGCTCCTGTCCTGACTCGTCTGTTTCAGACATCTTACAATAGAGGCATATTCCCTAGTAACTGGAAAACTGCTCGAGTACAACCCGTCCCCAAGAAAGGATCCAAAGCACTTCCTAGCAACTACAGACCTATTTCTCTCCTTTCAGTCGTCTCTAAAGTGATGGAAAAGTATATAAACACCGAATTACTAAAATTTCTTGAAAAACACAGTATATATAATTCACGACAGGCAGTATGGATTCCCGTCAGCGCAGATCAACTGCCGACCTCCTTTCCTTTGTCACCCATTCTTGGAACAAGTCTATGGAACTACACGGTGAATCCCAGAATCCTAGACATATCCAAAGCATTCGACTAGGTCTGGCACGTAGCGCTGCTTAATAAACTACCGGCCTACGACCTACCACCAAAACCCTGTATGTGGACCGCAAATTTCCTCTCCAACCGGAGCATTTCTGTTGTCGTGGATGGCCATTCCTCTAAACTGTATCCAATTAATGCAGAAGTTTCACAAGGTTCAGCCTTAGCCCCTACTTTGTTTCTTCTCCACATCAATGACCTCCTTTCTAGCACATCCAACCCAGTTCACAGTTACGCGGACGACAGCACCCTCCACTCAAATATACAATATTCTAAGCCTGTCTCTTTAACCCAATTAGATGAGGATCTCAGACTCATGGACGGTTCTATCTCCGTGGATCTCCAAAAAATATTAGACTGGGGAAGTAGGAATCTCGTACAATTCAACCCCACCAAATCTCAGTCTTGCTTTCTTGCTCATAAGAGATATACCAGCCCTAGACCCATCACAATGAGCAACCAAGTTATTCAAAATAATGAGTCCCTTTCACCTGTTGGCATTTCTGTGGATCGAAATCTCAATTGGCACCAACATATCACATCAATTGCAGAAGCGGCTGCTAAGAAATTAGGTTTCCTCTTCTGGGCTCGCAAATACTTTTCAGCAGCTAATCTCTATACCTTATATACTTCACAAATAAGGCCAAACCTCGAATACTGCTCCCACATCTGGGGTGCCGCTGCCGCTTCTACACTCGCTATCCTGGACTCCATTCAGAAGAGCTGTACGTCTCATCGGTGACCAGGTCACCAGACATAGAACATCTTGTTATGCCCGCTCTTTTGTCCCGAGGACTTGCAAGTTGTGGAATTCCTTGCCGGCACATGTTTTTCCTTCTCCTCCGAACCCCCAAACCTTCAAGTCCAGAATTAACAAGTTGCCTCTTTCCTCCTTGTCGACACCCACAGTACGATAGTATTTAGGCTGTAAGCCCACGTGGTGTTATTGAAAAAAAAGACATTTTTTTCATGAAAACGAATAATATAAACCTTGTAGCCTTTCCTGTAACCTGACTGAAATTTAGTTAAAATCTCATTGTATTCTAAGTGTTAATTCAGCTATATGCTGGACGTAAACCACTTTTTTAGAAGGGACACAGAATGCTTCATCTTAGGTGTGCTATTAAGAAATGTCATCAGCAGCACCGGCATTAACAAACTCACTGACGGCATTTGGTGATTTACTTATGATTTTCCAATGCTTAATATATTTCCACAATCTGTTAGGATCTTTTATCTACTTCGTCGTATAAAAGGAATAGTATGCTGCTATAAAATGACCGAAACGATTGTCAGGTCTGAAAACTCTATTATGATGAACTGGGTTCTCCAAACAGTACTTAACATAATACATATGATAAAATTTCGGGACGGTGCAAGTGCATTATGGTAGCGAATTTTTTTTTAATGCTTCAAATTTGCATCTCATTTTTCTATTAACTCAGAAAGCTGAATTTTGGTATGTAATATGGTATATGGGAGGGAAACATAAGTACTAAATTTCATCAACATAACTTTGCTATTTTTTGAGATACGAATTTTGTTTTTGGAATTATTTTTCTAAGCTAATTAAACTGGCTAACGAACTCATCCAAGCTAGTGATAAAAGAAACTCTTGCTGAGTTTCATCAAACTCGGTTAATAACTTTTTGAGTTGTCACTTGAATACATACATCTACATTATATATATATATATATATATATATATATATATATATATATATATATATATATATATATATATATAATGAAAAAAATGTTCCCATAAACATAGGTGCTAAAATGCATTGTTTCCAAGATACAAGGTGTTAATTTTTTTTGTAAAATAACGATTTTTAAAAATAATAATGCAAATATCTCCTCACCGATTGTTTTGAAATTTTGGCAGCGTTGTTAGTAGTAATAATGGGCTGATTTGACCCTAATTAGATAAAGATTGTTAAGTCCATTGGCATTAGGGGGAGACATCAACAAAAATTACTGTACGTGTTTGTGATAAATGGACATGCCATAAGAAGGTTTTCATTTTTTATCGTGTAAACGATTCAAGATTCGGAGAAATTTCAAGAGACGTTTGAATTTTTACATACATACATACATACATACATACATACATACATACATACATACATACATACATACATACATACATACATACATACATACATACATACATACATACATACATACATACATACATACATACATACATACATACATACATACATACATACATACATACATACATACATACATACATACATACATACATACATACATACATACATACATACATACATACATACATACATACATACATACATACATACATACATACATACATACATACATACATACATACATACATACATACATACATACATACATACATAAATATATATATATATATATATATATATATATATATATATATATATATATATATATATATATATATATATATATGTATGTATGTATGTTAAAATTCAAACGGACCTTGGTTTTGGGTTCTAGGGGCCCAAATTCACGCTCATTTTAAAATAAAAATTCGCTAATAAAAATAATATGTAGAATTTGAAGTCAAAAATGATACTTGCATCTATTAGGCAAATAAAATTATTAACCTCCAAATCCAAATAATATAGCATGGTGTCTGAACAGCAATCAGATCGATTACTGAATGCTGGAATTCTCCTTGCATATAAATAACATTCAAATTTAGTTTCACACAATGTACTTATAAATCCTCATTTTAAAATAAATGACATCTCAGTTCACAAACTTCTTAAACATTCAAAATTGAACATTTAACCGACCAAAATTCTTCAATGTTATCAATTCAATTATATATACTTTTTGTCGTTTGGCATTATCCAGGCAATTTGAACAGAGTTTTAGATTGAGGGGTTTACAGTTGAGCTTGATAGTAACATAATTAATTGAAACTTTAACTGTGTATTGATTGAGGATATATCATTTTGTTTTGGTTCATTGTAAAATAAAGCATGTTCAAACTAGTATATGCGGAAGGCAATCTGCATTTATTGTCATAGATTCTGAAAAAGTACTTTTCGATCACTTTTGAACATTGCCATCATAATGTTGTAACTAAAGTAGGCGTTGAGATTTATTTATACTCCTACAAACACTAGTAATAGTAATTACAGGTAAAAGTTACTGGCTAAACCTACACACAAATAAAAGAAAAAACTAAAAAGAGAGAGACAAACTCAACAACAAAAATGAACCCACTAGACAGTGTCAGAGACATCGAAATTGTCACTCAATACCTCACATTTAATACTTTTCACACTAGTGTTCATTAAGTCTATATCACATTTTTTTACTATCCCATTACACTCATGTAACATTCTATTTATAGGTAAACAGTTATATAAGGGCGAACAAAAAAACAATTGTTGGTTTCTTATTCTTAAGTTAATTTTTGGAACCAGAAAGCCAATTTTATTAATTAAGGAAATTCTTTTATATTTTATGTTGTTAATAATATTGAAAATGAATACTACACTACTCAGTTTTCGTCTCACACTTAACCTTACCATGCCAAAATCCACCAACATTCTGCAATAGCTGACCCTGTACGGGTAGACACTGTATTTTCTCAAGTACAAATATCTCAAAAATCTTTTTTGTACTCTTTCAATCATGTCTCCATGGACTTTAGTTTGTGGTGCCCAGATAATAGAGGCATACTCTGAGGTCTTACCCAAGCATTATATAACCTTATAACTGACTCCATACTCTTAAAATATTTGGTATTTCTAATTACACAACCTAGTAGCTTATAAGCTTTATTTACAATATTTTCGTAGTGCCGGGTAAACTTTAGATTCGTCTGCAGACTAACTCCAAGATCTCGACATTCTTTTTTTCTTACTAAAACAGAAATGCTGATTGAATACTCATATTCAATATACTTTCTCTTACGCGTAAAAATCATGACCTGACACTTGCTGATATTTATAAATAAACATATTATCGTCAATAAACCATTGCACAATAGAATTCAGGTCAATTTGAAGACTGTCACTGTTTAAAGATCTTGAAATCATCTGCAAACAAAAGACTTTCGGAATGCTTCACACAGTTTGGCAAGTCATTTATAAAGATGGCAAACGGTAGAGGTCCGAGGTTACTACCTTGGGGCACTCCAGAAGTAGCCACACATTTCCCTGATAAATTGTTACCAATTTTAACTTGTTGAGCTCTCAAGGTAAGATAAGACTCCATCAGCTTAGGGTCATTCAAAGAGAAGCCAAAGTCCCCCAGCTTCATAACAAGTAAGCCATGATCGACCTTATCAAGGGCCTTAGCACAGTCTGTAAATATGACATCTAATTGCTCCCCTCCATCCACAGCACTGGTCGCAGCCTCTGTCAGAATACACAGGTTAGTAACAGTTGACATGTCCGGCAAGAAACCATGCTGTTGCTCAGCAAATTTGTTCAAAAAAGCCTCCAAAATTTTGTCCCGAAGTATATTCTCAAAAATGTTTGCAAGCGAGTTGAGTACACTAATCGGTCGATAATTTTCCACCAAGTTGATATTTCCTGACTTAAAAACAGGAGTTATAATTGCATCTTTTAATCTATCAGGAAAAATGTTGTTTTTTATAATAAGATTAAAAATTCAAACCAAGGGAGCACACAGCAAATATGAACACCCCTCGTAAATATACGATGGTATATTGTCACTACCTGTAGTCTTCTTTGGTTTTAGTTTTTTTATGCCTGCCATAACATGCTCTTCTGTAATTAATGGGAATTCAAAACATCCCTGAAAATCACAGATGCTAGGATATATATAAAAAAATTAACTCTGTGATTGTTAAATCACTTTGTTAAGTCTCAATGTGTCCCACCAACTGTCAAAAATACGCATTAGTGAAATCTCAAATTATGCTATTGACTCAATGGGGCAGATACAGAGTTTAAAGTGCTGCTACCGAGTTAATGGGACCGCTACTGGATTACAACTCCACTACGTTTGGCAGCTTTCAATATCTGTAATGTTCACTTTTGATGTATTTTTGAACAATGAACTTCTAAGTATTTTGGAGAATTACGTATTTCAAACTTCGAACTAGTTTATCATCGTCGGCACATACTGTTATCATAATTCTGTATATTACGAATAATTAGAGAATTATCTGTAATATACAGAATTATGATAGCAGGGTACACAGCAGAAATCAAATTCCCTGACATTTTCAGGCCCCTCAAGGGTTTTTTTTTTCATAATAATCACAATAATTAAAGACACACATCTCTGAATACTTTTTTGTTAGTGAAATAAATGAAAATTGTGAACAAAAAACTTTTGTAATACACATACATTATCAAAAACATAAATATGCTTGATTCTGTTAAACTAATAAAGAAAAATGTCGTGACGCAGCAAGTGCGATATAGTAGCGAATTTTCATAAGAATTGTACACTATTATTATACAGCATTTAGTAAAGTTAATACTTTAAACTTACACAGACCTTAAAGATCGATTTAGAGGTCCTAGTACATGCATATTTGAAGAATTATTTCAAAAGTGTTACCCTCGATATCTGTTATTATCAAACAAATCTTGTGGTCTAACTCCTTTTGAGAAAAATGCCCAAAACTCAATTTTCTATGTAGCTAAAGAATTAAATTTTGCTATATCTGTATCTATATCTCTTTAAAAGAAACTTCTATTACAAATTTCAATAAAGTTATACAAAAGATTTCCAAAAAGGAAACCTAATTCATATTTAGAAAAGTAAAGTATCTGCCAAATTATAAGCGTAGCAGTTGCTTTTCCTTATTATTCGCCAGTATGATTTCGTTTTAGTCAACCTAGTCAAACCGGTTTTTTCAATATCAACAATAACAACATTATAATTTCAGAGTCAAAGGTTACAAAACTTATTTAGGTGTTTTAAACAAAAATGAGATCTTGTTCAAAACATATGAAATCTGTGCATATTGTTTCTCCAAATGTCAAAATAAAACATAAAAAAACATACATTCATAGAGCTGGATTCGATCGCGTAACCTGCTTATGAGGCAAGCCTCTCAGCCATCTAGGCATATGTCAAGTAACGTTTTGTTTACATGATACATTAGATCGGCTTCATGCCCGGGATATTATATTCAAAGTATATGTAACAATTACAGAATTAGAACTACCATTGAAACACATTCCACGACTGTTTCAGTCTTATATGACGTCTTATGTTTAAGTTTAAAGATAGAAGAAACTATTTTAGAATCATTTGTATAGAGACTTGGCTTGATTTTGTTTACATTTCTACTATATTATGCGACAGCATAATATATCTAAGCTGCGCTAAAACTGTATTTGAGGCCATTCATAAAGCTACAAATATAGTGTCTTTTAATAATTGATTGAATCCCCAGTTAGATAACAACCACTAGGCAAATTTTTAATTTCATATCGTCCGTCATTTTCCATAATTGCGGCCGAGATTTCACGATTGTTGGTTCGGGTAGTATGTTTTATGCCTGGTGTATATTTAGTTTGGTTACCGTTGATGTATGGTTTATACCTGTTGTATGAACCAATCTAACTCCGCCATGGACGGTCGCAAGCCCGGCTGAGAAAGGAGGAGGGATTTAATACTGTAACCCTACCTAGGCATGTCTTGGGAGGGCCGTGAATGCTTGCCTTAAGTGGCCGGCATTGCGAGGAGAGACCTCTATAAAAAAAAACACATCGCAAGGTCGTTGGAGGGTTGGTGCCGAAGCGTTGATGCTTTTGGCCGATATGGCTGGGCATTGGCAGGTTGGTAATTCTGCTCCTAATGTAACCCTCCCCAGGGAAACCGGGCGACCTCCCTGTGTATAAATGCCTCTCCATGGGATGCAGGGCTCTTCCATGGAGGTTAACCACAATTTTCCCCAGCTGCTCGTGGGATCAGAACATGGACATGACAGACAGACCCAAACGAAAAGGGATAATAATACTCTCAATTTCCAGGCAACTGGAGAACCCATGGAGGTAGAAATGGGGGTTGTCCCCTCTCTCTTACCACCAAACCGATGGGGGGGGGCTAATCATCTCCATACCCTCCAAATCTGTCCTCTAATGAGTGGCGGGCCTCCTAAAGTCTCCTTTGCGCCACACGGAGGAGTGGAGGAAAAAACGACTGCCTGGATTCACAAGGAGACAGCTTAGTCGTCCGCTCAAGGCGGGTGTGCTCTATTCAACCGCCTCGAGTCAAGTACTAGCGGAAGTCGGGTCCGCTGGGCTGGGGTGGGGGTTGAGGGCTCGGAGGGTACGATAAAACGACCTGAGGAGTCTGATGCCGCTACTGAGGCTGCCGTCAGAGGAAAGCGACTCCGGTCGGATGGCAGCACACCACAACAGAGGGCGAAAAAGCCCCGAGAGGGTGCTGTCAGGAAACGTTCAGTGAGGTAACTGGAGGGGTGGGAGTGGGCACTATCCACTCTGATTATCCCTCCTCCTCACTGAATAATGAAGTGGGCCCTTCCGAGAGTGGAGGGGATCAATCCCCCCGGCTATATCCTCTGGAAGAGCACCGCAGGGGGAAATAAATCCACCAATAAAATGGGCCCCAATAGAGGAGGTGACAGGATACATCCTTCCACCAGAACTATTAGGTGCATACAGGCAAATTTGCATCATGCTAAGGCAACGACATACCTCCTTAGCATGAAATTAAAAGAGGAGCAGATAGACATTGCTCTTCTCAGAGCCCTGGACCGCCAGTTCGGACCGAACTAAAGGGCTGGGTAACACTTCTGGTAAGATAGTAGAGGTGGGCTCTGGTACCAACCCCAGAGCCTGTATCTGGATCAGAAACAACTTGCAGTATTTTACACTATCAGAATACTGCACCAAGGACATGGCAGCCATCCATCTCATGATCACAACCGGGGGGACCAGGCTGGAAGTACTGGCCTGTTCGGCCTATTTCCCCCGAGACAAAGATGCAGAACAACCACCTCCAGCAGAGATGCGGAAATTGATCACCTACTGCAAGAGGAACAATTATCACCTTGTAATGGGGTGTGTGTGATGCAAACTCCCATCATCTGGTTTGGGGGAGCACTGACACTAACAGGCGAGGTAAGTCACTATTTGAATACATATTAGGGAAGGAGCTGGTTGTATACAGGACACTGCCGCTGGCGTCACCACATGCACCGAATTGGAGTCGGTCAGGAAACTGAGTGCCGGCTGTGTATGGAGAGTGACGAGATAGCAGAGCATGTACTGTGTTCCTGTCTGGCGTCGGACAGGACTAGTTACCTGCATTTGGCAAGACAAAGCTTGCTCCGGAAGACCTGGATCAACTTTCCCCCACAAAGATTATCGACCTCTGCAGGAGGCTGGCTTTGTTGGGCGAAATATAGACCATTAGGCGTGAGCCACAATAGACCTTATGGTCGCGGTGGAGGGACCGGTATGGCCCACTCACATTCAAACCTAACCTAACCTATGAACCAATATACACGCGGTAATTAACTACTCGCCTGTCAGGCATTGGACTTAAACCACTAAGTCCTTTCAACGCTTGTCTTTGGGATTTTATTTTTAATTTGGACAAAAACTCTAAATATTGTGTACCAAATTACTTAAAATTGACAACATTGCACTATTTCTAGCCACATGTAAAGTCTCATTCCAGTTACTTTGACAATTACAAAAATATAGTGTTTTCAAAAAGTTTCCTCAGATTTTCCAATAGAAAAACTTGAGCATAAAGACTGATTAACGAACACGATCTCGGTTTTCGCTCAAACAAGATTTTTGCCAAGTTTGATTGAAAACAGTTTCGTATTTTTTTCTGTCGTGGACTAACAAAAAGCCATGTAAGAAATGAACTCGATATTTGGGAGACAAACCAAATGCTGTCATACTGGAGGAAAACACCACACAGGCAAAACTGTTCACCACCATATCAGCAGAAAAGTCTGAACTGTTTCTTGAATTGAACAGGAACAACTTGAGCATAATCACGTGACTTTTCACAGGACATTCCTCAGTAAAGTATCACCTTATAAAGATTTGTAAGGCGGACAGTAAAAACTGCAGATTTTGCATTGAAACAGCAGAAACAACAGAACACTTAATATGCGACTGCATGGCTGTTTTGCAAAAGGCTCAAATACCTAGGAGGGGTGATTTTAACAATCCAGGAGGTAGTTAAAATAGCCCCCAAAAGGATAGTAGATTATATAAAGTCTGAACATTTTGGACCCAACTATTAGAAAATAGGGTCTTGCACAAAAAACCTATTGGTGTGCGCTGAGAGGCCAAAGGCCTATACGACTTATTAAAACAATCTACAACTGTCTGTTACCAATTTGCATAAACTGCTTGAAAACACAATATTTTTGTCCCATTTGTTTTACAAGTTATTACTTTCTTAATCTTAAAATAGGTAAATACTGATATAAAATTTTTCCCTGGCTACCATAAAATTTCACTGACTTTTGGCAACACTTTGCAAACTTTCCCTCACTCATTATTTTGTAACATCACTGAAATTCCCTGACCTTTCCAGGATTTACAGACAAGTGGGCACCCAGTTATATGGACAAAGAATACTTAAGTATTCAACAGCATGGGAGTAGCTTTATTTTTCTTCATGCAGACATTTGGTGAAAGATAACTTTTGTAAACACATCAACCTTTCAAGTAGATATTTTCAATCTAAAAGATTTGACGTCAATAGGTGATAGATCCTAATTTTTGTGAATATATCAGTATATTTTTTTAATCTAAGACATAAGATATTTTTAGAAAATTAATAAAATAGATACATATCTAGCAATGGATCCAGTAGCTGAAGATTTATGATCTGAAACGAATCTAACATGTACAGATTGTCCTCTAAAAATGACAATCTCATTTTCAGACATTTGCATTTCTTTTAAACCCCTGGTTTAATGGCTGTAACTTTTTAAGGTGTGTCACGCTTAACTTTTGGGTCAGCTCATATTGTGATAACCTAACTAAGCAAATGCTTTACCAACTGTTTGCATTTTTTTAAATGCTACTATTTTTTTTATTGGAAACAAACTATATTGAGATAAATGTAGTCATACAGAATTATGAAAATTCGCTACGTGGTAAACACCGCTCTCACTCCCTGTAAGAGGTTTTTAAGAGATGAATATTACTACGGTGCTTCAGTGTTGAATTATGAATGGGAAAATTGAGTTTAACTAAGCTGTAATTATACACCTTTGTTATTTTAAGCTGAAATATTCCATCATCTGTGTCAAATTGTAAAGCATTCTCTAGTGATTTAGGTTTGTCGTTGGTTAAGTTTGCTTCAGTGTTGAATTATGACTGGGAAAATTGAGTTTGACTAAGCTGTAATTATACAGCTTTGTTATTTTAAGCTGAAATATTCCATAATCTGTGTCAAATTGTAAAGCATTCTCTGGTGATTTGGGTTTGGCGTTGGTTAAGTTTGCTTCAGTGTTGAATTATGACTGGGAAAATTGAGTTTGACTATTTAAGTTTTATAATAATAATTGTTAATATCATCAAGATTCTAGCAAAACAATTACATTTTTATCAGTTTTGACCACCTGTATTAACAGGCTGTAGAAACACACAATAGCAACATAATATTACTTAAAAAATGTGTTTAAACTAAAAAATATATTCACAGATACAGACAAAACAGCATCAACAATTTTAACTAACAAATTTGCCTGTATGTTGTATTATCTTTAATGGTCGAGGTATGGATCTTTTACATATACAACATCACACAGTGTATTCAAAACTGACAGCTTGACACTGAAGGGCGGAATGTGCTGGCCCTCTACTTGCTTTAGCACAACATGACAGCCTCAGTAGTTATTAGTGTTCTGTATTGCTGCAGCCATAAACTTCTGAAACAATATATTACTCGATGTCATTTAATGGAAATGTGTCAATTTTTCCTTTATTTTGAAGTGGTTTTACTCAAAAACAATTCAAATTATCCACTTGTGAACAGCCTACCTGTTTATTAGATTTGATGTTCATGGCTCAATTACAAAATAATTTGATATTTCACCCCTATATGGCTTGTGAACAGCTACCTGTGATTTAAATTTGATGTTAATGGCTCAATTACAAAAGAATTTGATAATTCACCCCTATTTTAAAGTTCATGAAAAAATTTGAGATCAGTCATAAAACGACATATTACTTGATTTTGAATATTAAAGTTAATTTTCACTTAATTGACCCTCTATAAATCACCCTTTTCCTGGAGCAATTTCACTCAAAAATTAATCCCAATTGTTGAAGTGCTACTTGTGTACAAGTTTAAAGTTGACAGCTCAATCCCTAGCTCAATCCTCATGGAAGTTATTGCAGGAACTAATACCGACATAATTTTTTTCCTAGCCAAACCTTTTAGGACATTTGAGCAAAATAAATTGATTGGGATGTTGGAGCAAAATAAATCGATTAGGACGTTTGAGCAAAATAAATGGATTAGCATAGTTGAACAAAAAAATTTTGATTTTCCATTCCTGTTACAATACTTTCACAGGGTGAAGACAACGTGGAAGTAAAACTAAAGGTGGCAATAAGATGTGAACCCGGAACATCTGCACTGCGATCTAAAGTACTACGTACTGAACTACTAGAACAAAATCCTGCTTTAAAAGACTTGGATTTTTAGAAACGGCAAAAATGTCTTCCTGGCTGATGACACTCTTGCTCTCCCCTATTGCTGTCTGGTTATATTACAACTTGAATAACGCTCGATTGTGTGGGCTTAAACTTATTAGATCCATGTGATAAACCTCAATAAGAAATAATTTTCTGTAAAATGTCTTAGTTTTTAGAAGAAAAAAAGCAAAACAAAAACAAATGCTAAATCAATACATCAATTGATGGTACTTTCAATCTGTATCTGTGAAAAGTAATTAAAGCTATATTGGACATACCGCTGATTGTGCCTGTGTTGTGGCCCTCTGGCTGTATGTAGCAGCATAGGTTGCTGGCTTAGCGGCAGCGGCTGTCTGTTCGTATCCTGTATATCCAGCGGCAGCTGCAGTTTGACCTATAGAGACAAGACATTGATAAACATGAGACATGGACAGGACTCTGCGGTGTTGCTTACCGTAACCGTAGTCATAAGCCGGTGTGGCCCCTGTCCCTACCGCAGCATAAGCCCCTGGTGTGGTGGCCGCCTGATAAGCTGTATCATAACCTGCAGCCCTCTGCGTCCCGTATGTGGCCGCAGCCGCTGCAGCTGTCGCAGGAGTAGCTACCGCATAACCCGCTTGCCCAGCTTGATACGCGGCTCCAGTGGCCGTTGCACTGAAAATATCAATCACGCTATCACGAACCTTCCGAATTACCACTTTCTGCTTTATGCCAATCGCCTTGTACGGGTTTAATACAAAGTCGATGAACACTAGCAGAAATAAACCGGAAAATTTAACAACTAATGGGCATGCAAACCCGCCTCGGTATGAGGGACGACTTTATTGATCGGACAAGATGCCGGCGCCATTTCATCAAGGACGCCGGTTCAATGAACATTTGCAAACTTGCGACAAACCGATTAGATGTATGCAGCTGTATAATATATTATATTAAAGGTATTTTTTTATAGAATTGATTGAAATAAAATTGCTTACCTATATTGCGTTCCACCGTGCGTAAAACCAAAATAATTATTCGTGGCCATATTACACGAACACTCTTTGACAATCTAGACGGAACAAAGACCGCCTGGCGGTGACAGTTGAAAGCTCTACACCGGAAAAGAAATAAAGGAGGTATTCTTAAATTAATTTAAATTAAATCAATAATACACAACTATACTTGTATTTGTTGCGTTATAAAGGCGTTCATTTCGCAAAGTCTGTAAGTACTTTTCAATAATACTAAACACATATCCTACATCAGTAAACATCTCAACTAAATAAATGAAAGGTAAAAAATCCTACAATTTTTAAATAATTGACTTACCTAACAAGTGTAAAATATTAACCATAAACCATGTATCAAATAATTAGTGCAAACTTTTCACTGGCAAACAGAATCGTGGTCTTGTCTAAACCTTAAGCATAAAAGAACAGTTGCTTCTGCTGCGCTTTAATTTCTTAAATTCTTCACTTTCACGTGCAAAGTACAAATAGACTGAATTTAGATTAGAATTAGAACAATAATCAGAGAAAAACGTTGACTTTTCTGTTTGCGTTGACTGTTGACATTAATTACAGCTAACCAACACAAAATAGTAAAACAGCCATTGTGTGTAAACCAAAATAAAACTGACATATCCATAGAGAATTATCTTCTTTATGCACTCATCCATCCAGTAATAAAGGGCAAAGACACGAGAAATCGCATCTATCTATGGTCTCTCATTTTTATTTGAAGTCGTTGCCGAATAGCAATTTTATATTTTACGTCTCATAATGGGTTAGCGGTGGGATCCCTTTTGATGGGTGACTTATATTGACTAATCTTTTTAACAGTGCATTTTCGTGCTCAGCAGCTTGTTCGTATGTCTATGATGCTGGGATTACGTAGGTTATAGCTGGTCTTATTAGTATCGTGTATACAGGTCTTTTAGTTGTCTGTTCACTTTGTCGTGTTATCGACAGACCACTTATCGCTGCTAGTCCCTTTTCTTTCACCTTGGTCGTGTGTGTTGCCTACTTAATTTTCTGTCTAGTGTCAGTGTATATATATATATATATATATATATATATATATATATATATATATATATATATATATATATATATATATATATATACTTGGTTCTCGGGTTGAACCGCGTCCAGAATTTATGAAAACTCGATTATTCGGCTCCTGTTTTGGACCCATTTTCAAGAGGTAAAGGAAATATATAAGGACACTCTAAGGCCTCAATCTGCCTACCCCTTAGAGCGGTGGACAAAGGTGGGTTGGGCTGTTGTAGCTCGATTACGTTGCCTCCATCTGCCTACTTCCCAAATCTAACCGGAGATCGTTTGTGAGGCCTCAGTGTGTTCAACCCTAGGCCTCAGAGAAATTTAGTGTCAGAGGGAAGTTAGAATGGCGATTTTTTAAAGGGAAATTTGCTAAATTGCAGCAAGTGGCATATGGTAAAGAATTTCATAAACATTTTCAAATATTTACAACTTAGTTTCCTATTAACCTAGAAACCTTACTTTTGGATGATTTTGTAAAAGCTTGAAAGTCGTGATTTAGCTAATAGTTCACATAGTAGCTAAAATAATTATTTTTTTACGAAGGCTCGCCAAAAATAGTTAATACAAATAACGAGAGATACGATAATGGGACTACCTATTTTTAGAGCTGTCACGCGCAAGGCGTCAAATCAAGTTCATAAATGTTAACGCCCTCTGAATGTCTGCCAACGTTTTCTCTAATTTTTAAGCTTGTGTATCCCCAATGTTAATTCAGGGCTCCCCTTAATTATTAGACTTGTCTTGTCTTATATATATATATATATATATATATATATATATATATATATATATATATATATATATATATATATATATATATATATATATATATACATGTAATATAAAAATGAAAAATATTAAATTTAGTGCTGTGTTCTATATTATCTGAAAAAGATAATATAGGCGACGATGTGGAATGTAACTTCAACCGCATTAAACTGACATCTAGAAACTTTTTGAATGCGAATGACTTTGTTTTAAGAGTGTAGTTGGACTTCTATAAGTTACTCACCACGTGACGTCATAGGAATGCGATGCCCAATATCATATCTCTTGTAAGTCGTTATATCATGGGCAGAACGACGGTATTTAGCAACGAAAACGGTTTGCTATTGGCTGTGTTTA
This sequence comes from Tillus elongatus, assembly GCA_964006375.1. Lineage (NCBI taxonomy): Eukaryota > Metazoa > Arthropoda > Insecta > Coleoptera > Cleridae > Tillus > Tillus elongatus. The sequence goes on along the minus strand of OZ023262.1, from coordinate 35,860,684 downwards.
GCTGCTATTGCAGGACTCGGGGACGTTTCTATTCCCTCCAAGAAACTTATTTCATACACAAAATATATTATTATACGTCCGGCTTCTGTCAAATTTTTGCTTTAATAGTTTATATTTTTATGTCTCTATGGTTAATGGATAACCTCTTACACATTTGAAAATTTTGAAAGTTATTTGTTTTTATTTTTTATTCCAGATTAGATATTAATATAATATTGATTTATATTTGCTACTTTCTCGTAGTGTTCTATTTTAACTACTTCGTGTGATGGAAAAACGAGAGATAAAGGAAACTTTAGTTGCCGCTAAAGCATATGTTTGCTCTCTCAAAAAACTTAATAATGATATCGAAAATGCAGAAAAACAAATTAATATCACAGCATCAGAAACTGAAAATAGTATAACAGCAGCGTTTTCAAATCTTCTTAAACATTTAACACAAGTTTTGAACGTTAGGCAACAGGAATTAGTAGACAAAGCGCAAAAGGTATGAAAAGCAGTCGAAGGAGACAAAATTAAATTGAAGAAGTGGAGTTAGAATGTTCTAAGTTATTTTTACCATTTACAGGTTAAAAATGATGGTTTGTTACCACTTGGAGAGTCCCGTAAAGTGATTACGGAAAAAATAGACATGGCATCAAACTTAATTAATTTAGGAGAATCAATACTTAAACATAATGACTTGGGTAATATTAACCATGTTAATGACTTTTCTGTCAAATCGTCTTTGCTTGGAAGTCTTCCTGAAGTACCTGAATTGAAAGAAGTGCCTTACATTACATTTCAGCAGGATGCACAAACTGAAACTTCATTACAAGAACTGTGTTCTCAGTATGGGACAGTTTTTGGAATAGCACCAATGCAGGTAATTAGTGTTTTGTTGCATTGGACAACTAAGTACCTCTGATAACAATATTTCTCTGCACACTTCTGTCCTGACATGCTATTTTTGTTTTTTTCCACCTTAATACATCTCCACATATACGCTTTCCTATTACGCAAATTTCTAACCTTTTCTTTTATACATTGCCTACAACATAAGACTAAGCGCTCCTGGGTCTTCGACCATTCTTACTATTTACATGCTCCCTATAAATTCCAATGAGCCCAAATGACCTAACCATGCTGCAGTCATAGTTACTTCCAATAGGCTTTTTCAGATTACATTACTTCAGAACCCATTTGATCTCCAGCTTTATCCCTTCTTGTTTTACCTACCACTCTCCCCAGGTAGTCAATTTCAACAGCATTCAATTATCTTATATGCTTTGTCTGACACAGCCAACTTTCACATACATAGAGCACAGTCGTGACCAGTACAGTGTTATATACAGCGATTTTAGCCTCTTTAGATATACATTCACTCCTAGCTACAGTGGTGATAGCTCCCAGCACCCTGCTACCTACATTTACCCTACTTTGTATCTCATTATCTATTCTTCCATCATTTGAAAACAGTCTTCTTAAATATCTAAATTCAATTACTTCCTCTATTGGCCTACCATTTATCAAGAGACTGCAATTACTTGTTCCAACCTCTTTATCAAACACCATGACTTAGTCTTTTCCATGTTCATACATTTATTCATTTTAATTTCAATGACTAGTAATGTAGTGATCAAGTGTCAATCAAAGGAATAAGTTGAAACACTTAAATGGACAATGTCATCAATACAATCAACATCATCTTCCATTTCCTCATCAGAACGAATTTGATTTTGATTTAAATCTTGATCCCTTGACATATCAATGACATTTTCGTCTGTTTCTTTTTTGCAGAAAGTGCCTATAACGGATAAATGAATCTCGTGATTCAGGTAGAGAATCATTTCAGTCAGGTTTTTGCGTCCAAATTTGACCATCACATTAGGGCCATCACTAGTTACAGCTACGTTCAAAACATAGGCTTTGGTTTCTTTGGCTCCGCATTTTCCCGAGATATAGACTAGCCCCAAGTTATAAAACGTGTCATCCGTATGGTGTATGCAAATGTTAAAATATCTCCGGCATTTTAAACTTGTCCACTCATCGACGCTTAGGCTGAATCGCGTCAATTCGTGGTTTTTATCGTCACTTTGTTTTATTTGGTCCAAAAAGGCAATGGTTTCTTTTTTTTTCTTTTCGTAAAATTGTAATATATCAGATTCATTTTTAGGCAATTTAAACCCTTTTGAATGGCCTCTTGTATCAAATCGCTTCTTGTAATTTGGCGAATCGTATGACTGTCTTTTCAGCTAACGTTGACACGATTTCTTCTAGCGACTGGTTTTGTTGTGCTTCAAATTGGAGAGTCTTTTGAACAGATTTTGATCTTATTCGTTCCGGTGGTAGATGTACAGGACCAGTGTAGCCACCTGTCAACGTTGAACGAGATTGAGATTGCTCGTCTAATTCACTTTGTGTTTTGGCACAAATTTTGTGGATTTTTTTTATTTATTTAATTTCAACAACACACCACGAGGGCTTACAGCCTAAATACTATCGTACCGTGGGTGTTGACAAGGAGGAAAGAGGCAGCTTGTTAATTCTGGACTTGAAGGTTTGGAGGTTCGGGGGAGAAGGAAAAACACGTGCCGGCAAGGAATTCCACAACTTGGAAGTCCTCGGGACAAAAGAGCGGGCATAACAAGAAGTTCTATGTCTGGTGACCTGGACAGTAAAAGGGTGCATTCGCTCTGTTCCCCTGGTAGATCTGTTGGGGGCAGCAGGTGGAGGAACTATGGAAGAAAGCTCCTCTGAGCAGTGCCCGTGCAGATATATATAAAAGAGAGAAAGGTCACCAACGGCACGTCGGTGGGCAAGAGATGGCAGCCTTTGGGTGAGGGTAGCGTCACCGATGAGACGTATAGCTCTCTTTTGAATGGAGTCCAGGATAGCGAGTGTAGAAGCTGCAGCGGCACCCCAGATGTGGGAGCAGTATTCGAGGTTTGGCCTTATTTGTGAAGTATATAAGGTATAGCGATTAGCTGGTGAAAAGTATTTGCGAGCCCGGAAGAGGAAACCTAATTTCTTAGCAGCCGCTTCTGCAATTGATGTGACATGTTGGTGCAAATTAAGATTTCGATCCACAGAAATGCCAACAAGAGAAAAGGACTCATTACTTTGAATAACTTGGTTGTTCATTGTGATGGGTCTAGGGCTGGTGTATCTCTTATGAGGAAGAAAGCAAGACTGAGATTTGGTGGGGTTGAATTGTACAAGATTTCTACTTCCCCAGTCTAATATTTTTTGGAGATCCACAGAGACAGAACCCTCCATGAGTCTGCGATCCTCATCTAATTGGGCTAAGGAGACAGGCTTAGAATATTGTATATTTGAGTGGAGGGTGCTGTCGTCCGCGTAACTGTGAAGTGGGTTGGATGTGCTAGAGAGGAGGTCATTGATATGGAGAAGAAACAAAGTAGGGGCTAAAGCTGAACCTTGAGGAACTCCTGCATTGATTGGATACAGTTTAGAGGAATGGCCATCCACAACAACAGAAATGCTCCTGTTGGAGAGAAAATTTGCTGTCCAGGTACAAAGTTTTGGTGGTAGGCCATAGGCCGGAAGTTTATTAAGCAGCGCTGCGTGCCAGACCTGGTCGAATGCTTTGGATATGTCTAGAGCGACAATTTGGGATTCACCATGTAGTTCCATAGACTTGTTCCAAGAATGGGTGACAAAGGAAAGGAGGTCGGCAGTCGATCTGCGCTGACGAAATCCATACTGCCTGTCGTGGATTAGACTGTGTTTTTCCAGAAATTTTAGTAATTCGGTGTTTATATACTTTTCCATATGTTCAAGATGTCTTACTAACCCGGTTGTATTTGAGCTCTTAATGGATATTTTTTTTTTGACATCTAAGACATTGTGCGAACGATTCATCTTTGACTTTAGTGAAATATTTCCACACCTTCGACTTTTCCATGGTGAAACTGGAACAAGTGAATTAATCTATTTATGTAGTTTTATTTACATGTTTACGAAGACGAAACATAACATAACCTAAACAATACTTCTCAAACGTAAATTAACTATGCAATTCAATTGACAATTCAATTTACTTAAAATCATTTGTTGATCGTGAACTACAACTGATAATAATAATAATAATAATATTTATTCTGGCAAAAATTACACAGCCTTGTCAAACAAATACCAAATATAAGATTATAGAACTAAAATTGTGAAATAAACATCAAAAACAAACAAAAATAAAAAAGACAAAAGAAACAAATTTACACACATAAAAAAATGGCATCTTATGTTGTCTCTAGTGGCTCTACTCTATCCACTCAATGTCCATATTGAGGTATTCACTTAAAGAATAAAATGCATACTTCATAAGAGTGTTTTTCACATTTCTCCTAAATTCTCGCTTATGTTTTGATCTTATATTCTGGGGGATTTTATTGAAGAACTTGACACCCCAGCAATTCACCCCGGTTTCAGCTCTTTTTATTCTATGATAAGGAATGGATATGTTCTGTCTGCCTCGGGTACCATATTCGTGGTAATCACCGTTTTGGTTGTAGTCCTCTTGATGTTGGTAAGTATATAAGACACTTTCCAAAATATATGCTGAAAAGATGGTAAGTATGCCTGTCTTCGTGAATAAGGTTCTACAACTTGTACGGCTGTCTACAGAACAGATTATTCTTACTGCAGCTTTCTGTTGCAGAAATATTTCAGACACTCCAGGGCTACTCCCCCATATTAGGATACCATAGGTAGCCCTACTCTGGAAGCATGCATGATAAGCTGTCAACACTGTCTGGTAATTACTGATGTTCATCAGACGCCTCAACAGATACAGACACGACGCCAATGTGCCCTGGAGCTTTTCAATGTGCATTGACCAGCGAAAATCTGATTGTATATATACACCAAGAAATTTCACAGATTGTTTTTGTCTTGGTTGCGTTTGGTGGGAGCTGATATTCAAGACTTTTGTTTTGTTTACATTGAGTTTCAGTTTATTATTTCTAAACCATTCTCCTGCTTCCGACATTGTGATATTTCTTCTCTCATTAAGTTCAGCTTCATTTCTGCCAATGTTTACAAATGAGGTATCGTCTGCATAGAGAGAAACTGCATCAGACGAAACGTTATCTGGAAGATCATTTGTGTATATAATGAATAGGAGAGGCCCTAGCAGCGAACCCTGAGATATACCGCATGTTTGTGTCTGCCAACTCGAGTACTGTCCATTTAGCTTCACACTTTGGTATCGGTTTTTTTTTTTTTTTTTTTTTTTTTGTTCCCTCAGGGCTCGTCCGCGGCCTTGCCGCCCCGATAGCACCGCAATTGGTATCGGTTGGTAAGGTATGACTTAAAGAGCCTCAGTGGCAAACCCCTAATGCCATAGTGTTCCAATTTGGTTAGTAATATCTGATGTGATACTGTGTCAAATGCCTTATGTAAATCACAATATATGCATTGTGCCATATTGCCAGAGTCCAGCGCCTCACTTAATTTATTTGTTGTGTTTACCAGCGCAGTGACTGTTGATTTACCTCTTCGAAAGCCATGAAGCTCCTCACTGAGAAAACCTTTTGCTTCTAAATATTCTTCAAGCTGTTGCTTTATTACGTACTCAAATATTTTTGAAAGTGCTGGCGAAATGGAAATAGGTCTAAAGCTATCCAAAGAGGCAACATTGCCACCCTTATATGCCATACTTACGTCTGCTTTCTTAAGTTCCTCTGGAAACAGGCCAGCCTGCAAACATTCATTTACTAAAGCTGTTATTGGATCTAGTATGCTGTAAATAACTGTTTTTAAAAATTTTACATTTATTCCATAACAGTCTGGCGTTATTTTGGCTTTCAAGGCACATACCACTCTCCAAACCTCCAGCGACGTCACCTCCCGCAGATAAAATGAATTCATTGTATTAATAACTTTGGTCTTAATATATGTTCGTGGTACTATATTATTTCCGTTTATTTGTTGAAAAATATTTTTACTTATATTAGCAAAATAACTATTACATGCTTCTGGTGTTAATGAAGGTAACTGTTTACGTTTTTCTTGTGTTTCACCCTTTATAATCTTCCATGCAGCTTTTTGCTTGTCTTCCGCTTGCTGAATAGCCATGGCAACCCCTTCAGCCTTTGCCGCTCGAACTTTGTCGCGATAGCAGTCTCGGTAGGTTTGGTATGCCATTAATGACTCGTTATCTCTTTTCACCAACCATATTGTGTAGAGTGCATCCAGCCCGTTTTTATGACATTTCAATTCATTGGTATACCAGTTTACCTTTAGTGTTTGAGTTTTTATCCTAGATTTTCTTTCGGGAAAATATTCGTTGTAGCACATAAGGAAGAACTCATGAAATCTGGAGAAATTTGTCTGCGGATCACCGTTGACAAAGTAGGCCTCCCAGTCAACAGAACACATATGACATGCAAACCGTTTTAAGTTTTCTTCAGTAAAGTATCTTTTGTGTGTTTCTGTAAAACTTTGTCTGATAACCTGTTTTTTGTAGATAAGCACCTGTCCAAGATGGTCAGAGATGTGTAAATTTAGTGTTTCAGTTTTTATGTGCTGCTTTGAGATATCTGTAAATATATTATCCAAGCATTTGGAACTAGTACTTGTAAAATGTGTTGGTTCTTCAAATAAATGAGAAATATTAAAAGACTGAAGCATTTTGAGGAGTTTTTTTTTTGATGATGAATTATCTGTGTGTCCAAAATCTTGATTCCAATCACCTGCGATGATTATGTTTGCCTTAAAGACTTTAGTCAGCTTTAACAGTGTACTCTCTAGTTTTTCTATTAAGATGTCATTATCACCAATTGGCGACCTGTATACTGTAAGGATTATACAGTTCATCATTTTGATATAAATACCACATATTTCATAGTGCTTCTCCAATGAAGTTTCTAAGTAATTATCTATGTTTTGAAACTGTACATTCTTCCTTACCATTGTAAGCACTCCGCCATGCTCAAATGTATTGCGGGTAAAGTAACTGATAATTTCAAAGTCTTCAAAAGTTACATGCTTCAGTGCAGTCTTGACCAACCAGTGCTCCGTCAAACAGACAACCTGAATGTCACTACGCTTTTTCAAGAATAGCTCTAATTCATCCACTTTCCTACTGATTGACTGAACATTCAAGTTAAGTACAGCAAACAGAGGAGCATGTTGTTTATTTGTATAAGATGTTAGATGATTATCTGTGGAACTTGACCCACAGAAAAATTTCCTTTCGATTGTGTAGTTCTGGGAAATGTAAACTTCGAGAAAGCTACACCCCTAGGCCAAAATGTGGGTTTATATATTTCTTCTTTTAGGGTCACATCAAAACCTATGTAGGTCGTTAATAATTAGTTAATAATAGGTACTTACTTTCACTATGACGACACAAACATAACCCACAAGCAAGTGACAGTACACAATGACAACTAACACTGAGGGACGGAGCGACGTGCGCATGAGAGACGAAGTCCGCGCGGGCGGCGGGTGACAGCGATACGATACTCTAGACTCGTCACGTGTTATATGCGTGTTTATTTTAGTTACCTAGCGCATGGAATTGATTTCTAGAGTTCTCGAGGCGGTGGGTTTTTTCCCGGCTCAACTAAAGATAAGTTTCTCGAGGCAGAAATCCTACCATGACCAGTCCCGCCGATGGGATCGTCTTTGCCTTCTTAAGAGCAGATTCACCCGAGAAAAAAAAACATTATTTTGACTCTCGCTTGGTCTCTGGCGTATAATAATGTATCCAGGTTTTATCACCGGTGACGACTCAAGGCAAAAACTGGCGAATTTCGCTTCAAGGGTTCCAAACACTGCTTCGACATTGACAGCTGTATTCGCTTTTAGTCTACCGTGAGCAATCGCGGCACCCATCGGGCTAACATATTTCTCATGCTCATGTAAAATGTTGATTGCCGTTCGGTACGACACGCCTACGGCCTCTGCTACTTCACACACTTTAGTTCGGAGATCAGGTAGAATCATGTCGTGGGCCTTTTCAACGATTTCCTCGATAACCACGTCTGCCGGGCGGCCTAGCCGCTCCCCATCAAAACCATGTGTATGACCACGTTTAAATTCGTTGAACTAATATCTCACAGTTGTCATAGATGGTGAGGGATCCACATAGATAGTATCCAGCTTCGCTTTTATTTTATCGCATGTTTTTCCATCCAAAACTAAAAAGCGAATTTCGCATCCATAGTGTGCTTTTTCAATTTTATCGCTAAACAGGAAACACAGGTGATACAACTGGCTGCCAAATAAAAACTAACCAATGAATCAGTCTGAAATTTAGGTTAGGTTAGGTTTGAATGTGAGTGCGACCTTAAGGTCTATTGTGGCTCACGCCTAATAGTCTATATTTTGCCCAACAAAGCCAGCCTCCTGCAGAGGTCAATAATCTTTGTGGGCGAAAGTTGATCCAGATCTTCTGGAGCAAGCTTTGTCTTGCAAAAGAGCAGGTACCTTTTCCTGTCTGCCGCCGGACCGGAACACAGCATGTACTGGGCTGTTTCGTCACTCTTCATACAAAGCCGGCACTCAGTTTCCTGACCGACTCCCATTCAGTGCATGTGGTAACGCAAGCAGCAGTGCCCTGTATACAGGCCGACTAGGGTACTCAGTTGTTGTCTGTTTAGCTCTAGAAGCTTTTTAGCCTGTGCCTCTGACAGGTGATTTATGAAGGCCTTAGAGTGAGCTAATCCTGGCAGATTTTGCCATAGCTGGATTATCATTCTTTCTGTCCAGGTCTTTAAGGTGCGTTTTGTTGCGCATGATGATATTCCCAGCAGAGGTTCTGGTGCAATGAAGTCCCCCTGTGCACCACTCCTGGCAAGCACGTCGGCCGCAACATTGCCATCATGGTTCGAGTGACCCTGTATCCAGACCAGCCACACCTCATCGCAGCTGCCCAGTTCGTTGAGGGCAGATTTACAACTCCATACCTTTTTGGAATTGCAACGGTAGGAACCAAGAGCCTTTATTGCAGCTTGGCTATCTGAATGTTTCTTTATCGATTTGCGTGTGCACTTAAATTTAGTATAGTGTCGTTTGACAGATGACAGTACACGATGGTAATGCCAACTTCCCTCAGTAACGCCACCTGTCTTCAAACAAGGATACTTATCAATCGGCCCTCTTACAACGATTTAATGCCTCGAATTAGCCAATCATCTGCACCATATTTTTTCAAACTACTCCATAGTATCTGCCTATTTATTGTATCATATGCTTTCTCTAAGTCTACAAACGTGCAATATACAGGGTGATTCCTAAGTTGATACTACACTAATGAGGATATTGCGACTTTTGAATTTTGAAAAGATTTCTTCAAATGGGCGCAAACTAGGACCCCCGAAACCCATATCCGAGGTCAGTCTCAGACTTTAGTTAGGCATGTACATACATATTTATGTGTCACACCGATAACTCAAAAAATTATGGGCCGATTTTGATAAAAGTTGCATTTGTTGTGTACTTGTGTGCTTCTTTTCTTTTTTAATGGGGGTTTTGCAGGATATTTGATATACAGTGTGTGCCCCTGCAAAACATGTCATGGTGTATACATAGCTCAGACACAACAGTATCTCAAAAAAGAAAGAATAGAAGCACACGAGTACATAACCAATGCAAGTACCACACTGAACAAACACAAAACAAACACCGGACATACATTTGATTTCGACAAAACCAGAATCTTAGACATTGAAAAAACACCCACAAGAGAACTGCACCTGCATCAATAAATGACGGAACAGAAATAAACACACTTTCCAAAATCTACTCACCAATTATCAAATAATGCCTATAAATTCCTATAATCTTAGTCAATGTACACAAACCAACGATTAAAAAACTATAAAGACAGGCAGATCAGATCAGTTCACCCTTTCCAACTATGACGGCAACACACAGATGACGCTACTACTACATAATCAGAAACAACTAGCAGACCTTAACACACATACATAGTTTCCTGTAATTTTGTCAATGCTCACAAACCAAGAATAAAACAACAAAGACAGTCAGATCAGATGACATATTCCAACTTTGACGGCAACACACAAATGACACTTGGAATCAATCACCGACATACAAGAAAATCTACGGATGTCTGTTTCGATAATAATACAAAATGCCTTCTCTAAAGAGAATAGCACACTTAAAAATTAAAATGTCCAATAAACTATAGCAATTAAGATATATTTTCTAGCAATTACAGTTGAGTGATGGTGTGACACATAGGTAAGATATAAATCTAAATAATTTGTAAAAACATATATTGCAATGATTTAAAGGAAACCCAGTCTTTAAAAATGCCTTTTTTCAATGTTGACAGCTCTGTTTTTCACTGTTTACAGTTTTTTTACACTGTTAATAGAGTAAAATAAAATAAAGAAATAAAAAACCTGAGGAAGCCGCGCATGAGGCGGCGAAACGTCGTTGAATCAAAAACACAAATGTTGTTTTAATTTTTGTCTAAAAATGAAGAAGTTTCCACGAATCTAAACCCAGTAAATTATAATATAACTCTTCAGGAAAAAAAAAGGTCCACGAGATATATATATATATATATATATATATATATATATATATATATATATATATATATATATATATATATATATATATATAGTGTGTCCACGGATTGAGTGTGGATAAGGCATAAGTGACAAAAAATTTTTGAATTAGATTATTATATTCTGGGAATCGCTCCTGCTTTGTCTTAAACTAAGATGTTGAGGAAATGAACAAAATCAATTAATATACAGGGTGGTTTACAACTGATTTAATTAAATGTGTTAAGAGTAAACTACCTTCGTTTATAAAGATACTGCAAAAAGTTATTAACAACACTTGTTTAGAATTAAAATTTATGACAGGCTTTCAATTTTCAGCCAGAGCAGCCTACTTTGAATTTTCAAGTAAATTATTAACATTTTTTCCCTATCAACATGGAGCTTTTTACCTGTGGTTTTCTGAACGCAGGTGCGCAAAGTAAGTAACCATGCAATGTTAAATAATAATTTATTAGTAAAATACAAAACGCTTATTGCTAACAAAAATCAAAACGAACAACGAAAAATGAAGAAATTATTCAAATGTGCTGCCACCAACCGATACACATAACTCAGCCCGTTTAGTAAATGTTTTGTAGGCATTTTGAATATGTTGAATTGGAATACCGTCAATTGCCTCTCTCAACCTCAGTTTCAACAAATCAAGATCGTTGTTTAATGGAGCCGCGTAGACTTTCTGTTTGAGATAGCCTCATAAATAAAAGTCCATTAAGGTAAGATCGGGACTTCTGGGAGGCCAAGGTATTGGCCCATATTCTCCATAGACCAATGCCGTGCATTTTGGAAATTTACCACCCCATTAGTGGTGGAAGTGAATTCGTCCGAAAAAATAATACTTCTGCCAAAATTGTGATTTTGTAGATATTGCTCGCCGTACCATAAACAAAAATCTAATCGTTTTGACTCGTCATTTTCTTCCAAAGTGTGTATAAGTTTTGCCTTGAAAGGTTTCACCTTGTTGGTACGATAAATTGCCAATTTCCAATGCCCTTCTTCTTAATAATAATTTCGGAAAACGCCTAACAGAATCCATATCTAATGCAGCTGCAGCATTGTCTTCTTCATTTAGGTCGGATTTTGTCTTCTTAACATTTAAAACACTCCCAATACACATACATTTTGTAACAACTTTTTTTACACCAGTAGCGGAAACCGAATAATTTGACCAGCGTTCAAGGAATTTTCTTATCACTCCCTGATAAGAATGTTCTTCACCCAAACCCTTGCACTGCACAATAAACACTTTTTGTTCTGTTCTTAACATTTTTAAAGACAGATGCTTGCCGTTCGTGACAAATAAAATTGACAGTTCAATTTTCCAAATAAGTAGTATCCCGGGAAACGAACAACCAGGCAGAGCTCAAGTAGCCATGCAATTCGCCAATTATTGCTTCGAATGTCCAATTGTGCGTTTACTATACTTTTTTTATTGGTTGAGATGAAAGCAAACCTACCCCAAGTTTAATTATGGTAAAGACTTTTTTTAATACAGTTTCAAGTATTTTTTAAAGTATACCTAATCACAGAAGCCGTCGAACGTCATTTAAATAAAGTCGCAGCTAAAAAAAATTCATAGTAGGCTGATCTGTTTGAAAATTGAGAGCCTGTCATAAATTTTAATTCTAAACAATTTTTGTTAATAACTTTTTCGGTATCTTCATAAACGAAGGTAGTTTACTCTTAACACATTTAATTAAATCAGTTCTAAACCACCCTGTATATTAATTGATTTTGTTCATTTCCTCAACATCTCAGTTTAAGACAAAGCAGGGGCGATTCCCAGAATATCATAATTTAATTCGAAATTTTTTTGTCACTTATACCTTACCCACACTCAATCGGTGGACACACTATATATATATATATTTAAACATTTCAACCGACCTTGGATTTGGGTTCTAGGGGCCCTAATTCGCGCCCATTTGAAGAGATTTTGCAAAGGTCTTACCATCGATACCTCTCTATTAGTGATTTTTTTAAATGAAAATTCACTAACTTTGTAAAAACGATAAACAAAGATATTTATGAAATAATAATAATAATAACCTTTATTCACATTCCATTCCTGGTGTCGAACACGTCAGTACAATATAATATACTATTATCTATAATAAAGAATAAGAACTAGGTATAAGAATGAGGTGTTAAAAGAGGGTCATATCAAACAAATAAACAAACAAAACAAAATCGAAACAACAAGCACCCAGAGCATTGTCAACATCAACAGCAAAAATAAATCAGTCATATGTAACTGATAAAAACTGTAAACATGTGCTCAAATAGAAACCTGAAATGTGGGTATAAATATAGGCCAAAATATGTACATGAACAAACACCTAAAACATCTGTACAAGAACCTAAAATGTACACATAAATAAAATCTTAACAAGAACAACACAGTCTTGTATACCTTTTTTTTTCTGAATAGCAGCGAATTAGTACATACCTCACATTTACTCAAATTTACTCAAATTTCCAAAGGCCCCTATTTTGCGACCCAGGCTTGCCACTGTAAAAAGATTTTATATCTGTATCAAGGACTTGTGCAGGTGTAACATACGCAAATATAACTGAAATCGTAAACTTAAATCTTTTTTCCCTGCCTGCTTCACGCCCCTATAATTGAAAAAACATGTCTCCATTTGTTTGTAAGAATTATTGATTGATTTTCAATGTACATGCCTCTATTTGATTATATAATTTTAGAATGTTTGTTTCTGTTTCAGATAAGCCAAATGGTGGAAAAACCTGGAAGTATATTAGTTGAATTTCAAAGTGTCGACCTTGAAGATAGACTGACTGATATACAAGAATTTCGTCTTCAAAGAGCTTTCGGCAATGTTATTACAGACAATCGTCTGTTCACTAACTTTACTGACTGTTACAGAGGTATGTATTTGAGAAATAAGAAAACATAAAAATATTCAGTTATGAGCATTCTATTTTCAGGTTTAGACACACAATTTCTAGTTAAGGATTTACAAACAGGGCAGCCCTATTCGTTTAGAGTGTGTTGTAAGTTTGAAGGTTGTCAGCAATGGAGCCCATGGTCATTACCGCAAGTAATGTGTACAAATGTAAAACCATTTTCTTGGATGGCCAACGATGATTTTACATTCTTTAATGAAAACAGTATAGCTCAGTCTGTTAAAGAGAGTCCTACTATATTGTTTTCTGATGGCCCACAGTTTTGTGTAGGATATTCAGTCGAATTTATAGTAAGTTTATCGACATATTTATTCTATCTATTTATTGTTAACATTTGAGGAACTAAAACAGTTACCTATGCATATACCGGTGTCCTATGAAGTTGGACCGCTAACCGTATATCAGGAACTACCCTGATATGAAATCTGAAAATTTCTAGAGGTATGTTTTCTATAATTATCTGTTCAAAGAAAATAGTTATAGCTTAATGTTGTTTCCGGTTATACCGGAAGTGAACACCAACTTCCTTATTTCAAAGAGAACACCCTATACAGGGTGAATCACCGGGAACTGCATCGATTGATTATGGGAAAACCATCAACAGGAAAAATCTCAACATTTGATACTGTACTGATGCAATTGGGGGACACTTAGCTAAAATATCTTGAGACTAGTGGTATATACACACCTCTGTGGTGAAGTGGAACGAGTGTTTGGCCGCCACACGGAGTGTAGTGTCACTGTGTGTTGGGTGTGTCCGTTGTCTTTTCTGTGTAACCTCCCCCTGCACAAACTTCTCACCCTTTTATGTGGTGTCATTCATTTCAGGTTATACTGAAAGTAGATGTCAACTTCCTTATTTCAAATTGGACACCCAGTATATTATGACATTTTGAGCTTCTGTGTAAAATGTCATGCACCTAAGTTTTTTGATATTTTCCTTTCATACACACGACATAATTATTTACTTTTGATTACTTTCCTTGTAGATTAGGACGTAGTCTAACTTGAGTTTTTCAAATGGGAACGCCCTATTTTGATTATTTAGGCTTATTTCGTGTTAAAAAACAGGAAAACTTTGTATGAGGTTGTTTAATAAAAAAAAGTTACTTTTTGAAATAATAGCAACTTTATATTTTTCTATTACAATAGTGGTCGTTTGATATCATATATTTAGTTTGCCATGATGACGTTTACAATACAGCTGTCAGGCACGTGCTAAACTAATGTTGTAACGGCGACGGGTCTTATCTCTTTTACTGCTATTTCAAATAAATATTGTAAATAACTCGATCAAGACAAGAGCGAGTCATATGGGTATTTTTAGTTAAATTACTTATTTATTTATCTAAATTATGTTTTTTTTTTTTTTATTTCAACAACATACCACGAGGGCTTACAGCCTAAATACTATCATACCGTGGGTGTCGACAAGGAGGAAAGAGGCAACTTGTTAATTCTGAACTTGAAGGTTTGGAGGTTCGGGGGGAGAAGGAAAAACATGTGCGGGCAAGGAATTCCACAGCTTGGAAGTCCTCAGGACAAAAGAGCGGGCATAACAAGATGTTCTATGTCTGGTGACCTGGACAGTAAAAGGGTGCATTCGCTCTGTTACCCTGGTAGATCTGTTGGGGGCAGCAGGTGGAGGAACTACGGAAGAAAGCTCCTCTGAGCAGTGCCTGTGCAGATATCTATAAAAGAGAGAGAGGTCACCAACGGCACGTCAGGGCAAGGGATGGCAGCCTTTGGGTGAGGGTAGGGTCACCGATGAGACGTATAGCTCTCTTCTAAATAAAGTCCAGGATAGCGAATGTAGAAGCGGCAGCGGCACTCTAGATGTGGGAGCAGTATTCGAGGTTTGGCCTTATTTGTGAAGTATATAAGGTATAGAGATTAGCAGGTGAAAAGTATTTGCGAGCCTGGAAGAGGAAACCTAATTTCTTAGCAGCCGCTTTTGCAATTGATGTGACATGTTGGTGCCAATTGAGATTTTGATACACAGAAATGCCAACAAATGAAAAGGACTCATTACTTTGAATAACTTGGTTGTTCATTGTGATGGGTCTAGGGCTGGTGTATCTCTTATGAGAAAGAAAGCCTGAGATTTGGTGTGGTTGAATTGTACAAGCTTTCTACTTCCCCAGTCTAATATTTTTTGGAGATCCACGGAGACAGAACTCTTCATGAGTCTGCGATCCTCATCTAATTGGGCTAAAGAGACAGGCTTAGAATATTGTATATTTGAGTGGAGGGTGCTGTCGTCCGCGTAACTGTGAACTGGGTTGGATGTGCTAGAGAGGAGGTCATTGATGTGGAGAAGAAACAAAGTAGGGGCTAAAGCTGAACCTTGAGGAACTCCTGCATTAACTGGATACAGTTTAGAGGAATGGCCATCCACGACAACAGAAATGCTCCGGTTGGAGAGGAAATTTGCTTTCCAGGTACAGTGTTCCATAGGCCGGAAGTTTATTAAGCAGCGCTGTGTGCCAGACCTGGTGGAATGCTTTGGCTATGTCTAGAGCAACAATCTGGGATTCACAGTGTAGTTCCATAGACTTGTTCCAACAATGGGTGACAAAGGAAAGGAGGTCGGCAGTTGCAGCATCTTTCGTACCTTTTTAGTTTTGAAAGTGATACCCGTCATTTTATGCGTGACATTGGGGACTGTTGGTGGTTGAACATTTGGAGGTTGGTTGATAGTAGAATTGCCGGCAAACAACGAGGCAAAAAGTTCAGCCTTGCCCAGGGCGGTAGAAACAATTTCATCCCCTGAGACAAGAGGTGGGAACGTGTTCTTGCAAAAATTATGCCCAATAGATTTAGCAAGAGTCCAGAAGGGTTTGCTGCCGCTGGAGCTTAAGAGGACTTTGTTTTTGATGTGGTTATTAAATGCGTTTTTTGCCTCAGAAATAATGCAGACAGCGGTTTCTTAAATCGTTAAATGCTTGGCGGTTTTCTTGACTGGGATTGTGTAAAAGCGTTTTGTGAGCTTTGACCTTTTCAAGTCTGGCCTTGTCACAGGATTTAGAGAACCAGGGCTTTTGAGTGGCTGAAGAGGTTTTCTGTGTACGTGGAATAAATAATTCCATGCCAGCTTGGATAATTTCGATGACGTTTTGTGATATATCAGAGGGGTCAGGATGAGAGAAGCAGACAGACGCCCATGGAAATGAGGAAAAGTAATCCCGCATTTCGTCCCAATTCGCGGAGTTGTAGTGCCAAACGATACGTGGGTGTGATGACTGTGTGACCTCGGGTTGCATTGCACAGGAAGCAGTGACCATGCCGTGGTCTGAGTGACCAAGGGGGGCGGTGACTGATATAGCATTCAGGTTTTGTAGTAAGAAGGAGATCCAAGGGATTTGAGCTGTGTGTTGGGATGCGAGGAAAGTAAGTAGGTTGCTGAACCATATTGGCTAAAGAATTGCTGACTGCAAAGGCCTCCGCTGCTCTTCCTTGTGGATCAGTTTTTGAAGATTCTAGCCATTCCTTATTATCGACATTGAGTCATCAAGAATAGTGACCTCGGAGGAAGGATATTCAGAAATCAGATGGTCAGTTTTTTCATAAAGGTAGTCAAAGAGCTGGACATAGTTGTTGTCAGAAGGTGACCGGTAAATGCAACAGATGAATTTAGTTGCAGCCCTGAGAGAGAGTTTTATCCATAGTATGTCTTTCCTTCCAGCTTCTAAATTGGGGAGTCTGGTGCAGGGTAGATTGCTACGGACGTATGCGCACATGCCTCCATGCAATCTAAAGGAAGTAAGGAGCTCATACTCCTGGAAATTAAGGTCATTAGTGGCTGTTTTGGCACTGATTTGGGTCTCGGTGAGGAAGAGGAGTTGGAGCCTATTAGCCTGGAGCAAATGGTGGACGGAGTTTAGGTTAGAATTTACGCCACATATATTCGAGAAGGATATGTTAAATCTTGATGCTGGCGCCCCATGCACACCCCTCTCCCGGAGATCCGAACGGAGGGGTATTTTACCTCCGGAATCTTTTGTACGAGGAGGAGCCATCATCATTTTTGCTTATAAGGGAAACCGACTCATACACCAGAACCAGAAACGTCTGTTGGGACTTCACCGGCTCTTTGATGTGCTTCAAATAAATATTGTAAATAACTCTATCAAGACAAGAACGAGTCATATGGGTATTTTCAGTTAAATTACTGATTTATTTATCTAAATTTCACACCGCCCGAGCTGCTACGTGTTTTAAGAGCTACCCGTGTGTTATTGAAAGGGGATACTCTTAATCAGCCCTCAATATAGGCCTATATAAAATTATGTTATGTGGAATCCTCCAACAGAGCATTGGGCACTAACTCACCCAAGTTTTACTATGTATCTGCCGTAGCATATACCTGTGGCAATTAAGTCACCTTCTTACTAAATTCTAGGATTAACTTAAAGTTTGGGTGGGGTTTTAAACTACAAATAAAATCCAGACGTGTTAGTTTAAAAATATACTTCATTGTATTTTTGAATAAATTCAATAAACAGGTTAACCAAGCCTAAATTCAGATTTACAGCAGTGGCGGCTCTTCAGATGACGCAGGTTCACCTTGCTTCACCTATATTTTTCGGTTAAGCTAAACTTTTTTATTCAAAATCCACCATAATGTTAACTTTTTTCATTCTCTCAAATTCATTTGGTACAACCACATAAAAATGTCTTGTTATGTCGCGCCGCAGTTGATAATGTATTTTTATAGTAATTTATGTTACGATATAATTTGCAAGTCCGCCCCTGATCACCTAACTGAATGTATACATGCACCAATGTACAGCGCTTATGTATTGCAGACCACAGACTACTGTAGAGCGTCAAGCAACTGCGGACTGACTGAGCCAGATTCGTTCGTATACAAATGCTGCGTCTGCTTCAGGACGCTTGCATGAGACGGTTGCCATGGCAACAGAACTCGCACTGGTAGGTTGGTGTTTATTAGTGTCACAAAAATGATGCAGAGTTCTGAGCCTGCTTCAAAGCTTAGTTTCCGTCGTTTATTTAGATTGAGTCGGATCGACAGAGGCGTATTTTTGTTTTTACTATGTTGTTAAATAATCTGGTACGTGTCACATTTACAGACTTTGAAAAGCTGGTTTTTTCATGTTTCTTTTTGGTAAGTCGAATTGATTTGTTTATTATCACCTCTAAAAGAATAATTTTAACATAATAAAATATTAGATATAAAATTTCAAGTTGTAAAAAAAGAGAGGAGCCTTGAATTTGAAAAAAAATATGCTTGTAGCTCTTCCGTCTCTAAACAGATTTTCATAGGTAATACCGCGCTGTATTATATTACTGTATGCGTGCCTGTACAGTACGTACACAGTGTCCTCTCATCGAATATTCCTGGACATTATTCCTTGTGAAAGTCTATATTTTTGTACAAATGGAATTTTAATTTAAATACTGAAGTGCCAGGAGAACGTGTGACCTTGAAATTAAAAAAATATATTCGTCTGGCGCAAGGGGGTCTTCGTCTCCCTGGACCCCCCCTTTGGGGCTGAAAGTTAGTTTTATGTTATCTCGTATGATCATAATAACTGATTCGTCAGGGTAATTCCCTAGATCTAATTATATTTGTTTTATCAACGTTAACTCTCAGCATTAGTTTCAAACCATTCTTGCATATCTCATATGGAGTGCTTGATGTCCTGCCCTAACTGATACAAATCAGAACTTCTTAACAACAAGAGAAGTGTCGTCCGCAAATAGAACAACCTTGTCACTCACTACATTTGGCAGATCATTAAAAAAAAAGAAAAGGAGCGGTCCGGGTACTGAACCCTGAGGTACTCTTCTCCTTACAGCCTCATCGTCAGAGTATATCATCTTCCCAGTTGCATCATCTCTTGCTATAGTATACTGAATCCTGTTTGTTAGATATGAAGTAATCAGGTCTAATGATTTCCCTCTTATACCATAACGTTTCAAGTTTCTCAATAATGTTGTGTAATACAAGCTGTCAAAAGCGTTTGATAAGTCCATCATCAAAACAGCCACCTCCTCACCACAATTCTGTCCATCCGAAACATCCACAAACATCTGAAAAATGGCTCTACTTGTAGACCTACCCTCTATATATCCATTCTGCTTAAGAGACACTATATTGTGTTTCTGAATAAATGGCTTAAGCCTTTTTGTAATTAGCTTTTCATATATCTTTGCAATGTTGGATTCTAAGGCAAGGGGTCTGTCACTGCTCAAAAGTTTTCTATTACCCTTTTTGTATGACAGAACAAGCATTACAATCTTCAACAAGTCAGGATAAGTTCTTGTCTCAAAAGAAATATTTATTGCCTGAGATATGGGCAATGCAAAAACATGTGCATTATTCTTAAAAAAAACCACAGATTTGATCATAACCTACAGCTTTGGTATTTTTCAGAGAGAGAATCGTATTATAAACCTCAACAGGGTCAGTTGGTTCCATATATAGGGTGTGACAGTTCACGTCAATATTTTCTAGATTTCTCTCGGCACAAGAATCATTCACCACATAATCACAACACATGTCAATAAAATATCTGTTAACTTCATTTAATTTATCCTTCAACTCCTCTTTACCGTCGAGCAAGTCCTTGATATCCAGATGCCTGCTGGCTTTGCCTCCAGTGACAGATTTTACAATATCCCAAGTAGCTGATACAGTGTTCCTTGCATCCTGTATATACGTGTCATTTGTCCTCCTTTTTGCTTCCCTAATACCATTAGAGGTGTGCGAACCCATGTTTTGTTCGAACCGAACTATGAACGAACCCAAGCAAATATGTTGCCTCGAACTTCGAACCTCTGAAATAGTATGTCTAAGGTTCACAGTCGAACTTCGAACTTCTTAGAAATTTAAAAACGAACATCGAACTACCCAAAATTCTTCAGTGTTCATATATCATTTCCTTAAACACAAAATTTAGGAATATTGTAACATACAATATTTGATATGTGAAAGATTCCCATTCTTTTAACAAAAAGGAAGAGTTCGGCAAATTTGCAGGTTGATTGGGTGAAAATGCCTTCTGGTGCTGATGGTTTTGGCTCATGGTGAAATAAATTATGTTGAAACCAGTGTTTTCCAAAGTCAATCTGCAATTATCCTCATAAATTCTGAAAATTTACGTTACCGATCACTTTCGAACACCGCCATCATAATGTTGTTACTGAAAAAGGTGTTGGGAGGCTAGGATATATAAGAAAAATAATTCTGTTATTGCTAACTGTCTCAATGTGCCCACCAACTGTCAAAAATATGCATGAGTGAAATCTCTTAAAATTATGCTATCCACTCAATGAGACCGATAACGAGTTTAAAGCGCCGCTACCGAGTTAACGGGGCCGCAACTTCGCTATCTTTGGCAGCATTCAATGCCTGTAAAGTTAAATTTCGAAGCATTTTTGAGCAACGAACTTCGAATTATTTTGGAAAATTACATACTTCGAACTTCGAACAACTTCAACATCGCTAGTGCGAACATATTTTCGAACCGAAGGTTCGGTTCGAGTTCGGGTTCGGTTCGAAATTTCGAAGCTTCGCACACCTCTAAATACCATGTTTCAGTTGTCTTTTATACTGATTATATATGGGCCTCTCACTTTCACTGTGACAATCTCTCATAAATAGAAATTGCCAAAAAGTATCCCAAACCACCAAGTTGCGATCTATCAATATTCACTAAAACAACTTTTTCTTTAGTCAATCTCATTGCACTTATTTCAGTTAAGAATTCTAC
Source organism: Tillus elongatus (assembly GCA_964006375.1). Taxonomy (NCBI): domain Eukaryota; kingdom Metazoa; phylum Arthropoda; class Insecta; order Coleoptera; family Cleridae; genus Tillus; species Tillus elongatus. The sequence continues at coordinate 35,839,467 of OZ023262.1, read as the reverse complement.
ACTTTTTTCCTTCAAGTCATTAAGTTCCTCAAACTCAATATTGTCACGAAGGAATATACTGGAACCACCATGTTGTCTGTTACTTCTGCAATACACTGAAGCAGGAGAGTATCCACCCATTATTGGAGAAAACACCTCATCCTTTCTTTAGTCAATCTCATTGCACTTATTTCAGTTAAGAATTCTACACTTTTTTCCTTCAAGTCATTAAGTTCCTCAAACTCAATATTGTCACGAAAGAATATACTGGAACCACCATGTTGTCTGTTACTTCTGCAATACACTGAAGCAGGAGAGTATCCACCCATTATTGGAGAAAACACCTCATCCTTTCTTTAGTCAATCTCATTGCACTTATTTCAGTTAAGAATTCTACACTTTTTTCCTTCAAGTCATTAAGTTCCTCAAACTCAATATTGTCACGAAAGAATATACTGGAACCACCATGTTGTCTGTTACTTCTGCAATACACTGAAGCAGGAGAGTATCCACCCATTATTGGAGAAAACACCTCATCCTCAACCAACCAGTGTTCAACAAAAGCTAGAGCATGAAAATCCACACCACACAATTATATCACCTGACTTATTTCCTCAGTCTTATTTCTAATGCTCTGAATGTTTTGATACAACAACCAGAAAACTCTGCCGTCCTCATCAGGATGCACCGTTAATACATTATGCAGCTCCTCCTCACTTAGCCTAGCCTGTTCTCTGTCTCCCTGAGCGCAAAAAATAAACACTATCTTCAGAAGATATTTCTGCCTTTTTTAACTTTGCAAGCTCTTTCCCGCGGATCAAGCAGGGAATTAGCAGAAAATGCACAGGCGAATAGATCAGTCTTTTCTTTTGAAGATACTGTGAATACTCCATCATTTGAAGCCGAGGAGGAAATGAGCTGGTGGTGAAATTTCTACCTATAATTTTTGCCATAGAGAGAAACGTGGGGTATTGTTTGGACAAGAGATGTCTCGGCCCCTTATTGATTGGTGGCAGTTATTTTTGGCTTGATCTATTGTCTGTTTGCACCTGTTCCTTGCTGATATAAAGGCGGCGTGAGTTTCGCTGCTAGGGTTTTTGCGCCAAAGAAAATTGTAATTTTTAGGTAATATACAGAGGTTCCATTTGAAAAATCAGCTTCTTTGTCATTTTTCTTTGTAGCAAAAAAGGTAATGCTTTTGAAGCACCTGTATAATATCGGATCGATTTCTGTATTGGAATGAAAAAATTGTACTGTCCTTAAACTACAACCACATTTTTAGATTCACAGGATGCAGGAGTACAAAATTATTAAGGTTTAATCATGACTGTGTTTTGCTTCAAAAAATATGAAAAATAATTAATATCTGGGGAACCACCACCGATAGGTATAAGAACATATTGGGAAAAAGTTATTTAAAGTAAACAAGGAATTCGAATAAAATATAATATAAAGGGTGGTGCATTTAAAATAACAAAGCTACTACGATTTTTCAGTAGAAGCGGCAACACCACGTAATTGAAACTATTTTAGATAGAATTTTCAGATCGATCCCATGTTTGGTTTTCCATATACGTCTAAGGTACTATCGACTGTGGGACACACTGTATATGCTTGTTGCTTAACTTTGAACTATCTGTTAAAGGTGTGCGAACCTATGTTTCGTTCGTATCGAACTATGAACGAACGCAAGCAAATATGTTGCTTCGAGCTTCGAACCTTTGAAATTATATGTCTAAGGTTCACAGTCAAATTTCGAACTTTTTAGAAATTTAAAATCGAACATCGAACTATTCAAAATTCCTCAGTGTTAATGTATCATTTCCTTAAATGCAAAATTTAGGAATATTGTAACATACAATATTTGATATGTAAAACATTCCCATTCTTTCTACGTAAAGGAAGGATTCGACAAAATTTGCAGGTTAATTGGGTGAAAATGCCTTCGGGTGCTGATAGTTGTGGAGATTGGTCAGCGTTAAATCAGAAAATATATTAAACTTTTTTAGATTTCTAGACCTATAGATAAGCTCAATTATCAATATGTTGTTGTTTGGCATTGGCTAGGCAGTTTTAGCAAACAGATTAAGGGGAATTAAAGTGCTCATGATAGGTATAAAATAACCACTAAAAATTTGAACTATCTCCTGATTATGAATATTTAACTGTTTTGGCACATTGTGAAATAAAGCATGTTGAAACCAGTGTTTTCCAAAGGCAATCTGCAATTATCCTCGTAAATTCCGAAAATTTACGTTACCGATCGCCTTCGAACACTGCCATCATATAATGTTGTTACTGAAAAAGGTGTTGGGAGGCTAGGATATATAAAAAATAATTCTGTGATTGCTAAATGACTCCGCCATGTCTCAGTGTGTCCCACTAACTGTAAAAAATATGCATGAGTGAAATCTGAAATTACGTCGTTAACGACTCAATGACACCGATAACAAGTTTAAAGCGCTGCTACCGAGTTAATGGTGCCGCAACCTCGCTACCTTTGGTAGCAGTCAATGCCTGTAAAGTTAAATTTCAAAGTATTTTTGAACAACGAAGTTCGAACTATTTTGCAGAATTACATATTTGAAACATCGAACTACTTCAACATCGCTAGTGCGAACATATTTTCGAAGTGAAGGTTCGGTTCGAATTCGGGTTCGGTTCGAAATTTCGAAGCTTCGCACACCTCTACTATGTATTTCTATTAGAGATATTATTTTTAGTTATTTTAATTGTTTCAGCTTCTGGAGACTGATAGTTGTCCTTTTATTATTGGCCTAATTGATACGGATTCTCCAAATGAAATTAGAAATCTGAAAACGGACCCACAACATTCTTTTCTAGTGGAACACAGTGGCACTGTTCTCATAGATGGCTCAGAAAAATCAACACGATTACCACAACTTAAAAGGGGGATGAAGGTAATTATCTAAAGTTTAGTTGCTAAATAGGTCATTTTGACAAGGCAGAATAAAGATCCTAATTGTTTACACAGCAATAAATAAATATAAATATATATATATATATATATATATATATATATATATATATATATATATATATATATATATATATATATATAATTAAATTTTCCCGAAAAAACTGGTTCGATTTTCCTGGTTAACGAACTTATCCAAGCCACCTACAAAAGAAAGGTACGTACCAAATTTCATCGAAATCAACTCATTATTTTTTGAGTTATCGGTGTGATCTATATATATATATATATATATATATATATATATATATATATATATATATATATATATATATATATATATATATATATATATATATATATATATATATATATATATATATATATATATATATATATATATATATATATATATATATATATATATATATATATATATATATATATATATATTAGAGGTGTGCGAACCCATGTTTTGTTAGAACCGAACTATGAACGAACCCAAGCAAATATGTTGCCTCGAACTCGAACCTCTGAAATAGTATGTCTAAGGTTCACAGTCGAACTTCGAACTTATTAGAAATTCAAAATCGAACATTGAACTACCCAAAATTCTTCAGTGTTCATATATCATTTCACTAAATACAAAATTTAGGAATATTGTAACATACAATATTTGATTGTAAAAGATTCCCACTGTTTTTACAAAAAGATAGGGTTTGACAAATTTGCAGGTTGATTGGGTGAAAATGCCTTTCGGTGATGATCGTTGTGGAGATGGGTCAATGTTAAATCAAAACCACAAAAACAAACAATATTTTAAACTTTTTTAGATTTCTAGATCTATAGATAAGCTCACTTATAAATATGTTGTTTGGTATTGACTAGGCAGTTTTAACAAACAGATTGACAGGGTTCAAAGTGAGCATGATAGGTATATAACAATAAAAATTTTAAAAATAGGAAACCGACTTCATTAAGAATAACTCAAAAACTACTGGTCAGTTCTTCATGAAATTTATATGGCACTACACGAAAAGCACCAGCTTTCAAATAAAAAAAGAATCATCACAATCAGTTTACCTAGAAAAAAGTTCTGAGGTAACACAGATTTAAAAAAAAATTTGTCGAATTGAGAACCTCTTCCTTTTTTGAAGTCAGTTAAAAATAACCACTTACAAGTTTGAACTGTCTGCTGATTGTGAATATATAAATGTTTTGACTCACTGTAAAATAAATCATGTTGAAAGCAATGTTTTCTAAAGGCAATCTGCAATTATCATCAAATTCTGAAAAATGCATGTTACAGATCGCCTTCGAACACTGCCATCATAATGTTGTTACTGAAAAAGTTGTTTGGAGGCTAGGATATATAAGAAAAATATTTCTGTGATTGCTAAATGGCTCCGTTGTGTCTCAATGTGTCTGACTTACTATCAAAAACATGCACGAGTGAAATCTCCTGAAATTATGCTATCGACTCAATGAGACTCAAATAGACCCTTTCTCTGATGCTTTGGCTGTCGGTTTAGTTAAGTTGATGCTTTCGCTGTAGGTTTGGTGAAGTTTATGGTTTAACGGCCTACAATTTTTAGCTAATTTTCGTAGAACAAATTCGTTACTGCATTTTAGCATTTTTTATCGAAATATGATGCATGTTTGTAAGAAAAAATCTGGACGCAGTAAATGCATTTTGGTAGCAAATTTTCATTAAATTCTTCAAATTTCAATAACTCAATTTGCTATTAGCGTAAGTTTTGTTGGTTAGGAAACCAACATTTAACTTTATTTTCGGAAAATTTTTGTATAAACGCGGCAAGGGCGTTTTGGTAGCGAATTTTCATTAAATGTTTCAAATTTCAATAGCTCAATTTGCTATTAACCTAAGGTTCGTTGGCTAGAAGACCAATTTTTTCAGAAACATTTAAAGTTTATTTTCGGAAAATTCTTGTACATTTTCAAATAATTATTTTGTTAAAATATGGTACATTGTTTCTACTATATAGGTTATACCGGTAACCAAATTAATGACAATTAAAAACATTTTAATGAAAATTCACTTCCATAATGCACTTGCTGCGCCCAGAGTTGTTTTTTGTATATGTAGGGATTTTATCTATGCAGATATATTTTGTTTTGTGTGTTTTTATTCTTAGCATATGTTTGTATGTGTTGTTTTACAGTTTTTTTCTTTGTTTGCTTTATTTTATGATTCTGCGACTGTATGATGTGTCTTTTGGTGGTGTTTTGAAGTACTTTAAGATTTCTGTGTGACTATCGTTTGTGGCAGCCCATATAAGTATTTGGTGGCGCGCGCGCGTGCATGCGTGCGTGCGGGCGTGTGTGTGCGGGTGCGTGCGTGCGTGCGTTAGTACGTGCGTGCGTGCGTGCGCGTATGTGTGCGCGCGCGCGTACGTGAGTGCGTGCGTGTGGGTGTGTGTGCACAAATTATTAATTAATTAATTAATCTCGCAGCAAATAAATTTCCAAAGCCTAATTTTCAACTGAAGTAGTATTTTCTAATCATACTGCATTTTTAATTACTGATATATTATTCCTTCAATTGAAATTATAATAACTTATCATTCTGTTTTCTCCATTTCAGGTCTCTTTTACTTGTGAATGTATCAACAGCAAAGTTAGAATAAACATTGATTCAAGTGATAAGAGAATAACATACGAGTGGCCAGTATTAAATGAAAATAAACTTTATTTTGCTGCTTCTTTCAATTCGCTGGGTTCCAAAATTATGGTTGAGTAATATTAAACTTAGGTGGCAGCATAACCACTACTAAATCAATTAATGAAAATTTTTACGAGCGTTCTTTTAAATTTGACCTCTAATGGGCTATGAAAATTTCCTATTGAGAAAACTTCAAAAACTAGTCGTAATTTGATTCACAATGATGTTGTCATATTCTTGTAAGACGTGTTTGCCAGATTGTAAATATATTTATATTTTACTTTACACCAGAAAGACAAAGAGAGAAAGATCTTAATGAGTGAAGATTGGAACGTGTGATGAGCACTGATAAGTATAAGTTGAAGAACCCAATTCATCACAATACAGTTTTTAGACCTGACGATCGTTTCGCCAACAAAGTTAGCGTCATCAGGGGGATGAATAAACTAAGCGAATTAAGACTAAATCACTATTTATATGTTAGTTGCCAAGGAGTTATGAACAGCGTCCTCTGCAAAGGTATCCAGAAAGACCCTCACTATTAAGTCTTAAATCCCTATAATTACAACTGTATACCTGCTTTTGTAATACTGTGTGTTATTATCAAATATTCCTTCTAAGAAGGACACGCTAATTATTAAGATAACAGTTTGAACAATGTATATATCTTCGAAAAAATTGCCATTGGGGTAGATACTTTGATATATTTCTAATAATGTCAGCAAGTCTTGGATTTATGGCAATTATCGTTTGGTAGATATCATGGTCTCATGAAATTGTTGATACATAAAAAATAACGGAAATTCACGAATGTCTCAGAAATGGTGGAAAATTAGAACATGATAGTTCAAAGTTGACTTGAAATTTAATGGTGAATCCAAATATATAATAATATATAGGGTGTTCTATTAAAAATAAATGAGTTGGTTGCGGTTTCCGGTTGTGCCGCCATCTTGAAAGTATTTTCATTTGAAAGATGGACATCAACTAGGTCTATGCTGAAAATTTCAGATCAAAATTCCTCTTGCAAGTTGGAAAGTTTCTACCAACGAGTTGCATGAATCACCGTGTATAGTGACAGTTAACACTTTAAATGGAAAACAAATCACATAGATTGCCAGTTCAAGTATGATTTCACTTTTAAAGTTTCTAGAACGATAATGTGTAAATCTATGACCTACATGTCACGTTCTTTTGGTTGCGGAAATGTTTCAATGGCTTCTATAGGTCCAATTTAAATGAACGCATTTTATAACGAGCGTCTCGCGACAGTAAATGCTTGACTGCACCGATCATGCACATTGGGCACAAATGGTGCTACCATCATGCCTTATAAAATAAAAAATATATAAATATTAGAATATAACATATACTTCTGTCTTCTGTGAGTAATAATCTGCTTATATAGCATTTTGTTCTTGATAAATAATATTGTTGATGCAAGCTTGTATATATTTGAATTTGAAATTGCCACCAGACATTTGGGGATTGTTTGCCGTTAGGTTGGCACCGTTACAGCGAGAATTTGTCATTTGTGATAGTTTTTGTTTGCTCTCTGTCACTTCTTTAGCGGGAGTCTACAGTGCACAGGCTCCTACTATTTTCTTGTTCCCCTAAATATTTTGTTTGACTGTTTTGAGACCATAAAGGCGGCCTTGAAAGTATAAACCCTAAGAGCCAGGAATCATTAATCAACGTGAATATACAGTCTACTAAATAGGTGAGTAAATCTCAACTTTGTCTGGTAGCTAACTTGAATAATATCTGGTTAATTATTTTGTTATTATGGTGCTTGCAACGACAATATATACCTATATAATCATATATTGTAACCGTCCTAAGAGAAATTGAAAAGTCCTCACCTAGTGGTGTGACCTAGTGTAACCGTTCAAGAGATTTTAAGGTAAAGGACCTATAAAAGACAGAAAGTATTTATTTGATTGTTATTCGTGAGTGATATTTCTTGATTGACCTCAAGTGGATCCAAATACGGACCATAGTGAGGTCACCATCACCTACTAAACCCTAACCTAAATGTACCTATCAGATTTATTATTTACAAGATAAAGAACACTTTGTAAGGTTTGAAGATGTTAAGATAAGCAAATACTTACTCGGCTTTTATGCTGTTCTGCCCAAAGTCCTATATTTGTGAGATCTTCAAGTCAGAACACTGTTACTGGGATACTTAATTTATAGAGATCTAGATATTAGATATGAAGAATTTTCACCCATGTTGTCAACAGGATTGAGAAGTTTTAGGGAGGAATTGTTGTTCAATTAAACAGATATAAAAAAATGAAAATACTTAAATTTATTTATATAAATTGTTGTGGGAGCAAATTAATCTAACACCCCTGGTAAATTAAAATAACCATTGCATTTACAGAAAAGAAAATAAATATTAACTATTACAAGAAAAAAATTAACTATTGCATATAACAAGGACAAAAAAATAGATATTATGTTACAAGAGAGAAAGTAAATCTTGCATATAGCAAGCACGAAAATGAATATTAAATGTTAAAGTTATTGTCTTTCAATCAGATCTACTGATGTTCTCAAATTCTTAATAGATTAGGGGGAATTCCTAGATATTGTCCTGGCCAGGTTAGGTTTTATCTTTAGAGAAAGGTTCTGAGTGAAGCTCAAACAATACAAAGTCAAATTGTTGTTTACTGATTACAAATGAAAAATTTAGAACATTTGAAGGTTAGGAAGTTCATAAACAATATATTGATTATTTTTAATTAGACAGTGCTTTTCAGATTTTACATAAATGACAAAATATTAAGAGAAAAATACAAAATACAGTTATTGCAAATGACAATCTCACTCACTCACAGCTTGATTCAATTTTACTGGTTCAAAGTTTATATTGCAAGTCGGTAGAAATTTTAGATGACGTATGAATGTTAAATTCATTTAGTTTCAAAAATCACATACACAAAGACTCAGAATGGCTCACCGGGGCTGAATTGTGCCTGGGATTCCAAGGGTCCCAATTCACCTGTTGCTTCGCTACGGATGTTACACATGGGCTATCAGTGCCCACCATAGGCTCTTAATTTATCCCACGAGAAAATTCAGGAAGTGGTGAAAGGCATTTTCGTGGGTGATGACCAGACGGATTGTTACGTACCATGTGTTAAGAAGGGATGGTAAACCTGCAGTTGAAACCTACTGCTCTTGAAATGATATCCCGGCAGGTAATTTAACTGAAACTTCTGCAGCCAGAATACACCTGAAGCTATGCGGAATTTACTGACATTGAAAGCTGATTTGCTTCAGAGATCGGAAACTTAGGTTGTGCACTCGAGATTGCGTCAGAAACTTTCACTGTAGTTTGTAAGTTGTTTATTTCTGAAACGGAATATTAGTTTTTGCTCAAAAAGAAGTAAAAACACCGGCTACACTTACAAACAACTATACTAGTCGATATTGACCACGAAAGTCAATCTTTTATTTTTGCCCGAGAGAAGGCTCCACATTTGCGTTAAGATGTTGTTTCGAAGTCAGTTTGCGGAGCACTCTCCTCGATACAGCATTGACACGTCCCGATCTCAGTGAGTTTCGCGCGTTTTCTCTAATGTTCGTTCAAGCATGGTCTCTTGTCCCTTATTAATCACCCATTTAGCTACATGTGAGTGAGGAGGCAGAGAGCGTAGGATCAATTTTTCCACTGAATGCGGATTTTTTAGACGAGGGTTCTAGGTCTTCAACGGTTTTCTATCACATCATCATGATGTCAGCCTGTAATTTACCGGAAAAACTGTTAAATAGCAACGATCTTTTTGCTCAAAGCGAATATTGTGCCGCTTGATGTTTTAATTTCAACGTATATTAAAGGAATGCAGTACGGGCACTGCGATGGTAGAAGTTCTTAGCGAATTTATTAAATAGATAATTTTGAAATCAAAACTTGAATTGCTCTCTAGAAACAAAGTTACCTGCTATCATTTAAGCTTCTTGGGGGTTCTCTTTCTGTCACTGAGGCAGTAATGATGGTGAATAAAAACAATCGTTACAATATATATATATATATATATATATATATATATATATATATATATATATATATATATATATATATATATATATATATATATATATATATATATATATATATATATTTAATATTGGTTATTATTAATTGTTCGGTTTCTCTTTAAAATGAGTTTCATCATAAAATGTAGTGAATGCATGAGTATTTACTGAGAAAAAAAATTGCATGCTCATCTGCGAAAATTCCATGACTTTGAGTCTAACTTTGCAGAGAATAAGAAAGCAAAAACTGGATGCACCATATGCTCCAAGTTATTCTCTGGCAAATATGCACTAAACAGGCACATGATCAACTCACATAAAAGCAAAAGTCATAATTATTCGAAGACTTGTAATACATCAAGGTTACTCTGCCCTCAAGATAATTGCAGGGAAACATTATTCAACTATAGCGGCTTACAAGTTTAGCTCAATAAAAACCATTCAATGGATTTCGAAACTGAAAAGATTGAGTATAATTCTCGAACAGTAGTTATTGAAAATGTATAATATTATTTGAACTGAAAATGGCTTGCCTCTTCGTGTTTCGATATTTTGAAGAAATATCATGTGTGTTTTATCCAAAGTGCATGCTTACAGCCATGTTTAAGAGTGCAAAATTTGTATTCATTCTTTCAAATACTACTGTACTGGCAGCTTAATAAAGTTGAATATATGCAAGCATATCCATGCATGTGCTTAAATATATCTTAAGTGCAGTAGCGTAACGTCCACTCTAGAACATGAAGGTGCATCCGAAGTAGGTGATATACTTGATATGTGTCATGGTTACATTGCTAATGAAGTTAATCCTAATGAAAAAATTATAAAAAAGGCAGAAATTATAATATCGTTGAGCAGTAACAGTTCCGTATCACAAGAAGACAGTACAAAAATCAAAAAATATTTGGACAATGTCATTAGTTTATTGAATAAGGGTGAACCTTCATTTACTGAAATAATCGTAAATAAGGAAAAACTGTGTAATGAATCAGGAGAAGTGTTAAATATAAATAATAGTGAATTTGATCATACATACTTGTAGATTTTCAAACTAGTGGTTCTTTATTTCATTAGGTAATGAATATACCACACCCTTGGTTGGTCAAGTTTTATGAATCACCTCTTATTGCTGTTGTTGGAACATAATCATAGGTTCTAACAATTGAATTATGACTAACACTTGTTCATCTTTTCTTTGTATTTTATCGGCTGGAGCCATTGAGCGGTGTTAACAGATATACATATTATAGATGGCTATACTTTTATTTTTAAACAATTTTTGTAACTGCCAATTACATGTAATAATATAATATAAACGCGAATGATTAATAGGAACCAATACTTCATACTGTGCAATGTATAATAGCATCACTTTAATAACTACAAATATATTCATAGGATAAGTATTTGACTTTCAACTGTAATTTAAGTATTTAATTTTACCACTTTAATGTGCTTAAAATATTCTGCGCAATACGCATAATCGGTGCAACCGAGTTTTTACTGTCGCAAGACGCTCGTATTTTATATGGATGTTAACTTTTGACAGCCATGAAGAGAACTGTATATAGTTTGAGATGGTTTTACATTGGTTAATATTGACGTTAGAATTTTAAGATTAAACTAAATGTATATCAAATTATATTTTACACTCATTATACATTAACACTTTTATGCTTTAAAGACTTTAAGTATTTTTGTTTCAACAGTATTTAGTATTGTGAATCTCTTTTTTAGGTTAAGTTTTTAAAATGTGATAAAGCAGTTTTTTAAGAGTGAGATTGTGCATCCACAAACATTGTTAGCACAAAATGTTTATAACTTTTGATTTACAATAAAAATGTTATATGTACAAAGTACACTTTGTCTTTATATTCATTCTCCATCACTGTCTTCCTTGCTACACTATAGTAAATTTATTATAACTGTTAGCGTCCCAAAAGGGCCAGGGCACCTGTAAACGCGCAAGAAGAGAGTGTGAGTCAGAAGACGCCGCGCTCGGGCTCTAGCACGCCTACTACAGACAGACGTCCCAAAAGGAACAGGGTCGGAACACCGGCGCAGACTGGCTCGTATAGGGAGGCTGCGAAGGGCCTCGGGATGGCGGTAATTGACAGACGCCATCCTGAGGTCACGGTAGGCCAGGGGAAGGCGGAGCTGATCCAGCCTGCGGTGTACTATCTTCTGGAAGGGGAGAGCTCGCCTCAGTTCCACAGGGCGCGCCTGGCGGGGGGCATCCTCTGGATAACCTTTGCCGGCCCGCAGTCGCGGGACTGGCTGCGGAAAACGATCGGGGGCCTCGGTCAGATTTGGGAGTGGGCGGACTTGACAGCCGTCGAGCCCAAGGAACTCCCAAAGAGACGCAAGGTCCACGTACGGATCCCTGACACCGTCCCCCAGGAGACGGTGTTCAGTAGACTGAAGATCCAGAACTCTGAACTGGGGACACAACACTGGTCGGTTCTAAGCAGGAGCTGCTGGAAAGCTCATCTACAGTAGATCCAGCGAGAACCCGAGGGCCTACATTTTTGTCAGGGAAGGGATAGAGTTTCTGCCTTTAATGAATTTCTGTTCCAGGGACCTGGCAACGATAAAAAACCGATGTGGAGGAGCGGATGGGCCGAGTGGCATTACTGTCGGGTCAGCCTATCTGCCAGGGGACAGCACGGACCCTCCTCCACCCAAGGAATTGGAGCAGCTGATGGTGGGTAGCAGAGCAGGTAGATGGCAGACCATCATCGGCATGGATACGAACACGCGCCATGAGTTGTGGGGAATCTCGGACACAAACTCTAGGGGTGACGCACTTTTACAATTCCTTATGAAATTTAATTTAGATATATTGAATAGAGGTAATAACCCACCTTCGTCACAACACGGCGTGAGGAAGTTTTAGATCTAACAGTTGCCACCCTGTTTCTAAGTGACTTTGTTAAGAAATGGGCTGTGTCTGGGAGTCTGGGGAAGTGAGTAGCTCATACCACAGATACATCCGGTTTGAAATCGCCAAAGTCTACAGGGCAGACCTGGCAGGGGAACTGCGGGGGTTAAGAGTACTATAAACAATTCAATAGACCTCGAGATTGCGGCAGCCCAAGTGCGAGACGCAATCACGTCGGCCTCTAACGCCAACTGCCCACTGAAAATGAGGGCGTCCACCAGGAACGTCCCGTGGTGGAACCTCAGGCAAAGGAGGACGCAGGTTCGTAAGCTGTGTAACGCGGCCAAAAGGTCGGGAGCATGGGATGAATATAGACGGGCCCTAACGACCTATAACAAAAGACTGAGGTACGCCAAGAAGAAGGCACTGCGAGGAAGTGGAGCGAACACGTCCGAGAGTGCTCGACTACACAAGATCCTGTCCAACGGCACTCAAACCAACATAAGCTCCCTTAGAACATCCACGGGGGGCTTTCCAAGCTCGGGGCAGGAAACTATGGAAATTTTACTCCAGCCGCACTTCCCCAACTGTAACATAATAAACCAATCACCTCCGGACTGGGAACACTCAGAAATAGAGGCACCTTACAGGCTGGCATCTAGAGTAGACTGGACAGTTGCTAAAGAGGTGGTTACTTGGAGCAAAATCAGATGGGCCATTAACAGCTTTAAGCCATACAAATCCCCGGGATTTAATGGAATAATGCCCATCATGCTCCAACAGGGGATATATATATATATATATATATATATATATATATATATATATATATATATATATATATATATATATATATATATATATATATATATATATATATATATATATATATATACTGGCGCCGGCGCTTACCATCATTATGAGAGACTGCCTGGCTCTGGGGTACATTCCGAGGGCATGGAGACTGACCAGAGTTCCACATTCCCAAACCTGGGCGTCCAACAGACCAGGCAAAGTCCCTGAGGCCAATAAGTCTCATATCCTTCTTGCTAAAAACAGTGGAAAAACTGCTCGACCGGCACATTAGGGGCGGTGTACTGGAAGCATATCCCCTACACTGCGGACAATATGCATACAGAGCAGGAGTCTCAACAGAAACAGCACTGCACTGCAACTGGTGCTGAAACTGGAGAACAGGGAGGTGGCGCTGGAGGCCTTCCTTCCTTCAGCAACACCTCATTCGGATCGGTTCTGGCAGCTATCAGGGAGCGTGGAATAGAGGAGACCTGCTGCAGGTGAATCGGTTCCATGCTCAGGGACAGGGCGGTGTTCACCGCACTCGCGGGAGGGACTCTGCTGGCGGGGGTCGCGGCATGGTGTCCGGAGGGGAGCGTTCTGTCTCCCTTGCTCTGGTGCCTAGTCATGGACGGCCTGCTGGGGAGGCTCTCGGGAGGGGGGCATGAGGTACAGGGCTATGCGGACGACATTCATCATAGTCCGAGGAAAGGTTACACAGTCAGCGTGGGAGCGCATGCAGACAGTACTGAAAGTGGTGGAAGGGTGGACAGTTGGTCAAAGGCTCAGGGTGAGCCCCGATAAGGCAACCGTCATATTGTTTACGAGGAGGAAGAAGTGGGAGAGCCACAGAACTCTCAGTCTCTACGGTAGGAACATTCCAATGGCCACGAAGGTAAAATATCGTGGGGTCGTATTGAACTTTAAGCTAACCTGGAATGGTCACGTTGAAAAAATACTGTGTAAGGCAGTCATGACTTTAGCCGTCACTAGGCGGCTATATGGAAAAACGTGGGGACTTAGACCTAGCATGGCCCACTAGCTGTACACAAGGGTGGTCAGACCAACGTTAACATACGCGGCACTGGTCTGGTGGCCTAAGGTGACACAATCCAGTGCCAAACAAAAACTAGGCAAGATCCAAAAGATGGCTTGCCTAGGCAGCCCTTAAGGCCCTAAGCGGCCTACGGGTAAATTCCTGGCTGGTGAGTGACTGCCGAGACAAGACGAGCGACCTGGCTGGGCAGAATGAGGTCACCCTCATCTGGGTGCCGGGTCACGGGGGGGTCAAAGGCAATGAAGAAGCTTGACAGTCACGCGAAGAGAGGGTCAACGGAACCATTTATGGGACCAGAACCGGCTCTGGGCGTGACAAAGAGCACTGCCAGGAGAGGCATTAAGTTCTAGGTCAGAAACAAACACAAGGTGTACTGGGCAGACTGTCCAGGGCTCAGACATGGGAAGTCAATAATTGACGAACGCAGTTCAAAGAGAGCTGTGGAGCTGCTAAATCTTAGCAGAGGACAGCACAGAAACATAACAGGTCTCTTGACGGGACACATGGCCGTCAAGAAACACCTGCATAAAATGGGGCGGTTCGAGGGGGGCCTCGCATGCAGACTCTGCGGCGAGGGGGAGGAATCAGACCAGCACATCTTGTGCGAGTGTAAAGCTCTGGACTGCAAAAGACAAGTGATCTACGGTCAGTCTAGACCGGAGACAGAGCATTATAAAACTTTACCCTACCAATCGCTGTGCAGACTAGTTCAAGGCACAGTGATTTTGGAATGGGTGGAGTAAAAAGACTAAGGGCATGCACAATAAGCCAAAGGTTGCAGTGCTATCGGGGCGGCAGGGCCGCGGACGAGCCCTGACGGAGAAAAAAAAAGGATAACTGATAATATTAAGCTGTTAATATCGCTACGAGATAAAGCTAAATCTAAATTTAAGAGGACAAAAAACCCGGCGCATTGGGATTATTATAAACAGTTGCGAAATTACACTGAGGTGGCTATTAAAAATGAGAAAAAAGCATATTTTAATTCAAAATTCAGTAACGGTGACTCCAAAATTATTTGGAAGGAATTGAAATCCTTAAATATAAACAAGCAAAAATACTCTAATTTACCCATATACCGTAAGGACCCAGACACAGTTAACAACCATTTCATAGACAGTGTACCCAAGTCCGATTATAATAATAGTCACTTAATTTATTATTACAGGAGTCATACTTTAAAAAATATGCCAGCTAGTTTTGAATTCAGGTTAGTAGATGACAATACAATAACTGATATTATAAATAAAATTGGGACACATGCCATGGGAGCAAATGGAATCAATTTAGTGATGTTGAAGTATTGCGATCATTCCTTACATTACACATATGGTGAATACCTGTTTATTGACCAACACCATTCCGGCTCTATGGAAACTGGCCCATGCCATTCCTTCTCCCAAGGTGTCGAATCCATTTTTACCAAGGGATTTACGTTCGATCAGTATACTACCCACCTTGTCGAAAATTTTAGAGTCGTGTATTTGCAAATAAGGGGGCATATAGAGGCCTTCGGTGTTCTACCCGATTATCAATTGGGTTTTCGTTGGGGTCACAGCTGTGCAACTGCCTTACTTAAAGTTTCTGATGACGTTTTGGAAGCGAGTGATAACAACAAAATTACAGCTTTGGTGCTGCTAGATTTCACTAAAGCATTTGATACTCTCCAATACCGTTTGCTCATCGCTATTCTTCACTATGTTGGTTTGGGTGATGATGCAGTTAGATTAATTTCAAATTACTTAGACAATCGAGGCCAGCTCGTGAAAGTAGATAATAGTTGCTCAGCTGTGCGCTCACTTGAGGTCGGAGTTCCTCAGGGATCTATTCTGGGACCCCTGTTGTTTTGTGTCTACACCGCAGTAACTTCTGCGATGAGCTGTTATATTGTAATTCACATATGTATGCTGACTACACACAGTTGTATCTGTCATTTTATGGAGATAGTGTTGCAGAGGCGGTTGCGAAAATTAACTCGGATCTCAGAATCATCGAGAAGGTTTCGAGAGAACATTTCTTGTATCTGAATCCCGCCAAATCTAAGTTAATGCTATTTGGTAATAGAGCAACTATCACTAGAATTATGAAAGGTTTTAGCATATGATTAAATGACACCAACACTATTCCTTTGACGCATACCACCTCTAATTTGGGTTTAAGTTTGGATAATAGATTTAGATTCACTACACAAATTACGAAATTTATATAAAGATCTTATCTAGCATTAAAACTACTTTACCCACATCGAAACTATCTATCGGTAAAAATTAAAACCTTAGTATGCGAATCACTCGTGTTATTACATTTTACTTATTGTGCACCTGTATACTATCCTTATCTTGACGTTTTAACAAAGAATAGGATTCAAAGGACTCAAAACTCATGTATTAGATATATATTTGGGATGCGTCGCATGTGTCACATAAGTTGCGGGATTTAAAGTGGTTAAATATGATCAACCGGTTAAAATTGTAGACACTATGCTTATATCACCATTTTAAACAAGACACCGCGGTATTTATATAATAAAATTAGCTTCCGGTCAGATATTCATAATATTAACATTAGAAATAAGAATTACATAACGCCTCCTGCTCATAAGACGAGTCTATATGAACGTTCCTTTGGGTATCGTGTTTCTAAGCTATACAATGCCGTACCTGGGGATGCAAAACAGACTACTAATATGAGAAGCTTTAAGAAGCGGGTGTCAACATACCTTTGTATTAATAAGTATGCTCCATTAGTATTTATTGTATTTTATTTTATTTGGATCAATGTATAATACCTTTGTTAGTATACCTAAATTAATACATTTGTTAGTACCTACCTCTACCTGGGACATCACAGTTTAGTTTTATCTTAGTATAGCTAGATTCTTTAGTTTTAGGCATTAATTGTGACAATACTTTTCCTAGTTAGTCTATAGGTTAGTGCAGTAAACCGGGGGGCAGATGTTGTGTCTGCCTGCTTGAGCATAAACTAGGGGTTTTCCTTTGATTTGTTTGTTGCTATTTTGTCTTTTATTATTTGAAAGGAAAATAAACACATTATTATTATTATACTAGCACGAGAGCGAAATTATCTCCATGGAACTGTCGAGGGACATAGCACGCAGCGGAAGCAATGCATATAAGCATGACATAATGGCAGAAGACCTGGGACGAAAATAGCAATGTAGCGCAATGGAACAAAAAACTGATGCCACAATTGAAGCCATGGATTCGTTGTAAACATCGGAATTCTGACTACTTTCTGGTAGTGATGGGAAAAACTGTTATATTGCTTTAACAGGTCGCAACTGTTACTGTTATTTAGAAATAACAGTTAAATATAACAGGTTGAAAATAACAGTATGAACTATGAATTATTAAGAATTCCACGTAGACGTAGTAACAGTAGCTGAACCAGTCCGATGGTGTAGTTGGGTAATGTTTAAAATAAAAAATATTCTTGTATTATGTTTAAAACAATTAATTATTTTTTTATTAAAAAAATGATGGAGGTTTTATTGGGTATTCATCACTAATAATAATTTGGTAAAAAATTCAACAATGCAGAATTTCTTTCGAATTGTCTTTACTAATTAAGTATTAGTTAAGCATTGAGCTTGAAAACCTCTATAGCCATCTTTCCCTTGAAAATGAGACTTATATGAAATACATGAATTATTGTAAGCAAAAAATAAAATAAATATTTTTTTTTTAATTAAAACTAATTTTTTTCTATCTACCTATAGGGCGAAGTGTGTCTGGTTTCAACTATACCGGGTACAGGGAATATTTTTATAATTTCATTAAAATTGGTACTGTTTCTGAGATTTTTTAAGTTTCAGCGATTTTTTATTTTGCAGTAGTAATAAAAAAAAGATTTTTAAAATCGGACCCATTTCTTAGATTTCCAAAGTGAAAAGTAAAAAGGAATATTGATTTATTAGTTACATAAGGCAAAGAAGAATGAGCAAAGAAACTACCTAATATAATATAATACCTAAGGACTCACGTTAAAGCATAACTGTACGTTTGTATACATATCAGTTTTTTCTTAAAACAAAAATGCCATCTGCATATCGAGTTATCTAACGAAGATTGAGTTTACGTCAACGACTGTGATAATTTTTTTATATACGCGGTGACCTGATCTTATTTTTACAGTGATATAGTTCATTTTAAATAATTTTCAGTTGCTACATATACAGCCTTTCACATATTGAAAAATTAAGAACGAATTTTTTAGTGACCCCAAATGTCAGAAATGAAGGAAACTTAGCTCACTTTTTACAAGCATGACTTGTAATATTAATAAAATGAGGTAATATAAAAGGTGTTCCATTTGAATAATGAAAGTTGATGAAGTTTCCGCAAAACCGGAAGCTCCAACATGCTGCACCTCTCATAAAATTTCGGTAAAGAAATTTGCCTTTATTCTGCACATATGGTTCTTTATTACATTACGCTTTTATTTTTTGTTAGAAGGATCTCTAGTTACATTTTCGATTCTCGGTTCACCGCCGGTGAATCTCCGGTCATCTTAATCAGTACGCTTTTAAAAACTGTGCAAACAACGAACCGCTTTTGCCTAGAAATGGAGATCCACTTAAATGGTAAAAAATTCATTCTTATGAATATCCACATTTAAGTAAAATGATGAAGGAGAAGTTTGGGACTGTCGCTACGTTTGTTCCGTGCGAAAGACTTTTTTCTAAAACAGGACAAATTTTAAGTGACCGCCGTAACAGACTTTCGTCGACCAAAGTCAGTCAAATAATGTTCATCAACAAAAACTCAGAACTTTAAAAGTGTTTTGTTAGAAAATTATTTTTTAGTGTAAGACAATTTTTCTCAAAGAAAAAAAGAAACATCGTTGATTTTATTTACATTTTTCATATTTTGTGTTTGTTTATAAATTGTAAATATATGTGTGTGTTTTGTGTGAATCAAAAACCTGTCAAAATTTAACAGTTTCATTGTACCGACGACCCTACGTTCCCAAAGCTGTGAGCACACTAGTATAAAGTAGTATAGTATGAAGTAAAGTCGGCTCTATACTCTATACCCCATTCCCAGTCTCATGTCCATTCATCCTGTTATAACAGTTGCGGATGAAAACAGAAGTTGATTCATCGTAGCTAGTTGCAGTGCAACAGAAACAGATACGACAACAGAAACAGATACGACTCCGAGTTCTAGTGTAAAGCGCAACAGCATTCCCACCCTTGTACCTGTTATTTGTATATATCCATAACAGGTTGTTACTGTGGCGGCTCGACAACATTTAAAAAATAACAGACTGTTAAATAACAACACATCACTACTTTCTGGCGCAGTCCCTGACAGGCCACGGATCATATCGCAGCTATACCAAGCGAATAGGAAAAACAAACGACGATATATGTATATACTGCGCGGCAGTAGATACACCAGAGCATCTTGTGCTGACTTGCCCGAGATGTGAGGGGGCAAGGCTTGAGGTGACCGGGACCCTGGATGTCACGCTGACTGTAGAACATGTTGTCGAGCAGATGATGGAGACTGAACAAAAATGACGACTTAACCACCAGATGATAAGAAAAATAATGAGTGGCAAAGAGGAAGAAGAAGAAGACAAACGTCCAGGCAACTAAGGAGAGAGGTGGAGACCTAGGAAATTAAAATTGAAGCTGAAGCAGAAGTGAGAAGGCAGCACCGCACTCTTAAGTTAATTCCATCAAGACAGACACACAGACACCCAGACAAGACAACTGACAGATACCCGAACTCTTAATCCTCGCAGCCGCGGGGAGGGGAGATGTAAGGAAAACTAAGGTAGAAAAAAACACAGTCCTTCACCCTGATGTTATATCGCGAGACGGTTCCGGGGTGAACCAAAGGGAGGTTCCATGGCTCGGTTAGCCTTGACCGGCGCCGACTATGCCCTCCATAAAAAAGTAGTAGTAGTAGTAGTAATAATAAAATCTCGGGACGCAGCAAGTGCGTTATGGTGGTGAATTTTCATAAAACTATTTTTTAATAGCAATAATGTGTGTTTTTTTAAGAAAGCAGGCATCAAATTTGGTTACCAGTATAATCTATATAGTAAAAACAATGTACCATGTTTCATCAAAATAACTTTATTGTTTGAAAATGTAAAAAAATTTCCGAAAGTAAACTTAAAGTGTTCCCGAAAAAACTCGTTTTTTGGTCAACCTTATAGGTTAATAGCAAATTGAGCTATTCAAATATTAAGCATTTGATCAAAATTCGCTACCATAACTCACTTACTGCGTCCAGAATTTTTGTTCTTACAAACATGCATTATATTTCGATGGAAAATGCAAAAATGCAATAACATAAAGCGTGTTTGATTAAAAAAAAAAAAAAGAAAATTTGTATCACCAACGACTTATGGGCCACCCTGTGATTGTAGAAATAATTTTTTAAGATGTAGTTTAAGACACCCTATAATTAATATATACAATTTTTTTTCATATTTGGTATAATAACAGATATATTGAGCTTTATTGATTTTTTTTACGAAAATTCTACAAAAATTATATACTATTAACGATAAACTCTATAGCTAAGACTACTGCCAAGCGTCAGAGAAAGGGTCTATTTGAAATGAATTTTCTGGAAATTTTTTATTAAAATGAAGGACAATGACGGTTGAAACTAAGACTTCAGGGTTTGTAAAACATTCTTCTTGAGACATTTTATTTCCATAGTCCGTATTAGATTCAAGTTCTTTTCCTAAATGTTGCCAATTTTGACGATTAAATCGCAACTTTGACGTTTTGTGAAAACCCCCAATTTATTTTTGTTTAAATGCCTATAACTTTTTTGTCTTTTGACCTACAGAGCTAAATTTTGGTAGGTAACTTGCCTATAATGATATAAACCCGCGTAGAAAATTTGGTTGCCCTTACTTAATTTTGGAGATATAAGTTTTTTTCGAAAGAAAACACAAAATTTTCCGGGAAAACCTCGTCGGATTTTCCTGGATAACGAACATATCCAAGCCACTTGCAAAGGAAGGTACTCACCAATTTTGACGTTTAAAATCGCGATTTTGACGTTTTGAGGAGAACCCAAATTTATTTTTCTTTGAATGCCTGTAACTTTTTTGTCATTTAACCTACGGAGCTAAATTTTGCTAGGTAACTTACCTAGCGTATGAAATTTGGTTGCCCTTACTTTGTTAATTTTGGAGATATAAATTTTTTTCGATTTTTTTCGAAAGAAAACACAAAATTTTCCGGGAAAACCTCGGCGGATTTTCCTGGCTAGCGACCTTATCCAAGCGACTTGCGAAAGGAAGGTATGTGCCAAATTTTATCAAAATCAGTCCATTATTTTTTAAGTTATAGGTGTGACACAAATATATATATATATATATATATATATATATATATATATATATATATATATATATATATATATATATATATATATATATATATATATATATATATATATATATATATATATAAACATATAAAGTCTGAAACTGACCTCGGATTTGGGTTCCGGGGGTCCTAAATAGCGCTCATTTGAAGAAATTTTTTCAAAATTCGAAAGTCGAGATCTCCTCATTAGTGAATTTTTTTAAAGAAAATTCACTAAAATTATATAAATTAAGATTAATAAATTTTAAACTTGAATACCACTAATAATGCTTCCTCTATATGTGGACCGCATACTTCTACATTGGCGACATGTTTCCGTATAGTCTAGAAACTTCATAAAAGAAGTTTGCTTTGTGTGTACACTTATATAGTTGCCTGTTTCTGTGACATATTTTAATGACAAGAAACAAGTTCAACAATGTCGACAATGAAAGTTGCTTTTTTTGCTTCTGCATGGGACTGGTCCATACTAAATATTTTACTTTTGAGACCTCGGTATAATGATACAGCGTGGTATAAGAGCTGTGAAACCAAAGGCCCTGTGTCCGATTTCCAGTGGAAGAGTCATTTTCCTGTCAGCGCCTATAACATAATGTAAAATTAACATCAATTGGGGTTGGGGCATTGTGTCTGAGCAACTTGAGAACGTCAGCACGTTCCGCACTTCGGACGGGGCGTAATGCCGTGGGTCCCATGTACCATGTAATGTTGGGCACGTTAAATGTCCAGACACTCATCACAGAAAAAAACGCGTTCGGCTAAGTTTCCATAATAGTGAGGTGAAACTGCTTCCTGGTGTCGGTATGATTGACCATAGTCGCTGAAATAGATCGACATTAAAAAAAGAAAAGATACAATGCAATACAAGATGTTATTTGAATACCTAAATTTTAGCGAATTTTTTCCAAAAAAAATCACTAATGCGGAGATCCCGACTTCTGAAAAAAATTCCTGAAATGAGCGCGAACTAGGCCCCCCCTCAGACCCATATCCAGGGTCAGTTTCAATTTTTATGTTTATATATATATATATATATATATATATATATATATATATATATATATATATATATATATATATATATATCACCGATAACTCAAAAAATAACGAGCCTATAAGCTCGTCAGCCAGGAAAATCGGTCCAGGTTTTCTTGGAAATTTTTGTTTCCTTTCGGAAAATTTTTATATCTCCGAAAATAACAAAGTAAGGGCAACCAAATTTAGGACGCATGTTTGCACTATGAAGAGTGAACCACGTACCAAGATTCAGGTCTGTAAGTTGGGAGACAAAAAAGTTATAGGAATTTAAAGAAAAAAAATGGGGTTTTCCTCAAAACGTCAAAGTCACGATTTGACACGTCAAAATTGGCAACATTTAGGCAAAGAACCTGAAACGAATACGGGTTATGTAAAGACAATATCGCAAGAAGAGTGTTCTGCAAGCCGTTAAGTTTCAGCTTCAACCGTCATTGTCCTTAATTTTACTAAAATATTTTCAGAAAATTAATTTCAAATAGACCCTTTCTCTGATGCTTTGGTAGTAGTTTTAGTTAAGTTTACGGTTAAACGGTCTATAATTTTCAGTTAATTTTCGTGGTAAAAATTCGTCATGGAGGAGATCGTGGCTTTTGAATTTTAAAAGATTTCTTCCAATAAGTGCAAAATAGGTCTCCTAGAATTAGTGATGGGAAAAACTGTTATATTGATTTAACAGGTCGCACCTGTTACTGTTATTTAGAAATAACAGTTAAATATAACAGCTTGAAAATAATAGTATGAACTATGAATTATTAAGAATTCCACGTAGACGTAGTAACAGTAGCTGAACCCATCCGGTGGTGTAGTTGGGTAATGTTTAAAATAAAAAATATTCTTGTATTATGTTTAAAACAATTAATAAATTTTTTATTAAAAAAATGATGGAGGTTTTTTTTTTGGGTATTCATCACTAATAATAATTTGGTAAAAAATTCAACAATGCAGAATTTCTTCCAAATTTTCTTTACTAATTAAGTATTAGTTAAGCATTGAGCTTGAAAACCTCTATAGCCATCTTTTCCTTGAAAATGAGAGCTATATGAAATAAATGAATTATTGTAAGCAAAAAATAAAATAAATATTATTTTTTTTAAATTAAAACTAATTTTTTTCTCTCTACCTATAGGGCGAAGTGGATCTGGTTTCAACTATACCGGGTACAGGGAATATTTTTTTAATTTCATTAAAATTGGTACTGTTTCTGAGATTTTTTAAGTTTCAGCGATTTTTTATTTTACAGTAGTAAAAAAAAAGGTGTTTAAAATCGGACCTATTTCTTAGATTTCCAAAGTGAAAAGTAAAAAGGAATATTGATTTATTAGTTACATAAGGCAAAGAAGAATGAGCAAAAAACTACCTAATATAATATAATACCTAAGGACTCATGTTAAAGCATAACTGTACATTTGTATACATATCAGTTTTTTTTTTAAACAAAAATGCCATCTGCATATCGAGTTATCTAATGAAGATTGAGTTTACGTCAACGACTATGTGATTATTTTTTTATATACGCGGTGACCTGATTTTATTTTTACAGTGATATAGTTCATTTTTAATAATTTTCACTTGCTACATATACAGCCTTTCACATATTGAAAAATTAAGAACGAATTTTTTAGCGACCATAAATGTCAGAAGTGAAGGAAACTTAGCTTACTTTTTACAAGTATGACTTGTAATATTAATAAAATGAGGTAATATAAAAGGTGTTCCATTTGAATAATGAAAGTTGATGGAGTTTCCGCAAAACCGGAAGCTCCAACATGCTGCACCTCTCATAAAATTTCGGTAAAGAAATTTGCCTTTATTCTGCACATATGGTTCTTTATTACATTACGCTTTTATTTTTTGTTAGAAGGATCTCTAGTTACATTTTCGATTCTCGGTTCACCGCCTGTGAATCTCCGGTATTCTTAATCAGTACGCCTTTAAAAACTGTGCAAACAACGAACCGCTTTTGCCTAGAAATGGAGATTCACTTAAATGGTGAAAAATTCATTCTTATGAATATCCACATTTAAGTAAAATGGTGAAGGAGAAGTTTGGGACTGTCGCTACGTCTGTTCCGTGCGAAAGACTTTTTTTTAAACAGGACAAATTTTAAGTGACCGCCGTAACAGACTTTCGTCGACCAAAGTCAGTCAAATAATGTTCATCAAAAAAAACTCAGAACTTTAAAAGTGTTTTGTTAGAAAAGTATTTCTTAGTGTAAGACAATTTTTCTCAAAGAAAAAAAGAAACATTGTTGATTTTATTTACATTTTTCATATTTTGTGTTTGTTTATAAATTGTAAATATATATGTGTGTTTTGTGTGAATCAACAACCTGTCAAAATTTAACAGTTTCATTGTACCGACGACCCTACGTTCCCAAAGCTGTGAGCACACTAGTATAAAGTAGTATGTTATGATAAGTACACTTGGAGAACACCCAAATCACCACAACACATATTTCAGAGACCTTACGATCGTTTCGTTGACAAAGTCAACATCTTCAGAGGAAGAAAAATTCTGAATTTCAAACAATGTTACTTTGATAAAATATGATACATTGTTATTTCTACTACCTATATGGGTTATAGGTAGCGATAACCGAATTGATGTCTGCTTGCATTAAATAGACACATTTACTATTAAAAACATGTTTACGAAAATTCACTTCCAGAACGCCCTTGCTGCGTCCAGACTTTTTGGTTATTCTCGAGACCTAATTTATGTTTGAGCAGTGTGTCATTCTCTAAACAAGCGTCCGCTTATTGAATGAAGCCAAAGCCTGTTTTCCGGAGATAAGAAACTACATTTTATTTATTATTTCACAAGAATGAGTAAACAAGTTAAGTGTTGCCCGGCACACATTTTTATTTTATCTATTATTTTATGTCAAATAACACAAACGCATACGTGCTGTCGTCACTCCTAACTCCTAACAATCATTTGAAATGTAAATGCGATTATGTGGACGTATCGCTTATTGATGGAATAAATAAGAAACAATTTGGTAATAGGTCAGACCTAAAAACAGTATTATCACGATTGTAACCGAGTTTAAAGCGTTGAGAGAAAATCTGCATTAAAAAAGTGTTAAAAAATGTCTTTAAGAAAGTGTTTAAAGTTGATGAACAATCAATCTGTAAAGAAACATCTAAAGGTAAGTAAAGTTCGTTGACCTTTATTTTGATTGTTATTGTACCTGTGACCTGTACCTACTTATTCACCGCATTGTTCGTTCCCTAAGCAACCTATGGAAATTTTACTATAGAGAAATGCTCTCTATGAAGTGTCGTATATACGGAGGCCATACAATATATTTGTTGCATCTAACATTAAATATTTCATGTTATCATCATCTCAGTCTAAGGCGATTTTCTTTTGTCATCGCAACTATGACTCCTCGTCATTCCATTGTAGCCTTCATATGTCATCAATTGGGTTAGGTTCCACATAAGTTTTCCTTTTGGTCTACCTCTTTCCTTTTCGAAGCATGTGTGGCTTCAAATATGTCGTTAGAATGTTACAATGGTAAATTTACAGTTTTCGATAAAACTGCTGCTAAAGTTGGGTATCTTACATGCACGCTGACACTACTCTACCTTTTGTTCTCTTGTCTTTGCTGAGTTATTTACATTTAAAGTTTTTTACACATTATACACTTTTTCAACACTTTTCCAGTACGGCTCTGTTTCGTGAGACCCCCTCCCCTCTAATTCATTAGCATTTGAGGTAAACGTAACAATAAAGGGCAAACACTGGAATATTCCAGACCCGGCAGTTCTTCTTTGCGCTATTGGTTTGCTTGTATCTTCTATTCCTCTATTACCAGATCGCTTTTAGTGCGTATATATTGCTGCGATCAGGTTTTAATTATTTATGTGTTCCATGGCCTTCTTTTTGAAATTGTGCATTGTTCACCTAGTTTTCTTATTCTGGCCATTCTACTTAGTGGTACAGTGGTTAATGTATCGCATTTGAATGTTCCCTGACACATTTTTTGTTTCCTACATTGTTTTCCAAATGAGGAAAACTCGAGGTCGCAGGTTAGCCATGGGCCGGACCTACCTCATTTGCTTCAGATAAAAAAATTAGGTGTTATGTTAATTTACTGTTCTTTTTAGTGAATTCACTAATGAAGAGATACCTACTTTTGAATTTTGAAAACATTTCTTCAAATGAGCGCGAAGTAGCTCCATAGAACCCATATATATATATATATATATATATATATATATATATATATATATATATATATATATATATATATATATATATATATATATATATATATATTGTGTGTGTGTGTGTATCACAGCGATAACTAAAAAATAATGGATCGATTTTGATCAAATTCGGTTAGTACTTTCCTTTTGCAAGTGGCTTGAATAAATTTGTTAGCCAGGTAAACCGGCCCAGTTTTTTTCGAAAAATTATGCATTTTCTTACGGAAAATTTTTATATCTCGGGAAATAACCTTAGGGCAACCAAATTCGGTACGCGGGATTATATCATAAAAAGTAAACCATGTACCAAAATTTAGATCTGCAAGTTTTGTTGTTGTTTAACAACACACCACGAGGGCTTACAGCCTAAATACTATCGTACCGTGGGTGTCGACAAGGAGGACAGAGGCAACTTGTTAATTCTGGACTTGAAGGTTCGGAGGAGAAGGAAAAACATATGCCGGCAAGGAATTCCACAACTTGGAAGTCTTTGGGACAAAAGAGCTGGCATAACAAGATGTTCTATGTCTGGTGACCTGGACAGTAAAAGGGTGCATTCGCTCTGTTCCCCTGGTAGATCTGTTGGGGACAGCAGGTGGAGGAACTATGGACGAAAGCTCCTCTGAGCAGTGCCTGTGCAGATATCCATAAAAGCGAGAGAGAGAGAGAGAGAGAGAGAGAGGGGTCACCAACGGCACGTCGGTGGGCAAGGGATGGCAGCCTTTGGGTGAGGGTATGGTCACCGATGAGACGTATAGCTCTCTTCTGAATAGAGTCCAGGATAGCGAGTGTAGAAGCCGCAGCAGCACCCCCGATGTGGGAGCAGTATTCGAGGTTTGGCCTTATTTGTGAAGTATATAAGGTATATAGATTAGCTAGTGAAAAGCATTTGCGAGCCCGGAAGAGGAAACCTAATTTCTTAGCAGCCGCTTCTGCAATTGATGTGACATGTTGGTGCAAATTAAGATTTCGATCCACAGAAATGCCAACAAGTGAAAAGGACTCATTACTTTGAATAAATTTGTTGTTCATTGTGATGGGTCTAGGGCTGGTGTATCTCTTATGAGAAGGGAAGCAAGACTGAGATTTGGTGGAGTTGAATTGTACAAGATTTCTACTTCCCTAGGCTAATATTTTTTGGAGATCCACGGAGACAGAACCCTCCATTAGTCTGCGATCATCATCTAATTGGGCTAAAGAGACAGGCTTAGAATATTGTATATTTGAGTGGAGGGTGCTGTCGTCTGCGTAACTGTGAACTGGGTTGGATGTGCTAGAGAGGAGGTCATTGATGTGGAGAAGAAACAAAGTAGGGGCTAAAGCTGAACCTTGAGGAACTCCTACATTAATTTGATATAGTTTAGAGGAATGGCCATCCACGACAACAGAAATGCTCTGGTTGGAGAGGAAATTTGCTGTCCAGGTACAGAGTTTTGGTGGTAGGCCATAGGCCGAAAGTTTATTAAGCAGCGCTACGTGCCAGACCTGGTCGAATGCTTTGGATATGTCTAGAGCGTTAATCTGGGATTCACCGTGTAGTTCGGTAGACTTGTTCCAAGAATGGGTGACAAAGGAAAGGAGGTCGGCAGTTGATCTGCGCTCACGAAATCCATACTGCCCGTCGTGGATTAGACTGTGTTTTTCAAGAAATTTTAGTAATTCGGTGTTTATATACTTTTCCATCACTTTAGAGACGACTGAAAGGAGAGAAATAGGCCTGCAGTTGCTAGGAAGCGCTTTGGATCCTTTCTTGGGGACGGGTTGTACTCGAGTAGCTTTCCAGTTACTAGGGAATATGCCTCTATTCTAAGATGTTTGATACAGACGAGTCAGGACA
This sequence comes from Tillus elongatus, assembly GCA_964006375.1. Lineage (NCBI taxonomy): Eukaryota > Metazoa > Arthropoda > Insecta > Coleoptera > Cleridae > Tillus > Tillus elongatus. The sequence goes on along the minus strand of OZ023262.1, from coordinate 35,810,611 downwards.
GGAGCGAGTTCTGGTGCGCATTTTAAGAGATTAAAGACAAAGAATTTATAGGCATTTCAAGAAAAATAGTTTGGGATTTTCCTCTTAAAACGTCAAAGTCTCGATTTGAAACGTCAAAATTGGCAATATTTAGGCAAATAACCTGAAACAAATACGGGTTTTGTAGGGACAATGTGGCAAGAAAAGTGTTTTACAAATCCTCGAGTCTCAGCATCAACCATCATTGTCCTTCATTTTACTAAAATATTTGCAGAAAAATCATTTTAAATAGGCCCTTTCTCTGAATGATTTGACACTGGTTTTAGTTGTAGAGTTTATGGTTTAATAGTTTAATAGTCTATAATTTGTAGCGAATTTTCATAGAAAAAATGCACTCCTGGAGAGACCGCGATTTTTAAATTAATTTCTTCAGATAGAACCCATTTCAGTTTTTAGGTTTTTGTGTTTATGTGTTTTTATATATATATATATATATATATATATATATATATATATATATATATATATATATATATATATATATATATATATATTTGACGTGTTTCAGCGTTTTTTAAACAAAAATCTCTGGACGCAAATCGGTCTGTTTCGTTTTCAATGCGCCACCCTGTGTATATATATATATATATATATATATATATATATATATATATATATATATATATATATATATATATATATACATATATATATATATATATATATATATATATATATATATATATATATATATATATATATATATACAGGGTGGCGCATTGAAAACGAAACAGACCGATTTGCGTCCAGAGATTTTTGTTTAAAAAACGCTGAAACACGTCAATTTTAATATTGAGGGGGACATGTTTTGACATAAAACTCAACTTTGTCACATCAACCCCTTAAGGGTGGTGGTAACAACCCTTATATTTTAAATAGGGAACATGGGTCGAGTGTTACATAATTTGAAATTTCTTTCTTTTCTGAATTCAGCACACTACTTTTTTTGGAAGTTTTATCAACTCGTTTAAAAATTATTCACAGTTGAAGTTGCGAGAACGTATTTCATTCATTATGATAAGAAATGCACTAATTAGTCAATTTTTCGTTAAAAAAAAACTAAAAATCAAAACCAAACGTTCAAAAATGTTTATTCAGTTAAGTAAGTGTTCAAATTGTTGACCACCAGCTTCCATACAAAAGTACAAATTTTGTTCAAAACGAGCTCTGACATTCTGGAGCATTTGTGCAGTTATTAGACGGCATTCTTCAACAATGTGTCGTCGTAATTCTTCCAGAGACTTCGGTTCTGTTGCGTAAATTCTACTCTTTAAATGGCCCCATAGAAAGAAGTCTAAAGGAGTTAAATCCGGTGATCTAGGAGGCCACTCAATAGCACCTCTACGCCCAATCCATTGTCCTGGAAACTCTCTGTTCAAAAACTCCCTAACACGTTTTGAAAAATGCGGAAGAGCTTCATCTTGCTGAAACACTAATTAATTTTCTTGATAGCGAGGGTAAATGATATCTTCTAGTAACTCCAAACGTTTCGCCACTCAAATTGCCATCATGAAAAATTGATGCTATTAAACGGTCTCCAAAAATGCCAGTCCAGACATTCAATTTCTGTGGAGTTTGAGTGTGGACTTCGTGAAAATTTATTGGATTATTATCTACCCAATAACGACAATTATGACGATTGACTGTAGAGTTTAATAAAAACTTACACTCGTCTGAAAAATAGATATTGAACAGAATGTTCCCGTTATCAGCTATTCGTGCAGTCATAACTTCACAAAACTCCAGCCGCCGATCAAAATCATCTCCATTCGGTTGTTGTACAAGATGAATTTTATACGGGTGAAATGTATGCTGCTTCAATATTCGCTGAATAGCTCTTATTTTGATGTTTGAAACAGTGGCCAATTTTCTCGTGCTCAAAGTTGGGTCTGAAGCAATTTGTCCTAAAACTTAAATCTCAGTAGTCTCATTTCTAACCGGAAATTCACGTTCAGGATCCCGTTTTTTGTTGGTTACTGAACCACTTCTTCGAAACTTTGCAACTAACTCCAAAATGTATTTTATGTTAACATGTCTGTTCGGATGTCGTTTATTAAACAAATTTGCGATACGGTTGGCACAGTCATCGTTTTTGAAAAAAAGAGTAATTATTTCAACTCTTTCTTCTACAGAATACACCATTGTGAAATTAATTTTTGGTAGTACTATCAAGTATCAAAGCGACCGATAAACTGAAATAATAAACCGCATTTCTCTAATTCCGATAAGAAATGTTCTGATAGTCAATTTTTTGTTTACAAACCAACAAAACATTGACTATCAGCACATTTCTTATCGGAATGAGTGAAATGCGTTTTTGCATCTTCAACTGTGAATAATTTTTAAACGAGTTGACAAAACTTCCAAAAAAATTAGCGTGCTGAATTCAGAAAAGAAAGATCTGTGAAATGATGTAACACTCGACCCATGTTCCCTATTTAAAATATAAGGGTTGTTATCACCATCCTTAAGGGGTTGATGTGACAAAGTTGAGTTTTATGTCAAAACATGTCCCCCTCAATATTAAAATTGACGTGTTTCAGCGTTTCTTAAAAAAAAATCTCTGGACGCAAATCGGTCTGTTTCGTTTTCAATGCGCCACCCTATATATATATATATATATATATATATATATATATATATATATATATATATATATATATATATATATGTATATATATGTATATATATATATATATATATATATATATATATATATATATATATATATATATATATATATATATATATATATATATATATATATATATATTTGTGTGTGTGTGTGTGTATAGGGTGTCTTGAGCTGCATCTTACAAAATTATTTTGATAATCACAGGCTGGCCAATAAGTCGTTGGTGATACAATTTTTTTTCTTTCGAACACCCCTTATATTATTGCACTTTTGCATTTTTGCATTTTTTAAATCAAATTTCAATACATGTTTGTCGGGGGAAAAATTTGATAATAATAATAAAAAAACCTTTAAAAAACCACCAAAAAAATAAAAGGTTTTGTTCACGAGATTAATGAAAATTTTTAGTCACATTTAGACACATAATTTTAAAATACGAATACGTTATGAAACAATGATTTCTGACTTTCTTAACAAGAAAGTTCGTTATGGACGTTAATAGTCCTGGAGGTATAAATCCGAAATACTCATTTATAACATGAAAAATATCTCCCCAGTTTGACTCGAGCCATTTTCAATAAGTTGGTGTACCTTTTTTGTTAAAAAAAGACCAGTATTGCATTCGGTAACTACTAAAATATATATACGAGGGCTGAGAAAAAAAAGTTAATGCATATTTAGTGCATAACATTGCCCATAGAGGGCGCACCGTACGCGACAGCCATAAATGATTATTATATTATTTTTACAAACCTAAAAAATGTCTCGCTTTAATATTTGAAACATGTCGGAGTAAAACTTTAGAAATTACTAAGGAAAAACCATTTTTTATTTGTCACTTTGACACCCTGTATCTCTTTTATTATCCGTCTTGGGATATAGGTATGTTAGGCTAAATCAACTTATTTTCACCAAGATAATCTCTGACATCATTTGTTCCTCTTCATTTAAACACACCCGCTTTATATATATATATATATATATATATATATATATATATATATATATATATATATATATACAGGGTGAGCCACGGTGGATGGAGTATTAAAAGTATATAGAGAACGAATCAACCGATTGCTTTGAAATTTTGTTTACGGATGTAACGGAATATGATCTCTCGACCTAAAATATTTTTGAAAATGCAGTGTTGCCACATATACGTAAAACTGGCAACATCTTCGTAATTTTAAATGGAACACCCTATATATTTTCGCATTTTTTGAATTGTCGTCTCTTTTTGAGTAACTTTTGTTGATATTTTCCTATACCTATCTCAAGTCGTTTTCGAGATAATAATTATTTTCTGAATTTATTACCAAAAATTTGACTTTCATTAAATCGTGTTTTCTCCTACCGACGAAGCGATTTAAAGATAATTTTTTAGCTACGGTTAGGCAAGGTCTAGGGGCATCTCCTCCATTAATCAAATCTTTAGAATATCATACAGGGTGAGTTAGAGAACGCTTTCTATAAGTGACTCGGAGAAATGCACGAAAGTAATTTTTTTTAAATAGAACGCCCTGTATATTTTCACACTTTTTGGATCGTCTTCTCTTTTTGAGTAACTTTTGTTAATATTTCCCTATACCTATCTCAAGGCGTTTTCGATTTATGGTCACTTTTCTCTAACCTATCCAAGATTATTGGTCTTTTTGTATATCATAATGGGTGGGCCATGAAATTTCTATTTTGTCACTTTGTCATGACAACAGACATGCTGTTTATCTAAATAAATTTGACTTTAGTTATATTTACATTCAATTTGAATAGCTATAGCACAAACATGACATAAAATAATTATACAAACACAGTTTTAATGGATTTGTTTTTTATTCATGAACAGTGCAATAAGATTATCAGCAGAACTTGTAGAAGATTTAATGAGAAATATCCGAATTTGCCGCAGATGAATAACAGAAAGTTTCTACGAATTCATAGGAATTTTATAAATTTTGGTTCGTCGTTATGAGAACAATAACACTATCAGTATTTGGAAAAACTAATACCTAATCAGCGATAATAGTAAAAAAGGCCAAGTAGCAATAACAAATAATACCAATGACAGTAATAAATATGTATAAAAATCTTAATACTATAATAATTGTTCGAAATGTTGACCGTTAACTTCCAGACACTTTTGTATACGATGATGCACGGCGTTTGTTGTAGCAGCTCTTATTTCAGCGGGGTCCAAGTTTTCAATCTCTTGAATCACTCGACGTTCTAATTCTGCCCTGTTGTGGACTGGAGTTTTATAAACTCGATCTTTAAGAATACCCCAAAGATAAAAATCTAACGGGGTAAGGTCAGGGGACCTCGCAGGCCAGTTACACGGTCCCAAACGTCTGATCCAACGGTCATCGAAAAGCCGGTCCAACTCCATACTAATTTCGGACGTACAATGTGCAGGAGCCCCGTCGAGTTGATACCAACAAGTTCTATATGTTTCAATTGACAGATTATCAAGGAAGCCTTCCACAATTGTTCTAATTATATCTAAATATTTTCTGGAATTCAATTTTTCGTCATATATGTAATATTTTATTTTGTCATCCAATAACATACAAAAAACATTTAAACTAAATTTGACTTGAAAACCAGCCTCTCTAGTAACGTGGGGGTTGTCTGTGGCCCAATAGTGACGATTTCGTGTGTTACAAATCCCCTCCCTAGAAAATTTGGATTCATCAGTCCATATCATTTTCTTTAAAAAATTGGGGTCCTCTTGCATACGCACAACTAACATTTCACACAACTCTATTCTCTGTAGATAATCCTGAGGCGTGAGAAATTGAACTCTTGTAAATTTATAATTATGCATTTTATGATTTACTAGTATTCTTCGAATGGATGAATATGGCAATCCTAAATCCTGTTCAGCACAACGTATGGAATACTGGGGATTCGCATGAAAATACGCTAGCACATTGATTTCATTTACCTCGTCAGATGTCACAGGTTTGGGTAGATTTCTTGCATCTCTTAACGACGCACCAGATTTTATAAAATTCCTATGAATTCGTAGAAACTTTCTGTTATTCATCTGCGGCAAATTCGGATATTTATCATTAAATCTTCTACAAGTTCTGCTGATAATCTTATTGCACTGTCCATGAATAATAAACAAATCCATTAAAACTGTGTTTGTATAATTATTTTCTGCCATATTTGTGCTATAGCTATTCAAATTGAATGTAAATATAACTAAAGTCAAATTTATTTAGATAAACAGCATGTCTGTTGTCATGTCAAATTGACAAAATAGAAATTTCATGGCCCACCCATTATGATATACAAAAAGACCAATAATCTTGGATAGGTTAGAGAAAAGTGACCATAAATCGAAAACGCCTTGAGATAGGTATAGGGAAATATTAACAAAAGTTACTCAAAAAGAGAAGACGATCCAAAAAGTGTGAAAATATACAGGGCGTTCTATTTAAAAAAAATGACTTTCGTGCATTTCTCCGAGTCACTTATAGAAAACGTTCTCTAACTCACCCTGTATGATATTCTAAACATTTGATTATTGGAGGAGATGCCCCTATACCTTGCCTAACCGTAGCTAAAAAATTATCTTTAAATCGCTTCGTCGGTAGGAGAAAACACGATTTAATGAAAGTCAAATTTTTGGTAATAAATTCAGAAAATAATTATTATCTCGAAAACGACTTGAGATAGGTATAGAAAAATATCAACAAAAGTTACTCAAAAGGAGACGACAATTCAAAAAAAGCAAAAATATATAGGGTGTTCCATTTAAAATTACGAAGATGTTGCCAGTTTTACGTATATGTGGCAACACTGCATTTTCAAAAATATTTTAGGTCGAGAGATCATACGCCATTACATCCGTAACCAAAATTTCAGAGCAATCGGTTGATTCATTCTCCATATACTTTTAATACTCCATCCACCGTGGCTCACCCTGTATATTATATATATATATATATATATATATATATATATATATATATATATATATATATATATATATATATATTGCCTGTATGCCACTCGTTCCTAATTCATTCACAGATTTTTTCAAAGTAGTAATAAAGCATCCCTAACTGATAAGAGGGTTAGAAAAACTGAATGTCATCGATTTTTTGTTTTATAATTTTCTTGTTTGTTTATTAGCTGAAGCTTTTAAAATGCATATGACTGTGCGAAAAACTTTTATTAAACCGCGAATGTATTTTTTGCAGTACTTATCAACATTTCCAGAAGATTCTCCAACATTTCCTGGTGCCCAGACAACATGGACGAACAGATTGGAGTTTGTGGGCTCTCATACATATCCCTCAATACCAGTATACAGGGTGATGGACAGAAAAGGCAATATTATAAGTGAAGATGAAGATCCAAAACTTTCTGAAGATATATTAATTAAAATGTATAAAGATATGACCTTGCTCAATGTTATGGACAAAATATTGTACGAATCTCAGAGGCAAGGTAAGCATGAAAAGTTTCGGGAAGCAGCAAGTGCGTTATAGTAGCGAATTTTCATCAATTGCTTCCAATTTGAATAACTCAATTTCCTATAAACCCAGAGAGTTGAATTTTGGTATATGATAAAGTCTTTACTAGGGCAACTGTTCATGCTCGTTGTTCTGTCACTTTTAAATTCAAATGTCGCGCGCTACACTGACATAGAGTAAGTGTTACTAATGGTTTCCGCCAGAAGACCAGAGAGGGGGAAGAAGAATGAGAGAAGGGAGAGAAGCTTGCATCCCTCTGCCACTTGTTTTTGAGTCCTTGAAGAGGCAAGAGGTCTCGAGAAAGCGAATTGCTTTCAACCCCTTGAAGAGACACGAGGTCTCTAAATATCCATTTTGTTTGTAAGTCCTTTGGGAGACACGAGGTCCCTAGAGGTGTTGTGTGTGAATACAGAAAAACGAAGCTTATGTTCCTGCATTATTGGAGAATAAAGGTAGGTAACTTTGCTTATTGTCAGTGCCCTATTTGTTCTGTTTTTTTTTGTTATTCATTATAAAATAAATACACGTGGTAATTACATTTGGCCCATCGACCGGATTTTTATAGTTGTTTTGTTTTGTTATTAGTTGATACAGTCCATTTTTTGAAGTAATTTTACTTGTTTCCTTTAGTCTAGTAAATTTGTAATTGTTTATTGCCGTGTTGAGTCATTTAATTTCAAGGTGACGTTATTGCTTGTATATAACTAGGTACATACTCGAATTGCATATTGTTGAAATCACGTTTGCATATTGTTTAAATCGCGTTTAGGAATTTTTTTGCGTTGAACAATGGAGTTGATTCAGCTAAAAAATAAGCGCGAAAGCGTTTATAGACGAGTAGAAGCCATATTGCACGTGGCTCAACAGGTCAAAATAGACGCAGTAGTGGATTTAGATAGGTTGAATAGATTTGAGGTTCGTTTTGAGGCGTTGAATGAGTTGGTCAATCTATTTGATTCATTGCATTTGGACATCGTGTCGGTAGTTGATCGATCAGAGTTGGAGAGCGAGCATGAAATGCAGAACAAATTCGATGAACTGCAATACTCTATAAAAACTATCTATCGAGAACTGAGAGGTTATGCAAATAAAGCCGCTGAGAATCAAGCTCGATCCGTTTTTCACGGTAGTTCGAAATCGAGTCGAGCATCGAGTAAGTCGCGGTGTTCTGTCAAATCATCGAACGCTCGATCTCTCAGTGAAAAGGAAGTAACGAACGCAAACGCGATTATGTCAACTTCAAATTTAAACAGACATTTGAGGTTACCGAAAATCGAAATGCCAAAATTCGATGGAAATTGGAAAAACTGGCCAACCTTTTATGATCTGTTTAAAACAATGATTCATGAGAACGAATCATTGTCAGATATTGAAAAGTTCCAATATTTGAGTGCTTCGTTAGTGAAGGATGCAGCTGGCCTAATCAAGAATTTACCGCTAACGGGAAGCAATTATGGGATTGCATTCAAGTCTCTGGTCTCAAGGTATCACAATACCCGGGTTTTGTTGACCAATTATTGGCAGGGTATTGTACAGGCCCCCAAAGCAAATAGTGAATCTGCTTCTTCCCTACGAACGTTGTTGTCTGTATTCAGTGAAAATTTGGAAGCGTTGAAGCAGTTTGAACATGACATGTGGGATTTCACTAAATTCAACATGTTGCTGCAAAAGGTGGATATGAGTCTTAAGCAAAAATTTGAGCTTGAGTTTTGCGAATCGGACATTCCCAGTTTTAGTAGTTTATGTAGATTCTTGGAAAAGCAGTGTAAAGCAATGGAGACAACTGCCTTAACTTCCAATTATGTGACTAATAGAAGGCAGCATGTTTCAGCAACCACTGCTAGGCCCGCTTCGTCCTTTGTTACCAGCACAAAGCTTGTATGTGCTTATTGTAAGGAGGAGCACCCCATGCTCAAGTGTGATGGATTTCTATCTTTATCCTCTCATAAACGGTATACGTTCGCAAAAAAGAATAATCTTTGTTTTAACTGTTTATCAAACTCGCATGCCAGCAGGGAGTGCAAGTCATCAAGTTGTCGTGTATGTAATAAACACCATCATACATTATTGCACTTCCCAAAAGCACCGGCATCGGGAGATGAGAGTGACTCAAACAAGCCACCTGTGGAAGAGCCACAAGGTGCAGAGCAATTGCGTGTGTTGGCAAGTGTGGTAAAAAGGGAACAGTCCGTGTTACTGGCAACTATAATGCTATTAGTACGAGATAAAAATGGAAAGGTTAGGAGATGTCGAGCTCTCCTGGATTGTGCGAGTGAGGCTAATTTCATTTCGCAGCAGTGTGTTGAAAAATTGGGGCTCAACACCTCATCTCGTTCAGTGATGGTTCAAGGCTTGAACCAAATGAGCTCGCTTGCTAGCCAAGGCACTCTCAAATGTCGAGTAGAATCCATTTATGAGCCAACAAAGTTAGAGTTGGACATGATTGTGATTCCGAACATTTGTTCCAAGATCCCTTCTGCTAAGATTGAGCAGTGCCACTGGCAACATATTCAGAACTTAGAGTTGGCAGATTCAGAGTTTGGTATACCAGGGGACATTGAAATTTTGTTGGGTACTGACGTTTATGCTCATGTGGTTAGACCTGGAATAAAGAGAGGGCCTCGAGGTGCACCAGTGGCCATCAATACTGTTTTTGGTTGGGTGCTTATGGGCAGTGTAGAACAGTCAAAGTCTCATTCTGTTGTGAATAGTTTATGCACGTTGGTCGACTTGGATCATACCTTGAAACAGTTTTGGAGCTTGGAACAGGTACCACAAGGTTTAGTTATGTCTCCGGAAGATAAAAAATGTGAGGAAATCTTCAAGAAGACTCAGCACCGAAATAGTGCTGGGAGATATATTTTAAATATGCCCTTTCGTGAGGGTACTCCGTGTTTGGGAGAATCTTTCAGTGTTGCATTGAGGCGGTTTTACTCCCTGGAAGCACGTCTTAGTAGGGATCCAGCGTTGCACAAGTCCTATTCGGAGTTTATCAGGGATTATTATGAGTCTGGCCATATGTCTCTGGTATCAGATGTAGCTGTGGAACCATCTGATGCATACTATATTCCCCATCATTGTGTGTTGCGTCCTCACAGCCTTTCGACCAAACTGCGGGTGGTATTTGATGCTAGTTCCAAAAGTACGAATGGTGTATCTCTGAACGATACGTTGTTAGTGGGAGCGAAGTTGCAGACAGATATTGCCACTGTGTTGTTGAAATTTCGCTCAAACAAAATTGCATTTACTGCTGACATTCGGCAAATGTATCGACAAATTTTGGTTGTAGATAATCATAGGGATTATCAAAGAATTCTCTGGAGGTTCTCAAAGGGGGAACCTGTACAGAAATATCGCCTTAATACTGTCACATATGGGGTCTCCTCAAGCCCACACATGGCAATCCGAACAATGATGCAGCTTTGTGATGATGAGGAATCATCTTTTCCATTGGCAGCAAAGCTAGTTCGGTCCGATCTCTATGTGGATGATGTAGTCAGTGGAGTCGACTCATTGTCAGAGGCTTTTGAGTTGCAACGGCAATTGATTGGGTTGTTTGCTAAGGGGGGTTTTGAATTGAAGAAGTGGGCCAGCAATAATTCGAAACTGTTGTCCACAGTATCAGCTGATAGTCAGCAACCTCGATCGTTAGATTTAAATGATCCATCAGTGTTGAAAAATTTAGGATTGCAGTGGTGTCCCATAGGTGATACATTCTCTTTTAATGTTGAACCTATTGATCGTCCGTGCACAAAACGAAATCTTCTTTCGGAATTGGCAAGAATTTATGACCCCCTGGGTTTTTTGTCTCCTGTTACCCTGTTGGCAAAATATCTTATGCAGTGCTTGTGGGAGCAAAAAGTGGGATGGGATGATAAGCCCTCAAAGGATATTGTTGGTCAGTGGTCTCAGTATAAATCACAACTCAGTGCGCTAGCAGGTTTATCAATTCCCAGAGGCGTAAAACACGATAATATCATCAGTACAGAACTCCATGGGTTCTGTGATGCATCGGAGCGAGGGTATGCTGCAGTTGTTTACTTAAGACAAGTATCAGAGGAGGGTCAAGTTTGGATCAATTTTCTGTGTGCCAAGTCCAAGGTATCACCTTTAAAAAGAATATCGATTCCACGTCTCGAATTGTGTGGGTGTTTATTGTTGGCAAAGCTTCTGGAATTTGTGTGTCGGGTGTATGAAGGTCGTTTTGAGTTTAACTCTATGTATGCTTGGTCAGACTCTATGGTGGCACTTGCCTGGATAAAATCATCTTCCAATAGGTGGAAGACCTTTATTGGGAATCGAGTAGCAAGCATACAAGAGAAGATTCCTCCAGAGTCATGGCATCACGTAAGTGGACAAGAAAACCCAGCTGATTGTGCATCGAGAGGCATGTTACCTTCTGGGTTTTGTGAGCATCCACTATGGTGGGCGGGACCCGCCTGGCTAAAATTGGCAAGAGAAAATTGCCCCAAGTCGTTGCGTTTTGAGCCGCCAGAAGAGTGCCTGGCGGAGCAACGAACTCTCCCCGTACTAGTTACTTTGGCAAATGAGGAGTGGCTCAGTAAACTTTTGAATCGCTTTTCGCACCTACGGAAAATTCAGGGTGTTGTTGTATATTGTCAGCGGTTTGTGCGAAATTGTAGGGTGTCTCCATCTGACCGAACTACTGCATCTCTGACAGCCACCGAATTACAGGAGGCGCTTCATATGCTTATCAAATGTGCTCAAGGTGAAGTATTTCAAAGGGAAATAGCATCCTTGGTTAAAGGTGAGAGGTGTGCGAGGGCAATAAATAAGTTAGCCCCCTTTCTGGATACAGAGGGTATCCTCAGGGTGGGCGGTCGCCTTCGTCAAGCTGATGTTCCAGTTGAAGTGAAACACCCTATATTGTTGCCCCGCTCACATCGTCTCACCGAGTTAATCATTGCACACACACACCATGTCAATCTTCATCCTGGTCCTCGCACATTGCTTCATTTGCTTTCGCAACAGTTTTGGATTTTGTCCCCTCGGAGAGCTATTCATCATGTTTTGTCAAGGTGCTATCGTTGCTTTCGAGTGAATCCTACTCCCATGGCACCGATGATGTCTGATTTGCCAGTTGCCAGGGTTTCTCAGTTGAAGCCGTTTTCACACAGCGGAGTTGATTTTGCAGGTCCAGTTTTTGTGACACAGGGCAGATATCGAGGTGTCCGAAAGGTGAAAGCATATATTTGTTTGTTTGTGTGCATGGCAACGAAGGCCCTCCATTTGGAAGTAGTGTCTGATCTTTCAGCTGAAGCCTTCTTGGCAGCTCTTCGGAGGTTTGTGGCTCGCAGAGGAAGATGTGACAATTTGTATAGCGATAGAGGTACCAACTTCGTCGGCTCAAATAAGCAGCTCTTAAACTATGCAAAGGGGGCAGCAGATGCTTGTACCATTAAGTGGCATTTCAACCCCCCATCAGCTCCGCATTTTGGAGGTCTGTGGGAGGCAGGAGTGCGCTCAGTCAAGACTCATTTGCGAAGGGTGATCGGTTTGCAGATTCTGACCTTTGAGGAAATGTCCACGTTGCTTGCTCAAGTGGAATCAGTTTTGAATTCTCGACCATTGTGTAGTGCGAGTACTGATCCAAATGATCTGTTAGCCCTATCCCCAGGACATTTTCTTACAATGGAACCGTTAGGTGCTCCTCCTGATGCTGATTTGACTTTGTTAAGTATGAATCGCTTGTCACGCTGGCAGCTGGTGCAAAGGATCCACCAGGACTTTTGGCGCCGCTGGAAGAACGAATACCTGCATACACTGCAGCAGCGTGGTAAGTGGGATACTGTGCAAACGTCCCCCCCGATCGGAGCTTTAGTTGTGATTAAAGATGAGACTTCGTCACCTCTTGTTTGGAAGCTCGGACGCATTATGCAACTATACCCAGGCCGTGATGGTATAGCTCGGGTAGCTCAAGTTCGCACTAGTAGTGGCACTTTTGATAGGCCTCTGACGAAGTTATGTCTGTTGCCATCGCAGTAATACGTCTGCCTTGAAATTTTTTGTACAGTTAATTATAAATCCAATAGCTTCAGTTTTTTGTTTTTTGTGCTTATTGTAAATTTTTGTTTTGTTTGTTTATTTGAGAAACAATATAATTGTGAAAATAAATCCTTATTTTGGTGGGCGGAATGTTCATGCTCGTTGTTCTGTCACTTTTAAATTCAAATGTCGCGCGCTACACTGACATAGAGTAAGTGTTACTAATGGTTTCCGCCAGAAGACCAGAGAGGGGGAAGAAGAATGAGAGAAGGGAGAGAAGCTTGCATCCCTCTCCCACTTGTTTTTGAGTCCTTGAAGAGGCAAGAGGTCTCGAGAAAGCGAATTGCTTTCAACCCCTTGAAGAGACACGAGGTCTCTAAATATCCATTTTGTTTGTAAGTCCTTTGGGAGACACGAGGTCCCTAGAGGTGTTGTGTGTGAATACAGAAAAACGAAGCTTATGTTCCTGCATTATTGGAGAATAAAGGTAGGTAACTTTGCTTATTGTCAGTGCCCTATTTGTTCTGTTTTTTTTTGTTATTCATTATAAAATAAATACACGTGGTAATTACAGCAACAATTCTATCAAAATAGCTTTATTGTTTTCTGATAACAACTTTTAAAAAATAATATTTTTTTTTGTAGAAAACTAGTCGGATCTGGCTGGCTAACAAACTCATCCAAGCTATTATTAAAATTAATTAATTATTAATAAAAGAAAGGTACTTGCCGAGTTTCATGAAACTGGTTAATTACTTTTTGAGTTGTCAGTTGGATAGATATAAATTATTATTACGTTAGTTGTCAAATAAAAATGTCAAAATTTTTGTGTTGTAATTGTTCAGTATTTTTTGTTTGTTCAAAATCAGAAGTTATTGTAAAATGAGAGCTGCACATTTAGAGTGATACCTAGTGCAATTGTTAGTGGCAGGAAGGAAGTTCCCTTTAGGCAAGTCAGAAATCAAAATTGTGTTTATTGCCAGCCCAAGCATATATATATATATATATATATATATATATATATATATATATATATATATATATATATATATATATATATATATATATATACACACACACACACTTTATTTGTTTGCTGTACGTTTGTGATTTTTTATTGGTTTGCGTGGACTGCAGTTTCGAACCGTCCCGGTTCATCATTAGCACGCTACTGACTGTTACCACTCCTGTGTGGTCTACGTCTGAGATTATACGTGGCGCCTGCGCCGTGAGCTTATATTGGTCGGTTTACTGTTCTCTGATTGATCATGCCTTCGGACTGTGTCGTGTGTATCAGTCTCCTGTCTTGATCACTGTGGTTTGATAATTTGTATATTTGTATGGCCTTTATTAGGTTTTGTTTAAATGTTTGTACTTGGATTTGTTCTGGCATTAACTGTTTCTTATTGTTTGTTTGTTGAATGTAGTATTGTTCCCAGATTTCCATTTTTTGTGGTCTTTAACATGTTTCATTAGTTGTAATTGGGTGATGTCTGGTTTTTGGTGTTTTGTGTTGTGAATGTGTGTAGCTACGTTTGATTTGTAGCTAGGTATGTGGATTTTATCTAATGCTGTTATATGTTCCTTGAATCTTGTTTCTATTGATTTTTTTTGTCATTCCTATATACTTTTTATTGCATGTGTTACATTCTATTTGATATATTCCGTTTAATTCATGTGGGTTGTGTTCTTGTTTTTTATTTATTATTTTGTTATTGGTTTTGTAGCTAATTTTTAGGTCATATTGTTTGAGTATTTGTGTTATTTTTTGATGTGGTGGTGATAAGTGAATGTTGTGTATTTTGTGTTAGTTTCTGGTGTTTTGTTTTCGGTTTTTTGAGTTCAACGGAGAATACTACATCCAAGAAGACGGACTACCAATGGGATCTCCACTATCAAGCATCGTAGCAGAATATACATACAACAGTTAGAATATAAAATCAACACCATCATAAAAGAGACAGACCCAAACATCAAATGGATAAGATACGTCGATGATATATTAATAATATACGACAATCAAAAAACCAACATAGACAATATCCTCGAAAAAATAAACCAAATCAACAACAACATAAAATTTACAATAGAGAAAGAATCAAACAACACCATAAACTTCCTCGACATAACACTAATCAGAAAAGAAAACCAGATGGAATACAAAATATACAGAAAACCTACACAAACAGACATCACTATACCTAAACACTCAATACACCCCCACACACAGAAAATGGCCGCATACAGATACTTAATAAACAGAATGCTAAATGTACCATTCCATAACGACGAACGAGAAAATGAGTACAACATCATAATACAAATAGCACAAAGAAATGGATACAACAAGAAAACAATAGAAAAGCTAGTAAAACAAATCAACAAAACCGAAAACAAAACACCAGAAACAAACACAAAATACACAACATTCACTTATGACCACCACATCAAAAAAATAACACAAACACTCAAACAATAGGACTTAAGAATGAGCTACAAAATCGATAACAAAATAATAAACAAAATAAATAAAAAACAAGAACACAACCCACATGTATTAAACGGAATATATCAAATATAATGTAACAGATGCAATAAAAAATATATAGGAATGACAAAAAAATCAATAGAAACAAGATTCAAGGAACATATAACAGCATTAGATAAAATCCACATACCTAGCTACAAATCAAACGTAGCTACACACATTCACAACACAAAACACCAAAAACCAGACATCACCCAATTACAACTAATAAAACATGTTAAAGACCACAAAAAAATGGAAATCTTGGAACAATACTACATTCAACAAACAAACAATAAGAAACAGTTAATGTCAGAACAAATCCAAGTACAAACATTTAAACAAAACTTAATAAAGGCCATACAAATAGACAAACTATCAAACCACAGTGATCAAGACAGGAGAGCGATACACACGATACAGTCCGAAGGCACAATCAATCAGAGAACAGTAAACCGACCAATAGAAGCTCACGGCGCAGGCACCACGTACAATCTCAGACCACACAGGAGCGATAAGTCAGTAGCGTGCTGATGATAACGGTTCGAAACTGCAGTCCACGCAAACGAATAAAAAATCACAAACGTACAGCAAATAAATAAAGTGTATATTTAAAAGTGATTACAGAGTATTGCAATATTCTAATATATATATATATATATATATATATATATATATATATATATATATATATATATATATATATATATATATATATATATATATTCAGAAAGATTTCCGCGGTCTTTAATGTGAGACATGCTTGGTTCTCGGGTTAAACCGCGTCCAGAATTTATGGAAACTCGACGTTTCGGCTCCTGTTTTGGAGCCATTTTCAAGAGGTAAAGGAAATATGTAAGGACACTCTAAGGCCTCAATCTGCCTACTCCTTAGAGTGATGGACAAAGGTGGGTAAAGGAAATATGTAAGGACACTCTAAGGCCTCAATCTGCCTACTCCTTAGAGTGGTGGACAAATGTGGGTAAAGGAAATATGTAAGGACACTCTAAGGCCTCAATCTGCCTACTCCTTAGAGTGATGGACAAAGGTGGGTAAAGGAAATATGTAAGGACACTCTAAGGCCTCAATCTGCCTACTCCTTAGAGTGGTGGACAAAGGTAGGTAAAGGAAATATGTAAGGACACTCTAAGGCCTCAATCTGCCTACTCCTTAGAGTGGTGGATAAAGGTAGGTTGGGTTGTTGTAGCTCGATTACGGGGCCTCAATCTGCCTACTCCCCAAATCTCGCTGGAGATCGTCTGTGAGGTCTTAGTGTGTTCAACCCTAGGCCTCAGAGAGATCTGGCAGTTCGTTGCAAGTCTTGTCTTATATAGGTCGTTTCGTCTACCTGTTGCGTCATCAGTGAAAGTAGTGGGGTCACCGTCAATTAAGTGGGGGGATAATGATGCAACAAAATTGTCTGTGGAATTCATTTCCCTTTTGTGTGTTTGCAAAGAAGATATAATAGGTTTCCAAGTAGTCGGAAGGCGAAGACCATCATCTCTCTTATTTAAACAATCGGGACGTTTTTCAATCTCGATTGCTTCGCGGATAATTCTCGTTTTGAAATTGTAAACCGGTGCTATTGTTTTGGCATTATCGAAGTCTATTTTGTGCCCTGTATGAATATGATGCATGGCCAGCGCCGATGAGGGGTCGGATTTTCTAACTGCGAGGGTGTGTTCGTATATTCTATTGTGGATGCGTCTGTTTGTTTGTCCTACGTAAGTTCGGGAACAGTCGGAACAAGGAATTTCGTAAACTCCGTGGGATTCGTTTGGAATCGTATCCTTGGGAGTTTTTATAAGATTTGATAGTTTTTGGTCTGTTGTGAATACGGTTTTGATATTATGGGTTCTGAAAATTCGGCTGATTTTGTCGGTGACACCCTTAATGTATGGTAAAAACGCTGTGTGTTGTTGTGTGGACGCTGTTTGTTCTTGTTGTGGTGTAGTGGTTTGTTGTTGTGCGTTTCTAATGTTTCGTAGTATGTGATTGTTGTCGTATCCGTTTTCTAGCAATGTCCGTCTTAAAAAGCTTAATTCTGTCTGTTTGTTGTTGTTGTCCGTTAGTCTAAGGGATCGTGTTACTAATGTTCGAACCACGGAATTTAGTTGCGATGGGTGATGGTGAGATTGGGCGTTAAGATACCGATTAGTGTGGGTTGGTTTTCGGTAGACAGTGTAAGAAAATCCTCTGACTGGGTTTTTAGTGATGCGTACATCTAAGAAAGGCAAAGAAAAATTATTTTCCATTTCCATGGTGAACTGGATTTGGGGGTTGATGTTATTTAGGTAAGAAAGGAATTCGTCTAGAGATTCTTTGCCGTGTGGCCAGACAGCGAAAATGTCGTCAACGTATCTTAACCAACACGTGGGTTTAAGTTGGGATGAATTAAGGACTTGTGTCTCAAAGTTTTCCATGAAAATGTTGGCCAATGCAGGAGAGAGGGGTGAACCCATTGGAGCACCTCGAACTTGTTTGTAAAATTTGTTTTGAAAAAGGAAATAAGTGTTAGATGTGCAGTGTTCCACAAGAGCTAAGGTATCGTGGGAAATTTTGTGTTTATTTTTGAGAATGTCAAGGGTTTCTGATAGTGGTATATTGGTGAATAAGGAAACTATATCAAAGCTAACTAGGATGTCGTTTTGAGAAATGGTGTTGTTTTGAAGAAGGTCGATAAAATGGGTGGAGTTTTTGACATAGGATGTAGCGTTTTCTACTAATGGTTGGAGAGTTTTGGCTAGATGTTTTGCAAGTTTTTGTGTGGGTGAACGGTGGGCACTTACGATAGGGCGAAGGGGAATATCAGGCTTATGGATTTTTGGGAGACCATATTTTCTAGGGATGCGAGATGATTTTTCGCGGGGGATTAGTTCTTTTTTGAGGTCAGGATTGAGTTGGGAGTTGTTGATGATAGTTTTGGTTTTCTTTTCCAGATAAGTTGTAGGGTCGTTAGGGATTTGTTTGTAGTCTGTGTTGTTTAGTATATTGTCCATCTTTTGTATATAGTCTGTTTTGTCAAGTATGACTGTAGCGTTGCCTTTGTCTGCTGGTAGGATTATAATTTCTGTGTTTCGGTTTAGGTCTCTGATTGACTATCGTTCGTGAGGAGAAAGGTTGGAAGGTGGAAGTTTGGCAGAACGTAATATTCTTGCAATGTCTTGTCTCGTAATTTCAGCTTCGTCAGTCGGTAAGTGTGTTATTGCATCTTCTGATTGAGAAATTATCTTTTCTATTGGGATGAATTTAGGGGTTGGTGCAAAATTAAAACCTTTGGATAGGACTTTGATGGCGACGTCACTTATGGTGGAATTTGAAAGGTTGTGAACTACTATAGGAGGATTGGCATTATGTGTGTGTTGTGTGAGATTTTTGTTGTCTAGAAGCTGCTGTAATTTTCTTTTTTGTACGTCCGTCTTTTGTTGTGTAACATGTTCTGATTTACTATGTGAAAGTCTGTCTAGAGTCTCCCAAAGTGTAGGGTGTATTTTGTATGTGTGTATTTTTATGTACGTGTCGTAAAGCAGTGTGTTGGTAGTGTTAAGGTGTCGTCTTGTCTCGTGAATGGAATTTCTAAGGAGAGCAAAGCCTGTTCGTTTTAAAATGTTGGAGACGTTATGTGATTTGGTGTGATGTTTAAGTTGAAAAGATTTTGGGACCACGTGATGATCACGGCAGGCTTTTAGAAAGGTGAGGTCACAAAGGAGACGGGATTTGCGGATAAGGAGTTTGGTGAAAATTTTGGTAGAAGATAAAAGTTCCTCCCCGTAGAGGCGAATTAAATGTTCAGAAAGATTTCCGCGGTCTTTAATGTGAGACATGCTTGGTTCTCGGGTTAAACCGCGTCCAGAATTTATGGAAACTCGACGTTTCGGCTCCTGTTTTGGAGCCATTTTCAAGAGGTAAAGGAAATATGTAAGGACACTCTAAGGCCTCAATCTGCCTACTCCTTAGAGTGATGGACAAAGGTGGGTAAAGGAAATATGTAAGGACACTCTAAGGCCTCAATCTGCCTACTCCTTAGAGTGGTGGACAAATGTGGGGAAAGGAAATATGTAAGGACACTCTAAGGCCTCAATCTGCCTACTCCTTAGAGTGATGGACAAAGGTGGGTAAAGGAAATATGTAAGGACACTCTAAGGCCTCAATCTGCCTACTCCTTAGAGTGGTGGACAAAGGTAGGTAAAGGAAATATGTAAGGACACTCTAAGGCCTCAATCTGCCTACTCCTTAGAGTGGTGGATAAAGGTAGGTTGGGTTGTTGTAGCTCGATTACGGGGCCTCAATCTGCCTACTCCCCAAATCTCGCTGGAGATCGTCTGTGAGGTCTTAGTGTGTTCAACCCTAGGCCTCAGAGAGATCTGGCAGTTCGTTGCAAGTCTTGTCTTATATAGATCGTTTCGTCTACCTGTTGCGTCATCAGTGAAAGTAGTGGGGTCACCGTCAATTAAGTGGGGGGATAATGATGCAACAAAATTGTCTGTGGAATTCATTTCCCTTTTGTGTGTTTGCAAAGAAGATATAATAGGTTTCCAAGTAGTCGGAAGGCGAAGACCATCATCTCTCTTATTTAAACAATCGGGACGTTTTTCAATCTCGATTGCTTCGCGGATAATTCTCGTTTTGAAATTGTAAACCGGTGCTATTGTTTTGGCATTATCGAAGTCTATTTTGTGCCCTGTATGAATATGATGCATGGCCAGCGCCGATGAGGGGTCGGATTTTCTAACTGCGAGGGTGTGTTCGTATATTCTATTGTGGATGCGTCTGTTTGTTTGTCCTACGTAAGTTCGGGAACAGTCGGAACAAGGAATTTCGTAAACTCCGTGGGATTCGTTTGGAATCGTATCCTTGGGAGTTTTTATAAGATTTGATAGTTTTTGGTCTGTTGTAAATACGGTTTTGATATTATGGGTTCTGAAAATTCGGCTGATTTTGTCGGTGACACCCTTAATGTATGGTAAAAACGCTGTGTGTTGTTGTGTGGACGCTGTTTGTTCTTGTTGTGGTGTAGTGGTTTGTTGTTGTGCGTTTCTAATGTTTCGTAGTATGTGATTGTTGTCGTATCCGTTTTCTAGCAATGTCTGTCTTAAAAAGCTTAATTCTGTCTGTTTGTTGTTGTTGTCCGTTAGTCTAAGGGATCGTGTTACTAATGTTCGAACCACGGAATTTAGTTGCGATGGGTGATGGTGAGATTGGGCGTTAAGATACCGATTAGTGTGGGTTGGTTTTCGGTAGACAGTGTAAGAAAATCCTCTGACTGGGTTTTTAGTGATGCGTACATCTAAGAAAGGCAAAGAAAAATTATTTTCCATTTCCATGGTGAACTGGATTTGGGGGTTGATGTTATTTAGGTAAGAAAGGAATTCGTCTAGAGATTCTTTGCCGTGTGGCCAGACAGCGAAAATGTCGTCAACGTATCTTAACCAACACGTTGGTTTAAGTTGGGATGAATTAAGGACTTGTGTCTCAAAGTTTTCCATGAAAATGTTGGCCAATGCAGGAGAGAGGGGTGAACCCATTGGAGCACCTCGAACTTGTTTGTAAAATTTGTTTTGAAAAAGGAAATAAGTGTTAGATGTGCAGTGTTCCACAAGAGCTAAGGTATCGTGGGAAATTTTGTGTTTATTTTTGAGAATGTCAAGGGTTTCTGATAGTGGTATATTGGTGAATAAGGAAACTATATCAAAGCTAACTAGGATGTCGTTTTGAGAAATGGTGTTGTTTTGAAGAAGGTCGATGAAATGGGTGGAGTTTTTGACATAGGATGTAGCGTTTTCTACTAATGGTTGGAGAGTTTTGGCTAGATGTTTTGCAAGTTTTTGTGTGGGTGAACGGTGGGCACTTACGATAGGGCGGTATGCTGGTAGGATTATAATTTCTGTGTTTCGGTTTAGGTCTCTGATTGACTGTCGTTCGTGAGGAGAAAGGTTGGAAGGTGGAAGTTTGGCAGAACGTAATATTCTTGCAATGTCTTGTCTCGTAATTTCAGCTTCGTCAGTCGGTAAGTGTGTTATTGCATCTTCTGATTGAGAAATTATCTTTTCTATTGGGATGAATTTAGGGGTTGGTGCAAAATTAAAACCTTTGGATAGGACTTTGATGGCGACGTCACTTATGGTGGAATTTGAAAGGTTGTGAACTACTATAGGAGGATTGGCATTATGTGTGTGTTGTGTGAGATTTTTGTTGTCTAGAAGCTGCTGTAATTTTCTTTTTTGTACGTCCGTCTTTTGTTGTGTAACATGTTCTGATTTACTATGTGAAAGTCTGTCTAGAGTCTCCCAAAGTGTAGGGTGTATTTTGTATGTGTGTATTTTTATGTACGTGTCGTAAAGCAGTGTGTTGGTAGTGTTAAGGTGTCGTCTTGTCTCGTGAATGGAATTTCTAAGGAGAGCAAAGCCTGTTCGTTTTAAAATGTTGGAGACGTTATGTGATTTGGTGTGATGTTTAAGTTGAAAAGATTTTGGGACCACGTGATGATCACGGCAGGCTTTTAGAAACATTAGAAACGCACAACAACAAACCACTACACCACAACAAGAACAAACAGCGTCCACACAACAACACACAGCGTTTTTACCATACATTAAGGGTGTCACCGACAAAATCAGCCGAATTTTCAGAACCCATAATATCAAAACCGTATTCACAACAGACCAAAAACTATCAAATCTTATAAAAACTCCCAAGGATACGATTCCAAACGAATCCCACGGAGTTTACGAAATTCCTTGTTCCGACTGTTCCCGAACTTACGTAGGACAAACAAACAGACGCATCCACAATAGAATATACGAACACACCCTCGCAGTTAGAAAATCCGACCCCTCATCGGCGCTGGCCATGCATCATATTCATACAGGGCACAAAATAGACTTCGATAATGCCAAAACAATAGCACCGGTTTACAATTTCAAAACGAGAATTATCCGCGAAGCAATCGAGATTGAAAAACGTCCCGATTGTTTAAATAAGAGAGATGATGGTCTTCGCCTTCCGACTACTTGGAAACCTATTATATCTTCTTTGCAAACACACAAAAGGGAAATGAATTCCACAGACAATTTTGTTGCATCATTATCCCCCCACTTAATTGACGGTGACCCCACTACTTTCACTGATGACGCAACAGGTAGACGAAACGACCTATATAAGACAAGACTTGCAACGAACTGCCAGATCTCTCTGAGGCCTAGGGTTGAACACACTAAGACCTCACAGACGATCTCCAGCGAGATTTGGGGAGTAGGCAGATTGAGGCCCCGTAATCGAGCTACAACAACCCAACCTACCTTTATCCACCACTCTAAGGAGTAGGCAGATTGAGGCCTTAGAGTGTCCTTACATATTTCCTTTACCTACCTTTGTCCACCACTCTAAGGAGTAGGCAGATTGAGGCCTTAGAGTGTCCTTACATATTTCCTTTACCCACCTTTGTCCATCACTCTAAGGAGTAGGCAGATTGAGGCCTTAGAGTGTCCTTACATATTTCCTTTACCTCTTGAAAATGGCTCCAAAACAGGAGCCGAAACGTCGAGTTTCCATAAATTCTGGACGCGGTTTAACCCGAGAACCAAGCATGTCTCACATTAAAGACCGCGGAAATCTTTCTGAACATTTAATTCGCCTCTACGGGGAGGAACTTTTATCTTCTACCAAAATTTTCACCAAACTCCTTATCCGCAAATCCCGTCTCCTTTGTGACCTCACCTTTCTAAAAGCCTGCCGTGATCATCACGTGGTCCCAAAATCTTTTCAACTTAAACATCACACCAAATCACATAACGTCTCCAACATTTTAAAACGAACAGGCTTTGCTCTCCTTAGAAATTCCATTCACGAGACAAGACGACACCTTAACACTACCAACACACTGCTTTACGACACGTACATAAAAATACACACATACAAAATACACCCTACACTTTGGGAGACTCTAGACAGACTTTCACATAGTAAATCAGAACATGTTACACAACAAAAGACGGACGTACAAAAAAGAAAATTACAGCAGCTTCTAGACAACAAAAATCTCACACAACACACACATAATGCCAATCCTCCTATAGTAGTTCACAACCTTTCAAATTCCACCATAAGTGACGTCGCCATCAAAGTCCTATCCAAAGGTTTTAATTTTGCACCAACCCCTAAATTCATCCCAATAGAAAAGATAATTTCTCAATCAGAAGATGCAATAACACACTTACCGACTGACGAAGCTGAAATTACGAGACAAGACATTGCAAGAATATTACGTTCTGCCAAACTTCCACCTTCCAACCTTTCTCCTCACGAACGACAGTCAATCAGAGACCTAAACCGAAACACAGAAATTATAATCCTACCAGCAGACAAAGGCAACGCTACAGTCATACTTGACAAAACAGACTATATACAAAAGATGGACAATATACTAAACAACACAGACTACAAACAAATCCCTAACGACCCTACAACTTATCTGGAAAAGAAAACCAAAACTATCATCAACAACTCCCAACTCAATCCTGACCTCAAAAAAGAACTAATCCCCCGCGAAAAATCATCTCGCATCCCTAGAAAATATGGTCTCCCAAAAATCCATAAGCCTGATATTCCCCTTCGCCCTATCGTAAGTGCCCACCGTTCACCCACACAAAAACTTGCAAAACATCTAGCCAAAACTCTCCAACCATTAATAGAAAACGCTACATCCTATGTCAAAAACTCCACCCATTTCATCGACCTTCTTCAAAACAACACCATTTCTCAAAACGACATCCTAGTTAGCTTTGATATAGTTTCCTTATTCACCAATATACCACTATCAGAAACCCTTGACATTCTCAAAAATAAACACAAAATTTCCCACGATACCTTAGCTCTTGTGGAACACTGCACATCTAACACTTATTTCCTTTTTCAAAACAAATTTTACAAACAAGTTCGAGGTGCTCCAATGGGTTCACCCCTCTCTCCTGCATTGGCCAACATTTTCATGGAAAACTTTGAGACACAAGTCCTTAATTCATCCCAACTTAAACCAACGTGTTGGTTAAGATACGTTGACGACATTTTCGCTGTCTGGCCACACGGCAAAGAATCTCTAGACGAATTCCTTTCTTACCTAAATAACATCAACCCCCAAATCCAGTTCACCATGGAAATGGAAAATAATTTTTCTTTGCCTTTCTTAGATGTACGCATCACTAAAAACCCAGTCAGAGGATTTTCTTACACTGTCTACCGAAAACCAACCCACACTAATCGGTATCTTAACGCCCAATCTCACCATCACCCATCGCAACTAAATTCCGTGGTTCGAACATTAGTAACACGATCCCTTAGACTAACGGACAACAACAACAAACAGACAGAATTAAGCTTTTTAAGACAGACATTGCTAGAAAACGGATACGACAACAATCACATACTACGAAACATTAGAAACGCACAACAACAAACCACTACACCACAACAAGAACAAACAGCGTCCACACAACAACACACAGCGTTTTTACCATACATTAAGGGTGTCACCGACAAAATCAGCCGAATTTTCAGAACCTATAATATCAAAACCGTATTCACAACAGACCAAAAACTATCAAATCTTATAAAAACTCCCAAGGATACGATTCCAAACGAATCCCACGGAGTTTACGAAATTCCTTGTTCCGACTGTTCCCGAACTTACGTAGGACAAACAAACAGACGCATCCACAATAGAATATACGAACACACCCTCGCAGTTAGAAAATCCGACCCCTCATCGGCGCTGGCCATGCATCATATTCATACAGGGCACAAAATAGACTTCGATAATGCCAAAACAATAGCACCGGTTTACAATTTCAAAACGAGAATTATCCGCGAAGCAATCGAGATTGAAAAACGTCCCGATTGTTTAAATAAGAGAGATGATGGTCTTCGCCTTCCGACTACTTGGAAACCTATTATATCTTCTTTGCAAACACACAAAAGGGAAATGAATTCCACAGACAATTTTGTTGCATCATTATCCCCCCACTTAATTGACGGTGACCCCACTACTTTCACTGATGACGCAACAGGTAGACGAAACGACCTATATAAGACAAGACTTGCAACGAACTGCCAGATCTCTCTGAGGCCTAGGGTTGAACACACTAAGACCTCACAGACGATCTCCAGCGAGATTTGGGGAGTAGGCAGATTGAGGCCCCGTAATCGAGCTACAACAACCCAACCTACCTTTATCCACCACTCTAAGGAGTAGGCAGATTGAGGCCTTAGAGTGTCCTTACATATTTCCTTTACCTACCTTTGTCCACCACTCTAAGGAGTAGGCAGATTGAGGCCTTAGAGTGTCCTTACATATTTCCTTTACCCACCTTTGTCCATCACTCTAAGGAGTAGGCAGATTGAGGCCTTAGAGTGTCCTTACATATTTCCTTTACCCACATTTGTCCACCACTCTAAGGAGTAGGCAGATTGAGGCCTTAGAGTGTCCTTACATATTTCCTTTACCCACCTTTGTCCATCACTCTAAGGAGTAGGCAGATTGAGGCCTTAGAGTGTCCTTACATATTTCCTTTACCTCTTGAAAATGGCTCCAAAACAGGAGCCGAAACGTCGAGTTTCCATAAATTCTGGACGCGGTTTAACCCGAGAACCAAGCATGTCTCATATATATATATATATATATATATATATATATATATATATATATATATATATATATATATATATATATGTATATATATATATATATATATATATATATAGAAATACCCAAGTCATTAGATCATGAAATTGTTTCAAAAATTTTAAAAATGTCAGTGTATATTCCTAGAAATCATTAAATCATTTATATAGTAACTCTGACACATAAGTTGAAATGTTTTTAGCGAATTTTCATCAAGAAAAAATTGCTATAGAGAGGTCACGATGAAAAGCTTTTGAAAAAATTCTTCAAGTAAGTGCGAATTTGAGTCACTTGATCCCAAAACCAAAGTCCGTTAAAATTTGTATACGTATATATATATATATATATATATATATATATATATATATATATATATATATATATATATATATATATATATATGTATGTATGTATGTATCCGATCGATAACTTAAAAAATACTTAACTGATTTGAACGAAGCTTGGCACATATCTTCATTGTATTAAGACCGCTGACGAGTTCGTGTATCAGCTATAACGGACATCCCTTTCCCCAAAAATATACAAACATATTTTTGAAAACGCTATATTTTTGTAAGTATCAGAGTAACTGGAATGAGACTTTACATGTGGCTAGAAATGGTATAAATAAACCTATGTTGTGAATTTTAAGTAATTTGGTACACAATATTTAGAGTTTTTTCCAAATCAAAATAAAGTCTGAAAGTCATGCGTTGAAAATAGTTAGTGATTAAAGTCCAATGACCGACAGACAAAGTAGTTAAGTAGTTAAAAAGGTATAAACCATACATCAACAGTAGCCAAACTAAATAAATAACAGGGATTAAACATACTACCCGAACCAACGATCGTGAAATCTCGGCCACAAATATCGCAAATGACAGACGACATGAAATGAAAAATTTGTCAAGTGATTGTTACTTAAACTAGGGGATTCAATCAATTTTTAAAATACACTATATTGGTAGCTTGATGAACGGCCCCAAATATAGTTTTAGTACATCATAGATATATTATGCTCTGGTTTTAGACTGAAAGTCTAGCACAATATAGTAGAATTGTAAACAAAATCAAGTCAAGTCTCTATAAAAATGATTCTAAAATAGTTTCTTTTATCTTTAACTTTAAACATAAAACGTCATATAAGACCGAAACAGTCGTTGAATGTGTTTCAATAGCAATTCTGCTAATTCTGTAATTAATTGTTACGTATACTTTTAATATAAGATCCCGGGTATGAGGCCGGTGTCAAGTATTATGTAAACAAAACCTTAGGTAACGTATCCTTAAATATCTCAGTGGTAGCGCTCTTGTCTTCTACACAGAAGGTTGCATGATCCATTCCAGCTCGATGAATGTACGGTTTTTTTGTTGTTTTATTTTGCACGGTTACGGAGAAACCTGCTATAAAGAGACTTATACTTTTAAAAACATTTTTATGAAAATTCACTGCCATAACGCACTTGCTACGTCGAAACTTTTTCCTATTGACTAATAGCTCGAATTTGCTCTCATTTGAAAAAACTCTTCGCAAATTCGAAAGTTGTTACCTCTCTATAGGCGAAATTTTCTTTATGAGAATCAATAAAAATCAAATTTCCTACTTTACAAAATTATCATACAACTTCCAAAGGATCATAATATAATTTTTGCTTGTGTAACTAATAATTGGGTAACCCACTGCATATGTATCAAAAATACAGCATAAAATTTATAATTTCCAGGAAGAATATCTTTTTACATGACAAATTACGGTGAAGAAGCTACTCACATAGGAAGTGCAGCTGCGTTAAACAACTCAGATGTTGTGTATGGACAATACAGGGAGGCAGGTGTTCTGATATGGAGAGGATTCACACTACAGCAGTTCATAGATCAGTGTTATGGTAACAAAGATGATATAGGCAAAGGTCGACAAATGCCTGTTCACTACGGCTCTAAGGCTCTTAACTTCGTAAGTATATCCAGTCCATTGGGCACTCAAATGCCGCAAGCTGTTGGCTCAGCTTATGCACTCAAAGGAAAGAACAGAGTCGTCATATGTTACTTTGGTGATGGAGCTGCTTCAGAAGGTGATGCACATGCTGCATTTAATTTTGCAGCTACCTTAGAATGCCCCGTGATACTCTTCTGTAGGAACAATGGATACGCCATATCTACACCAGTCAAAGAACAATACAGAGGTGACGGTATTGCTTCAAGAGGCCCCGGATATGGTATTAATACGTTCAGGGTTGATGGTAATGATGTGCTTGCAGTTTATAATGCCACAAAGAAAGCTAAGGAGTATGCAACACAAGAAAACAAGCCTGTACTTATAGAAGCTCTTACATATAGGTAAGTTGTTCTTGAACAAAATTGCCCATAAATTTAAATTTAACTACACAGACAGCAATTGGCAACATAACATGCCAATTATTCACTAGTACCTCTTGTTTAAAGCTCTTGAGCACCTCTGTGTAAAACATGATCGCAAGACATCTCTTACACAGCACAGGACATCAAATGGACATCCATTGGATATAGATAAGATCCATTTTACGTCTATGACTATGATGGATATCATATGGACATCCAATGGATATTGTTAGGGCAGAAAATTTTTAATAAAACTTAAATAACGTGAACATATGAGCATTCAGCATTAAAATCTAATCAAGAAGGCATACTATGTATTAAACTCTCAGCGCTGCAACTAAATTCATCTGTTGCATTTACCGGTCACCTTCTGACAATAACTTTGTCCAGCTCTTTGACTACCTTTCTGAAAAAACCGACCATCTGATTTCTAAATATCCTTCCTCCGAGGTCACTATTCTTGGTGACTTCAATGTCCATAATAAGGAATGATTAGGATCTTCAAAAACCGATCCACAAGGAAGAGCAGCGGAGGCCTTTGCAGTTAGCAATTCTTTAGCCAACATAGTTCAGCAACCTACTTGCTTTCCTCGCATCCCAACACACAGCTCAAATCCCTTGGATCTCCTTCTTACTACAAATCCTGACTGCTATAAGATATCAGTCACCGCCCCCCTTGGTCGCTCAGACCACGGCATGGTCACTGCTTCCTGCGCAATGCAACCCGAGGTCACACAGTCATCACACCCACATATCGTTTGGCACTACAACTCCGCGAACTGGGACGAAATGCTAGATTACTTTTCCTCATTTCCATGGGCGTCTGTCTGCTTCTCTCATCCTGACCCCTCTGATATCTCAAAAAACGTCGCCGAAATTATCCAAGCTGGCAAAAGCACTAGTTCTCTAAATTCTGTGACAAGGCCAGACTTGAAAAGGTCAAACCTCACAAAACGCTTCTACACAATCCCAGTCAAGAAAACCGTCAAGCATTTAACGACGCAAAAAACCGCTATGTCCGCATTCTTTCAGAGGCAAAAAACTCGTTTAATAACCACATCAAAAACAAAGTCCTCTTAAACTCCAGCGGCAGAAAACCCTTCTGGACTCTTGCTAAATCTATTGGGAACAATTTCTGCAAGAGCACATTCCCATCTCTTGTCTCAGGGGATGAAATTGTTTCTACCGCCCTGGGCAAGGTTGAACTTTTTGCTTCGTTGTTCGCCGGCAATTCTACTCTCAACCCACCTCCAAATGTTCAACCACCAACATACCCCAATGTCGCGCATGAACTTTTTTAGTCTAAAATTGACGTGTTTCCGGATTTTAATTATTATCAGTCTTTGCAATTTTTTTACAAAGTACTTCACATGAACAATACTACAACATTTCTTTAATTTTCAGAGTAGGACATCATTCAACATCAGATGATAGCTCAGCATATAGATCGCCCGAAGAAGTGGAAATGTGGATGACAAATGATTACCCAACAGATAAGCTAAGGTTTTTATTGGAAAGTAAGGGTCTGTGGGATAAAACCATGGAAACAGAATGGTTAGCACAAGCTAGAAAAGATATCTTGACTGCCTTTGCCGCAGGAGAAAAGAAATTAAAACCAAAGTGGACAGAAATGTTTGAAGATGTGTATAAATTTATGCCACAGCATCTGAGGTAACTATTTGGAGATATAATGTTTTATGTTA
The DNA here is from genome assembly GCA_964006375.1 of Tillus elongatus. NCBI lineage: Eukaryota > Metazoa > Arthropoda > Insecta > Coleoptera > Cleridae > Tillus > Tillus elongatus. Next base: position 35,780,181 of record OZ023262.1, on the reverse strand, counting down.
ACAATAATTGATGTAAAAATATTGGCGGTAAAGGTTTACTTTCGGGGCGTGTTGTTGCAAGATATTACGAAATAATAAAGAGGAATTGTTTACAATAAAGTTAGATTTTAAATTATACCTGACAAATAAGAGATGCACTCACCTGTGTAATGGACTGTATCTTCACGTGGGTTTTAGGGTCTTCTTTGGAGGTCGGGCGACTATCTTCACCCCAAAAGAGGCAAAAAATTATGTAACAAGAAAATTAGACCAGAAAATCTGGAGCACATCCCTAGTCTGGAGTACTAGCAGTTTTCAGGACGACTGATTCTAACGCAGTGACGCTGGTTTACGTCGCGAGAGAGAGAGAGAGAGAGGCTGTCACAAAATCTGCCCCCTCTCCTCCTCTCAGTGGTGCCAACCACGGCGAGCAGCAATCCCTAAATGTCTGGCGGCAATTTCAAATTCAAAAATATATACAAACTTGCATCAACATTCCGCCCACCAAATAAGGACTACTTATTTCCGATTAAAAAATGCAAAGATTAAATTAAATTGGTAGATACACACTATAACTAACTATACAAATGGGAGATGCGTACTGGCCGTTTACTGCGAAGGTAAAGGGCACAGCTTGGTCATAGGACGATCTAAAATACTTGTGCTTGTTCGTACTTGAGCGACACGGGCAACGCCATCACGACCCGGATAGAGTTTCAATATGCGCCCTAACTTCCACACAAGCGGAGACACTGTCTCATCTTTGATGACAACGAGAGTACCAATCGAAGGAGCTTCTTGGGGGGTAGACCACTTATTGCGCTGCTGCAAGGTGTGCAAATATTCACTTTTCCAGCGTTTCCAAAAATCTTGATGCATTCTGGAAACAAGTTGCCAACGAGAAAGTCTGGTAAGTTTGACATCAGTCACGTCTGGGTCAGGTGGGGCACAAAGAGGCTCCATGGTCAAGAAGTGCGCAGGGGAAAGCGATGTCATGTCATTGGGGTCTGTACTAAGACTACAGAGCGGTCGGGAATTAAGAACTGCTTCAATCTGTGCCAGAACAGTGGTCAGTTCCTCGAATGTCAGAACCTGTGTGCCAACAACACGACGCAAGTGAGTTTTAATGGAACGAACCCCTGCTTCCCACAGTCCTCCAAAGTGCGGCGCTGATGGGGGATTCCAATGCCACTCAATTGACAAGGAATCAGTCACCTGATGTGCGTATGAAACCAACAATCGGTTGGCCCCGACAAAATTAGTGCCGCAGTCACTGTAGACATTGTCACAACGACCTCTTCGAGCCACAAAGCGCCGAAAAGCAGCAAGAAAAGCCTCCGAGGTGAGGTCTGATACCGATTCAATATGCACAGCCTTTGTGGTCATGCAAACAAAAATACACACATATGCCTTCGCACTTCTGACACCACGATATCTTCCCTGGGTAACGAGAAATGGACCGGCAAAATCAATTCCAGTGTGCGAGAATGGTTTCAGCTGAGAAACTCTTACTGGAGGAAGATCCCCCATTACAGGTGTCAAAGTTACCGGGCGAACACGGAAACAACGATAACATTGCCCAAGCACACTATTAATTGCCCGGCGGGCCGAAAGAATCCAAAAATTTTGTGACAACAAATACTGCAAGGTACGAGGTCCAGGATGTAAGTGTTTCTGATGGACACTACGAATCACCAAGTCAGTGAGCAAGTGTGAACGTGGCAGAAGCATGGGATGCTTTGCATCAAACGACAAGTCCGAGCATCTAAGTCTACCGCCCACCCTGAGAACACCATCCCTATCCACAAATGGGGCCAGCCTACGGATAGACTTTACACAAGGTCGACCATGCTCAATGTCACGCATTTCCCTCTCAAACGCCAACCTTTGTACTGCTTTAACAAGAAAAGTCAGTGCAGTGTAAAGCTCCGCCTCACTCAATGCGCCCGAAATTCTGTCCTTCCGGGGTAATTTCAGATTTTTGACAAACCTCATACTGTAAGCAATGATACCTTGAATTTTCCTCAGCGAAGAATACCCTTCTAACAAATTCAGCGGCCAATCACACGAAACAACCTTTGTCATGCACACAACTTGCCTCTGCTCCGACATCATGACATCAGACTCTTCACCTAAAGATTCTGCGCTAATCCATGTATCGGATGGTTCGGACAAGAAAGCCGGACCCGTCCACCATAGCGGGTGATTGAGAAGCTCATTAGGAGTAAGTCCGCGCGATGCACAATCTGCAGGGTTGATTAACCCCGAAACATGTGACCAGCAACCAGGGGGTACCTTTTCTTGTATGAGCGCCACTCTATTGGCCACAAACGTTTTCCATCGATGGGGAGATGACTTAATCCACTGAATGGCAACTGTGGAATCAGACCAGCAAAATATATTATCAATAGAAATAGTCTTTCGGTATGTAACCTGAACGAACTCCATCAACTCTGCTAACAAGGCTGCTGCACAAAGCTCCAATCGGGGTACTGATACTTTTTTTAGTGGGGAGACACGAGACTTAGCACACAAGAGAGATATCTTTATGGCTCCGCTGGCGGATACAACACGAAGATAAATTACGGCCCCATAACCAAGCTCAGACGCATCCGAGAATCCATGCAATGTAGAAGAAGTAGTACCTTCAGCAGACACATACCGCGGAATTGACAACGATGACAAACAAGAAAGTTGCGATTTGTATGTGTCCCACCTGGATTCGACTTCTAGTGGTGGTTTCTCATCCCACGAAATGCCTAGCTGCCACAGGAACTGCATCAGCTGCTTCGCAGAGAGGGTGAGGGGAGACAAGAAACCCAAAGGATCAAAGATTCTAGCAAGCTCTGACAGTATGTTACGCTTGGTGCATTTGCGTTCAATTGGATGTACCTTGTACGAGAAGCAGTCAGTCATTGGACACCACTGTAGTCCTAAAATCTTGACAGACACTAAGTCATCAGAGTCGAAACACAGAGATTGCTGATGACTACTGGGGAGAGACGCAAGAAATTCGGGATCATTGCTTGCCCATTTTCGCAACTCAAATCCAGCCTCTCCGAGCATTCCTATCAGTTGAGATTTCACTTCAATTGCAGAATTGGAATCTGGCACACTAGTTACTATGTCATCCACGTACGTGTCAGACCTTATGACGTCTGCTGCAAGAGGATATTTACCACCTAAATCTGTTGCCACCTGTAAGAGGGTCCTAATGGCAAGATAGGGGCTAGAAGCAACACCAAAGGACACTGTATTGAGTCTGAACTCTTGCACTGGCTCAGAATTGGAAAACCGCCAAAGAATGCGCTGGAAGTCCCTATGCTCCTCTGCCACCAATACTTGCAGAAACATTTGCTTAATGTCTGCAGTAAAGGCGACTCGATGAGCCCGAAAATTCAACAGGACTGTCACAATATCCTGCTGCAACTTGGGTCCAACCAATAGGGTGTTGTTGAGCGAGACGCCATTTGAGGTCTTAGCACTGGCGTCGAACACCACCCGTAACTTTGTAGTGGTACTTTCGGGTTTCAAGATACAATGATGAGGGATGTAGTAGACGGCACTAGGATGTGATACCTTACACGACACAGGAGACATGTGCCCATCGCTCAGATACTCACGCATGAAAGCCACATACTTTCTACGGATATCTGACTCTTTGGACAATCGTCTCTCTAGAGCATGAAGCCGTCTCAATGCCATGGAATGTGACTCACCCAGATCTGGCATCCCATCACGAAATGGCAGGCCCACGACATATCTACCATTAGAGTCACGTGAATGAGTGTCCTGGAAGATCTTCTCACACAGGGCATCTTCCGGACTCGCTAATGTGCACTGAGGCACTTGCTCCAATTCCCAAAATTGTCTGAGAGTTTTGTCCAGAGAAACATCGACCGACGTACAAAAGGAATCAACCACTAAATTCGATTGGGCTGGTACACTACCCAAGATTACCCAACCAAACACTGTAGTGATAGCAGTAGGTTCCTGATCCTTACCCTTTCTAAGTCCCGGTAACAATGCCATTGCATATATATCAGCACCCAATAAAATATCAATGTCCCCTGGCTGACCAAAAGTATCATCCGCTAAAGCAAGGTCTTTGATATGATTCCAGACATATGATTGTACGTCCGTTGAAGGTGCCTTGTCGCAGATTCTGGGAACCACAATAGCATCGATATCGAAACTAGGATTAGGTTTGTCCCGAGGTCTCAACCTAAATGAAGTAACCCCCAAATCAGTAACGGTGGCCATCTGATTTATCCCCTGAATTGGAACAGAAGCATGTGACTTCGACAGAGAAAGTTTGCTTACAAGGCGCTGCGTAATGAAATTTGCCTGACTTGCACAATCGAGCAGCACACGACATCTATGATACACCCCATAAGCATCACACACATCCACTTTACATGTGGCAAATAATACAACAGGGAAGCTGGGAAGCGTGCTTGTCAATACGACTTGACCGGTTACTTGGTCGGGTCTGTTATCACCTTGCTCACATGTTTGTGTATCAGTCTGACCAGAGCTTGATGTAAAATGCAAATATGTGTGATGTTTCCTAGTACAAACACGACAATTAAATTTCGAGGTACACCCTGCGAGTTTGTGAGACCCAGCCAGACAATTATAGCACAGACTTTTCCTCTTCACTAAGGTATGACGATCCTTAGGAGACATTTCTAAGAACTTGTCACATTTCGTCAATGAGTGTTCCCCCTGGCAACACACACAAGAAATTGATGAATCTGACTTACTAACACTAGTCACCAAAGAAGTGGTTGGTTTCGGCTGCACGAACTGTTTCCCTTTCAACATTTGAGGACCCTTCTTCGCTGAGACCGGTGCTACGGTTAGCGCAGATGTTTCAAGAGCCTTGCACTGTTTTTCTAAAAAATCACTAAGGTGCGAGTACGTGGGGACCTCACAGTCACCAAACTGTATTTCAAATTGCTTTCGGATAGAGGAATCTAACTTTTGCAAAAGGAAATTGAATTTCGTAAAGTCCCACAAATCATACTGCTGCTCTTGATATAAATCTAACGCACATACGTTTTCAGTAAATGTTGTCAACAAATTCCTTAAATCTCGAGATGAATCGCCTGACACCTTCGGAGCATTAAGAAGAGCTAACCAGTAATTCGTAAGCAACACACGTTTATTTTCATACCTTGAAACTAGCGAATTATATGCCACTTGGTAATTATCCGAAATGAGGGGTAGGTTTTGAACTATTGAAGCTGGTTTTTTTGTCAAGGAAGCAAGAAGATACTGGAAACGCTCAATATCTGACAAAGTGTCATTTTCATGAATCAGAGTCCTAAACAAATCGAAAAAACGTGGCCACTGACCAATCGCCCCGTCAAATTTCGGAATATCGATCTTAGGCAATCGAACATTACGTCTGCCACCCGTTCCACTATCAGAGTGAGCCTCATTATCGAGCGACTTAGCTACATCGGCAGCATCAGCAGTAACCTTACCACAAATTTCAAAATAGATTGACTTGATGCTGTACTGTATGTTGTCGAAGTCTGTCTGAATCTCCGATTGTAAAGCCAAATTATCCTTATCCTTCATTAAAGACACGATGTCCAGATGTAAAGAATCAAACAAATTTACAGAATCGTTAAGACCTTGGTATCTGATTCTAAATTCATTCCTTTTTGTGGGTTCAGCCTTGGCGTCTAATGCAAACCTTGATAGGTGTTGCACTCGATTCATAACAGAGTTACGTTTATTTATCAACTTTTCCACCTCCATTTCAAAAATGACAAAAAACGAAAAGGCAAACTAGAAAAGACTGATATAACCTGAACCCAATCGGATGATAACCACGTGTTTCACGTCGAAAAAAACACGTTTCAAACAAGTAACAGAGCTCGAAAATCGCCGATTGCGAGACACTGCAAAACAAAACAATTTTGACGCTAAAAGGCCGTAAAACAAATTAAACAAGCAAAACAATTACACTAACACGGATTTGCCGACCCGAACACGTGTTCTAACCAAACCCTGGAGGCTATAAATTACGATTTTTAACAACAAAACCGCCAAACACGTGTGCATAAATTCACGATATGAACACCCACAAGTGTCAATTCTAATCAAACAAGCATCGGCTTCGATGGACCAAAATGTTGTTGCAAGATATTACGAAATAATAAAGAGGAATTGTTTACAATAAAGTTAGATTTTAAATTATACCAGACAAATAAGAGATGCACTCACCTGTGTAATGGACTGTATCTTCACGTGGGTTTTAGGGTCTTCTTTGGAGGTCGGGCGACTATCTTCACCCCAAATGAGGCAAAAAATTATGTAACAAGAAAATTAGACCAGAAAATCTGGAGCACATCCCTAGTCTGGAGTACTAGCAGTTTTCAGGACGACTGATTCTAACGCAGTGACGCTGGTTTACGTCGCGAGAGAGAGAGAGAGAGGCTGTCACAAAATCTGCCCCCTCTCCTCCTCTCAGTGGTGCCAACCACGGCGAGCAGCAATCCCTAAATGTCTGGCGGCAATTTCAAATTCAAAAATATATACAAACTTGCATCAACAGGGCGCGTGTTCAATTTTTATGAAATTTTGTATATAGACGTGTTTTAGGGTGTAGATGACGAAAATCACAATAAAAATGAGGGCAGAAGCCAACGTTTGTAGTTATTTGGACATTTTTGTAGGAAAAATGTTGTACTCACTTTTGCAGCATGTTTTACACATTTTCAGGGGTCGTTCATTTTATATCGAGCTAAAAAAGGGTGTATTCCACTATTCTTATTCATTTTCACATAGTTAGTGCACCCCCTTAACTGTTTACGTGTCTCTGAAAATTACCCTTCTTTTCATCCTATAAGTTGAAATTGACATTTGACATATAAAGCAAACTCAATATCAGATGTCAATTTCAACTTATATGATGAAAAGAAGGGTAATTTCATATACAAAATTTCATAAAAATTGAACACTCGCCCCGAAAGTAAACCTTTACCATTAAAACTGCTTAAAAAGATGTTATTATTATTTTGGAAAGACTGTATACACAGATTTATTTTATATAGGTTATAATCAGTAGCGGCTCGTGCCTTAATGCATTGGGGGTGCGCAAGAAAAAAAAGTTCGGGATGCAGCAAATGCATTATGGTAGTGAATTTTTATTAAATGCTTCAAATTTGAAGTTGAATTTTGGCGTATAGTAGGGTCTTACCCGGGGCAACATATCCACCAAATTTCATCAAAATAACTTTGTAATTATCAGAGAAAAAATTTTTTTTCAAAAGAAAACAAAATTTAAATAACTCAATTTTCTAAAAATGTTGAAAGTTGAATTTTAGTGTCTAGTAAGGTCTTTTACAAGGCAACATATCCACCAAATTTCATTAAAATAGCTTTGTAATTTTCAGGGAAGATTTTTTTTAAAAGAAAACTCAAAATTTTCCCGGAAAACCTTACCGATTTTCCGGACTAACGAACTCATCCAAGCCATTAATAAAAGAAAGGCACTTGCCGAGTTTCATCGAAATCAGTTGCTTATTTTTTGAGTTATCGGTTGGATATATATATATATATATATATATATATATATATATATATATATATATATATATATATATATATATATATATATATATATATATATATATATTAGTTAGTCGGAAACGGTAAGAGATATGTGAATTTTATAGGATTTGTATCCTTGCGCCTTGAGGATTCTATGGACTCTGGTCTGAAGAATACCAAGAGATTGAGAAATTTCGTTCGTAGATCTCCGTGGATTAGATCTGATCTGTAAATTAAATAACCAAACACATGAATACCTATATTAGATCCCATATTTGCATGTGGATTTACCTGAATTTCTACCCGCTCAATGTCTTCTTCAGGTACTCTGACTCCATATTTCTTGCGTGGCTTCAGAAAAGAACCATATGCGAGTAGATGCTCATCTAGTTGTTTAAAATATGTATAATGTGGTTGCTGTCTCTCGGGATACATGTGTAGATATTGTGGATTTTCTGTTATTTGTATAATAAACTCTCACTATATCTCTCTTTTCTTGATTAGAAAACCCCATTTTCATATATTAATGTACAAAACAACGTGTTAGGTTCACATAAAATGAAATATGACGTGTTTTAAATAAACTTTTCTTCTGTCAAATAGTTATCAATTATTGACAAACATTCATGGCTTAAGTGATTTTGTTACACTTGTTGTTTTATGCGAAATTCAAGTGATTTCCAAGATGAACCTCAACATATGATACATAAATGAAACGAGAATCAAAAGATCTATTCGCGTTGGTAAAAATCAAATACGACGTCCATATAAAAGAATGAAGTTGGTGATGTTCCACAAAAAATGGAATGTTGATTGAGAATTTTGATACCACAAAAATTTTCTAGAGAAAAAAGTGCCTTCAGAAGGTCAAAACCAGATCTCGATCTGATGATAAATAAGAAATAAAAATCCTGAAAATTTACTTGCTAATTTTGCAATAATTAAAAAACTAAGAGCATCAGCTCAGATTTTTTTGGCAGAATTATTAAGCGCTAAAATACACAACTTTGCTCTAATCTAACTGTCTTCGTATCTCTTACCGTTTTCTAGACCCCATGTTGAGATTCGAATTTGACTGACCTGTATATATATATATATATATATATATATATATATATATATATATATATATATATATAATAATAAATTCATTTTGAATTTATTATTGCCAGAAAATTTGAAAAATCGGTTTTTATAAAGTTTTAAATGCTAAATGATTATATAACCTCTAAAATATATTTATTTTATTGCAGGCAACAAATGGAATATATGAAAGCCCATGTAGATAAACACAAGGATAAGTATCCTGTAAAGAATTTTACACCATAATATTAATTAAGTATTACTGCTGTATTTGTATTTCACCACTGTTAAATAAACCCTTTCATTAGAAATGCTTTTAATTAATACTATACAAACAAATTGCTGTTGAAAAAGTTATAAAAACAGTATTAATACAATTTGTTAATAAAGAGTCCCTGATTTCGCCGCTTAATATAAATTGCAAAAATACAGAACTTATCTGTGGCAAGGATAAGAAGTGTCTAGGTGTCTGTATGCCAATTTGCTTTGCTGTTACACCACTCAATCCGAGCAGCAGGATGCCGAGGTGTTAGTGGAAGGCACAAAAATGGTGTATTCGATCGAAGCGCAGATGCGTGTATTCTGCGATATATCATTCGCATAGAGACTCCAAACTTTTTCAATTGACCGTGCTATGGAAACTGTGTCTTGTAAAACCGCAATCCTCAAATGACGATGTTCTCGTGCTTAAGTTGCTCGAGGTCGTCTGGATCCATGACGATGGTTGTGGATTCCTTCTCCAGACCACCCGGACCAACACTCTGAGTTGAGTTAGGTTAGGTTAAATTGTGACTGGGCCATAACGGTCCCTCCACTGCGACCTTAAGGTCAATTGTGGCTTACGCCTAATTGTCTTATATATCACCCAACAAATCCAGTATCCTACAGAGGACGATAATTTTTGTGGGCGGAAGTTGACCCAGATCTTCTGGTGCAAGCAGTGTCTTGCCAAAGAGCAGGTGTCTTGTCCTGTCTGCAGCCGGACAGGAACGTAGCATGTGCTCTGCTGTTTCGTCACCGAAATTGGCAGTTACTTTACCCGCAATACATTTGAGCATGGCGGAGTGCTTACAATGGTAAGGAAGAATGTACAGTTTCAAAACATAGATAATTACTTAGAAACTTCATTGGAGAAGCACTATGAAATATGTGGTATTTATATCAAAATGATGAACTGTATAATCCTTACAGTATACAGGTCGCCAATTGGTGATATTGACATCTTAATAGAAAAACTAGAGAGTACACTGTTAAAGCTGACTAAAGTCTTTAAGGCAAACATAATCATCGCAGGTGATTGGAATCAAGATTTTGGACACACGGATAATTCATCATCAAAAAAGAAACTCCTCAAAATGCTTCAGTCTTTTAATATTTCTCATTTATTTGAAGAACCAATACATTTTACAAGTACTAGTTCCAAATGCTTGGATAATATATTTACAGATATCTCAAAGCAGCACATAAAAACTGAAACACTAAATTTACACATCTCTGACCATCTTGGACAGGTGCTTACCTACAAAAAAAAGGTTATCAGACAAAGTTTTACAGAAACACACAAAAGATACTTTACTGAAGAAAACTTAAAACGGTTTGCGTGTCATATGTGTTCTGTTGACTGGGAGACTTTGCCAACAGTGATCCGCAGACAAATTTCTCCAGATTTCATGAGTTCTTCCTTATGTGCTACAACGAATATTTTCCCGAAAGAAAATCTAGGATAAAAACTCAAACCTAAAGGTAAACTGGTATACCAATGAATTGAAATGTCATAAAAACGGGCTGGATGCACTCTACACAATATGGTTGGTGAAAAGAGATAACGAGTCATTAATGGCATACCAAACCTACCGAGACTGCTATCGCGACAAAGTTCGAGCGGCAAAGGCTGAAGGGGTTGCCATGGCTATTCAGCAAGCGGAAGACAAGCAAAAAGCTGCATGGAAGATTATAAAGGGTGAAACACAAGAAAAACGTAAACAGTTACCTTCATTAACACCAGAAGCATGTAATAGTTATTTTGCTAATATAAGTAAAAATATTTTTCAACAAATAAACGGAAATAATATAGTACCACGAACATATATTAAGACCAAAGTTATTAATACAATGAATTCATTTTATCTGCGGGAGGTGACGTCGGTGGAGGTTTGGAGAGTGGTATGTGCCTTGAAAGCCAAAATAACGCCAGACTGTTATGGAATAAATGTAAAATTTTTAAAAACAGTTATTTACAGCATACTAGATCCAATAACAGCTTTAGTAAATGAATGTTTGCAGGCTGGCCTGTTTCCAGAGGAACTTAAGAAAGCAGACGTAAGTATGGCATATAAGGGTGGCAATGTTGCCTCTTTGGATAGCTTTAGACCTATTTCCATTTCGCCAGCACTTTCAAAAATATTTGAGTACGTAATAAAGCAACAGCTTGAAGAATATTTAGAAGCAAAAGGTTTTCTCAGTGAGGAGCTTCATGGCTTTCGAAGAGGTAAATCAACAGTCACTGCGCTGGTAAACACAACAAATAAATTAAGTGAGGCGCTGGACTCTGGCAATATGGCACAATGCATATATTGTGATTTACATAAGGCATTTGACACAGTATCACATGAGATATTACTAACCAAATTGGAACACTATGGCATTAGGGGTTTGCCACTGAGGCTCTTTAAGTCATACCTTACCAACCGATACCAAAGAGTGAAGCTAAATGGACAGTACTTGAGTTGGCAGACACAAACATGCGGTATACCTCAGGGTTCGCTGCTAGGGCCTCTCCTATTCATTATATACACAAATGATCTTCCAGAGAACGCTTCGTCTGATGCAGTTTCTCTCTATGCAGACGATACCTCATTTGTAAACATTGGCAGAAATGAAGCTGAACTTAATGAGAGAAGAAATATCACAATGTCGGAAGCAGGAGAATGGTTTAGAAATAATAAACTGAAACTCAATGTAAACAAAACAAAAGTCTTGAATATCAGCTCCCACCAAACGCAACCAAGACAAAAACAATCTGTGAAATTTCTTGGTGTATATATACAATCAGATTTTCGCTGGTCAATTCACATTGAAAAGCTCCAGGGCACATTGGCGTCGTGTCTGTATCTGTTGAGGCGTCTGATGAACATCAGTAATTACCAGACAGTGTTGATAGCTTATCATGCATGTTTCCAAAGTAGGGCTACCTATGGTATCCTAATATGGGGGAGTAGCCCTGGAGTGTCTGAAATATTTCTGCAACAGAAAGCTGCAGTAAGAATAATCTGTTCAGTAGACAGACGTACAAGTTGTAGAACCTTATTCACGAAGACAGGCATACTTACCATCTTTTCAGCATATATTTTGGAAAGTGTCTTATATACTTACCAACATCAAGAGGATTACAACCAAAACGGTGATTACCACGAATATGGTACCCGAGGCAGACAGAACATATCCATTCCTTATCATAGAATAAAAAGAGCTGAAACCGGGGTGAATTGCTGGGGTGTCAAGTTCTTCAATAAAATCCCCCAGAATATAAGATCAAAACATAAGCGAGAATTTAGGAGAAATGTGAAAACCACTCTTATGAAGTATGCATTTTATTCTTTAAGTGAATACCTCAATATGGACATTGAGTGGATAGAGTAGAGCCACTAGAGACAACATAAGATGCCATTTTTTTTTATATGTGTAAATTTGTTTCTTTTGTCTTTTGTATTTTTGTTTGTTTTTGATGTTTATTTCACAATTTTAGTTCTATAATCTTATATTTGGTATTTGTTTGACAAGGCTGTGTAATTTTTGCCACAATAAATATTATTATTATTATTATTATTATTATTATTATAAAAGAGTAAGATATTATTGACGATATAACAAATTACCGTTGTAGAAGCGGTAAATTGTTTGGCAAGGATTTTATATGGGACAGCAGTCCTAATAGTCCGGTCTCTTGGTGGAAAGATCTTTGTTCATCATCTTAGTTATGAAAACCAGTGCCAGGTATTTTAATGCTGCCAGCTTCTTCAGCAGCTACCGGGCGCAGTTTTAGTATCTATAGTCATATCCATTAAAAAAAAAAGGAATAGGCTTACGAATGACAGAGGAGCTAAATTACTCTACCTGTCGCACAACAAAAACTTGTTGAAAAATCAGAAAGTGGCAAAAAATCAATTTTCATTTTTGACAAGGCTACAGGCAAAGGAAATAAACATAGTGATGAAGAAGATATAGAGGAAGTTGATAGACATGAAAGAGCCAGTCGTACTGATGATGAAAATGTTCCAGAGACCATGACTACCCCTGTTGATGACAGCGATGAAGACATGCCTCTTGTTCGATTTGTCAATCAAACAGTTTATAATTAATTCGCGATTCATGAGTTTTATTAATTTTTCCCTATAATATTTGTTAATTTGTTTTTTTTTCCTCAGGGCTCGTCCGCGGACTCGCCGCCCCGATAGCACTGCAACCTTTGGTTTATTGTGCATGCCCCTAGTCTTAGAATTTACCCGTGGGCCACTTAGGGCCTTAAGGGCTGCCTGGCTGTCTGTGGCTATGAGAATCCGCTTGTTGGTGTAGCCCCTCCTTTGTTCTCCCGCACACAGTGCAGGCTGGCGTACATTTCGGCCTGAAACACCGTTGCATGGGCTCCGAGGGAAATACTATGACTTATCCTCGGTCCTTCCGAATGAACACCTGCCCCCGTCCCACGTTCCCCGCCGGATCCGTCCGTGAACCAGATGAGCGCGTCCTGTGGTGTGCCCGGCGTCTCCTCCCGGTCGGGGATTTCCCCTGTAAAGTTGTTTTCCCTGCAGATTCGCGGGCTCGCGAAGCCTGACCTCATTTCAAACATGGGCTCCTTCACGATCTCCTGAATTTTACAGTGGCCCCTGGAACCTAGATTGATCTTCAGTATACCATTGCAGGCTAGTCTGTATAGTCCTAGCCTGGCTTCCACCATAATAACCAAGTGTGTGTGTGAGGGGGGGGTAGGCAGATCCAGCAACACCTCCATGGCGGCTGTTGGGATTGAAAACATGGCCCCTGTGATGCCTAGGCAAGCCATCCTTTGGATCTTGCCTAGTTTTTGTTTGGCACTGGATTGTGTCACCTTAGGCCACCAGCGCCGCGTATGTTAACGATGGTCTGACCACCCTTGTGTACAGCCAGTGGGCCATACTAGATCTTAGTCCCCACGTTTTTCCATATAGCCACCTAGTGACGGCTAAGGTCATGACTGCCTTACCCAGTATTTTTTTAACATGACCATTCCAGGTTAGCTTAGAGTCCAATACGACCCCAAGATATTTTACCTCCCTGGCCTTTGGAATGTTCCTACCATATAGAGTGAGCGTTCTGTGGTTCTCACACTTCCTCCTCCTCGTAAACGGTATGACGGTTGCTTTCTCGGGGCTCACCCCGAGCCCTTGACCAACCGTCCACGTTTCTACCACTTTCAGTGCTGTCTGCATGCGCTCCCACACTGACTGTGTAAGCTTTCCTCAGGCTATGATGACAATGTCGTTCGCATAGCCCTGTAGCTCATACCCCCCTCCTAAGAGCCTCTGCATCAGGCCGACCACGACTAGACACCAGAGCAAGGGAGACAGAACGCTCCCCTGCAGACACCCCGCCAGCAGAGTCCCTCCCGCGAGTGAGGTGAACACCGCCCTGTCCCTGAGCATGTAACCGATCCACTTGCAGCAGGTCTCCTCTATTCCACGCTCCCTGACAGCTGCCAGAACTGATCCGAATGAGTTGTTGCTGAAGGCCCCCTCTATGTCTAGGAAGGCCCTCTGCGCCACCTCCCTGTTCTCCAGCGTATTCTACAGTTTCAGCACCAATTGGTGCAGTGCTGTTTCTGTTGAGAATCCTGCTCTGTATACATATTGTCCGCAGTGTAGGGGACATGCCTCCAGTACACCGCCCCTAATGTGCCGGTCGAGTAGTTTTTCCACTGTTTTTAGCAAGAAGGACATAAGACTTATTGGCCTCAGGGACTTTGCCTGGTCTGTTGGACGCCCAGGTTTAGGAATGGATACAACCCTGGCCAGTCTTCATGCCCTCAGAATGTACCCCAGAACCAGGCTGACCCTCATAATGAGGGTAATCGCCGGCGCCAGTATATATATATATATATATATATATATATATATATATATATATATATATATATATATATATATATATATATATATATCCCCTGTTGGAGCATGATGGGCATTATTCCATCAAATCCCCACCGGGGATTTGTATGGTTTAAAGCTGTTAATGGCCCATCTGATTTTGCTCAAAGTAATCTCCTCTTTAGCGACTGTCCAGTCTACTGTAGATGCCCGCCTATAAGGCGCCTCTATTTCTTAGTGCTCCCAGTCCGGAGGTGATTGGTTTATTATGTTACAGCCGAGGAAGTGCGTCTGGTGTAAAATTTGCATAGTTTCCTCCCCCGAACTTGTAAAGCCTCCCGTGGATGTTCTAAGGGAGCCTATGTTGGTCTGAGTGCCCTTGGACAGGATCTAGCGCTCTCGGACGTGTTCTGCACTTCCTCGTAGTGCCTCTTCCACGACTCCTTCTTGGCGTCCCTCAGTCTTTTGTTATAGGTCGTTAGGGCCTGTCTATATTCATCCCCTGCTCCCGACCTTTTGGCCGCGTTAAATAGCTTACGAACCTGCGTCCTTCTTTGCCTGAGGTCCTCGTTCCACCATAGGACGTTCCTGGTGTGCGGCCTCATTTTCATGGGGCAGTTGGAGCTATAAGCCGAGGTGATTGCGTCTAGCAATTGGGCTGCCGCAATCTCGAGGTCTATTGAATTGTCTATGGTACTCTTAACCCCCCGCAGTTCCACTGCTAGGTCTGTCCTGTAAGCTTCCCAGCCCGTCTTGCGGGGGTCTCGATACCATACCGTTTGTCTTTCGACTTTGGCGATTTCAAACCGGATGTATCTGTGGTCTGAGCTACTCACTCCCCAGACACAGACCAGTTCTAAACAAAGTCACCCAGAAACTGGGTGGAAACTGTTAGATCCAAAACTTCCTCACGCCGTGTTGTGATGAAGGTCGGTCCATTACCTCTATTCAATATGTCCAAATTAAATTTCAGAAAGAATTGCAGAAGTGCCTCACCCCTAGAGTTTGTGTCCGAGCTTCCCCACAACTCATAGTGCGCGTTCGCATCCATGCCGATGATGGTCTGCCATCCACCTGCTCTGCTACCCACCATCAGCTGCTCCAATTCCTTGGGTGGAGGAGAGTCCGTGCTGTCCCCTGGCAGATAGGCTGACCCGGCAGTAATGTCCCTCTGCTCATCCGCTCCTCCACATCGGATTTCGATCGTTGCCAGGTCCCTGGAACAGAAATTCATTAAAGGAAGAAACTGTATCCCTTCCCTGACAAAAATGCAGGCCCTCGGGTTCTCGCTGGATCTGCTGTAGATGAGCTTTCCAGCAGCTCCGCCGAGTCCCTTGATCTTTCCTTTATAGGAGTACAGTTCCTGGATGAGGGCCACATTCATGTTCCTCAGAGCCATCAGTAGGTTCCTTCAAAGGCACTGTAAGATGTCGGGTCGATCGAGAAGGCGAGCGTCTGTCCTTTCTCCTCTGCCTTCCTGCTTAGAACCGACCAGTGTTGCGTCCCCAGTTCAGGGTTCTGGATCTTAAGTCTTCTGATCACCGTCTCCTGCGGGACGGTGTCAGGGATCCGTACGAGGACCTTGTGTCTCTTTGGGAGTCCCTTGGGTTCGACGGCTGCCAATTCCGCTCCCTCCCAAATCTGACCGAGGCCCACTATCGTTTTCCGCAGCCAGTCCCGCGACTGCGGGCCGGCACAGGTTATCCAGAGGATGCCCCCAGCCAGGCGCACCCGGTGGAACTGAGGCGGGCTCTCCCCTTCCTGAAGAGAGTCCACCGCAGCTACCACCGCAGCCTGGATCCGGTCCGCCTTTCCCTGGTCTAGCGTGACCTCAGGACGGCGTCTGTCAATCACCGCCATCCCGAGGCCCTCCGCAGCCTCCCTATACGAGCCAGTCTGCGTCGGTGTTGCGGCCCTGGTCCATTTGCGACATCTGTCTGTAGTAGACGTGCTAGAGCCCGAGCGCGACGTCTTCTGATTCGCACTCTCCTCTTGCGCCTTTACAGGTGCCCTGGCCCCTTTGGGACGTCTATCTGTAGTAGGCGTGCTAGAGTCCGAGCGCGTCCTCTTCTGACTCACACTCCCCGCTTGCGCCTTTACAGGTTTCTCGACCGTCTACGTCCCGGTCGCCATTTTCTGCGCCCTCCGGAACTTCTTTCTTTGCGCCCCAGAAAGACGCTTTGACTGCCGGGGCAGTCCCTCTACCCCTACAGTAGGGTCCTCACTGGTGGAGGGGCCCCCAGAGTCCGCGGACCTCGCCGCCTTCCGGTGGGACCCAGCCTCCAGCTTGGGTGTCGGGGAAAAGTCTGTGGCCGAAGCCACCACCCGATCTCCCATATCTACGTCGGTCGTGAGACCTCCAGAGTCCGCGGACGCTGTCACCCCTGACTCGTCTCCGTTTACGGAATAGACTCAAGACACGAGTCAAACCTCAGTGGTTTTGGTTTCATATGTATTTATGATCTTCATGTTGTTCCCACAAGAATGGGGGAAATACTGTCCACACCATCAGAACCACCTGTGTGGTGCAAGGCGGGTTACTGTGGAGGGCTGCCCGGTACTCCAGAGGTTCCGTTCACGACATCATCGCCCTGGTGCCATCCATCCCTAGACACGAGTCACGTGACACTGTAGATTGGGGGAGTTTAGTTCGACCTACTTGTATAGATCCGTCATGTTTAGTTATCAGCAGGGTCACCTCGTGCAGGATGTGGCTCTTCACCGCATGACGATCTTGGGGAAAGCTTCATCGAAAGTTTATGTTGTTGTTTCCACTTCCTCAGCTTGCCACCTGGAGTCCTTTGGCCCGCGACTCCTTGACCCCTGGTTAATTTGTTACAATATTATTTGTTCTTCTATTCGTGTTTTTATATACCTGTTTTGCATATTAATTTGATGTTAATGTTTGTTTTTGATTTTTTTTGTTTTTAAAATATATTTAATTGTTAAATATATTTCCAATATTTCTGGAAATATTTCCAAATATATTTCCGGAAATTTTACAGCACTACTTGTGACCTCTATCCATTTTTTTCACTGATGCCTCGATTAACACAAAAATGCTTCGATTTCCCTCTCTCCCATAAGGCTCTGAAATATGGCGGTTATGAATGCATGGCCACACTGTCTTTATATAGTTACTGTAGTCAAAACCACGCCTCAATGGTAGAAAAGAGGCGTATAATCATTTTTCTTAGTTCCTCTAGTAAGAATAATAAAATCATCTTTTATGTTGTAGACAGTTATATTTATTTGCATTACATAAGCAAAGTCACACATTAAATTGAAACTATAATATATAACTTTACTAAGGTATAAAAATTCATACGAATTTCATGGTAATAATCATCACAGAATGATAGCGTGTTGCATTCATTATATTATAATAAACATAACCAAAAAAGCATTTTTTATATTAAATTAAAACTTATCCTCTCTAAAAAGTATATTACATATTATAACATCATTATATTATAATAAACATAACCAAAAAAAACATCTTTTATATTAAATTAAAACTTATCCTCGCTAAAAAGTTTATTAATAATAATATGATAAATTAACAAGAAATATATTAACATTCAACATTTTATAACAAATTATATACATTTCAACAGATATGATGAATTTCAGCAGAACGGTAACTGATAACTCTTTGAATCAACTGTTATATTGTACTGTGTTATGACTAGTCTAAACACAACTGAAAATCAATTTAATTTATTTTGCACTTACATTACAAATTTGTGTAACATAAACTCAAAATTGATTATTTAAATAAGACGGAATTCAAATTGCGCACATCTACCAATTCGGTTTGTATTAAGTCCTTGAGATGTATGTATTTCTTGGAAAAACTTCATTCATACACTCCCCAACCTTATAGTTACTGAGAATTAGAACTTGGTTTTTATCTGTTGAATATCTTCCTGTGATTAAAATATCATATTATGACTTGATAATTTTTGGTATATAATCTGTAATTTGTAAGAGCGCAGTCCATTAGTCATTATTGTTTGGGGTCTGTCAAAGACAAACTGCCAAGCCATTTTATCTATATTTGCCTGAAGAAGAGGCATTTTCCCGACTGGCTTATTCCATTTATTTGTTGCGTACTAGAAAGTCGCCAGTTAACCACCATTCTTTCTGCCACTTCCCTTAGATACATGCCGAAAGGTAGCAGACATAGCATAACCTTCATTGCTCTTTTTAGCTTGATATGTTGTTCACATAGCTCCAGTGATGCCCAAATAAGCAATTCCTTGCACCTTACTGGTATTTAGGTAATATAAACTATCAATAAAGAAAAATCATTTAATTACATGACAGTCAATTATAAACATCTTTGTGTTGGCTTATCTGCTGTGGAGTGGGCTTGCATGGAGGACTTTGATGTTGAACGCCAATTGAACTATTTTGGTAAAGTTTTGGGTCAATATATGGATACAAACGCAGAGTCTACACTAGAAAATATACTTTAATGAAATCTTGGATAGGTTAGGGTTAGGTTTGAATGTGAGTGGGCCATACCAGTCCCTCCATTGCAACCATAAGGTCTATTGTGGCTCACGCCTAATGGTCTATATTTCGCCCAACAAAGCCAGCCTCCTGCAGAGGTGGATAATCTTTGTGGGCGAAAGTTGATCCAGATCTTCCGAAGCAAGCTTTGTCTTGCCAAAGAGCAGGTATCTAGTCCTGTCCGCCGCCGGACAGGAACACAGTACGTGCTCTGCTGTCTCGTCACTCTCCATACAAAGCCGGCACTCGATCTCCTGACCGACTCCAATATGGTGCATGTGGTGACGCAAGCGGCAGTGTCCTGTATACAGGCCAACTAGAGTACTCAGTTGTTGTCTATTTAACTCTAGAAGTTTTTTAGCCCTTGACTCAGACAGGCCATTTATGAAGGCCTTAGAGTGAGCTAATCCTGGCAGATTTTGCCATTGCTGGCTTGTCTTTATTTCTGTCCAGGTCTCTAAGGTGCGTTTTGCTGTGCATGATGTTATCCCCAGCACTGGTTCCGGTCCGATAAAGTCCCTCTGGGCACCACTCCTGGCAAGCGTGTCGGCCGCAACATTGCCATCATGGTCCGAGTGACCCGGTATCCAGACCAGTGACACCTCATTACAGCTGCCCAGTTCGTTGAGGGCAGATTTACAACTCCATACCGTTTTTGAATTGCAACGGTAGGAACCAAGAGCAATTATTGCAGCTTGGCTACCTGTATATATCTTTATCGATTTGTGTTTGCACTGGTTTCCTATACTTTCCCTTGCACACATCTCGATGGCATACACTTCTGCCTGGTGTATGGTTGCGTACTTGCTGAGGCTAGTTGATAGTCTAGCGTCAGTGTTGCCCCCATATGCGCCGGCTCCTACTCCCATATTGATTTTGGAGCCGTCAGCATACCAGCAGAGATCAGCTCTCAATAGGGTCGTTTGATTTCGTTCCCAGTCCTCCCTTTCCGGAAAGACAGTCTTGAAAGACAGATCTCTACTGATCTTTGTAGGCATCAAGTCTGAGACCATTCCCAGAATCTCATGACCCTCAATGTCATCAAGGAGTCCGGACCCTCCCAGACTGATTTCCTTCGGCATGCTGTCGGCCGTTTGTTTTAATCTGTACGTTGTCCACCTCGCCACCCTCTCCAACCATATGTGAAGAGGTGGAATATTAAGGAGGACCTCCAGAGCGGCTAATGGTGCGGTGCTTATCGCTCCCGTTATCATCAGACAAGCTTGTCTCTGTAGATGAGCCAGTTTGGCCCTCGCGATACCACGAAGTGCCTTGGGCCACCAAACTATGGCTCCATATGTTATCATTGGTATGATAACCACTACATAGAGCCAGTACATCTGTTGGGCGTTTGTTCCCCAGTTATTTCCACAGATTCTACGGCACGTCCACAGGGACAGTTTAGCCCTAAGGATTACATTCTCTAACTGTACGTCCCAGGTGAGCTTCTTATCTAGGGTAACCCCCAGATATTTTGCTTGTTCCGTAAATGGAATCGTTTCTCCCATGAGAATAGGTGGTTTTAATTTATCCAGCCTTCTTCTTCTGGTAAATGGAACAATGATCGTTTTGCGGGGGTTCACAGACAGCAAATCTTGGATAAGAAGTGAGATAGTGAGATCGTAAGTTATATTAAATTCCGATCAAAAATTATGGACTGGGTTTTTACGACTGTAAACGCATGTGATTTTGCCTTGTATATAAAATCAACACTTTTAAGCAACAACTCCTTCACCTAAACATGCCTCTGAAATTACATATAGAAAGGCTCTCTATAGATAAGTTAGAAACATTTCTAATAACTTACCTATACTCCTGGACAGGTATTCTGATGAAACAGTTGCTGTAGATTTTAAGGCAACAATTCTTTTATGTAAACAGGCCTATGAAAACGAACTGATTAGAAACAGAAAAGCTTCCTATAGGTACGTATACTCTAAATCTAAAGAAAGCAATTTACCACCACACATTTTTCAGATCTGACAATCGTTTAGCTAACAAACTTAGCGTTATCCGAGGAATAGATAAACTGGTATGTTATTTCCAGCAATGTATCTATTCCGCTAGTCAAAAATCCTAATAAGACTATTTGTTGCATAGATTTTTTTAGTGTCTCTATTACTGTATCAGTTCCTGCACATGCTTCGTTTTTACTTCCACATCGTCAAAACGGGTGGAAGTATGGAATCAGCGACAAAAATTTCAAAATATTTATTTCGCTTAAGCGTCGTCAAAAGTGTCAAAATATAGAGAACACATGATCTGGAAACGAATTTTTTTTTCGGTATGTCTGTCTGTTTGTAGCCATGATAACTTTAGACTGAATCATCTTCAAATTTGCTATAGAGCTAGCACCCAACAAACGAACAGTTCGGATTGTTTTTGGGTAAAATCTCTCCAGGGGGTAAGGGATTCTTAGGGGGTGATTTGGTGAACATTTTTCCGTTAAAACTCTAGTAATACACCGATTTAGGGTTTATTAGAAAACCTTCAATTTCATCAAACATCTGTTATTCTGTACTGATATTAAATTAGGGGTTAAATATGTGGAGGGGGACTATCGGTGCAAGAAATTTTTTTTTGCTAAAGCGGCGTAAAAGTCTCAAACGTATAGAAAACTTGATTCTGGGACAAACATTTTTTTGTCTGTCAGTCGGTCGGTCTGTTGGTCTGTACGCTTGTCTGTTAGTAGGCGCAATACCATTAGAACGAATTGAGATATCATCCTCTAATTTGGAATCCAGTTAGAACCCGACAAAGGAACGATTATAATTGTTTGTTTGGGAAACATCGCTTTATACTAAAATTTTCACATTTATTTACGATTGCAAGCTCCAATTGTATGTTGAAAATTTCAAACCATATACTTCTAGACAGTTTTGCAAAACAAATAAAACATTTGAGTTATGTGATATAATATGAAAAGCGGCTCAGTTAGTCCCAGTTTACCTTACTTTTATTACTTATTATTGTGTAATGAAATTCCCGTTTCTGAACCTAATTTCTTTTTCACAAAATAAACCTCTGAAAATTTTCATAATTATCATTTTTGACTAAATATCATTTTTAAAACACCTGTATATAAAGAAAAACCGTATAATTATGTTTTCAAGTAGATAAAATCAACATGGAAAGTTATCACTTTGATAACGCCACAGTAATTGTGTAATTTGCAATCATAAAAAAATTTTAACCGATACATAAGGTAAATAAGGAAGTGCAAACTTCTAGAACCAAATAAGGATACATATTTTATACCATATATAAGCTGACCCGCCGGTCGAGAGATTCATTTAGTTTTCAGATTCAGTTTCAGACTCCATTTAGAAATTCAGCCATTTAGGAACCGAATTCGCCACAAGCGCAGTTCTTATTTTAACCGTTTGAATCACGTAGCGTTCATCATTAGCAAAACCCGTAGACCCACCATTCAGACACAATTTCTATAGGCAGTGGTGAGAAATATTTTATTCTTTTATTTATTCTTGATTTATATATATATATATATATATATATATATATATATATATATATATATATATATATATATATATATATATAACTGTTGCTCAAATTTACTGAATTGATTTTATTTCATCTTCTATAACAATCCATAATATGTTTATGTAGGTGTCCCCATTATTTAGAAATTCTCTTAGAAAAAAATGTTCAGTTTAGCCGAACGAACTATTATTTGTGTTTCTTTAATTTGCCCACGCACCCATCCAATAACTGAAAGAGTTTTTTTACTGCGTCTCATTTTCAGCTCTATGTATTTCTGTGTTCTGTTGTAAAATTAAATAGGGTATTATATTATCCAGGAGACTCCAACTTCTCAAGTTAAAGTACACTAATAGCAACCCACAATGTTCGAGATTGCAGCAGTCCAATTGCGAGACGCAATTACCTCGGCCTATAACGCCAACTGCCCCCTGAAAATGAGGGTGTCCACCAGGAACGTCCCATGGTGGAACGAGGACCTCAGGCAAAGGAGGACGCAGGTTCGTAAGCTGTTTAACGCGGCCAAAAGGTCGGGAGCATGGGATGAATATAGACAGGCCCTATCGACCTATAACAAAAGACTGAGGGACGCCCAGAAGGAGTCGTGGAGGAGGCACTGCGAAGAAGTGGAAAACACATCCGAGAGTGCTCGACTACACAAGATCCTGTCTAAGGGCCCTCAGACTAACATAGG
Organism: Tillus elongatus; assembly: GCA_964006375.1. Taxonomy (NCBI): domain Eukaryota; kingdom Metazoa; phylum Arthropoda; class Insecta; order Coleoptera; family Cleridae; genus Tillus; species Tillus elongatus. Next base: position 35,756,718 of record OZ023262.1, on the reverse strand, counting down.
CTCCCTTAGAACACCCACGGGAGGCTTTACAAGCTCGGGGGAGGAAACTATGGAAATTTTACTCCAGACGCACTTCCCCGGCTGTAACATAATAAACCAATCACCTCCGGACTGGGAACACTCAGAAATAGAGGCGCCTTATAGGCGGGCATCTAGAGTAGACTGGACAGTCGCTAAAGAGGTGGTTACCTGGAGCAAAATCAGATGGGCCATTAACAGCTTTAAGCCATACAAATCGCCGGGATTTGATGGAATAATGCCCATCATGCTCCAACAGGGGATAGATATACTGGCGCCGGTGCTTACCCTCATTATGAGGGCCAGCCTGGCTCTGGGGTACATTCCGAGGGCATGGAGACTGGCCAGGGTTGTATTTATTCCTAAACCTGGGCGTCCAACAGACCAGGCAAAGTCCCTGAGGCCAATAAGTCTCATGTCCTTCTTGCTGAAAACAGTGGAAAAACTGCTCGACCGGCACATTAGGGGCGGTGTACTGGAAGCATATCCTCTACACTGCGGACAATATGCATACAGAGCAGGATTCTCAACAGAAACAGCACTGCACCAACTGGTGCTGAAACTGGAGAATACGCTGGAGAACAAGGAGGTGGCGCTGGGGGCCTTCCTAGACATAGAGGGGGCCTTTAGCAACACCTCGTTCGGATCGGTTCTGGCAGCTGCCCGGGAGCGTGGAATAGAGGAGACCTGCTGCAGGTGGATCGGTTCCATGCTCAGGGACAGGGCGGTGTTCACCTCACTCGCGGGAGGGACTCTGCTGGCGGGGGTCGCGGCGGGGTGTCCGCAGGGGAGCGTTCTGTCTCCCTTGCTCTGGTGTCTAGTCGTGGATGGCCTGCTGGGGAGGCTCTCGGGAGGGGGGTATGAGGTACAGGGCTATGCGGACGACATTGTCATCATAGTCCGAGGAAAGGTCACACAGGCAGTGTGGGAGCGTATGCAGACTGCACTGAAAGTGGTGGAAGGGTGGACGGTTGATCAAGGGCTCGGGGTGAGCCCCGAGAAAGCAACCGTCGTGCCGTTTACGAGGAGGAGGAAGTGTGAAAGCCACAGAACTCTCACTCTATACGGTAGGAGCGTTCCAATGGCCAGGGAGGTAAAATATCTTGGGGTCGTATTGGACTCTAAGCTAACCTGGAATGGTCACATTGGAAAAATACTGCGTAAGGCAGTCATGACCTTAGCCGTCACTAGGCGGCTATATGGAAAAACGTGGGGACTAAGACCTAGTATGGCCCACTGGCTGTACACAAGGGTGGTCAGACCATCGTTAACATATGCGGCACTGGTCTGGTGGCCTAAGGTGACACAATCCAGTGCCAAACAAAAACTAGGCAAGATCCAAAGGATGGCTTGCCTAGGCATCACAGGGGCCATGTCTTCAACCCCAACAGCCGCCATGGAGGTGTTGCTGGATCTACCCCCCCTACACTTCGTTATTATGGGAGAGGCCAGGCTAGGACTATACAGACTAGCCTGCAATGGTAGACTGAAGATCAACCCAGGCTTCAGGGGCCACTGCAAAATTCAGGAGATCGTGAAGGAACCCATGCTTGAAATGAGGTCAGACTTCGCGAGCCCGCGAATGTGCAGGGAAAACAACTTCACAGTGGAAATCCCTGATCGCGGGGCATGGCGGGAGGAGACACCGGGCATACCACGGGACGCGCTCGTCTGGTTCACGGACGGATCTGGCGGGGAGCGTGGGACGGGGGCAGGTGTTTACTCGGAAGGACCGAGGGTAAGTCACAGTATTTCCCTCGGAGCCCATGCAACGGTGTTTCAGGCCGAGATGTACGCCATCCTGCACTGTGTGCGGGAGAACAAGAGGAGGGGCTACACCAACAAGCGGATCCTCATAGCCACAGACAGCCAGGCAGCCCTTAAGGCACTAAGTAGCCCACGGGTAAATTCCTGGCTGGTGAGTGAGTGCCGAGACGAGACGAGCGACCTGGCTGGGCAGAATGAGGTGACCCTCATCTGGGTGCCGGGTCACTCGGGGGTCAAAGGCAATGAAGAAGCTGACAGTCTCGCAAAGAGGGGGTCAGCAGAACCATTTATGGGACCAGAACCGGCTCTGGGCGTGTCAAAGAGCACTGCCAGGGGAGCCATTAAGTCCTGGGTCAGAAACCAACACAAGGTGTACTGGGCGGACTGTCCAGGGCTCAGACATGGGAAGTCAATAATTGACGGACCCAGTTCAAAGAGAGCTGTGGAGCTGCTAAACCTTAGCAGAGGACAGCTCAGAAACACAACAGGTCTCTTGACGGGACACATGGCCGTCAAGAAACACCTACATAAAATGGGGCGGTTCGAAGGGGACCTCGCATGCAGACTCTGCGGCGAGGGGGAGGAATCAGCCCAGCACATCTTGTGCGAGTGTATAGCTCTGGACCGGAAAAGACAACTGATCTACGGTCACTCTAGACCGGAGACAGAGCAATATAAAACTTCACCCTACCAATCGCTGTGCAGACTAGTTCAAGGCACAGTGATTTTGGAATGGGTGGAGTAAGACTAGGGGTATGCACAATCAACCAAGGGTTGCGGTGCTATCGGGGCGGCAAGGCCGCGGACGAGCCCTGAGGGAACAAAAAAAAAAAAAAAAAACCCACAATGTGGCCATTCCTGTGGAAATAACTTCAACTTTGGGGGTCTACAAATATTTTTTTAATATTTCACCTATCACTAGGTGCAGTCTAAAGAGTGGGACATTATTCTACAAGGTCTCGCTCCCAAAGTAAATTAGTAAATCCTCCCCCAAAAATCAGGGGACCAAATCAGCTGAGGATGAGAGAAGTCTTTGCTTTTCATGCATTTTATATCCCAGCCAGCCCTGGTGAGAACCTCTCACTAATTACTAATTTCACATTATCAATTTCAGTTTTATAGCTTGTACATAACCTTGGTCATCCTACTTCAATAGGCTGGTCCACTACCGTTTCTTCCCTCACTTTGGCGCCTCCACTTTTCCCCAAAATTCCAAGTGAAGTGGTGGCGCTCGAGTTAACCCCTTTTCTGACCGAACCGAACACCTACCCACCCCATCCTTCGGAAGTACACCTTCACAATGGTGGGTGTTGTGTCTATAATTAGCTTTTTTCCATCCTTATAATAAGTAGTCTATTTATGTATGTGGAAAAATGTTTTGTATTGTTATCACAAATACAGAGCTTTCATTAATTCCCGAACTCCATGTGACCGGATTCTGTCTCTCTCTCTTTGTGGAATATGATTTTATGAGTTGGCAGTCCAAAAAGTAACAAAAAAAACCACTAGACTAGGGACCCTAAAGTTACTAAATCAATTGACAATTGACAGTTCAGTCCATTGGCGCTCAATTCCCTTTTGACGGTTATTTTGTATGTATATTTTCCAAGTTCGACCAGTGTTTACCTTCTTCAAATAATTTTCTATCTGTTGGACAATAAAAATAAACAGTTTTTTATCAAAACTTAGCATTTTCATTCCGTTTTTACGTAAGTTAAAAGTGAATATTAAGGTTATGTTGTTGACGATATTCAACATCGGATGGAATGAAGCCCTACCAAATCTGTTCGTCGGTAATCTGCTAAAACAGGTACATATTTGTTCAATGTTACACAATACACGTTCCTAAAACCGTAAATTAGAAGTTTAAATAATCGGACCTCAATTTGTTTACGTACATTACAAAATTTTGATATCTATACAAAATAAAAGTAATATTTTGTTTTTAATTTATTTTTTAACAATCAATAACAGTAAACCATACATGAACAGACTTGCTGTTAAAAATACTAAATAATAAATACATTTAAGACATTTACTGTTTCACCTTATTATAATTTTTATATTTTTTATATAACCCCAAAGGAAATATGAGACAACACTGGCATCTTAGGGATTTCATTAATTCAGGTTGTATAACCGTGTATGCCGGGTTGCCTAACTTAAGCGGTCACGTGGAGTTCGGGAATTAATGAAAGCCCTGTATAACTAACATTTGTAAAAGTGGTGTTGAATAAACAGTTCATTTACAGTTTGGTGGTACTTTCAAACCCGCAATATTTGTAATGTAAGTTTTGCAATAATAAAAATTCAATAAAAACCTGAACATTCAATTATTACATGGACAGATTTAGATATAGCATGATGAGATTCAAACATCCTATATTATTATTATATTACAGTAAAGTCTGCGTGATATGCAGACACTGAATGATATAATACAGTATCACATAGTTATTATATAAAGTATTTAACAACTTCAGACTTTTTTATAATTACATACATTGTATTGCGCAATTAATACATATTTGGTCATGAGTGAATAATATGAGTTAAAAATAATATACATACTACAATGACTAGAAAAAAATAATGTCAAAATAAAAGTAGAAACTAAAACAAATGCTTTAAACTGTGAAACATCTGCAAGTTTTTCTTATACATAAATATAATAAATGATAGGTGATATGAAAATGTAATAAAAGGTACAAGTATCGATAAAACTATATAAGGGGTTCATCAAAATGGTGGGAACACCCTATTTGTGGCCTTAATTTCAAGTGGGTCAACCGAGTTCAAGTTCACATAGTTATTTTGTGAATAAAAAGAACCTCAGTGACATTTTCTACAAATGCAAGAAAAGCGGACATTTTGTCAAAGTGCCCAAATAATAGCAAATCTGAAGGAGGTTTCAGTGCTGTGTTTATAACTGGAGACTTTAAAGACACTGACTGGTATATTGACAGTGACGCGTATGTTCATTTGACAGCCAATAAACAATGGTTGATAAACACAAGGAACCCTGATTTACCTGAAATTCTAGTGGCCAACAGATCAAAAGTCCCTGTGGAATGTGCTGGTGATGTAGAAATCAAAACAATCAGAAATAGAGAGCACCAAATATTGTTAAAAGGAGTTCAGTATTTTTTAAGGTTTGACAACAAACCTATTATCTATTTGTCAATTGATAAACAACGGATATAAGGGAAGTTTTAATAAACATGCTTGCTATATTTACAATCTAGAAAATATTTTAGTGGCAACGGCTAGTCTCAACAATAATGTTTACAAGTGAGATGTTTGTAAACAGCAATCGGTTTTTATTTATTTATTTATTAAAACTGCTCCATAGATCTCTACAAGATATCGGAAATAGTCACAACACAAAAAACAGTTTATCAACGCTGAAATTTAAAATTAAAATATTCGTCCACAGAATAAAAAGAATGCTCTCTAAAAAACGATTTTAAAGCAAGCTTAAATTGCCTGAGGCTGCTCAAATTTTTGACGCTGTCAGGTAAATGATTATATAAGCGTATTGCAGTGTTGTTGTTCCTATAAGGGGGAACATACAAATCTTTAGCCTGTCTTGTTTCATACGCTGTAATATCACCGCAGGTACTAAAAACTGCAATATTTTTTCTGACATAACAAAGCGCCTCAAGCATATATAGACACGTCACTGTTAAAATACCATACCGTATAAATAATGGTCTACAAGATGCAGAAGACGACAGGCCAAACATGGTGCGGACAATCCTCTTCTGCATCAACAGAACCCTCCCCAGATGCACACAGCCGCCCCAACACAGCAAACCATATGCCAGGGGACAGTTGACACTACCATAGTAGCATGTCAACAACGCCTGAGTACTCAAGGAATCCCACAGCTGCAGCAACATGTAATTCCTAGATGCAAGAGAGGCCACCACATGGTCAACATGGACATCCCATGATAAGTTAGAATCCAGATGGAGCCCCAAAAACTTTACAGACATGTCCTGAACCGTTATCAAATCTCATATATAGGCTCAGATTCGGACGCACACCCACCGGAGAAAAAGAACCATTTCAGTCTTCCGCGTGTTAAGAACCAGACCATTTCTCGAACACCAGGCTGACCCTGAGACACACACACGTTAGCTGCAGCACCAAGCTCTTCAGAACTTTCCACTGAGATTGCAGCAATGGTGTCATCTGCGTATAAAGTTAAGTGGTATTGTTGGAGATCAGAAACAATATCGTTAAGAAAAATGGTAAACAAAACAGGGCCCAATATGCTGCCCTTCGGCACGCCGCTCGACACGGCTGAAAATCCAGACATATAGTTTTTACCTGCCTGTCATATCCTGACATCTCCCAGACAGGTAGCTTTTTAGCCATAAATATGCATTTCCTCTTATGCCATAATGCTCAAATTTTTTCAATAAAAGGGAATGGTTGACCGCATCAAACGCTTTCGAAATGTCGAAGAACATCCCGGCGGATTTGGACCCACTATTTATGTCATCAAAGACTGTCAGGTAAGTGCTAAGTACGGCATTCTGAGTTGATAGCTGCCTACGAAAGCTAAATTGGCACGGAGACAGCAAATTGTATCTGTCCAAAAAAGACCAGAGTCTTAGCAGAAATGCCTTAGAAAAAACCGAAAGCAGTGCAATCGCCCTGTAGTTTTCCATAAGACGTAGATCTCCCTTCTTAAAGAGAGATACAATGGCCACCTTCAGACGCTCAGGAAAACAACCGATTTCAAATGACACATTTATAAGGTAAGTTAGTGGAGCCACCACAAGATGAGCAACCCTGCCAAGAAGACTACATGGTATTTCATCTATTCCTGATGAATTTTTAACTGAAACTAACTTTATGATCTCTAATACGTCGTCCTCTGAGACAGGATATAAAAACATAGAATAGGGATTGGAGCTATTTTTCAATGCACGATTTATATCACAGTTTTTTGTCAGATACTTAACAGAGTCGACAAAGTGCGCATTGAGACTGTCAGCAATCATATTATGATCTGTCAGACCGACTCCGTCACCTGACAGAATACTCAGATTTGCCACCTTGCTGTTCATTTTCCCCACGATGACATTTTCTTTAATTGCTTCCCACATAGCTTTATTTCGGTTTGAAGCCTTAGAGATTTTATTTTCATAGTATTTTTTCTTGGCATCTTTTAACCTAGCACCGTGCTGTTTCATTAGACTATTATAAAACTCATTACACCACGGATCCGTAACTGTATCCAGTAGAAGTGGAAAATCACGAAGCAAACAGCCCTCTCTTACAAGTTCCGCTGATATCCATGGTTTAGGAGCAATCTTGCCGGGCGTGGTTCTTTTTCTAACAACCGGAAACGCAATCTGAAACAAGGCATCAAACTCAGAGAAAAAAACATCAAATATTTTTGCCGCCACTGGCTCCCGATAGACCAGGTCCCAGGATGCACTATTCAAAAGATACACAAAATGGGATATATTCTCCTGACTGAATGACCTTTTATACACATATTCAACAGGAGTCTGATCAATACCCGGGATACTATACGATAATAACTGTGTGTTATCATCTCCTATTGTATTTGTCAATGTTTCAGTCTCAACGTCAGTCGAGTGTAGATTGCAAAATACGTTATCAATACAAGATGCCGTTTGTTTTCAAACAGTGAGCAGTGATATTTGGCATCAACGTTTAGGTCACATCAATGATAGCTACCTACATAAAACAGCGAAGCTGGTAGATGGTCTTATTTATAGAGGTCAAGCTAGGACTGGAAATTGTGAGGTGTGCTGTAAAGGGAAGTAAATTCGTTTGCGATTTCCCAAGAAGTCAAGCAGAGAGATTTCTCGAGATAGTTCACAGCAACATCTGTGGACTAATGGAAACAACCTCATTACGCAGGGCAAAATCCTTTCTGACATTCCTTCATGACTACAGCCGTATGTGTTTTGTTTATTTCCCGAAGACGAACGATGAGGCACGTGAAAAATGTAAAGAATTCAAAAATTTAATTGAAAATCAGCAAAATACCAGAATTAAAATGCTGAGAAGTGACAATGGAGGTGAATTCTGCAATAAAGATTTCGATAAGTTCTTAAAGAATGCTGGCATTATACATCAAACGTCGAATAGCCATAAACCGCAGTAAAATGGAATGGCTGAGCACGTTAATCGCACTCTTGTTGAAAAAACAAAACGCCTTGTTTGATGAAAACGTGAGCATATCTTATGGGCTTAAGCTTGTTATGCAGCTTGTTACCTAAAAAATCGTTCAGCGTCTTTAAAAAATTTGAAAACCCCATATGAAATGTGGACTGGAAAAAAGCCGAATGTCAGTCACCTTCGAGTGTAGGGAAGAGCAGCCATGGTTCATGTTGCAAAATTAAATAGGAATAAGTGGGATCAGAAATCAGTAAAACATATTCTCGTAGGCTATGATGAGACTACGGAGGGCTATAGATGTTTCAACCGCTACAAGAAAAGTCATAATCAGTTGTGATCTATCATGGAAAGGGCGACTACAGTATTAATCAATACCGAGTCCAATACTGCTGTTCAGGATGAAGTCACGCAGAAGGATTCAGATTCAGTGTGGGAAGAAAATGTACAGTATTCTCAAAGCTTGGATGAATCCCTGTGCCATGACACTATCAATCCTTAAAATGATGATAGTGGTTACACTATTACAAAAACAATCCTATAGAAGTGTCCTGCCCTATTTTTTAACGGTATTGCAGTCTCCCTTCCTTAACTTCTCTTTGTGATCTTCTTGGAACTTCTAATATATCTGGATCATTATATAGCATTATCAATAAGTACACTTGGAGAAACCCAAATCACCACAACACTTATTTCAGAGACCTTACAATCGTTTCGTTGACAATGTCAACATCTTCAGAGGAAGAAAAATTCTAAACTAAACAACTAACTACCGTATATTTATATCGCGTCAAGGTAACCGAACTAGTCCAAAGTAAAATTGTCGTCCAAGAACGATCGTTTGTTTATTGTGTAGTGAAACTATGAGGTCGAAGACCTGCTTTAATCTTCTGGTCGACAGATTTATGAGCCCTTATCTAATATACGGATAATAGGTTTAAAGGAACCGAGTTATTTAAGGAATATGTACGTTCCCTTTCGATCTAGAAATTTACTATGTGGATATTGGATCATGCCGACAAACATCTGGAGAGATAAACAACATCAACTCCGCTCATCTTTTTTAAATAGAAAACTAAAACCGGGTGTTTGGCTCACCATGTTAACTATAACAAACGATAAATAATTCAACTAAAATACTACATAAAAACTATATTTATATAGATTTTAATTCTTCGTGACAGTATTTATATTGACTTCATAGATACAAACAAAACGAACGGATCTTTAAGTCGAGACAAACGTAGAGATTAGTATATGTATAAACCAACCGAGTTATTGACCGTAATTTATTATTCTACTAGACAAATTAGGAGTGTTTAAGCGGTCAAATGCAAAGTGAAAATAAAGGGCTTGAAATTAAAGGTGCCACACGATTCAATGAAGTTTTGTTCTTAATAGACCTTAATATAAAAATACTTTCTAATGAATCAAGCATAGTTTGATGTCTAACATTTTTGACTAGTTTCAAATTTGCTTTGTCAAATGTGGTGATTATTATCCCATATATGTTGTGCCACACATGATTTGTCAACCGTACCATATCGTAACTGCTCGAGATGTTCACGAAATCTGGTGGCTATGTTTCTCCTAGTTTGACCCACGTATTTAAGATCGCAATCTTTGCAACTAATCCCATAAATACCGGACATTTCAGTGACTTTGTCTTTGTCTTTTGTATTACCCAACAAATTTTTTAAATTACTTTTCGTCGAAAAGGTCAAATGTGAATTGGCTTTCTTAAAAATACTTTCCAAACCCTTTGTGATTCGTGGTTCATAAGGTAAACACACAAATTTTTTCTCTATTTTATCTTTCTTAAATGTCGTACATTCAGATATCATTTTCTTTGTTCTGTGTTTGTTAACAAATTTGTCTATTAAACCATCCAAGTAACCGTTATATCATTTTGTATGTATTATATTAATTCTGTATTAAATATATTTTTACTTAACGGAAATTTAATCAATCTGTTTACTAAGAAATTTAAAGTAGCCGTTTTTTGTGCAAACGTATGATGTGAGTCGTTAGGAATATAACTAATTGTAGCCGTTTCCTTCCTATAGACATCGAATTCAAGCGAGCCATTCTTTTATTTTTAATAACTAGTACATCTAGGAACGCAAGTTTATTGTTGATTTCTATTTCGTGGGTAAATTTTATTGAATCAAATTGACTATATAAAACTGAAGGCACAGCAATGGGCAATCCATTATCTCCTTTTGTTGCAGATTTGTTTATGAGTAGATTTGAGACGGATTTATAAAATAAAAATGGGTATCTCCCTAGAGTTTGGTTTCGTTATGTCGACGATATTTTTGCAGTGTTTGACACAAATATATGTAAGGTTGAAGAATTTACTGAAAAACTAAATAGTCAATTTGATTCAATAAAAACCCACGAAATAGTAATCAACAATAAACTTTCGTTCCTAGATGTACTAGTTATTAAAAATAAAAATAATGGCTCGCTTGAATTCGATGTCTATAGGAAGGAAACGGCTACTATTAGTTATATTCCTAACGACTCATAGGTTTGCACAAAAAACGGCTAGTTTAAATTTCTTAGTAAACAGATTGATTAAATTTCCGTTAAGTAAAAATAAATTTAATACAGAATTAAAATACATAAAAAATGTGGCAAGACATAACGGTTACTCGGATGGTTTAATACACAAATTTGTTAAGAAACACAGAACAAAGAAAATGATATCCGAATGTACGACATTTAAGAAAGATAAAATAGAGAAAAAATTTGTGTGTTTACCTTATGAACCACGAATCACAAAGGGTTTGGAAAGTATTTTTAAGAAAGCCGATTTACATTTAACTTATCGACGAAAAGTAATTTAAAAAATTTGTTGGGTAATACGAAAGACAAAGACAAAGTCACTGAAATGTCCGGTAATTATGAGATTAGTTGCAAAGATTGTGATCTTAAATACGTGGGCCAAACTAGGAGAAACATAGCCATCAGATTTCGTGAGCATCTCGCACAGTTACGATATGGTACGGTGGACTAATCATGTGTGGCACAACATATATGGGATAATAATCACCACATTGACAAAGAAAATTTGAAACTTGTCAAAAATGTTAGACATCAAACTATGCTTGATTCATTAGAAAGTATTTTTATATCAAGGTCTATTAAGAACAAAACTTCATTGAATCGTGCGGCACCTTTAATTTCAAGCCCTTTATTTTCACTTTGCATTTGACCGCTTAAACACTCCTAATCTGTCTGGTAGAATAATAAATTACGGTCAATAGCTCGGCCGGTTTATACATATACTAATCTCTACGCTTGTCTCGACTTAAAGACCCTTTCGTTTTCTTTGTATCTATGAAGTCAATATAAATACTGTTTACGAAGAATAAAATCAATATAAATATAGTTTTGATGTAGTATTTTAGTTGAATTATTTATCCTTTGTTATAGTTAACATGGTGAGCCAAACACCCAGTTTTAGTTTTCTATTTAAAAAATATGAGCGGAGTTGATGTTGTTTATCTCACCAGATGTTTGTCGGCATGATCCAATAGCCACATAGTAAATTTCTAGATCGAAAGGGAACGTGCAGATTCCTTAAATAACTCGGTTCCTTTAAACCTATTATCCGTATATTAGATAAGGGCTCATTAATCTGTCGACCAGAAGATTAAAGCAGATCTTCAACCTCGTAGTTTCACTACACAATAAACAAAAGATCGATCGTGGACGACAATTTTACTTCGGACTAGTTCGGTTACCTTGACGCGATATAAATACACGGTAGTTAGTTGTTTAGTTTAGAATTTTTCTTCCTCTGAAGATGTTGACATTGTCAACGAAACGATTGTAAGGTCTCTGAAATAAGTGTTGTGGTGATTTGGGTTTCTCCAAGTGTACTTATTGATAATGCTATATAATGATCCAGATATATTAGAAGTTCCAAGAAGATCACAAAGAGAAGTTAAGGAAGGGAGACTGCAATACCGTTAAAAAATAGGGCAGGACACTTCTATAGGATTGTTTTTGTAATCTTGTGAACAAAAAGAAGCAAAAACATTAACGTCTATGTTAGAGAGAACTATGTATTCTTATTTATATATGTTATATCTGATCTCTTAAAGAAATAAGTCATTGAATTAGTAGTAACATTTCGTTATAGAATAATACCGATGAACTTCTAAACTATGCAGATTGTTTCACTTTATTGATGTGCTTACAAAGATTCTATGTACCATTACTAATGCAGGAGATTTTTCAAAATCATGAACATATTACAAATTATATTACTTATATAAGTGACTAATTGTAAATATGCAGGCTGTACCCCAGAAATAAATATAACAGATAACTACAAATGTACCACCTCAACTTATTTGAGCAGAAGTATAAATTGGTACTCAGTAAATGTAGTATAATGCTAAAACTATATGTTGGTTTGTTAGATTTTTTTTGTAAGATAAGTTAGTAATCTTTCTATGTGGGTCACTGCATATAGAGGACATGCCATGATGGGAAAACTGCACACAGCATTGTCAAATTTATAAAACACAGTCATAGTGGTTTTTACAAGAAAATAAACAAATCTTAGAGTTATATCACTGGCATGTACTCAATACAAGCTAGAAAAGTGCAGGCTTTCGACAAAATTAAAAACAAACTTCTTCATTTTAATAATGATAATTTTAAAACGTTGTGAGATTTAAGACTGTTGTATTATGTTAGCGGTGGCAACGCCGCATCTTGTCATACTTCAACTTCAATGTAACGAGAGACAGATGTAAAAAACCAACAGTAATCGAATCCACTGTAACTGTAATATATTGTGTTATAATTAGTTAATTTTAATAATCCTATAACATATAATAATACATAATACAACAAAGACAGTTACCATCTCGGTGTATAGGGTAGGTTAGGTTAGGTTTGAATGTGAGTGGGCCATACCGGTCCCTCCACCGCGACCATAAGGTCTATTGTGGCTCACACCTAATAGTTTATATTACGCCCAACAAAGCCAGCCTCCTGCAGAGGTCGATAATCTTCGTGGACGAAAGCTGATCCAGATCTTCCGGAGCAAGCTTTGTCTTGCCAAAGAGCAGGTATCTAGTCCTGTCCGCAGCCGGACAGGAACACAGTACGTGCTCTGCTGTCTCGTCACTCTCCATACACAGCCGGCACTCAGTTTCCTGACCGACTCCAATATGGTGCATGTGGTGACACAAGCGGCAGTGTGCTGTATACAGGCCGATTAGAGTACTCAGTTGTCTGTTTAACTCTAGAAGTTTTTTAGCCCTTGACTCAGACAGGCCATTTATGAAGGCCTTAGAGTGAGCTAATCCTGGCAGATTTTGCCATTGCTGGCTTGTCATTCTTTCGGTCCAGGTCTTTAAGGTGTGTTTTTCTGTGCATGATGCTATCCCCAGCACCGGTTCTGGTCCGATAAAGTCCCTCTGGGCACCACTCCTGGCAAGCGCGTCGGCCGCAACATTGCCATCATGGTCCGAGTGACCCGGTATCCACACCAGTGACACCTCATTACAGCTGCCCAGTTCGTTGAGGGCAGATTTACAACTCCATACCGTTTTTGAATTGCAACAGTAGGAACCAAGAGCATTTATTGCAGCTTGGATATCTGTATATATCTTTATCGATTTGTGTGTGCACTGGTTTTCTATGCTTATCCTTGCACTTCTGCCTGGTGTATGGTTGCGTACTTGCCGAGGCTAGTTGATAGTCTAGCATCAGTGTTGCCCCCATATGTGCCGGCTCCTACTCCCATATTGGTTTTGGAGCCGTCAGCATACCAACAGAGATCAGCTTTCAATAGGGTCGTTTGATTTCGTTCCCAGTCCTCCTTTTCCGGGAGGACGGTCTTGAAAGACAGATCTCTACTGATCTTTGTAGGCATCAAGTCTGAGACGATTCCCAGAATCCCATGACACTCAATGTCATCAAGGAGTCCGGACCCTCCCAGACTGATTTCCTTCGGCATACTGTCGGCCGTTTGTTTTAATCTGTACGTTTTCCACCTCGCCACCCTCTCCAGCCATATGTGAAGAGGTGGAATATTAAGGAGGACCTCCAGAGCGGCTGATGGTGCGGTGCTTATCGCTCCCGTTATCGTCAGACAAGCTTGTCTCTGTAGATGAGCCAGTTTGGCCCTCGCGATACCACGAAGTGCCTTGGGCCACCAAACTATGGCTCCATATGTTATCATTGGTCTGATAACCACTACATAGAGCCAGTACATCTGTTGGGTGTTTGTTCCCCAGTTATTTCCACAGAGTTGTCCACAGGGACAGTTTAGCCCTGCGGATTACATTATATAACTGTACATCCCAGTTGAGCTTCTTATCTAGGGTAACCCCCAGATATTTTGCTTGTTCCGTAAATGGAATCGTTTCCCCCATAAGAATAGGTGGTTTTAATCTATCTAGCCTTCTTCTTCTGGTAAATGGAACAATGATCGTTTTGCGGGGGTTCACAGACATCTGTTCCCTCCGACACCAATCATTCACTACATTTAGTGCCTCCTGAAGAGTACTTGCTAGTTCCTCCTCATATTTGCCCCTAACCATTATGACTAGATCATCAGCATACGCCTGGACCTCAACCTCCCACAGCCCAAGGATAGCCAGAAAATCGTCCACAAAAAGGGACCACAGCAGGGGGGATAGAACACCCCCCTGACGGCACGCCCTGAAGCTGACCACCTCCCCGAGCAACGAGGTAATAACAGTCTGATTGTGGAGCATGTTTCCGATCCAGCCACCATCTCGGTGTATAACTAGGTAATATGCGTAACTAGCTAATATGTTGTCACTGCAGCTCTAATAAACACAAAATGACCATCATTAGAAATTGCAACGCTAGTGTTTTTGAGTACTTAATTGAAATAACTTCATCATATAAAACGCTTAAAAAATTTGTGAAAATTCTCTCCAGATAAGGGCAAAGTAAATTTTGGTTAAATAGTCATATTACATTAAGCATACGCTTTTAACATAAATAAGCCTGCAGGCTCAAACACGTATATCAAAAACGATGACAAAGTAATTTAATGATAGTTCATAAACACTGACGATCATATCTAAAACTAGCCGGATTACGTCAACTGGTTGTGCGCAGAGCGAAATAATGGTCACGTGAGCCTAGATAACAGATACCTAAGAGGTGATCTGAGCCGAAGCTCGAGTCGCCGGGAGCTCGTGGCGGCACTTGCAAAGCATTAGTTGAACGAGCAACATGTTGAATGGTGTTCGTTTTACCCTATGCACAGCTGCCAATGAGTCATGTTAAAAATGTGCCAAGTGCATCAACTGCTGTGTCTTAGAGCCACTGCTAATTAAACAGTAAATCGATATAAAAGCAAATTATCGCGCAGGCAGAGCACTAAAGATTCATTTATTTAATAGGAATTCGGGAAGTGCTTTGGGAAATGATTAAAACATTCCGAAATGAACAAATATTTCAACATCAATAATCCGTATAAGAACTGATTGTTTTTCTAGGTAATTACCATAACGATTCTGAATAGAAAACCAAGCAGCTATCGAAGCTGGTGCACAGTTCTTTACAAAAGATTTGTTAAGCAGTTTTGCCACACTGAAAAAGTATATCTTTGGCTTGGAGATAAACTTTCGAGTAACATGTCGCATGTATTTAACATATATGTGACATGTTACACGCGTCAACGCCTTTTATTTCTGTACAATAAAGCTTCTGATTAGCTCCCGGTAGTGACGTCAGAGTCTGAGTCCCTCTAGTGACGTCAAACTCGGCGGTCGGTTACTCTACCGCATCACGACTCAATGGAATACGCCTGCAAACGCGACAGCTCGATGAAATGTCAAGATAAAAAGTCTTTATAAACGGTTGGAATACGTGACACGCTCTCTTCTCTTTTAATAAATCAAGCTGAAAGTGTTATCGTATATAGTTTAATTTTAAATCGGGAAAAACAACATGCCTAAATGGGTAAGTTTTATACTTAAATACCCGCTTATTTTTTAGTTGCTTGTACATTTCTTTAGTTGAGATTAATATGAGATTGCTTGCTAGTGTATACCGTACTAAATCCACTTTCGATAACTGCTCTATTTCTTATAAACTATATACTGTTAAATGGTGGCTTGTGGTAGCGTTAATTCAGTAATTACTTGCTATTGTGCTGTCCTAATTGCACTTTAAAAGAGATCATTTAAGATTTTATTTCATTCACGTTATTTTTGATTATTAACACAGATAAGTTTTGTATTTAAACGCAACCTGCTATCAGCCGCCTAATGATGTAGACCATAAAGCCCTTAAGCCAACACTAATCCACCTGAAATTTTATAGCACCCCGCTAAGTGTCGCCCCGGATAATCAGGGAACCGCTAAATGGGAACTGGCTGACCAGGGACCAGCTAGTCAGCAATTCGCTGGTCTGCCACCATTCGCCTAGAGCCGTTATATTGAGATCCCGTCATCCTGGAGTAGTTTCGGTGACCCCTAAGATCAACCATGTGTACCGAGCCACGAAGCCGTTTCCCCAGGAAGACGCACCTGTGCAATGAGGCCCCGGATACGATCATCACACCGGAGGCAGCAGTCTGAATCTCGAGCTAAGTACATCATTTATCTGCTTTTTTTTTAAAGTAGTGTATGCTCCACAACTCATTGCAACAGTGTTATATGCCAATTTAAAGTAGGTAATTTAGGTTTTTCTTCTAGTTAAATCTGCTTAATTAAATCGAGCTGCATTATATAACTTCAATAATCTTTTAATCAACTGATTTTACTTCTAACTCTTGACTTTTATTTGTGCATCTTAAAACCCACCGACTGCATGTGCTAAGGCCCACGCCCTGTGTTAATTTATATTATCTTTGTGCCCCGACTGAGTAGCCAAACTAAAGGTGATTCATTAATTTTTTAATAAATACCTAGGGCATAATAAAATTTTGTTATACTTGCACCCAACATTTAGGCATTTATTACAGGTGTTTTTAAATTTTGTTATATATGGACTCAAACATATCACACTGTATAATTGTATTGTAGCATAAAAATTATTTGTGACTTAATAATTAAAGAATTTTTCTTGTTACGATTTGTTTGATTCAAGATTCACGTACTTCCTTTATGTATGAATTGTGTGAATAGTGATTTAAAATTTGAAGCAAAATAATAACTAAACATAGTTCGTGGCCACCGAATGGTAATTAGGGTAACTTATAATTACAAATTAAGAACATACCTAATTGTTTATTTTGAGCTTTAACACGTTCACTGCCGGTAACAAGTGGGAGCGCCACTGTCTAACCAGACTAATGTGCCGGCGATGCGCCAGTGCGTTTATGTATGTTAAAACTATTATTCAAAATACATCGCCTAGCTCTATAGATGTGGTTCTTTTATCAAGTGGGTATATGAATAAAGTTCAATAACTATGTTTATGATCTCGGTTTTTCAATAAATTTTGTTGGGCAACAAAAGATCATAAATATTATGTAAAATTGGAACGTCTCCTGGTCATGGTATTTGAGTCTAGGATAGTGAACATGTTAACATTTTTCTTTAAAATTCAGTCATGTATGAGAATAAGGTTCCTAATATAGGGTGGCGCATTGAAAACGAAACAGACCGATTTGCGTCCAGAGAATATATATTTTTTTAAGAAACGCTGAAACAAGTCAATTTTAATATTGAGGGGGACATGTTTTGACATAAAACTCAACTTTGTCACATCAACCCCTTAAGGGTGGTGATAACAACCCTTATATTTTAAATAGGGAACACGGGTTGAGTGTTACATCATTTGAAAGCTCTTTCTTTTCTGAATTCGGCACACTAATTTTTTTTGGAAGTTTTATCAACTCGTTTAAAAATTATTCACAGTTGAAGATGCAAGAACGTATTTCATGCATTGTGATAAGAAATGTGCTGATAGTCAATGTTTTGTTGGTTTGTAAACAAAAAATCGACTATCAGAACATTTATTATCGGAATGAGAGACAAGCGGTTTATTATTTCAGTTTATCGATCGGTTTGATACTTGATAGTACTACCAAAAATTAATTTCACAATGGTATATTTTGTATAAGAAAGAGTTGAAATAATTACTCTTTTTTCAAAAACGATGACTGTGCCAACCGTACCGCAAATTTGTTTAATGAACGACATCCGAACAGACATGTTAACAGAAAATACATTTTGAAGTTGCAAACTTTCGACAAAGTGGTTCAGTAGCCAGCAAAAAAACGGGATCCTGAACGTGAATTTCCGGTTAGAAATGAGACTACTGAGATTGAAGTTTTAGGACAAATTGTTGCAGACCCAACTTTGAGCATGAGAAAATTGGTCACTGTTTCAAACAACAAAAGAAGAACTATTCAGCGAATATTGAAGCATCATTAATTTCACCCGTATAAAATTCATCTTGTACAACAACTGAATGAAGATGATTTTGATCGGCGGCCGGAGTTTTGTGAAGTTATGACTGCACGAATAACTGATAACGGGAACTTTCTGTTCAATATCTGTTTTTCAGACGACTGTACGTTTTTATTAAACTCTACAGTCAATCGTCATAATTGTCGTTATTGGGCAAATAATAATCCAAGAAATTTTCACGAAGTCCACACTCAAACTCCACAGAAATGGAATGTCTGGACTGGCATTTTTGCAGACCGTTTAATCGGACCAATTTTTCTTGATGGCAATTTGAGTTGCGAAACGTATTTAGAGTTACTAGAAGATATCGTTTACCCTCTACTAATTGACATTGTTGAAAATGATGATCAATATCAAGAAAATCAATTAGTATTTCAATAAGATGGAGCTCCTCCGCATTTTTCACAACGTGTTAGGGAGTTTTTGAACAGAGAGTTTCCAGAGCAATGGATTGGACGTAGAGGTGCTATTGAGTGGCCCCCTCGATTACCGGATTTAACTCCTTTAGACTTCTTTCTATGGGGCCATTTAAAGAGTAGAATTTTTGCAACAGAACCGGAGTCTCTGGAAGAATTACGACGACGCATTGTTGAAGAACGCGGTCTAATAACTCCACAAATGCTCCAGAATGCCAGAGGTCGTTTTGAACAAAATTTGTACTTTTGTATGGAAGCTGGTGGTCAACAATTAGAACACTTGCTTAACTGAATAAACATTTTTCAACGTTTGGTTTTGTCTTTTAGTTTCTTTTAACAAACAATTGATTAATTAGTGCATTTATTATCACAATGAATGAAATACGTTCTTGCAACTCCAACTGTGAATAATTTTTAAACGAGTTGATAAAACTTCCAAAAAAAATAGTGTGCTGAATTCAGAAAGGAAAGAGCTTTCAAATGATATAACACTCGACCCATGTTCCCTATTTAAAATATAAGGGTTGTTATCACCAGTCTTAAGGGGTTGATGTGACAAAGTTGAGTTTTATGTCAAAATATGTCTCCCTCAATATAAAAATTGACGTGTTTCAGCGTTTCTTAAAAAACATATTCTCTGAACGCAAATCGGTCTGTTTCATTTTCAATGCGCCAGCCTGTATATACAATTAAACATCAATCAGTTTGACAATGCTGTGAATAATTTTAGCAGATATTGCTACAGAGTAACACAAAACAAAAGCATTATTGACGGATCACAAGTCTCTTACTAATGTGAGTTAATTATATACTTCTGTTCATAAAGTATTTAGTCATTATGGTTAATAAATATATTTCTGGGGCTAGACTGAAACAATATATAAATATTTCTGCTACATCATAAACTTAATAAAAAGACATCTTAAAGAACTGTGTATAAGAAGCAAAGTCTTCCATCATCAATATAAATTTCTTTTACTATATATATATATATATACATAACTAACATTCATTCCTCAATTTGTGTATAATTTCAATGCCCCATAATACCCAATAATTATTTTAAGATTATACAGGTGTTCCTTAAGTGGTGTCAAAAACTTCAACATATTTTGCATAAAATAAAGAAACTGAAAATTATGATAAACAGGAAATATGAAGAAACATAAGTAATTTAGTTAGCAACTATGTTACTAAGCACAACAACAAAACTAAGATATGTCTCTATAAAGGATAAGTAAATTGTTAACTTGTGTATGATCAATACATACAAGGCGGTATCCAAAAGAAACCAAACTGTGTTACACTCGACTTTTTAAGTTGGCTTACATTTTGATAAACTTACCAACTGTAAATACCACGTGTATTTATTTTATAATGAATAACAAAAAAAACAGAACAAATAGGGCACTGACAATAAGCAAAGTTACCTACCTTTATTCTCCAATAATGCAGGAACATAAGCTTCGTTTTTCTGTATTCACACACAACACCTCTAGGGACCTCGTGTCTCCCAAAGGACTTACAAACAAAATGGATATTTAGAGACCTCGTGTCTCTTCAAGGGGTTGAAAGCAATTCGCTTTCTCGAGACCTCTTGCCTCTTCAAGGACTCAAAAACAAGTGGCAGAGGGATGCAAGCTTCTCTCCCTTCTCTCATTCTTCTTCCCCCTCTCTGGTCTTCTGGCGGAAACCATTAGTAACACTTACTCTATGTCAGTGTAGCGCGCGACATTTGAATTTAAAAGTGACAGAACAACGAGCATGAACATTCCGCCCACCAAAATAAGGATTTATTTTCACAATTATATTGTTTCTCAAATAAACAAACAAAACAAAAATTTACAATAAGCACAAAAAACAAAAAAACTGAAGCTATTGGATTTATAATTAACTGTACAAAAAATTTCAAGGCAGACGTATTACTGCGATGGCAACAGACATAACTTCGTCAGAGGCCTATCAAAAGTGCCACTACTAGTGCGAACTTGAGCTACCCGAGCTATACCATCACGGCCTGGATATAGTTGCATAATGCGTCCGAGCTTCCAAACAAGAGGTGACGAAGTCTCATCTTTAATCACAACTAAAGCTCCGATCGGGGGGGACGTTTGCACAGTATCCCACTTACCACGCTGCTGCAGTGTATGCAGGTATTCGTTCTTCCAGCGGCGCCAAAAGTCCTGGTGGATCCTTTGCACCAGCTGCCAGCGTGACAAGCGATTCATACTTAACAAAGTCAAATCAGCATCAGGAGGAGCACCTAACGGTTCCATTGTAAGAAAATGTCCTGGGGATAGGGCTAACAGATCATTTGGATCAGTACTCGCACTACACAATGGTCGAGAATTCAAAACTGATTCCACTTGAGCAAGCAACGTGGACATTTCCTCAAAGGTCAGAATCTGCAAACCGATCACCCTTCGCAAATGAGTCTTGACTGAGCGCACTCCTGCCTCCCACAGACCTCCAAAATGCGGAGCTGATGGGGGGTTGAAATGCCACTCAATGGTACAAGCATCTGCTGCCCCCTTTGCATAGTTTAAGAGCTGCTTATTTGAGCCGACGAAGTTGGTACCTCTATCGCTATACAAATTGTCACATCTTCCTCTGCGAGCCACAAACCTCCGAAGAGCTGCCAAGAAGGCTTCAGCTGAAAGATCAGACACTACTTCCAAATGGAGGGCCTTCGTTGCCATGCACACAAACAAACAAATATATGCTTTCACCTTTCGGACACCTCGATATCTGCCCTGTGTCACAAAAACTGGACCTGCAAAATCAACTCCGCTGTGTGAAAACGGCTTCAACTGAGAAACCCTGGCAACTGGCAAATCAGACATCATCGGTGCCATGGGAGTAGGATTCACTCGAAAGCAACGATAGCACCTTGACAAAACATGATGAATAGCTCTCCGAGGGGACAAAATCCAAAACTGTTGCGAAAGCAAATGAAGCAATGTGCGAGGACCAGGATGAAGATTGACATGGTGTGTGTGTGCAATGATTAACTCGGTGAGACGATGTGAGCGGGGCAACAATATAGGGTGTTTCACTTCAACTGGAACATCAGCTTGACGAAGGCGACCGCCCACCCTGAGGATACCCTCTGTATCCAGAAAGGGGGCTAACTTATTTATTGCCCTCGCACACCTCTCACCTTTAACCAAGGATGCTATTTCCCTTTGAAATACTTCACCTTGAGCACATTTGATAAGCATATGAAGCGCCTCCTGTAATTCGGTGGCTGTCAGAGATGCAGTAGTTCGGTCAGATGGAGACACCCTACAATTTCGCACAAACCGCTGACAATATACAACAACACCCTGAATTTTCCGTAGATGCGAAAAGCGATTCAAAAGTTTACTGAGCCACTCCTCATTTGCCAAAGTAACTAGTACGGGGAGAGTTCGTTGCTCCGCCAGGCACTCTTCTGGCGGCTCAAAACGCAACGACTTGGGCCAATTTTCTCTTGCCAATTTTAGCCAGGCGGGTCCCGCCCACCATAGTGGATGCTCACAAAACCCAGAAGGTAACATGCCTCTCGATGCACAATCAGCTGGGTTTTCTTGTCCACTTACGTGATGCCATGACTCTGGAGGAATCTTCTCTTGTATGCTTGCTACTCGATTCCCAATAAAGGTCTTCCACCTATTGGAAGATGATTTTATCCAGGCAAGTGCCACCATAGAGTCTGACCAAGCATACATAGAGTTAAACTCAAAACGACCTTCATACACCCGACACACAAATTCCAGAAGCTTTGCCAACAATAAACACCCACACAATTCGAGACGTGGAATCGATATTCTTTTTAAAGGTGATACCTTGGACTTGGCACACAGAAAATTGATCCAAACTTGACCCTCCTCTGATACTTGTCTTAAGTAAACAACTGCAGCATACCCTCGCTCCGATGCATCACAGAACCCATGGAGTTCTGTACTGATGATATTATCGTGTTTTACGCCTCTGGGAATTGATAAACCTGCTAGCGCACTGAGTTGTGATTTATACTGAGACCACTGACCAACAATATCCTTTGAGGGCTTATCATCCCATCCCACTTTTTGCTCCCACAAGCACTGCATAAGATATTTTGCCAACAGGGTAACAGGAGACAAAAAACCCAGGGGGTCATAAATTCTTGCCAATTCCGAAAGAAGATTTCGTTTTGTGCACGGACGATCAATAGGTTCAACATTAAAAGAGAATGTATCACCTATGGGACACCACTGCAATCCTAAAATTTTCAACACTGATGGATCATTTAAATCTAACGATCGAGGTTGCTGACTATCAGCTGATACTGTGGACAACAGTTTCGAATTATTGCTGGCCCACTTCTTCAATTCAAAACCCCCCTTAGCAAACAACCCAATCAATTGCCGTTGCAACTCAAAAGCCTCTGACAATGAGTCGACTCCACTGACTACATCATCCACATAGAGATCGGACCGAACTAGCTTTGCTGCCAATGGAAAAGATGATTCCTCATCATCACAAAGCTGCATCATTGTTCGGATTGCCATGTGTGGGCTTGAGGAGACCCCATATGTGACAGTATTAAGGCGATATTTCTGTACAGGTTCCCCCTTTGAGAACCTCCAGAGAATTCTTTGATAATCCCTATGATTATCTACAACCAAAATTTGTCGATACATTTGCCGAATGTCAGCAGTAAATGCAATTTTGTTTGAGCGAAATTTCAACAACACAGTGGCAATATCTGTCTGCAACTTCGCTCCCACTAACAACGTATCGTTCAGAGATACACCATTCGTACTTTTGGAACTAGCATCAAATACCACCCGCAGTTTGGTCGAAAGGCTGTGAGGACGCAACACACAATGATGGGGAATATAGTATGCATCAGATGGTTCCACAGCTACATCTGATACCAGAGACATATGGCCAGACTCATAATAATCCCTGATAAACTCCGAATAGGACTTGTGCAACGCTGGATCCCTACTAAGACGTGCTTCCAGGGAGTAAAACCGCCTCAATGCAACACTGAAAGATTCTCCCAAACACGGAGTACCCTCACGAAAGGGCATATTTAAAATATATCTCCCAGCACTATTTCGGTGCTGAGTCTTCTTGAAGATTTCCTCACATTCTTTATCTTCCGGAGACATAACTAAACCTTGTGGTACCTGTTCCAAGCTCCAAAACTGTTTCAAGGTATGATCCAAGTCGACCAACGTGCATAAACTATTCACAACAGAATGAGACTTTGACTGTTCTACACTGCCCATAAGCACCCAACCAAAAACAGTATTGATGGCCACTGGTGCACCTCGAGGCCCTCTCTTTATTCCAGGTCTAACCACATGAGCATAAACGTCAGTACCCAACAAAATTTCAATGTCCCCTGGTATACCAAACTCTGAATCTGCCAACTCTAAGTTCTGAATATGTTGCCAGTGGCACTGCTCAATTTCAGCAGAAGGGATCTTGGAACAAATGTTCGGAATCACAATCATGTCCAACTCTAACTTTGTTGGCTCATAAATGGACTCTACTCGACATTTGAGAGTGCCTTGGCTAGCAAGCGAGCTCATTTGGTTCAAGCCTTGAACCATCACTGAACGAGATGAGGTGTTGAGCCCCAATTTTTCAACACACTGCTGCGAAATGAAATTAGCCTCACTCGCACAATCCAGGAGAGCTCGACATCTCCTAACCTTTCCATTTTTATCTCGTACTAATAGCATTATAGTTGCCAGTAACACGGACTGTTCCCTTTTTACCACACTTGCCAACACACGCAATTGCTCTGCACCTTGTGGCTCTTCCACAGGTGGCTTGTTTGAGTCACTCTCATCTCCCGATGCCGGTGCTTTTGGGAAGTGCAATAATGTATGATGGTGTTTATTACATACACGACAACTTGATGACTTGCACTCCCTGCTGGCATGCGAGTTTGATAAACAGTTAAAACAAAGATTATTCTTTTTTGCGAACGTATACCGTTTATGAGAGGATAAAGATAGAAATCCATCACACTTGAGCATGGGGTGCTCCTCCTTACAATAAGCACATACAAGCTTTGTGCTGGTAACAAAGGACGAAGCGGGCCTAGCAGTGGTTGCTGAAACATGCCGCCTTCTATTAGTCACATAATTGGAAGTTAAGGCAGTTGTCTCCATTGCTTTACACTGCTTTTCCAAGAATCTACATAAACTACTAAAACTGGGAATGTCCGATTCGCAAAACTCAAGCTCAAATTTTTGCTTAAGACTCATATCCACCTTTTGCAGCAACATGTTGAATTTAGTGAAATCCCACATGTCATGTTCAAACTGCTTCAACGCTTCCAAAGAGAGACTTGAATGCAATCCCATAATTGCTTCCCGTTAGCGGTAAATTCTTGATTAGGCCAGCTGCATCCTTCACTAACGAAGCACTCAAATATTGGAACTTTTCAATATCTGACAATGATTCGTTCTCATGAATCATTGTTTTAAACAGATCATAAAAGGTTGGCCAGTTTTTCCAATTTCCATCGAATTTTGGCATTTCGATTTTCGGTAACCTCAAATGTCTGTTTAAATTTGAAGTTGACATAATCGCGTTTGCGTTCGTTACTTCCTTTTCACTGAGAGATCGAGCGTTCGATGATTTGACAGAACACCGCGACTTACTCGATGCTCGACTCGATTTCGAACTACCGTGAAAAACGGATCGAGCTTGATTCTCAGCGGCTTTATTTGCATAACCTCTCAGTTCTCGATAGATAGTTTTTATAGAGTATTGCAGTTCATCGAATTTGTTCTGCATTTCATGCTCGCTCTCCAACTCTGATCGATCAACTACCGACACGATGTCCAAATGCAATGAATCAAATAGATTGACCAACTCATTCAACGCCTCAAAACGAACCTCAAATCTATTCAACCTATCTAAATCCACTACTGCGTCTATTTTGACCTGTTGAGCCACGTGCAATATGGCTTCTACTCGTCTATAAACGCTTTCGCGCTTATTTTTTAGCTGAATCAACTCCATTGTTCAACGCAAAAAAATTCCTAAACGCGATTTAAACAATATGCAAACGTGATTTCAACAATATGCAATTCGAGTATGTACCTAGTTATATACAAGCAATAACGTCACCTTGAAATTAAATGACTCAACACGGCAATAAACAATTACAAATTTACTAGACTAAAGGAAACAAGTAAAATTACTTCAAAAAATGGACTGTATCAACTAATAACAAAACAAAACAACTATAAAAATCCGGTCGATGGGCCAAATGTAAATACCACGTGTATTTATTTTATAATGAATAACAAAAAAAACAGAACAAATAGGGCACTGACAATAAGCAAAGTTACCTACCTTTATTCTCCAATAATGCAGGAACATAAGCTTCGTTTTTCTGTATTCACACACAACACCTCTAGGGACCTCGTGTCTCCCAAAGGACTTACAAACAAAATGGATATTTAGAGACCTCGTGTCTCTTCAAGGGGTTGAAAGCAATTCGCTTTCTCGAGACCTCTTGCCTCTTCAAGGACTCAAAAACAAGTGGCAGAGGGATGCAAGCTTCTCTCCCTTCTCTCATTCTTCTTCCCCCTCTCTGGTCTTCTGGCGGAAACCATTAGTAACACTTACTCTATGTCAGTGTAGCGCGCGACATTTGAATTTAAAAGTGACAGAACAACGAGCATGAACACCAACTATTTGAAATTTTTTAATGGCTACTATATTTTTTTGAGTGAACAGTCAAGTTTTGCTTCTGGCTCGAAAAAACTGGCGTAGTAACTTTTGAAATGTTAAAAATCGCCTGCAAGGATGCTGCTATGAAAACTCAACAGTTTCAGTGATTTTCCCGTTTCAGAAGAGGTGAAATGTCAATGGACGACAAACCTCGCTTTTGTCATCGTTCGACAGCTTGAACTGATAAAAATGCTAATAAAATTCGCTATTTCATCCTGGAACATCGACAACAGACAAATGACAAATTTGTGGAGCTGTCTGGAGTGACTTGGAGTTCAACGGCAGATTTAGGGAGGAAAAGGGTAGCTGCCAAATTCGTGCGAGAGTGTTGAACAAAAGCAAGGTCACATGGGAGCATGATGTGCTTCGAAAGAAGAATTCCGAAATGATCCTGTTGTAAAACAATGAAATTGTTCCAGTTTGTATTAGTCATTTGTAATCTGGCTGAAGTCTTGACTTTAGTAGGCCTGATATCTCGTCAAGAGAAGAAGAAGACCACTGGAAAATGACAATTAGGATAATAGAAAATAGTGAGTAAGTGCAACGTGCAACTTTGTAGTATGTAATAAGTAGTAAGTAATTAATGTCGATTTAAATATAGCAAGATAAAGTGTCTCTAGTGGTTTCAATAATACCCCAATTTCCAGTAAACTTGTCGAACAACAGGTTATGAGCCCAGACCCGCTGAAAACGAAAGTAGTCGCGAAAAAGTGAGCGTCGGTTATCTGGAAATTGGCGGGACTGTAGAAGTCTTTGTGTAGGGTTGTGTGAAGGTAGAAGGTGTTAATACTCAAGTATTGAGGTTTGAAGGAAAACTAGAGACATGGCAGAACAAGTAAGTTTACAAATTGCTAAGTTGAGTGGAGAGAATTGGATTATATGGAAATTCCAAGTGCAGATAGCATTGAGATCAAAGGGCTACTTTGGGATTGTAGAAGGCACTATAGTGAGACCAGTACCCCCGGCCAGTACCGTAGAATGGGACAATAAGGACGCAAAAGCTCAAGAAATTATTGTGTCCAGGTTAAATGAAAAAGTTATAATACATATTTTATCATGCAAATCTTCAGCAGAAATGTGGACAAAGCTCAAAAATATATATGAACACCAGTCGCAGGTGAGTGTCCATTTATTAACTCAGAGATTTTTTGCGTTAGAATATACAGAGGGGAATGTGGCAGAATTTATTTCCCAGTTGGAAGAAATAAAGGGTAGTCTGAAATCACTAGGTGAAGAAATTGGTGACAAAATGATAATCACCAAGGTACTTATGTCCCTACGAGAAAGCATGAAGTATTTTGTGTCTGCGTGGGAGTCTACCCCTGAAAGTAAACAAACTCTGACAGATCTTTTATCACGATTGATGCTCGAAGAGGAAATAAGTAAAGGCTCAGAAAAAGCTCAGGCTTTAGCAGCTGGTTCTAGTAAAGGGAAGTACATGAAGTATAAGAATGATATAAAATGTTTTCAGTGTAATGGCAACCATATGAAAAGGAACTGCCCACAAAGAGTGTGTAACTTTTGTAAGAAGCCAGGTCACTTGATGGAGAAATGTTGGTTTAGGAAACAGAGCAATGGGGACCAAAGAAATGAGAAGAAGAACGACAGGGGATCAGCTGATCAAGCACTTATATCAGAATGTGCTGTGGATATAATGGCTATAATTGGGTCTGAGGACATCAATAAGCAAAGTTGGTGGATGGACAGCGGAGCAACCGAACATATGTGCTACGACAAAGACCAGTTTATAGAAGTTGAAAATTTGACAGCAAAACGACAAGTGAGAGTAGGTGATGGTACACTAGTAGAAGTGAAAGGAGTAGGAAGAGTTCAGCTTCGTGCCTTTAATGGAAATGATTGGGTAAGAACAGACTTGCTTAAAGTATTATTTGTTCCAGAGCTAGCAGTAAACCTTTTTTCATTAAGTACAACATTAGATAAGAGTTTTCAAATGCACTCTGACAAAAACAAGTGTGAATTGGTAGATAGAGAGCGAAAAATAAGGGCAATAGCAAGGAGGCAAGGAAAATTATTTAGA
This sequence comes from Tillus elongatus, assembly GCA_964006375.1. NCBI lineage: Eukaryota > Metazoa > Arthropoda > Insecta > Coleoptera > Cleridae > Tillus > Tillus elongatus. Next base: position 35,728,152 of record OZ023262.1, on the reverse strand, counting down.
ATGGAGTTCAAGACAAGGGGGCAAGAACATAGGTCACAATGTAATGCCGTCATAAGTTTAAACAAATGGCATCAAAGGTTGGCCCACATACATTTCGATCAGATTAGAAAATTGCTAAAAAGGAAAAATATAAAATTTGAAGATCAGAAGAAACCATTTTGTAGTGAGTGTTTATCTGGAAAGCAACACAGACTACCATTTCCAGACAGTAATAGCAGAGCTTAGATGACATGTGAGTTAATACATGGTGATTTGTGTGGTCCATTAGAAGTTGAATCTTTAGGAGGGGCAAAATATATGTTCACATTGAAGGATGATTTCTCAAATTTTAGAAGAGTTTATTTTTTGAAAAACAAATCAGAAACTGAAAAGAAGATTGTGAATTTTATAAATTGGGCAGAAAATATGACAGGGAATAAAATCAAGATATTGAGAACAGATAACGGTCTTGAGTTTATCAATGAAAAAGTCCAACTCATGTGTGATAGTAAGGGAATTGTGCACCAGAAAAGTTGCGCATATAGTCCACAACAAAATGGCCGAGCAGAACGCGAGAATCGCACCATTTTGGAGTTAGTAAGGACACTGTTGCATGGTTCGGGATTGGCTAAGGAGTTTTGGGCAGAGGCAGCTAATGCAGCTGTGTATACACTAAATAGAGCAGGAACCAGTCCACAAAAGGATAAAACACCATACGAGTTATGGTTTAATAAAGAGTCAAGAATACAGTTCTTTCATGAGTTTGGGAGTAGAGTAAGCATTCATATTCCAAAACAGAAAAGAATGAAGTTGGATGCTAAAAACTTGTTTGGAATCTTTGTAGGGTATAGTGAAGAAGTAAAAGGTTACAGAGTATATCTGCCAGATAAACAAGGCGTGGAGATACATAGAGATGTAATCTTTATACCAGAAAGCGAAGAAATTCAGTTGAAGGACATTAAAACAAAGAAAGCAGAAGAAGTTATTTATTTAAACGTTCCAAACAAACTACCAAAAACAAGCCGTCATGAAGAAATTGAAGTAGAAAATGAAATATTTGATTATGACAATATAGAAGAATCAGAAACTCAAAATTTAGATAACCAATGCAGTGAGAATGTTTTAGAGGAGATTGATGCTTTTGAAGATGCACGTGGATCAGATGAATCATTGAATGAATTGGAAATAAGCAGTAGTCTAGAAGACAAAGGACAACAAACACAAATTTAAGAGGCCAAGGAAAGAGACAAGTTAGACAACCTATATGGATGAAAGACTATGAAATACATGAATGTGACATGTGTTTTTATACAGAAAATGAAGAACCATTGGACCTAAAAGAAGCAATGTTTGGAAAACAAAGTGTGAAGTGGAAAGAAGCAATTGAAAAGGAACTGCAAGTGCTTAATGACAATAATACCTGGAAAGAAGTGCCATGGCCTACAAACCAAAAAGTCATTGACAGTAAGTGGGTGCTTAAAATAAAAAGTGATGGACAATTTAAAGCTAGATTGGTGGCACATGGTTTCCAGCAAGAATTAAGTGAAGAGTTGTACGACTTATATGCACCTGTTGCCAAATTGTGTACATTTCGCATTTTATTGGCAATTGCAAATCATCATGGGATGGTTGTACATCAGATGGACGTTCAAAGTGCGTTCCTGTATGGTGACATAGAAGAGGAGGTGTTTATGACTTTGCCTGGACAAACTGTAAGTGACAGAGTTTATAAACTAAATAAATCTATTTATGGACTTAAAAAATCACCCATATATTGGAACATTAGGTTTGATAATTTAATGAAACAAGAAATGTTTGCAAAGTCAGAAAATGATTTTTGTTTATATTCTAGAATTTCTAATAATAATAGACTATTTGTTTTACTCTACGTAGATGATGTTTTGATTATAGGATCTGAACTAAAAGAAATTTTAAAGGTAAAGACCATGTTTGAGCAAAATTTTAAAATGAAGGATTTGGGGCAAATTTCTGAGTATTTAGGGATAAGTGTGAGACAAAATTTGGATCAGGGGACTATGGAGTTAAGTCAAGAAGGTTACTTAAATTTTTGTCAGACTCAGAGTTAGATGCAATACAGTTACCAATTAAACTTTTTGAAGATAACCAGTCTGCCATAAGAATTTCCAATAGTCGAGAAAATAATCGTAGACTGAAACACATTGACATAAAGCTTAGCTTCATTAAAGAAAAAATAGATAAGGGCATGATTAAAATTGTGAAAATTAAAACAGATGATCAAATTGCAGACATATTAACAAAACCCTTATCTAGAGTTAAATTTGAGAAATTCAGTAAGATGTTAAGTTTAAGTTAAGGTATCTGTTAGGTGTTATTTTCTTATGTAAGCTGTGTACTCAAAAATGTTTGATATTTTATATTGGGAAATAATTTCATTGAGGAGGGGTGTTGTAAAACAATGAAATTGTTCCAGTTTGTATTAGTCATTTGTAATCTGGCTGAAGTCTTGACTTTAGTAGGCCTGATTTCTCGTTAAGAGAAGAAGAAGACCACTGGAAAATGACAATTAGGATAATAGAAAATAGTGAGTAAGTGCAACGTGCAACTTTGTAGTATGTAATAAGTAGTAAGTAATTAATGTCGATTTAAATATAGCAAGATAAAGTGTCTCTAGTGGTTTCAATAATACCCCAATTTCCAGTAAACTTGTCGAACAACAGATCCAAACTGTTTGCGAAGGTCATCACAGGTGACGAATCATGATACTACGATTTCAACTCTGAAATGAAGCAACAATCAATCCAGTGGAAGACTCCAAGTTCACCTCGCCAAAAAACTGCGTCAAGTGAACTCAAACATCAAAGGAATGCTGATTTGTTTTTTCGATGTGAGACCAGGTGTCCATTCAGAGTTAGTCCCACAAGGTCAGACAGTTAACCAGGCTTTTTAGCTGGAAGTTTTGAAAGGATTGCGCAATTGTTTACGGCGGGAAAGGGCTGGTTTGTGGCAGTCGGGCGACTGGTTTTTCCACCACGATAATGCCCCTGTTCACATAGCCCTGCCTGTGCACTAAATTTGGACCAAAAATGAAATGACCCCTCTGCCCTATTCACCTAACCTCGCCCTCTGCAATTTTTTTTGCATTTCCCTGAATGAAAAAGATACATGAAAGGAAAGCAGTTTTGCCGACGTTACTGAGGCAAGGTATCACAGAAGACAAATCTCAAAAATGTTTTGGACAATGGAATAAAAGATTAGACAAGTGTACTAGTGCCAGTGGAGGGAACTTTGAAGCGGATTGAAGGGTTTTTGTTTAAAAATGAAATAAATGATTAAAAAAAAAGTATGTTTGGTTTCTTTTGGGTAGGTATCCACTCGTGCTACCTTAAGCTTAAATCAATTCTAACATAGTATTATACTGATTTTTTTTTTCTAAAAACATTATGTTATTAATATTGTCTGCTAATTTAAACACTGATTTAATTATTTTCCATTAGGTTGTGAATTTTTAAAATGTGTCAACTAAGTCATTAAAATAAATTAAATTTTTTGATGCATTAGCTTGATTTACAGAGTAGGCCAAATAAATAGTATTCTTCTTTTTGCCCTTTATTTAGTACTTACAAAAAATGTTATTAACCCAGATACAGGTGTGTATGTGAGATTTACTATAAGAGGAAATGATTTGCTTAATAGTTTTTCTAACGTTTTTGTAATTTAATCACAGACAGGATCTCTCCTAAGTGATATATTTGTTATTTATTGCCTTATTTTGTATTTTCGATTTGTTTTAAAATATGGTTTAATAAACATATTATTATAGATATAATATTTGACGTTGGCAGTTTTTTTTTTAAATTTCGACAACACACCACGAAGGCTTTTTTTTTTTTTTTTTTTTTGTTCCCTCAGGGCTCGTCCGCGGCCTTGCCGCCCCGATAGCACCGCAACCCTTGGTTGATTGTGCATACCCCTAGTCTTACTCCACCCATTCCAAAATCACTGTGCCTTGAACTAGTCTGCACAGCGATTGGTAGGGTGAAGTTTTATATTGCTCTGTCTCCGGTCTAGAGTGACCGTAGATCAGTTGTCTTTTCCGGTCCAGAGCTATACACTCGCACAAGATGTGCTGGGCTGATTCCTCCCCCTCGCCGCAGAGTCTGCACGCGAGGTCCCCTTCGAACCGCCCCATTTTATGTAGGTGTTTGTTGACGGCCATGTGTCCCGTCAAGAGACCTGTTGTGTTTCTGAGCTGTCCTCTGCTAAGGTTTAGCAGCTCCACAGCTCTCTTTGAACTGGGTCCGTCAATTATTGACTTCCCATGTCTGAGCCCTGGACAGTCCGCCCAGTACACCTTGTGTTGGTTTCTGACCCAGGACTTAATGGCTCCCCTGGCAGTGCTCTTTGACACGCCCAGAGCCGGTTCTGGTCCCATAAATGGTTCTGCTGACCCTCTCTTCGCAAGACTGTCAGCTTCTTCATTGCCTTTGACCCCCGAGTGACCCGGCACCCAGATGAGGGTCACCTCATTCTGCCCAGCCAGGTCGCTCGTCTCGTCTCGGCACTCACTCACCAGCCAGGAATTTACCCGTGGGCTACTTAGTGCCTTAAGGGCTGCCTGGCTGTCTGTGGCTATGAGGATCCGCTTGTTGGTGTAGCCCCTCCTCTTGTTCTCCCGCACACAGTGCAGGATGGCGTACATCTCGGCACCACGAAGGCTTACTGCCTAAATACTATCGTACTGTGGGTGTCGACAAGGAGGAAAGGGGCAACTTGTTAATTCTGGACTTGAAGGTTTGGAGGTGCGGAGGAGAAGGAAAAACATGTGCCGGCAAAGAATTCCATAACTTGGAAGTCCTCGGGACAAAAGAGCGGGCATAACAAGATGTTCTATGTCTGGAGACCTGGACAGTAAAAGGATGCATTCGCTCTATTCCCCTGGTAGATCTGTTGGGGGCAGCAGGTGGAGGAACTATGGAAGAAAGCTCCTCTGAGCACTGCCCGTGCAGATATCTATAAAAGAGAGAGAGGTCACCAACGGCACGTCGGTGGGCAAGGGATGGCAGCCTTTGGGTGAGTGTAGGGTCACCGATGAGACGTGTAGCTCTCTTCTGAATGGAGTCCAGGATAGCGAGTGTAGAAGCGGCAGCGGCACCCCAGATGTGGGAGCAGTATTCGAGGTTTGGCCTTATTTGTGAAGTATATAAGGTATAGAGATTAGCTGGTGAAAAGTATTTGCGAGCCCGGAAGAGGAAGCCTAGTTTCTTAGCAGCCGATTCTGCAATTGAAGTGACATGTTGGTGCCAATTGAGACCTCGATCCACAGAAATGCCAACAAGTGAAAAGGACCCATTACTTTGGATAACTTGGTTGTTCATTGTGATGGGTCTAGGGCTGATGTATCTTTTATGAGTAAGACAGCAAGACTGAGTTTTGGTGGGGTTGAATTTTACAAGATTTCTACTTCCCCAGTCTAATATTCTTTGGAGATCCACGGACACAGAATCCTCCATGAGTCTGCGATCCTCATCTAGTTGGGCTAAAGAAACAGGCTTAGGATATTGTATATTTGAGTGAAGGGTGCTGCCGTCCGCGTAACTGTGAATTGGGTTGGATGTGCTAGAGAGGAGGTCATTGATGTGGAGAAGAAACAAAGTAGGGGCTAAAGCTGAACCTTGAGGAACTCATGCATTAATTGGATATAGTTTAGAGGAATGGCCATCCACGACAACAGAAATGCTCCGGTTGGAGAGGAAATTTGCTGTCCAGGTACAGAGTTTTGGTGGTAGGCCATAGGCCGGGAGTTTATTAAGCAGCGCTGCGTGCCAGACCTGGTCGAATGCTTTGGATATATCTAGAGCGACAATCTGGGATTCACGGTGTAGTTCCAAAGACTTGTACCAAGAATGGGTGACAGAGGAAAGGAGGTCGGCAGTTGATCTGCGCTGACGGAATCCATACTGCCTATCGTGAATTAGACTGTGTTTTTCGAGAAATTTTAGTAATTCGGTGTTTATATACTTTTCCATCACTTTAGAGACGACTGAAAGGAGAGAAATAGGCCTGTAGTTGCTAGGAAGCGCTTTGGATCCTTTCTTGGGGACGGGTTGTAGTCGAGCAGTTTTCCAGTTATTAGGGAATATGCCTCTATTGTAAGATGTCTGAAACAGACGAGTCAGGACAGGAGCAAGTTCTGGTGCGCATTTTTTGAGAACAATTGCTGGGATATCGTCAAGGCCAGAGGCTTTCTTGGTATTAAGAGAAGAGAGCATCTTTCGTACCTTTTTAGTTTTGAAAATGATATCCGTCATTTTGTGCGCGACATTGGGGACTGTTGGTGGTTGAACATTTGGAGGTGAGTTGAGAGTAGAATTGGCGGCAAATAACGAGGCAAAAAGTTCAGCCTTGCCAGTAGAAACAATTTCGTCCCCTGAGACAAGAGGTGGGAACGTGCTCTTGCAGAAATTATTCCCAATAGATTTAGCAAGAGTCCAGAAGGGTTTGCTGCCGTTGGAGCTTAAGAGAACTTTGTTTTTGATGTGGTTATTAAACGAGTTTTTTGCCTCAGAAAGAATGAGGACATAGCGGTTTCTTGCGTCGTTAAATGCTTGACGGTTTTCTTGACTGGGATTGTGTAGAAGCGTTTTGTGAGCTTTGACCTTTTCAAGTCTGGCCTTGTCGAGGATTTAGAGAACCAGGGCTTTTGAGTGGCTGAAGAGGTTTTCTGTGTACGTGGAATAAATAATTTCACGCCAGCTTGGATAATTTCGGTGACGTTTTGTGAGATATCAGAGGGGTCAGGATGAGAGAAGCAGACAGACGCCCATGGAATTGAGGAAAAGTAATCCCGCATTTCGTCCCAGTTTGCGGAGTTGTAGTGACAAACGATACGTGGGTGTGATGATTGTGTGACCTCGGGTTGCATTGTGCAGGTAGCAGTGACCATGCCGTGGTCTGAACGACCAAGGGAGGCGGTGACTGATGTCTTATAGCATTCAGGTTTTGTAGTAAGAAGGAGATCCAAGGGATTTGAGCTGTGTGTTGGGATACGAGGAAAGCAAGTAGGTTGCTGAACCATATTGGCTAAAGAATTGCTGACTGCAAAGGCCTCCGCTGCTCTCCCTTGTGGATCGGTTTTGGAAGATCCTAGCCATTCCTTATTATGGACATTGAAGTCACCAAGAAGAAGTCACCAAGAATGGTGACCTCGGAGGAAGGATATTCAGAAATCAGATGGTCGATTTTTTCAGAAAGGTAGTCAAAGAGCTGGACAAAGTTGTTGTCAGAAGGTGACCGGTAAATGCAACAGATGAATTTAGTCGCAGCCCTGAGAGAGAGTTTTATCCATATAATGTCTTTTCTTCCAGCTTCTAAATTGGGAAGTCTGGTGCAGGGTAGATTGCTACGGACGTATGCGCACACGCCCCCATGCAATCTAAAGGAGGTAGGGAGCTCATACCCCGGGAAATTAAGGTGATTAGTGGCTGTTTTGGCACTGATTTGGGTTTCGGTGAGAAAGAGGAGTTGGAGCCTATTAGCCCGGAGAAAATGGTGGACGGAATTCAGGTTAGAATTTAGGCCACATATATTGGAGTTTATTTCCGTGTAACTACGATGGAGTGGAAAAGAATTTCTACTAGTTCATTTTATGGAAGAAGAAAGTGTATACCTTATATCGTCCCCATTAATCCGATTCTGTCGGATTTGTCTGACAGTTCTTAATCTGATGCTGAAATTGAAAACAAAAATCCTGTTGTATTGGCTTATTAATCTGAGGAATCTAGTGACACAGAACCACAACAACATGAAATTATAATTGATGAAACGGACATTGAAACCGATGAAGAACAAGAACAGCAAGAACCACCAAACAAGAGAAACAATGTACGAGAACAAGCATATTTCCAATGGGATAAATGTGACATAAGCACCAATAATATTTCGAATCAACTGGACTTGCATAAATATTCAACTTCTGAGGAAGTGGCTTTGCTTCTAGACTATTTTACCAGATTTTTTTCCTGCAGTCTAATGAACGATATCGAGTATCAGACGAACATTTACAGCACACAAAAGACTGGGAGAAGCATCAACACAAATCCTTCGGAAATTACAATTTTTTTTCCATTATTCTTACTATGGCAGTGATACAATTGCTAGCAATTGAAATTTATTGGTCCCCTTCGTCCAGAATTTCTCTTGTGGCCGATATCATGCCGTTGAAACGATTTCAGAAGCTAAGAGCAAATATTCATTTCAATGATAATCTGGATGTATCATCTGAAACAACAGAACGCTACTTCAAAATTCGTCCCCTTCTGGATCATGTTGCTGCAAATTGTCGAAAATATCAATCTGAAAACCAGTATTCTATAGATGAAGCAATGGTAGCGTATAAAGGCACATATGGTGGTAACTTGATACAATATATACAAAGCAAACCTCATAAATGGGAATACAAGTTTTTTGTACGTGCTGAGGTATCTGGATACGTTGCTGATTTCATTGCTTATCAAGGAGCCACAACTTTTCCAACCTTGAAGGGAACACCTAATGTAATAACTGAAGGTGAAAGGTCACTTGGTGTTGGAGCACTACTCGTTATTGCTTTATGCAAAACTCTAAGTAGTCCATAGATTTCGGTCATTTTTTCTAATAGAATTGGTGGTTGCAGCCTAGAAGCTGACAAAGTATTGTTGAAACGTGGAAGAGGTTCTTACGTCTGTAAAGCAGATGTTCGAAGGAATATTATTGTAGTGAAATGGGCAGACAATAAGTGTGTGCTTCTCGCAAGTACTTTTGGTGGAATTGAGCCTATCAACCATGTACTAATGTATTCCAAAAGTGAAGAAAGAAAAAGTTAACGTGCCGTGTCCAAATCTTATTACCCAGTACAATAAACATATGGGGGGAGTGGATAAAGCCAACTCTCTTCTAGGTCTTTATAGAAGTCCAAGCAGAAGTAAAAAGTGGTACTTCCCTATTGTGACATGGATTTTGGATGTTTGCGTCATCAATGCACGGGTACTGTATAGAAATGATTGCAGAGCTAACAGGACTGTAAAACCCATGCCTTTGAAAAAATTTAGAATGGAACTGGCTAGATATTTATCTAATACAGGCAAATGTAGGACCAAAAGAGGACAACCGTCAAAAGAAAATATGGAAGATAGAATTCGTCAACCATTTCGTGTGAGGCCAGATGATGCTACCAGAATGGATTCGGTAGGCAACTGGCCAATATTTTCCACTAAAGGCAGATGTAGACTGTGTACAACTGGTTATACAAATGTACAATGCAAGAAGTGCAAGATGAGACTATGCTTTACACCAAAAGAGATTTGTTTTTTATGTTTTCATAGTGAAACTAAATAAGTGTAAGCAACTTTTTTTGACATAGTGTAGTTTATTATGTATAACAATATAATAATTATTATTATATATGCAGATTTGCTGTTGATAATAACTTTGCATATAGTTTGGTTTTTATCAATGCCATAGTACTGAGAAAAATATTGCAAAATTTGTTACTTGTAACAGACAATGCTGCTTTTAGGCAACTAATTAAAAAGTCGTTTTGAATAGATTTTTGGGGTATTTTTTGTGTTTAGGGGTATAACGAAGTCATAAGGGGATTACATACCGAATATAAAGATTTTATGACAAGTATTTTTGATGATGCCAGATACGAGGTTAACAAATATTTTTTCAGTAGTGAATGTAGATAGGAAAAAACTTCAAATACAATTAGACCTTAAATTAGACGTAAATTCAGAAAACGCAAAAACATACAGGCTGTTCCATTTGAAATAAAAATGTTGGTATTATTTCAGAGGCACCTGTATAGTTACACATACTTTTAGTGAATTTTCTTAGAAAAAATTCACTAATGAGGAGATCTCGACTTTTAAATTTTGAAAAAATTTCTTCAAATGAGCGCGATCTAGGACCCCTAGAATCCATATCCGGGGTCAGTTTCAATTTTTATATGTTTATATATATATATATATATATATATATATATATATATATATATATATATATATATATATATATATATATGTATCACACCGATAACTCAAAAAATAATGGGCCGATTTTGATAAAATTTGGCACGTACTTTTCTTTTGTAAATAGCTTGGATAAGTTCGTTAGTCAGGAAAATCGGACGAGGTTTTCCGGGAAAATTTTGAGTTTTCATTCGAAAAAAATTCTTATCTCAAAAAGTAATTAGCCGATTTTAATAAAATTTGGCATGTACCTTTCTTTTGTAAATAGTTTTGACAAGTTTGTTAGTCAGGAAAATCGACGAGGTTTTCCGGGAAAATTTTGAGTTTTCATTCGAAAAAAATTTTTATCTCAAAGAATAATAGGCCGATTTTGATAAAATTTGGCGCGTACCTTCCTTTTGTATATGGCTTTGACAAGTTCGTTAATCAAAAAAATCGGACGAGGTTTTCCGGGAAAATTTTGAGTTTTCATTTGAAAAAAAAATTTATCTTAAAAAATAAAAAATCTATGATAACCAAATTTGGTAGGTAGGTTTACGATATAAAAAGTAAACTATACACCAAAATTTAGATTTATATGTTACAAGAAAAAAAAGTTATAAAATATGTTGTGCCACATCATTTCTATGAAAATTCACTACCATAACGCACTTGCTGCGTCCAGGCTTCTTTTACTTGTCAACAGTCTACTAAATTTAAGTACATCAATATACCATATCAGTAGAGTGAATGGCTGTAGAGTAGACGTGATTTTGGTTGTTCCGCTTCTCCACTGAGTTATCTGCTGTGTTAAAATTGTCAAATAATACACGGAACTGCACCTAAGGACAATGCTGTTTAGTGAGTGAAATTGTGATTAGGTTGTTGAACTAATACTGTGAGAAAATACGAATTTACCGTGGACATTATTAATATTGTTGATTTTTATTCTGCAATATGCCCGTCACAAGAAGCATGGTAACCGATATCGAGATCGCAATACAAATTATCTTGATAATAATGAATTTTTAACTGGCCTTGCAACAAAGGTAGCAGACCTGGTATTGCAAAAACTAACATCGAAATTTGAAGATATTGAAAACAAGATTGCGGTGTTGGAAACCTGTGTCAGTGACCTCGAAGGTAATAATCGGCTACTGACAGAGAAACTGGACTTCATAGAGCAACAGTCCAAACTTTCTTGTGTGTGTATCTACGGAATACCAGAGGAAAAGGATGAGAACCCCTTTCAGGTTGTACAAGATTCATTAACTAATAAACTAAAAATTAACATCGCATTAGACTGATAGAATCCAGTTATCATATTAAATCCAGCAGGATTTCTAAAGCTCTGTGTTTGTACGTAAAATCTGCAAATTCAAAGATAAGCAACTCTGCATTGGCGGCTAGGAGACAATTAAAGGGTTCAAAAATCAGATTATCTGAAGATCTGACTAGGAACAGATACAAACTATTAGAATTTGCGAAAGGAAAGTTGGGTTTATTGAGGTGAAAAAACGTAAACTTAAGGTGAATAATACAGGAGTTGCAGAATAGCTTTGGCAATAATTATTTGCGAGAGTTATCAGATAGCTATTGGTGGAACAATTCACGCAGGTTTTTGTTTTATTTGTTTTTGAATTATGTGTATTTGAATTAAAATATTCTAACAAACTAATTGTAATCACTGTCTGCAGACATATTTAATTAAATTTGTGGTATATGTGTGTACACTTGTCTTGTTTTTTTTTTGTACTTAATAATTTACGAGATTTATCAATTGTTTTTGTTGCTTCTTATTACTGTTAAATTTTTTTGCTCTTGAACTGATTAAGTTATTTACATCTTATTTGACTGTAAGGGCACAATATGTGGTTTATGGTGGAAGCGAGTCCTATTTGTTTTCGTCACCCTCTGAGGTGCCACAGCGATCAAACTTGAGACCCTTATTGTTTTTATTGTTTGTCAATGATGTGCTGAAAAGTATAGCTGACCCCGGATGTTTATTGTTTGCTGATGATTTAAAGATCTTTCGTGTTATTTCAAGCATTAGTGTAAGGAATTAGAGAGGAGCATTGATGCACTGTCAAGAGTGGTGTTTTGTAAATAGAATGTTCCTGAATATTGAGAAATGTTTTGTTTCTACTTTACGAGGCGTCTTGCCCCTGTTGAGTACCAATATACTGTTGGAGGTGACCAACTTTTGCATATGACCCAGTTTCAGGACTTGGCAATTGAGTTTGACACTAAATTCACATTTGTGGAGCACGTGGAGAAAATTGCTCCCTCAGGGTTGAAAACTTTGGGCTTTACTATACGAAACTCGAGAGGATTCCGTAGAGTTGAAACAGTTAAAATTCTTTTTAATGCATACATACGTTAAAAAATGGAGTATCTGTCGGTGGTATGGAATCTCTTTTACAGGGTTCATTTTGATGTGGTGGAGAGAGTGAGCGGAGGTTCGTTCGTTTTCTGTATTTTAAGTTTTTTGGATCTTATCCCAATTTTACACTCTATGGGAGTTTGCTTGCTGTGTTTAATATGACCAGTCTTCACAGCAGGCGCATAGTTGCTGACTTGGTGTTTTTGTTTAGAATCGTGAGGAACTTGGGAAATTTTTCCGAATTTTTGGTCAGGATTCAGTTCAGGGTTCCTCAAAGGGATAGTAGGCTAGAGCAACTATTTTAAATACCAAGATACAGAACGGATAGTTGTAACAATTCACTTTTTTATCTAGTATCGTTATGCTTGGTAGACACTTAGAAAACCCCCAGGTATCGTAAATAATGGAAATAAACCCTATCTGCATTAAATATTTCAAGTTTTGGTTGCATAATTGTTTGATGAAAAGTCGCTAAATCTTCAAGTACCGTAAACCCCTTTACTGCATTTCTAATTTGTACGTTAGAATTCAATATATGTTTGCCTAGGAAAATTACGTCGCATTTTGCTGAAAGAACATTTCCAAAACTGAATAAACGTTGTGAATATTCGAAAGATTTCAATAAAAATCCTTGAACAAGTCAGGGCTCATTGCAACACCAAGGCAGGGAAAATTCCACTAGTGAAAAGACTTTATGTTTTTTGATGCAGAGCTGTGAAATACATAGCTAATATCGTTGCGACTTTATCTGTATTTTTCGTGTGGATGATGTCAACTAAAATGACCGTTGGAGCCGTTCAACAAATATTCCTGAGAAAACCTTGAATGGTAGACGCTACCTCGGGAGAGTGAGCTAGGCTGTTGTCAAGTTAACATCGTTCTAATTAGCATGGCTAATAATTATCTTAAAATAGGTGATAAAATCCTTTTTGCTGTCGATACTATCTAACAACAGTTGTCAGTGATTGTTTAATATCATTTGATTGGTATTTGAATTTAAATTAACGACGTGTTTGACAGAAAAACGCGAATTAAGCAATGGTCCTTTGTTCATCGACCTGGTGCATTTCTCACGTTAATCAGAAAGAGTTTCTGATTATTACCGAGCTCTGATTCAATTGGCATTGTAAATTTCACTTGAGCCAATTTACATTTTAATTGCCGTAGAGAGATTTTAATCAAATTAATTGCGAACATCGACTTAAAACAGCTGTTCATTTGATGTTAGGGGCCAAATTGTCTCCCCCAGTATTGGAGCAAGAAGATACAGCTGCCCAATAAACGTTTAGGGAAAGTGCCACTTATTCTCTCCAACCTCCCCTCTCCATTGGAATTGGTAAGCCTATGTTAGGCTCTGATGGTTGACTCTACTTGGAGAGCATCTTTAAAGGTTCAACAGGTAACTCCAGGTGTCAGGACTTGGTGAGTTGATGAAACTTTATTTATTTGTGTGAAACAAACAAAACCTTTCATGCAGCAGTCTATTATTTGAACCTTTACAATTTAAATTTTCAAAGTAACATGAACAAATTTGAACTTCAATAGTATCAGTGAGGTGTCTGAAAAAGGGCAACTAAATTTCCTGTTTATTCTTTAGAATTTTGTCAATATTGTGAATTTAAATACATAATACTCGAATTGTAATTAACAGATTTTTGCTGGTAAAATATTTAACCTGTACATTTTTTAATATTTTCATTGACAATCATTAAAGTAGAAATTTCACATAGTAATATTTTTCTTAAATGGAGCCTCACTCACAGGACTGGCCAGTTAATTCATTGAAAAATCAACCGAACTGATTGACGAACGTCAAGTAATTTAAGTAATAGTTTGTATTTGTTTTTGAGCTGTAAAATACAGCACTTGATCATTAATATACCTCAAGTAGGTAATGCTAATATTTTTGTAACATAGAACCGTTTTATTTTATTATTTTGTCATATGCCATATGAAATGATATTTTCTTTTTATTGAAATTTTTGCTGTTTATTTGATTTTTATTTGTGTATGAGTTAATGTTTATTAGAAATTTACAAACCATGTCAATGTAATTTTTTTTACTATCCCAAATTTATTTATAAGAATAAATTTAATATTATTGTTAACATTAACATATCTGTTTAATTGAAGTGAAATTCCTTCCTAATATCTCCCCTGTTTGGCAGCAACACCATTAATAAATTTTAATTATCGTTTATCTAGATTCCTTTTTAGCGAATTTTTTTTAAAAAATTCGCTTATGGGGAGATCTGTGTTTATATATATATATATATATATATATATATATATATATATATATATATATATATATATATATATATATATATATATATACCCGACCGATAACTCAAAAAATAATGAACCGATCTTGATAAAATTTGCAGAGTACCTTCCTTTTGCAAGTGGCTTGGATAAGTTCGTTAGCCAGGAAAATCGGACCAGGTTTTCCCGGAAAATTTTGTACTTTCTTTATAAAAAAATTCATATCTCTGAAAATAACAAAGTAAGGGCAACCAAATTTGGTATGCGTATTTGTATTATAAAGAGTGAACTCTGTACCAAAATTTAGGTCCCTAGCTGTAAAGACAAAGAAGTTATGGGCAGTTAAAGTAACAAATTTTGGAGTTTTCCGCAAAACGTCAAACTCGCAATTTTAAACGTCAAAATTGGCAATGTTTAAGCAAAGAATGTGAAACAAATACTGTTTGTGAAAAGAAAATGTTGCAAGAAAAATGTTCTGCAAACCCTTAAGTTTCAGATTCAACCGTCATTGCCCTTCATTTTACTAAAATATTTACAGAATATCGATTTCAAATAGACCCTTTCTCTGATGCTTTAGCTGTCAGTTTAGTTAAGTTTGGTGGCTTTTCGGATATTTATTTGTAGGGTTAGTGAAGTTTATGGTTTAACGGTCTATAATTTTTTTTAGCTAATTATCGTAGAACAAATTTGTTAATGCATTTTTGCATTTTTTATCGAAATACGATGCGTTTATAAGAAAAAAATCTGGACGCAGTAAGTGCGTTTTGGTAGCGAATTTTCGGTAAATTTGCAGTTTAGCTCTCGAACGCTTTTCAAAACACTGTTTTAAGAAACCTGCCTAGACCCCCCCCCCCTGGATCTATAAACCCCAAAAAAAAAATTCTTGTTCACACTCCCCAAGGAAGTCACGGGACCAGGGGTGAGTAGGGGTGCATAATTTTTTTAACTAATTTTTGTAGAACAAATTCGCTAATGCATTTTTGCATTTTTTATCGAAATATGATGCGTTTGTAAGAAAAAAATCTGGACGCAGTAAGTGCGTTTTGGTAGCGAATTTTCGGTAAATTTGCAGTTTAGCTCTCGAACGCTTTTCAAAACACTGTTTTAAGAAACCTGCCTAGCCCCCCCCCCCCCCCTGGATCTATAAACCCCAAAAAAAAATTCTCGTTCACACTCCCCAAGGAAGTCACGGGACCAGGGGTGAGTAGGGGTGCATAATTTTTTTAACTAATTTTTGTAGAACAAATTCGCTAATGCATTTTTGCATTTTTTATCGAAATATGATGCGTTTGTAAGAAAAAAATCTGGACGCAGTAAGTGCGTTTTGGTAGCGAATTTTCGGTAAATTTGCAGTTTAGTTCTCGAACGCTTTTCAAAACACTGTTTTAAGAAACCTGCCTAGGCCCCCCCTGAATCCACAAACCCCAAGAAAAATTTCTTGTTCACACCCCCCAAGGAAGTTACGGGACCAGGAGGGAGTAGGGGTGCATAATTTTTTTAATTAATTTTTGTAGAACAAATTCGCTAATGCATTTTTGCATTTTTTATCGAAATACGATGCGTTTGTAAGAAAAAAAACTGGACGCAGTAAGTGCGTTTTGGTAGCGAATTTTCGGTAAATTTGCAGTTTAGTTCTCGAACGCTTTTCAAAACACTGTTTTAGAAACCTGCCTAGGCCCCCCCTGAATCCACAAACCCCAAGAAAAATTTCTTGTTCACACCCCCCAAGGAAGTTACGGGACCAGGAGTGAGTAGGGGTGCATAATTTTTTTTTTAGCTAAATTTCATAGAACAAATTCGTTAATGCATTTTTGCATTTTTTGTCGAAATATGATGCGTTTGTAAGAAAAAAATCTGGACGCAGTAAGTGCGTTTTGGTAGCAAATTTTCGGTAAATTTGCAGTTTAGCTCCCGAACGTTTTTCAAAAAACTGTTTTCAGAAATCTGCCAACAGTTAAGTTTATTTTCGGAAAATTTGTGTATATTTTCAAACCAAATTTGGTATGCGTATTTGTATTATAAAGAGTGAACTCTGTACCAAAATTTAGGTCCCTAGCTGTAAAGACAAAGAAGTTATGGGCAGTTAAAGTAACAAATTTTGGAGTTTTCCGCAAAACGTCAAACTCGCAATTTTAAACGTCAAAATTGGCAATGTTTAAGCAAAGAATGTGAAACAAATACTGTTTGTGAAAAGAAAATGTTGCAAGAAAAATGTTCTGCAAACCCTTAAGTTTCAGATTCAACCGTCATTGCCCTTCATTTGACTAAAATATTTACAGAATATCGATTTCAAATAGACCCTTTCTCTGATGCTTTAGCTGTCAGTTTAGTTAAGTTTGGTGGCTTTTCGGATATTTATTTGTAGGGTTAGTGAAGTTTATGGTTTAACGGTCTATAATTTTTTTTAGCTAATTATCGTAGAACAAATTTGTTAATGCATTTTTGCATTTTTTATCGAAATACGATGCGTTTATAAGAAAAAAATCTGGACGCAGTAAGTGCGTTTTGGTAGCGAATTTTCGGTAAATTTGCAGTTTAGCTCTCGAACGCTTTTCAAAACACTGTTTTAAGAAACCTGCCTAGCCCCCCCCCTGGATCTATAAACCCCAAAAAAAAATTCTCGTTCACACTCCCCAAGGAAGTCACGGGACCAGGGGTGAGTAGGGGTGCATAATTTTTTTAACTAATTTTTGTAGAACAAATTCGCTAATGCATTTTTGCATTTTTTATCGAAATATGATGCGTTTGTAAGAAAAAAATCTGGACGCAGTAAGTGCGTTTTGGTAGCGAATTTTCGGTAAATTTGCAGTTTAGTTCTCGAACGCTTTTCAAAACACTGTTTTAAGAAACCTGCCTAGGCCCCCCCTGAATCCACAAACCCCAAGAAAAATTTCTTGTTCACACCCCCCAAGGAAGTTACGGGACCAGGAGGGAGTAGGGGTGCATAATTTTTTTAATTAATTTTTGTAGAACAAATTCGCTAATGCATTTTTGCATTTTTTATCGAAATACGATGCGTTTGTAAGAAAAAAAACTGGACGCAGTAAGTGCGTTTTGGTAGCGAATTTTCGGTAAATTTGCAGTTTAGTTCTCGAACGCTTTTCAAAACACTGTTTTAGAAACCTGCCTAGGCCCCCCCTGAATCCACAAACCCCAAGAAAAATTTCTTGTTCACACCCCCCAAGGAAGTTACGGGACCAGGAGTGAGTAGGGGTGCATAATTTTTTTTTTAGCTAAATTTCATAGAACAAATTCGTTAATGCATTTTTGCATTTTTTGTCGAAATATGATGCGTTTGTAAGAAAAAAATCTGGACGCAGTAAGTGCGTTTTGGTAGCAAATTTTCGGTAAATTTGCAGTTTAGCTCCCGAACGTTTTTCAAAAAACTGTTTTCAGAAATCTGCCAACAGTTAAGTTTATTTTCGGAAAATTTGTGTATATTTTCAAACCATAAGTAATTTTGTTAAAATATAGTACATTGTTTCTACTACATAGGCTATACCGGTAATCAGATTGATGCCTGCTCGCATTTGCTATTAAAAACATTTTTATGGAAATTCACTTCCATAACACATTTGCTGCATCTAGACTTTTGAAAAATGTTTATATATTTTCAAACAATAAATTTATTTCAATGAAATATGGTACATTGTTTCTACTATATAGGCAACCAAGTTTGATGCCTGCTTTCATCAAAGAAAGACATTTACTATTAAAAATATTTTAAAGAAAATTCGCTACCATAACGCACTTGCTGCGTCCAGAGATTTTTATATAACCAGGCCCTAGCCTGGGGCGCTCACAAATATAGGACTCCAGGCAGAGCAACACAGAAAATAGTGTGAGTATCAAACCATATCAAGATCTGCCAACCTCCTAAAGTATTTCTAGTCTTAATAATAATAACAATCTGATAGATAGATGCTTTTAGGGTAGGGCTAATAGGCAAAAGTGACCTCACTATCAGGCAGATTCAAATCCACTTGAAGCCAATCACCATATACCACGTCAAGTTTTTGTTTAGAGGACGGTTACATAGTCTGTTCAGTTCTCCGATTTATAGAATGTGCTCAAGTTATAACAAACTGTGTAAGCATGTTGACATCTTTAACATGGATTAAAGAGCATTTAAGAACATATTGACTGAACATATACATGTCTAACCACGTTCTCCCGTTGACTTTGTTGAGTCCCCAAATTACTTGCACTGATTCAGATATGAATTTAAAATAAATAAAGTAAATTTAAATTCGATTTCACTTTTATATAATTGATGGACTGCCTGTGAAGCCTGAAATGGAATTTAAGCTTGCCGAAATGTTGTTTTGTTTTTGATTTAATGTGGGTAGTAAGTGAGATTGATGAATTATACGTATACACCATAGTTACAGGTTATCCTGCTATTCAATACGTAAATGGTTTTATAAACTGTGTATTTGCATGTTAAATAAATAAGTAAATAAATAAATACCAAGTGTCAAAAAAATCTGTTTAGCAGTTATCGAAATATTGGCAATATACCACACTTTTTTTACACTCTGTATACATATTACACAAATAAAGAAGTGAAAAAGAATTATATTTACTTGACTCAATCTGTAATGCATGAAAGTGTTTATAATTTCAAATGAAAAGTGGAAAAAAATAAAGCTACCGATCACAAAAAATGGCTTTGCAGATATGTATTGTGTTATACAGGGTGCTTCACGGTGAGTGGCCTATTAGACGTTTCGGGAGAACTACATCTATTTAAATTCTGAAAATTGGCATCCGCACGTTTTTGATACTGATCTTTCTAACTAAAATATTTTCAATTAGCCTGCACTTTCGGTTATACCGGAGGCCGACACAAACTTTGTTTTTTTAAATGGAACATCCTGTATATTATTAGCTTTTTGAATTGCACGTTCAATTTAAGGGCCATTTGATGACAACACATTCGGGCTAGTTCGTACCATTTCGGATTTACTCGCCATTTTGTAAAAAAAATTACGATTGGAGCGCTTTAGAAAAATTCCGCTATCTTTAAAGACGTGCACGATAGAAACATGCGGTTTTCACTATTCGATAGAGCATAAAAATGCCTACATACTGTTATAAACATAATAGGATTTTAAGATAACTGTTATTTATAACATACATTTGAATTTGAAATTTTAAATCAGAGATAACTTGATTTTTTTTAATGTCCCCAGCATCTAATTCGGCGTTAAATTCCCTATCTTTTAGGTATACATTAACCTATACCTGTCTCCTATAGTTTTCTTTGAAAATTGATTTGAAAATAGTAATTGTTAGTGGGGCGATGTGATTTTTTTTTGTACGTGACAATAAAAATACAGTAGAAACAAAAATATTTCATGTTCACGTTAAAAATTATAATAAAGAAATATTGTTACTGTGTTTGAAAATTATGTATTAAAAATATTAAAAAAAAATAAAAATAAAAAAAATTCTAAGGATAACAACAGTGATATTATTACCTTACACAATCTTATAAATCCTCGAAGTATTATTACAACACAAGTAACAAAACAACTCACACCTCCTAAACTAGTAACTGCTCAAAATGTTGTCCATTAACACTCAAACATTTTAATATTCGTGTCGTAATGCCGTTAGTGGTTGCTGACAGAATCTCATTCCTAACTAACTCTTCAATGCCCTTCTTTGTCTGATCCCTATTTCTTCGCGTGAATTGAAGGGCGTTTCATATACTTTGGTTTTTATCTTTCCCCCAAAGATGGAGATCAAGCGGGGTAAGCTCTGGACTTCTTGCGGGCCATATCCAGGGACCACACTTTCCAATCCATCTATCTTCAAATAGAACGTAGAGTGTGTTAGATATTTATTGTGTAGAGTGAGCAGGAGCTCCGTCATGTTGATACCAACAAGTTCTATATTCTGATAATGGTAAATTGTCTAAAAAGTCTGTAACTATTGTTTTTAATATTTCCATGTGATGATTAGAAGTTAAGGTTCCATCATAAATATGATAATAAAAGTTATTACCTTTCAATAAACAAAACACATCGAAACTAAATTTTGAAATCCACTTTCCCTAAGAGCGTGAGGGTTTTGTTTTCCCAAACATGACTGTTATGTCTATTGAAAAACTCCTACATGAGAAAATTTCGATTCATCAGCCCATATAATTTTTTTAGTCATCATCTCCTTGAATATGAATTAACATAGTTTCACAAAACTGGACCCTTTTACTAGCATCTTCTGGATGCAGAGCTTGCACTAAAGTAAACTTATAGTTGTGCATTTTGTGGTTTCACAAGATTCTTTCTACAGAGGAGTAAGAAATACCTATGTCGTTCATTGCAGTGTAAATAGAGGCATGTGGATATGCTTCGAAATAAGCCAGGACAGTTATTTCGTTACCTTCATCTCTAGTCACTGGACTGGGATTAACTTTGGGTGCTCTAAAAGTAACAAATTCTAGGAAATTTAACTTAATCCTTCTAAACTTCTTTTCACTCATGGGTGGCAGATTAGGATTTAACTTATTAAACCTTCTACATGTTCTACTAATCATTCAGTTACATTCTCCATGGATGTAAAATAAATTTAAATAATCTGCATTGGAATAACGATTTTCCATGTTAACTGTGAACATTAGTACATTGACATTTATCGAATAATTTAGAATGGCAAGTATGTAATATAAATTGTTTATCATGGCAAACTTGCCTTAACGTTGACGTTTAACCACAGTATAAGGAAAAATTATGCAATGTGTTTTGTTTTTGAATTTCTCTAAATACCTCAAAAACTGTCCTTTTTAGCTATAGGAAATACCCAATATAGGTCGGAAAGTTATCAAAAAAGGAATGGGTTGGAACTGGAAGTTACTGTATGTCCCTTTTAAAATAAGACACTTATTGAATGCAGAAGTAGTCAAAGGTTGGCGCCACCCCGCTGACCATTAATATTTTCAAATCAATTTTCAAAGAAAACTATAAGAGACAGGTATAGGGTAATGTATACTTGAAAGGTAGGGAATTTAACGCCGAATCAGATGCTGGAGACACATGAGTACCGTCCCATTAAACAAAAACAAATTATCTATGATTGAAAATTTTCAAATTCAAATGTAAGTTATAAATAACAGTTATCTTAAAATCGTATTGTGTTTATAATATGTAGGAATTTTTATGCTCTATCGAATAGTGAAAACCGAATGTTTCTATCATGCACGTCTTTAAAGATAGCGGAATTTTTCTAAAGTGCTCCAATCGTAATTTTTTCTACAAAATGGCGAATAAATCCGAAATGGTACGAACTAGCCCGAATATGTTGTCATCAAGTGGCCCTTAAATTGAACGTGTAATTCAAAAAGCTAATAATATACAGGGTGTTCCATTTAAAAAAACAAAGTTTGTGTCGACTTCCGGTATAACCGGAAGTGCAGGCTAATTGAAAATATTTTAGTTAGAAAGATTGGTATCAAAAACGTGAGGATACCAATTTTCAGAATTTAAATAGATATAGTTCTCCTGAAACGTCTAATAGCCACTCACCGTGAAGCACCCTGTATGAAATGATATGCAAAATAGAAAAAATCTTTTTGTGATTGTACAAAATTTCTAAACTTTGGTACTTTCGCACGCATGTAACTGTCAACAAATATTTAGAGTATTAACAATGACGTAACATTTTTTTGTCAACGTCGATAAAAACCTTTGTACCCTAACCAACATATACATACCAATACAACAAAATCATTGACACCTCTATATTTACAAATTAGGAACTAGACTTAAACTCCTTCATCTTCCATTTCGATAAGACGTCTTAACTTATTCACTTCATGTTTAAAACTTACATATAACTTTCACTGTATCATCCCCTAGTAAATATATATGTATCACAACCATACTCTCATCATAAACCTAACGTCAACTGTGGTAGAACTGTTGCCAGAACATCCTCAAAACTTTCAGCACAACAGTGAGGATGTTCTAATCTAAAATTATGGCGAGAACACCCTCAAACTTCTCAGTAAAGTGGCCAAAACATTGGCGAGGCATTCTGCTTGAGCTGCCAGGTGTTCCTCGATGGCTTTCTGCGAGCTACGGTCGATATTAGAAGTGATCAGCTGTCTGAAGGCAGAGGTAACGTCATGCACCTTGAGGATGAGGTTTCTAGTTTGCAGAGGTGCTGTCGTGTGATTGGTCATGTCTTGACAGAGCTCTGTAAGTCGCCTGAGTATCGTTAGACAAATGGCCAGGTTCTCTGGGAGGTCTGGAAGAGTGGGATCGGACATAGCGATCACAAGCATCTTGCTCGAGGTGACCAGCTGTAGTGACTGTGATGTCAACTCGTCTTTAGCCATCTGAAATATGTAAAAAAATAAATGGATAACATTAGTAAGGTTAGGAAATTTTTTTCTTGCCAGTTCATAATTTAATATTATTACCATCAAGTACACTTGGAGAAAACACATAGCCACAACCCATGTAGCAAGCAATGTTCATACAACAGGGTACCCAGCAGAAATCAAAAATCAAATTCCCTGACATTTCCAGGTTCAGCAAGTACATTTTTCAGGATACTTAAAGGCAAACATCTCTGAATACGTTTCTATTCATGAAATAAATAAAAATTCTGAACAAAAACTTGTTTAATACACAAACATCATCAAAACCATAAATATGCTTATTCTTTTAAACTTCTAAAGAAAACTAATAACTTTCTACTTAAATGAATGAGTATTACACATTTTTGCAGTAACTAGTAATTAAGTTTCACTCATTTTAGTCTAAATGAGATCAAACCACAAGAGCCATATTATAACCACTGTTCAAGTATTCGAATAAAAACATATCTTGATTAAAAAAAAAGCTTCTTAACGACAAAAATAAATATCAAATGTTTACTATGAAGAAGGTCCAAATGAAATTACCACACTGTGGAAATAAGATAGTGTTCATACATATTTTATCAATGTGGTAATTTTAGATTTTAAAACAACAATCTCAAATTTTGCACTTTCTTCGGTGTGTTTTTCCGCGTTCCTAGTTGTGATATTCCTCTATGTGTTTTATGTATCATTTTTTTCTGCTTCACTCATCCAAAGCGTTGTCTTCTGATTTTTATCAACAGCTCTTTTATATTCATGATAATATGAATTCTTGATACTGCTTTAGATTGACTTCTCTATTACTCACTCGTCCTAATTTCTTTACACTATCATACACAATGCGTTGCGATAATAAGGCTTTCTCTTGTGGATTACAATACAAGTACCCATCTACAAAGGCCCAATATTTTCACTCCAACTTTAACTCATCATCAATAATCTTTAACTCATCATCAACTCCATGTTACATGATCATTAATGTTAAAATAGAATAAATACAGACAGCATATCTCTACATCGCCAATAACTATAGTGCTTTTGCATTTTATGCATTCAAGGAAGACTATTTCAAGTGAGATAAATAAATGAGACATATTTGAGATAGATGAAGAAGCTATATTTATTGTGGCGCATGATGTGACTCGTTTAATAACCACATCAAAAACAAAGTCCTCTTAAGCTCCAACGGCGGCAAACCCTTCTGGACTCTTGCTAAATCTATTGGGAATAATTTCTGCAAAAGCACGTTCCCACCTCTTGTTTCAGGGGATGAAATTGTTTCTACCGCCCTGGGCAAGGCTGAACTTTTTGCCTCGTTGTTCGCCGGCAATTCTACTCTCAACCCACCTCCAAATGTTAAACCACCAACATACCCCAATGTCGCGCATAAAATGACGGATATCATTTTCAAAACTATAAAGGTACGAAAGATGCTCTCTTCTCTTAATACCAGGAAAGCTTCTGGCGTTGACGTGATCCCAGCAATTGTTCTCAAAAAATGCGCACCAGAACTTGCTCCTGTCCTGACTCGTCTGTTTCAGATATCTTACAATAAAGGCATATTCCCTAGTAACTGGAAAACTGCTCGAGTACAACCCGTCCCCAAGAAAGGATCCAAAGCCCTTCCTAGCAACTACAGGCTTATTTCTTTTCTTTTCAGTCGTATTTAAAGTGATGGAAAAGTATATAAACACCGGGTTGCGGTGCTATCGGGGCGGCAAGGCCGCGGACGAGCCCTGAGGGAACAAAAAAATAAATAAATATAAACACCGAATTATTAAAATTTCTTGAAAAACACAGTCTAATCCACGACAGGCAGTATGGATTCCGTCAGCGCAGATCGGCTGCCGACCTCCTTTCCGTTGTCACCTATTCTTGGAACAAGTCTATGGAACTACACGGTGAATCCCAGATTGTCACTCTAGACATATCCAAAGCATTCAACCAGGTCTGGCACGCAGCGCTGCTTAATAAACTTCCGGCCTATGGCCTACCACCAAAACTTTGTACCTGGACAGCAAATTTCCTCTCCAACAGGAGCATTTCTGTTGTTGTGGATGGTCATTCCTCTAAACTGTATCCAATTAATGCAGGAGTTCCTGAAGGTTCAGCTTTAGCCCCTACTTTGTTTCTTCTCCACATCAATGACCTCCTCTCTAGCACATCCAACCCAGTTCACAGTTACGCAGACGACAGCACCCTCCACTCAAATATACAATATTCTAAGCCTGTCTCTTTAGCCCAATTAGATGAGGATCGCAGACTCATGGAGGGTTCTGTCTCCATAGTTCCCCCACCTACTGCCCCCAACAGATCTACCAGGGGAACAGAGCGAATGCACCCTATTACTGTCCAGGTCAGCAGAGATAGAACATCTTGTTGCGCCCGCTCTTTTGTCCCGAGGACTTCCAAGTTGTGGAATTCCTTGCCGGCACATGTTTTTCCTTCTCCTCCAAAACTCCAAACATTCAAGTCCAGAATTAACAAGTTGCCTCTTTTCTCCTTGTCAACACCCACGGTACGATAGTATTTAGGCTGTAAGCCCTCGTGGTGTGTTGTTGAAAAAAAAAGACATTCGCTCCGCGGCTAAAATTAATATACCAAATGGCAGCTGCAATGTTGCCGGATAAATTTCCCTAGAAGACAAATATTTAGGTAAAAAAGATTCGTATAATATACTTATATCATTTGAAACCAAAATAATTTGCTTGTGACGGAATTTACAAATATATAATTTCCAGGTTTGCTGAATGATTTCCCTGACATTTGAGTAAAATCACAAATTTCCCTGACATTTTAGGGGGTATTTCAAATTCCCTGATTTTTCCCGGTTCTCCCGGTTTTCCAGGTCGCTGGGTACCCTGTACCTTATTGGTTATGCATAGATTATATAGGGGCTACATATTGAACAGCTATATTTACCTAATAATGAGATGTGAACATTTTTACATATTGGCAAAATATTGTAATATTGACTTAATATGTGCTACAATAATGTTTTAATATTCAACGCACACCAATTATTTTCCTGATATTATAAAACAATAATTAAATATTAAGATATTCAAATTAGAGCAATATATTTTTTCATTATTGGTCAATATTAGGAATCAATATAGGATACATATAAAATTATATTATAGGTACGATATTGGCATGGGCGGCTCCTCAATAAATGCGCCCGTGCGCGCGCACTGCCGCCTGCCGTGGGAAAAATAATATTTTTGCTATGCTATATTTTAATAAATTTTTATTTACTTTTTTACCTCAAACAAACAAAATTAGTATATCGAGGATCACAGAGAGTCGGCAGCCATTAATACAGAATACAGAATCAGATAAGTAGTGTTAATCGTTGCAGACGTTATATACATAATTATTAATATGAAGCAGTCGGGCGGCGGTGTGTATTTTTCGGCGCTCTCAGGAAATGCGATACTTTAGTGCGAAATGATCGCCGAATCTTGATGATCTTCGTCGAAAACGACCGAATAAGCAATCTGTTGTGCGCTATAAAATTACACACTTCCAGTTTGCAGTGGACTTTTGGCAGAGCGTGTGTACCTACTACCTAGTAATTTTCGTCTTCGCGTCGGATTGATTTTTAATTAGATCATTTCATTGTTGTTTACATGTTCTAACAAGACAATTATTATTATAATGATTACTACATTGGGTTGCTTAATAAGAGAACAAAATAATTGTGATATTGTGATTAATTCAGTGGATATTTTAAATTTAAAGGTTAACTTTTTAAGGGACTTTTTAACTACTATAACTGGAGGAAAACTTGGTAAGTAGTTAATAATTATTAAGTTTAGTAAGTAGGTTTCTTTATAATACATTTTCGGGAAAAAAATAGGCGAGCCCTTCATTTTTAGTGAATTTTTATTTTAAAAAAATTCACTAACAAAGAGGTATTGATGAATAGACTTTGCAAAAAATTTTTCAAATGAGCGCGAACTTGGACCACTAGAACCCATATCGGGGGTCAGTTTCAATTTTTATGTTTATATATATATATATATATATATATATATATATATATATATATATATATATATATATATATATATATATATATATATATATATATATATATATATATATATATATATATATATATATATATATATATATATATATATATATATATATATATATATATATATATATATATATATATATATATATATATATATATATATATATATATATATATATGTTCAGAAATATTTCCGCGGTCTTTAATGTGAGGCATACTTGGTTCTCGGGTTGACCCGCGTCCAGAATTTATGAAAACTCGACGTTTCGGCTCCTGTTTTGGAGCCATTTTCAAGAGATAAAGGAAATATGTAAGGACACTCTAAGGCCTCAATCTGCTTACTCCTTAGAGTGATGGACAAAGGTGGGTAAAGGAAATATGTAAGGACACTCTAAGGCCTCAATCTGCCTACTCCTTAGAGTGATGGACAAAGGTGGGCGAAGAAAATATGTAAGGACACTCTAAGGCCTCAATCTGCCTACTCCTTGGAGCGGTGGACAAAGGTGGGTAAAGGAAATATGTTAGGACACTCTAAGGCCTCAATCTGCCTACTCCTTAGAGTGGTGGACAAATGTGGGTAAAGGAAATATGTAAGGACACTCTAAGGCCTCAATCTGCCTACTCCTTAGAGCGGTGGACAAAGGTGGGTTGGGTTGTTGTAGCTCGATTACGGGGCCTCAATCTGCCTACTCCCCAATCTCGCCGGAGATCGTCTGTGAGGTCTCAGTGTGTTCAATCCTAGGCCTCAGAGAGATCTGAGAGATCTCTAGGTCTCAGTGTGTTCAACCCTAGGCCTCAGGGAGATCTGAGATATCAAAGATAATGTTAGCAAAATCAACGACTTTTAGAAGAGAGAAAGCCGAAAAAGAAAAAAACTTTGTTTGCTTACCATGTGAACCACGAATCACGAGGGGTCTAGCTGTTCGCTTTGTCATATTTCAGATGCTAAAAACTGATTTTTTCAAATGAAACATCCTGTATATTTTTTCTGAATCTTAGAGAGAATTCAATACTGCATCGATCTATGGTGCATACTATACACCTATTACATATGGTTTTAAGGTTAGAATCAACTCTTTATTTTATTGGGTCGAATTAAATAGTCTCTAATTAATTAGTAGGCTTTGACATTATTTGGTCAATTTATTTTATTATTATTATTATTTTATTATTACTATTATTGTTATTATTATTATTATTATTATTATTATTATTATTATTATTATTATTATTATTATTATTATTATTATTATTATTATTATTATTATTATTATTATTATTATTGGATAACTCAATGCCTCAAAGACCTATTCTAGTAAACAACCTTATGTACTTACCTTTTATTAAGGAAGGGTCAATGGAAAAAGATGGGTGCCTCGAGCATTTTCAACTTATTCAATATGTAATATTCATATTCTCGAAGTAATAAATGTTTTACAAAACTACTATATTAGATTGTCTTTAAGTATTTTATTAATTATGTTAAACAATTAAATAGGGAGTATACGGAAAAATATCACTCATGATTAAATTATTTGAACTGGTAAACACTGTAATAATTAAATAATAGTCAATATAATAATGTAACAGAAAATTAATTAATGAAAGGCTCAAATGTATTTCCATTATGTTGTACACAAAGATTTAATATCTTTATGAAACATTTCTGAAGTCACTAGCAAAAAGGCACTTCTTAGGCGTTGGTACATGTCTTCTCGTGTTGTTACAGGTGTATTATAAACAGCATTTTTCACAAAACCCCAAAGGAAAAAGTCTAATTTACTAATATCAGGTGATCTTGCCAGCCACAGAGTCGTACCTCCTTGGTCAATCCATTTATTTGGATACTTTTCATTTAGGAATTGAATAATGGGTCGATTGAAATGCACTGGAGCCCCATCATGCTGAAACCACATGTCTCGCCTTATTTGCAAAGGAATCTCCTCTAAGAGATCGGGAAGAACAGTTCTTAAAAATTCTAAATACTGGGCACCAGTACGACGTTCTTCAAAGAAGTGTGGTCCAATAAGGTAGCGCCTAATAATACCAGCCCATACATTTATGGTCCATCTATGCTGGTTATCAATTGCCAATGTTACGTGGGGGTTTTCTGTTGCATAATGATGATAGTTGTGTCTATTTAACAAACCATTGCTATGAAATGTACATTCGTCAGTGAATAATACTTTATCAAAGAAACTGACATTAGTATTCACTTTTTGGAGTGCCCATAGAGCAAATGTAACCCTTAGCTGATGATCCTGATCACTTAAATATTGGGTGACACAGACACGGTAGGAATGATACTTATTCTTTTTAATTATTATTTGTACGGATGTTCTAGGAATGTCTAAGTTCTCACTCACATCCTTGGTGCTTCTTTGAGGTTCTTCTATTACAGCCAGCAATACATCTTCATGTACAGCTTCAGTTAATACAGAGTTAGTTCCTTTATGTTTATTGTATGAAACGCTACCGGTTTCCTCAAATCTTTGCTTCAACTCTTGAAATGATTTTTCTGGGCCATCTCCTTTCTGGATACCGCTCCCTGTAAACACTTGAAGCCAGAAAACAGTTCCTGTGGCACTCTGCTAATATAAATACCATATCTACAGGTTCTTCTTTACTGAAATTCATTTTGATATGCACACGTTGTTAATTACAAATAACAACACAAGTACTTGTTTTAAGTTTATATCGTCTGTCAGAACATTTTTGATTTGTCAAGTGTCATAGCCTACCTATTATGATTTATTAATTCATTTACAAACCATATATCTTTTTCAATTGACCTTTCCTTAATCAAAGGTAAGTACTTAAGGTTTTTTATTAGAATAGGCCTCCGAGGCATTTTGTTATCCAATAAAATGACGGAAATTCTAATAAATAAAATATTCACATTGTAAAGTTCATTTTTTGCTAAGTCTCATGCCACTCCTATAAGACACATACAATATCTTAAGATCTTTGCTGTTATAGATTCTTATTAAAACCTGTTTGACCTGAAAGAATAAGTTATTACAAGTTCAACTGCCTATAATAATATATTTTGATACTATTTGTTTGCCAAATTGACTAAATAATGTCAAAGCCTACTAATTAATTACAGACTATTTAATTCGACCCAATAAAATAAAAAAGTTGATTCCAACCTTAAAACCATATGTAATAGGTGTATAGTATGCACCATAGATCGATGCAGAATTGAATTCTCTATAAGATTCAGAAAAAATATACAGTGTTTCATTTGAAAAAAATTAGTTTTGAGCGTCTGCAATATGACAAAGCGAACAGTCTAGATAAACACCCTGTATATTGGAAATCGAAGGATAACATTTTATCCGTAGTTAAGGAATATTAAGCTTAAGCTTACAACAAGAAACATCTTGATATCTTTGTTTGCAGAGGAAGTATTAGGTTTGTTGCAAACCTGTGTAAGTATCAAAATTTTTTGGAAACATTGAATAACTCAAAAACTATTGATTTATGACATATAGTACCTTATATAAACTAACAGTGAAATTTTACGTAGGAAATGTGTAATAATATAGATTTAAAATATCAAAGTTGCATGCTGCCGGTGACTTATGGGACATGCTGTATAGTTTAAAATAATTTTAGGTTATGCACCTTCAAAAACAAAGCAACCTTTGTTTTTACATTTTTTTGATAACTTGAACAGCTTAGGAGATATCGAGGAATCCCAGAATAATGGGCTACCTGTATATATATATATATATATATATATATATATATATATATATATATATATATATATATATATATATATATATATATATATATATATATATATATATATATATATATATATATATATATATATATATATATATATATATATATATATATATATATATATATATATATATATATATATATATATATATATATATATATATATATAATAAAAAGTGTATGAACTTCGCACCGCCGCCTATGGTAAGTCGGTTGATAAATCACTTCACAGGAAAGACCGGAAGAAGCACGTGCGATAGATAATAAGATATTTCCGCTAAATAAAATATGTTAATGTTTGTGTTCTTGGGCCACCCTCTATCGTTATGGGCCAACTACCTGCGCAAGAATATAAGCAGAGCTGTGAAGATAACCTACTTAGAATTATTCATCCTCTGATGACGTTAGCTTGGTTAGTGAAACGATCGTAAGGTTTTTTAAAATGTGTTGCGGTGATTTGGGTTCTCCAAGTGTACTTATCAGTGCTCATCACAGGTTCCAATCTTTAGTTAGATAATTATTACCATTGATGGTATAAGGGAGGTGTAGTTTCATCATCTGCAGAGTTTGAATAAAGCAATTCTTATATTGGTAACAACCCAGACTAAGAACTCTGATGTTTTACTATTGAGTTTAAGCTTTCTTGTTCAGAGGTTACTCAATGCCTCTTTGAGCATTGAGAGATACAATTTAGAGATAAACAACATTATAGACATTGCAATTTGTAATGGTTTCTCTCCAGATGATGTAACTTTAATAATTAGTTTTTACCTGGAATTTTTCTTCACATATCAATCTACCTCCACCATGTACTTGTGCGGCCGTACACTGAGCAGCAACCTGGTCAAGCCTAACCAGCAGACTAGACATCGCTATATCAGTCTTCATAAGAAGGTTTTCTCTCGTAGAAGTACATCCATTTTTCAACGGCAATTCGCTGGTGACCTTCTGTTCCTTGTTTGCCTCTTCTTTAACTCTGGTAATATATCTGTTGGATTCCAGTGCTTGGCTGTAATCGAATGCCGAACTGGACTGACCTTTATGACAGTTCGGGGAGCGAAGAGGTGGCGTTCGATTTTCTTGGTATCCATCTGTTGATGAAGGGTTGTTCTGAGAAATATTTGGAGCATCTGGAGAGAGAATGGGAACAGCTGTCAAATGAGCACCTCTTCCTGAAATGTAATTTTTTTATTGTAACTAAACAGAAACAAATTAACTGAAGAAAATTGTATTTTGACCCTTTGTGAACTGTTTTATGACTGGGTGTTTCAGAATGTTTTCTTTTTGTTGTGACCAGAACGCCTAAACAAGATAGCGTTGGATCGTTGGACTGCAGCACACATTTTGCGTGCGAGCGTTTAATAAATATTATTCCTACACTAGTGTTTACAGGATACATTTTAATTTAACGACCATGAGAAATGTACGGAAAGTGCGAATTTAATCAAGCATTTGGTGCCCAAATTTGAAGAGACTAGAAGCACAATGGCGGATAAATCCAAACGAAATCAAGAACGAGCATGAATGCAGAAAAGCGCTCCCTAGCAACTACAGGCCTTTTTCTCTCCTTTCAGTCGTCTTTGTTATGTTACTAACCGAACAAATTAAAGGTTTTTGATATTGGTTTATTAACAAATAGTAAATAGGAAAGTTAAATCAATACAAGTAGTTTTACATTGCCATTATTTATCTGTGACATTGACGTTGGCGTTCTTCTTTCTTGCTGGCCGTCAAATGCAACCATAGAACCTCCTACTTAGGCAACACTCCATTATTGAAAAGTCAATACAACACACTAACACAACACGCCCCCCCCCCTTTTTTTAACAAAATTGTTTACAATAAAACAATAAAGGAAAAGACAAACTAATACAATATTAGTTCTAGTCATCCTC
Organism: Tillus elongatus; assembly: GCA_964006375.1. Lineage (NCBI taxonomy): Eukaryota > Metazoa > Arthropoda > Insecta > Coleoptera > Cleridae > Tillus > Tillus elongatus. The sequence goes on along the minus strand of OZ023262.1, from coordinate 35,695,490 downwards.
TGAAAAGCTAAACCTCTTTGGTTTGACTACTCTTCTGCCACTACGAGTTGTTATTACTGAATTATTAGAAGGTGGTTCAGACCGGTGACCAGGAGATGAGGTGAGCTTAACTGAGTATTCTCCCTCTTAGGTGACCTATATCCATTTGAACTAGGTTTAAATAAATGAGTTTTATTTCTCTGATAATCAACTCCATCAGGAGTTCTTACAACATATGATTTTGGCATCAGACCTGTTTGTACAATTGTAGCAGGTGACCATGGGGACTCAGGAGTTTTCTTATAATAAATATCATCACCTATAGACAAAGGCGGTAACCTTTTAGTATGACGGTCATAGTAATACTTCATTCTATTTGCCCTCCCCCTGACAAATGTATTATAATTATTGTAATCAATAACTTTTGGTTTTAAAATAGATTCCTTCATTGGAACTTTTGTTCTTAAATTTCTTGACAGTAATAGTTGTGCTGGGGAATAATTACCATCTTGTGGTGTAGTGCGATATTGCAAAAGAGCAATATATGGATCTGTGTTGGTTTCACGACATTTATTGAATAAATTTTTTTACAGTAGCAACTGTGCGCTCCGCAAGACCATTGCTTTTTGGATAATTGGGACTAGACGTATGATGACTTATGTCCCATTCTTTAACAAAATTTTCAAAATATTTTGAGTTAAAAGGTACCATGACGTGCAAACACAGACTTTATATGATCCACTACTTCTCTCGCATTGACTGAATTTAGTGGTACAATTTCAAGATATTTTGAAAAATAATATACAATTAGCAAATATGTGACTTTGTTATAATAAAAGAAATCCATAGCTACTTTTTGCCATGGTAAAGTGGGTGAACGATGAGGTAACAATGGTTCAGCAGTATTAGCATTTCTATATTTTATACACGCATGACATTGTTCAACCATGTTTTTTATGTCTGATGAAATATTTGGCAAATAAACAACAGTATGTGCTTGTTTTCGACAGCGATCGATACCTAAATGGCCTTCATGAATAGTATTTAAAATTTGTTTTCGAAGTGAAACCGGAATTACCAATAAATCATTTTTAAAAAGAAGACCATCAATTATATGTAAATCATGCCGCATATTGAAATATGGCTTAAGAGACTGCTTCAATTTCTTCTTTGACTTTGGCCAATCATTCTGACAATAGTCAATAATAGTTTGTAAATCAATGTCTTTTTCTGTTTCTACTTTTATTTCAGTTATTTTTGTAGGTGTGACAACTAAGTTATTTACAAATAAATTCATATGAATCTTTAAAGTGATGGAAAAGTATATAAACACCGAATTACTCAAATTTCTTGAAAAACACAGTCTAATCCACGACAGGCAGTATGGATTCCGTCAGCGCAGATCAACTGCCGACCTCCTTACCTTTGTCCCCCATTCTTGGAACAAGTCTATGGAACTACACGGTGAATCCCAGATTGTCGCTCTAGACATATCCAAAGCATTCGACCAGATCTGGCACACAGCGCTGCTTAATAAAATTCCAGCCTATGGCCTACCACCAAAACTCTGTACCTGGACAGCAAATTTCCTCTCCAACCAGAGCATCCCTGTTGTCGTGGATGGCCACTCCTCTAAACTGTATCCAATTAATGCAGGAGTCCCTCAAGGTTTAGCTTTAGCCCCTACTTTGTTTCTTCTCCACATCAATGACCTCCTCTCTAGCACATCCAACCCAGTTCACAGTTACGCGGATGACAGCACCCTCCACTCAAATATACAATATTCTAAGCCTGTCTCTTTAGCCCAATTAAATAAAGGTCGCAGACTCATGGAGGGTTCTGTCTCTGTGGATCTCCAAAAAATATTAGATTGGGGAAGTAGAAATCTTGTACAATTCAACTTCACCAAATCTCATAAGAGCCAGCCCTCGACCCATCACAATGAACAACCAAGTTATTCAAAGTAATGAGTCCTTTTCACTTGTTGGCATTTCTGTGGATCGAAATCTCAATTGACACCAACATGTCACATCAATTTCAGAAGCGGCTGCTAAGAAATTAGGTTTCGTCTTCCGGGCTCGCAAATACTTTTCACCAGCTAATCTCTATACCTTATATACTTCACAAATAAGGCTAAACCTCGAATACTGCTCCCACATCTGGGGTGCCGTTGCCGCTTCTACACTCGCTATCCTGGACTACATTCAGAAGAGAGCTATACTTCTCATCGATGACCCTACCCTCACCCAAAGGCTGCAATCCCTTGCCGACCGACGTGGCCTCTCTCTCTTTTATAGATATCTGCACGGGCACTGCTCAGAGGAGCTTTATTCCATAGTTCATCCCCCTGCTGCACCCAACAGATCTACCAGGGAACAGAGCGAATGCACCCTTTTACTGTCCAGGTCACCCGACATAGAACATCTTGTTATGCCCGCTCTTTTGTCCCGAGGACTTCCAAGTTGTGGAATTTAAAAAAAAGACCGCGTTCGCCTGTCATGAATGATCCAGGACAGTTAGTGTGATTGCGCTCAGATTCTCTAAATTTGAATAAACCCACGGTTCATCGCATTACACCTAGAGATTTCCATTTTCACTGCTACAAAATTGTTGTGTGGGTGTTTTTTGTTTCTTTAACGTCGGTCTATTTCCGCTACTACGGCCAATCACCGACGCCGCAGGGAGCAGTTTTACCTCACTATCCTGGAAATTTTGCTGAACCCCCGCCTTTCTGCAAGGAGGTTAGGGATCTTTAACTGGACCAACATCGCATGGACACGGGACCGACGGCTTTACGCCCCCTCCGAAGGGCCGAACGTGCAGACATTCAACTTGCTCAAATACCATGCCACAACGTCGATTGATGTTAATGTTACAGCATGTACTGAAAAAGTGAAAGGAGAACCCTCGGATCGAACCCAGTACCCCTCGGTTCAGAGACACACGTTCTTACCACTGAACCACTGAGGCTCTTACAAAATTGTTTTTGTGCAAGAGATGAAGCCTGATAATCCTGTTAAACGAGTCGAATTCCGCAGGAGAATGAAACATCATTTTAGGAGCTTCAATAACGTATGCTTCCCTGCTAAGACAAAAGGTCATATCTGCAAAAATGGGATTTTCGGGTTTCTGCATATTGCGAAACATATGGATGAGTTCTAATCAGTCTAATAAGTCACATTGACGTAAATATATTACAGGTAGGTTAAAATAATGTTAGTATGTTCGTCGTACCTACAAAAAAAAATCTGTTCTGCCAGGACAGAATGCCTTATCTACACTTTACTAAGTCAAAATGTCGTATCTACAGTGTTTAATTCAGTTACGACATTTGGAATTAGCATCATGGTGATATCCCGTTGAGTGAAGGGACATTTAAAAAAGACGTCTAGACAAGAGCAACAAACTAAAAGTGCTCAAATATTGTAGCTCGAAGTTTGTATTTAAATGTATGTCAAAAATTGATGAAGAGAGACGACACGAAATCTTTGCCGACGTTTGAAGTCTCAACAAAGACTAGCAGCGATAGTGTGTTTATTCTGCAACAAAACTACTAAAAGGAAACACATCGGGAGAGGAATCAGGCAGCAATTATACTATTATTTATTATTCAAAAAATTTACAAGGCTTGGATATTAGAGTTTGAAAAAAGTTCTTAGAAAAACTTTGTTATTTGTTGACAACTGTCCAGCTCATCCCAAAAATATTAACAGGTTATCTCATATAGATATCTTGTGTATTTTCCACCCAACATGACTTCGGTTTTGCTACCTATGGACCAGGGAGTCATCCAAAACCTAAAGCAGCACTACAGGAGCAGAATATTTATTGAAGTAATATCTTGTATGGAAAGTGGAACAATGGGTAAAATTACAATTCATGACGCAATTATAGAACTGAGCAGTTGTTGGTCAATAGATGTCAAGTCAGAAACCATTGCCAATTGTTTCAGAAAGGCTGGATTCGTTAGGGCAGAATCTGAGTCATGTAAGGCTGACACTTGGAATGACACGGATGACATTCCCTTAGGGCAAATGAAGTCCAGGTGGAAAATTGCAATGATTAATGGTGAAGAGCTTGGCTTTGTTGATTATGTTAATGTTGATGTGGAAACAGCTAGTTACTCAAGTGATGATGACATTGTGGCAGGTTTTTGTACCCGACAACAGACCAAGATCAAGAAAATGAAGGTTCTGAGGGTGACGAAAATGAGCCTAACGACTCACCGTCCTTGCAGGAGGTTAATACCTCAATTGAAACTTGATGACGGTACCTAAAAGACATATTCAGTGGTTTGAGTGTGGTGGAAAAATGTATGATCAACGACAAATGCAATCAGAGTGCAGTCAAAGATAACAGACTTTTTCAACAAAATGTAAAAGACATCTTTATTAGTTTAAGTGTAGTTTTAGTGGAAACATCTATTGTAAAGGACAAATTTAGCTGCAAATTACAGAGATAGATAATATACATTTTAACAAATTTACAAGAGGTATAAGAATATATGGTGAGTTCTTAATAATTATTGTTTTTTTAACAGTAATGTCACAAGTCAACTATAAATAACGTTTTAGAATTTTACCTGAAAATACTTTCAATTACATCAGTTAGGATGTCAAAAGCCTATTTGCGTAAAACTTCGTTTTAATGTGGGTATTGGTATTTCTACTATCCTGTAACTCGAACTTTACCTAACTCGAATTTTTTTCTGGTTCTTTCAAATTCGAATTACAGAAGCTCGACTGTGTGTATATATATATATATATATATATATATATATATATATATATATATATATATATATATATATATATATATATATATATATATATATGTATATATATATATATATATATATATATATATATATATATATATATATATATATATATATATACAGGGTGAGTCAAATTCGAAGCTCACCATTGGGATCTTGGGATCTTGGAAACAGTGAGAGATACGAAGTCGGTTAAATTGGGACAAAGTTGCCTATTTCTGCCCCCAATAAACTGACGTAAGAAAAATTGAGCTAGCCACTTTAGTTCCTGAGTTATTTCGAAAAAACAATTTTTTTGTTTTTTCTTCCTTCTGCCATAACTTTTTTATTACTTGTCGTATGAAGATGCAGTTTTCACTACTTCAGAGCACTGATTCATCTAGAATATTACTAGCATATCAAATTTGTTGTGCAACGTTTTGGTCTTTCTAGAACATCTTCAACTTTCCTTTTTCATATGGACGCCATATTTGTTTTTGAATCCATTAGATAGTTTTTTTGCGCTAATTTCATTGATGTTCAACTTAATGGATTTGCGTTCAGAGATAACGGAGATATTGCCCAAATTCGTAATATGCATATGAAAAACGCATTAGCCATGGCTGTCAAAGTTGTCTAACAATTTCTGTTTAAAGTGACATTTTATCATTTCAGATGTGCCAATTCCTATATTGTTGTCATTATTGTTGTTATCACAGTTCTTACTTGATTGTTTGTTGAGTTAATTGATGACGATGTACTTCTCCAACGCAGAAAAACCAGACATGTTAAGGAATTTATTATTCGCATAATAGAAAGAGAAAAATCGCCTGCAAATTGTACCTCAAAGAATACACGGGGAGGAGGCAACCACATTGTACTGTTCTTTCACCAAACCCAGGAGCAAATATGGTTTGAGAATAATAGAAGAGGAATCATTGCAGGTTACTGAACAGGTATTCAATAATTTGTAATTATATTTTTGTAATTTATTAAGAAAAAATGCATCCAACGAATGAAAACGAATTCTTTTCAAGAAATAATCCACATATTTCTTGACAAGGTATGTGATAGGTTACTTAAATCGTATGATTATTTATTGTTACTATTGTTACAGTTGTAATGCGTAGTTAATATTTTAGTTTGAAGACAATCCAAAATTTTCAACATGTGAAATCACTCGGAGATTTCAAATTCCCCAAACCAGAATCAGTAGAGTCCTGAGCAAAAATAAGTTCAAATGGTATAAAATACATATTTCGCAACATTCGTTGCAAGGTGCCATGGAAAGACGGCTGAATTGGTGTTTTTGACTAAGGCAGAAAGTCCAGAATTACCCAAAATTCTTGGAGAACGTTTTCTGTCAGATGAAACCAGATTCACAAATTGTGGGGTCTTCAACTAGAATAATGAGCATTATTGGCCCAAAAACAACCCTCCAAAAAATATCCAGACACAGAACCACGCCAGATTCTGACTGAATGTTTGGCCAGATATCATAAATGACAGACTTGTGAGACCTTTTATTTTCAACGAAAATTTAACAGGAGAAAATTACTTGAATTTTCTATCGAACCAGTTTCAAGATTATTTGGATGCACTTCCACTTGCACAACTTTTACTACTGTGGTTCCAACAGGATGGTGCACCTACCCAAAATGCAATTGCAGTAAGAAACTTTATTGATAATCAGTTCCCAAACTAGTGGATTGGGAACCGTGGAGTGCTCCTCTGGCCCGCCAGAGGCACAGACCTTACGTCCCTCGATTACTTTTTATGGGGACACAAATATATGATTTGCAGAGACCCAATTGTAAATCTGGAAGATTTGAGAAACAAAATAATCAATGCTTTTAGAACTCTTAAACGAAGATGCATAAAGAGAGCCGTTTGCAATCTCAACCGGTGAATCGATTTATGCATAGAAGGAACTGTGATTTAATCGACAATCTGTCATAAAATAGAATAGGTACTAGAATCTTTATGTTAAGTTTGCTTCAGTTTTTGTATGCGTAGGTAAATAGAATTTTCTTAAATGTTTTGTCATTGTTCTAATTTATGCTATTCTAAATTTCATTATCTTATGCGTTAAATTTAAACAGAAATTGTTACACGGCTTTGATAGTCATGGCTAATGCATTTTTTATACGAATATTACGAATGTCGGCAATGTCTTCACCATTTCTGAATGCAAACCCATTAAGTTGTACATCCATGAAATTAGCGCAAAAAGACCTATCTAATACACTCAAAAACAAATACTGTGTCCATATCAAAAAAGGAAGTTGAAGATGTTCTAGAAAAACCGAAACGTTGCACAACAAATTTGACGTGCTAGGAATATTCTAAATTAATCAGTGCTCTGAAGCAGTGAAAGTCGTAGCTTCATACAACGAGTAATAAAAAAGTTATAGCAGAAAGAAAAGAACAAAAAAATTCTTTTTTCGAAATCTCAGGAAATAAAGTGGCTAGCTCAAATTTTCTTTCGTCAGTTTATTTAGGACAGAAATAAGAAATTTTGCCCCAAATTAACCGACTTCGTACCAGATCCCAATGGTGAGCTTTGAATTTGACTCACCTGTATATATATATATATATATATATATATATATATATATATATATATATATATATATATATATATATATATATATATATATATATATACATGTATCATACATATTTTGGTAATGTACATTTATTATTGCACTGATCTTTTTTTGGCTATGACATTTTGCCTTGCACTTAAGTTACATGTAACCTATTTGCACCAATGTAACATAACGGTGTTTGCTGGGGACTCTGTATAAAAAATGATGAAACATGGCGGCCACAAATGCATAGCCACACTGTTTTTATATGGCCACGGCACCTAAGACACGTGACAGATTAATCAAGGAAAGACAGAGTTAGACATAAATGGCTTCTTAGCGAATGTAATGTAGAAAAATCTATTGAAAGTAACTATGAGAGCAGTGTGCTTAGATGGTTTGGACACATAAAAATGGATAATGACAAATAGAATGTATACAGAGCATGTAAATGGTCAGAGAGGCAGTGGAGAACCCAGGAAAGCTTGGTTGAATGTTGTGGGCGATATATTAAACAAGGAAGAGGTGAGAAGAATGTAATAGGAGTGTGTATATGTGGAGATGTATGAATTATAGAAGAAACAAAAATATCTTGTGATAGAAGTGCATGGAGAAATGTTGTCAATAAATAGCATAGGCTTGTGGTGTGCCTGACCCTTTATGGGAATGGCGTGATTGGTAGTAGTAGTAGTAGTGCTATAGTATACATAAAACTAATTTTTCTTATCTAGTAAAATAATAAATTAAATTTCTCACCAAGATGTGGAGATGTAGGCGTACTAACAGCTGTGTTGTGACGAAGCAACGTTCTTTCCTCTTTATCCGTATAACTTGAGTCCAGATCATTATACACATTCCTGTTCCTCTGTAGATGAGGTGACCCTATACCAGCAGTTCGCACTTCAGAACTTGGTTTCGGCTGTTGGGATATGTTCTTTTTCTGTCTAAGCACCTCCAATGGAGGCACTGGAGGTAACGGTGGTTTTTTTGGAGGTAGAAATAAGTGTGGAGGTGCCTGGTGAGTAGCTTCTCCCCTTGGAGGTAACTTCGGAGGAAACTCACTATTGCCGGGCTTACCAGAGCTCGATGTTAACGAATGTGACCTTTGCCTTTCTTGTGGAGTGTTTTTAGGCGGTCTTTCAGGAGGTTTCTCATCTGAACTTCGACGTGGTGGAGGCTGTATGCTTATACTCTCATCGCATTTTATAGATTTATCTGTTTTGTTTTTTCCACAGCAAGAAAATGCCCCCTTTCTATCAACAGTTGCATATTCTATAATATTCGACTTGATGCTACAGTTGCTATTACGACGTTTAAATTCACTATAATTGTTTGTAATATCGTGCCTTTCTATATTCGCTGGAAGGCTTTCTGCATTTCGTTCTTCCTCAGTTATTGTCGACATTTCTGAAGGATCACAAGCACTGGGCGGTGGTGGTATAATATACGACATTATTTCTTCTGGTGTAAGTTCTACAGCTGGAGTTACCTTTTGAGTTGGTGGTGGGACGGTTACACTCGCTAAAAACTCCTCCAAGTCTTGGTCATCATCTAAGATACCTAATTTGTTGAGCTTTTCTATTGAATCTGCAAATGAACGTGGAGGCTTGTTAATTGGTGTTGGTAAGGCACAGTCCAGTTCGTCTGGTGTGGCAGGTGGAGGAAGCAACGTCAAATCAATCAAATCCGGATCGAAAACGTACATTCCATTCATATTTTCTACATCTGAAGTTAAGTTCTCTCCATTATTCTTTATATCTTGCAGGTGCTGAAGGTACGTTTGCAGATCTTGATCCTTATTACCTGAGTTGTCGGGACTTCTTAATCCAAAACTTATACGACAAGTTTTATTATCATCTGCGACACTAGTAAATTTATGTTTCGGGGAATTATGAGGTGTATATAAAGAATCATTGTCACTTTCTGATTGGTTAACTTCTGAACGTAACATTTCTATGGCTGCATTTGTGAAGGTGTGTTTCGTGTCAGAGTTAATGTGATTGTGACCTTTGGTAAGCAAAAGCAGTGAGTCGCTGTGTTTTAGCTTGGGAGTATCTTCAGTAAATATACTGTCCGTATCACTTTCAATATCGACACTAGATTCCTGCCATTCAGAAACAGAACTAAGTCTTTCCAAGTGCTGCTGTTCCGTCAAATATTTTTCTGAGTTTTCCACGAGTTGCTGCATCTCCTGCACTCTCTTCAACACTTCTTCATTCTTTGCTTCAGCAACACCACTTTCTAGGATTTCCATAGAGACGACACTCTGAAGATCGTAGCTGTTGCTATCGAAACTATTAAACTCGTACTTGGTGAATTGGTGATTTCTATTTGAAAACGAGTTGTTCATGTTGCTGTCAAGACTGTAACCCCCCATCAGTGGTGGTTTGTATTGTCGCCCCACTGTATTATACAAGCCATTTGTCTTTCTGTTGATGTTCTGATATGCGGGTTGTAAAGCAAAGCATATTGACTTCATTGAGTTCTGACTGATGTAACTCCATTTCTCAGGAATGACTTTGTGCTGAGATAGGTAAGGTGGGGCTAGGTCTTCCATTGGGGCAGATTCTTCCTGGTCAACAGGTATGTTCTGACCTGTAGCTAGCCGGAAATAACCTCTTAAAACAAGAACGAGTTCACTAGCATCTCTCTCTTCTAGAGATATGGAAACGACTTTGTCATTTTGTAATTTTATCAGTACAGTCCTGCTAACTTCATCATCTATTCGCACTTCGATTCTTCTCATGTCTTCTATGTTTGCAATTGGCACAGGCTGCAAAAGAACAAATAATTAACACTTCATAAAAAGAAATTACTTTAAAGGAACATTGGGAAATTTTCAAAACTAAAGTATTGTTTTCATATGATAAGACGACTGCCTACACTTTATAGCGAAGTCCATGTTATCTTTATTATTCTATTTTATATATATAATAATATAATAAAAACGTATGAACTAAAATATTTATTTACAGAAGATTTAAACTAATCTAAAGCCCTAAATTTTATGCAAATCGTAAAAACAATAGCAAAAATCATAAACAAACTCTACTTAGGGAACACAACATGCCAGTGTACAGTCCAATGAAAGAGGTTATCTACTAAACACTTAAGTCTAGCAAACATTGCTCATTTCCATGGGCGTCTGTCTGCTTCTCTCATCCTGACCCCTCTGATATCTCACAAAACGTCACCGAAATCATCCAAGCTGGCATGAAATTATTTATTCCACGTACACAGAAAACCTCTTCAGCCACTTAAAAGCCCTGGTTCTCTAAATCCTGTGACAAGGCCAGACTTGAAAAGGTCAAAGCTCACAAAACACTTCTACACAATCCCAGTCAAGAAAACCGTCAAGCATTTAACGACGCTAGAAACCGCTATGTCCGCATTCTTTCTGAGGCAAAAAACTCGTTTAATAACCACCTCAAAAATAAAGTCCTCTCAAGCTTCAATGGCAGCGCACCCTTCTAGACTCTTGCTAAATCTATTGGGAATAATTTCTCTGTAAGAGCACGTTTCCACCTCTTGTTTCAGGGGATGAAATTGTTTTTACCGCCCTGGGCAAGGCAGAACTTTTTGCCTCGTTGTTCGCCGGCAATTCTACCTCAACCCACCTCCAAATGTTCAACCACCAACAGTCCCCAACGTTGCGCATAAAATGACGGATATTATTGTTAAAATTAAACAGGTACGAAATATGCTCTCTTTTCTTAATACCAGGAAAGCCTCTGGCCTTGAAGAGATCCCAGCAGTTGTTCTCAAAAAAATGCGCACCAGAACTTGCTGCCTGTCCTGACTCGTCTGTTTCAGACATCTTACAACAGAGGCATATTCCTTAGTAACTGAAAACTGCTCGAGTACAAACCGTCCCCAAGAAAGGATACAAAGTGCTTCCTAGCAACTACAGGCCTTGGACAAATTAGAAACACCTAATCTTATGGGGGAAACGATTCCATTTTCAGAACAAGCAAAATATCTGCGGGTTACCCTAGATAAGAAGCTCAACTGGGACATACAGTTAGAGAATGTAATCCGCAGGCCTAAACTGTCCCTGTGGACATGCCGGAGAATCTGTGGAAACAACTGGGGAACAAACCCCCAACAGATGTACTGGCTCTATATAGTGGTTATCAGACCAATGATAACATATGGAGCCATAGTTTGGTGGCCTAAGGCACTTCATGGTATCGCGAGGGCCAAACTGGCTCATCTACAGAGACAAGCTTCTCTGATGATAACGGGAGCGATAAGCACCGCACCATCAGCCGCTCTGGAGGTCGTCCTTAATATTCCACCTCTTCACATATGGTTGGAGAGGGTGGCGAGGTGGACAACGTACGGATTAAAACAAACGGCCGACAGTATGCCGAAGGAAATCAGTCTGGGAGGGTCTGGACTCCTCGATGACATTGAGGGTCACGGGATTCTGGGAATGATTTCAGACTTGATGCCTACAAAGATCAGTAGAGGTCTGTCTTTCAAGACCGTCCTCCCGGAAAGGGAGGACTGGGAGCGAAATCAAACGACCCTATTGAGAGCCGATCTCTGCTGGTTCTCTGACGGCTCCAAAACCAATATGGGAGTAGGAGCCGGCGTATATGGGGGCAGCACCGATGCTAGACCATCGGCTAGCCTCGGCAAGTACGCAACCATACACCAGGCAGAAGTGTATGCCATCGAGATGTGTGCAAGGGAAAGTATAAAAAACCAGTGCACACACAAATCGATAAAGATATATGCACGCCCATGGAAATGAGGAAAATTAATTCCGCATTTCATCACAGTTCGCGGAGTTGTAGTGCCAAAGGATACTACACAAACTACACACTATAGTTACATTGCTTTGAAAAAGATTTTTATCTCCGATATATTAAATGAGAAGATATCTAGGCCATCTTGCAGTACAGAGTAATTATTACTCATCTGGTATCTTGGAGATAATTGCAGTAAACGCGTACCAGCTATGTGGAGATAAAATGTGCCTGGAAAACTTGCAGTAACATGAGGCACATTGAAATTAAGTTGCTGAAGCAGATTTGAGCAGTCAAACACAGAATTAACTAATTTATATAAAAATATAACGAAATTGCCCTGCCCTCGCATCTCCAGACTTTACAGATTAAAGCAAGGAAGTAAACTTTGCTGAGGAAAACCAATAGGGGCATATTGACATCTCGAAAGCTAAGAAATTTTAGAAATTTCCTTTGTACTCATTCAAGGTTTGCCACATGTATCTCATAGGAGACTCTTAAATTGCAACTGAAAGTGATTGAGTGCTTATTTCGTGTAAAAAACATTACAAATCATTCTCAGAAAGATTACTCTGACAACATCATTCATCAAGACACTTCTGGAGCTGCAAACAGTCATCAACCCTCGAAATACTTGCAAAAATCTTAATGTCATCTGCATACAATAAAAAAGGAACATGTAAAACATGTTTAACAGGGTCGATAATTATATTAAACAGTAATGGACCGAGTATGGAACCTGCGGCACTTCCGAAGTTATGTTATAGGTAGGACCTGCATATGCCAAACAAGCCCTCAGAGAATTCGATAGCCCTCATCCTGTCAATTAGTACAGAATGATTTAGACAATTGAAGGCCTTAGATATCAGTATACACAACGTCAACATGTGAAGAGCAGTCAAGAATGAATGCAATTAACTGTGTAATGTCAACTAAATTCGTCACAGTTGATCTCCCCAGAATGAAACCATGCTGAGACATGGAGAGTCGGTTTTTGATGTACAACAATATTCGCTGAAAAAGGCAGGCCTAAAAAATCTTACCAAAGACACACAGTATGGCTATTGATCGTTGTTTGACGGATCACTATTATCCCCGCGTTGAAGACAGAAAAAACTCGTGACAGCTTCCAAATTGTAGGGAATGGGCCAGATCTAACAATTAGTTTAAAAAATTTTCTTAAGTGTAGTCAAGAAAGCATACAGCATTCACACACCAAGAAGCTAGGAACTAGATCAGGTCCACATGTTAGACCTAATCCTCTTAACAGTTGTAATGGTTTTATCACCTGTAAAGTCATAAACAAAAAACACTGTGATGTCATTTGAAACCAAGCTGGGAACTATAGGTGAAGATATGGAGGTGGACTCAGAAAATTTTGCGAAATAAGAAATAAAACTATCAACTGCCTGCTGCTGGTTATATGAATTATTAATAGAAACGTTTTGACAGCGCCTAGAAGAACAGTCCCAGAACTTTTGAGGATTAGACCTAACTTCTCTTTCAACTCTCTGGAAGTAGTTTACTTGAGAAAGATTAATGTCTCGCTTAAGTATTTGGCTTAGCTCCCTAAATTCATTTAGAAACTTTACATATCCAGACTTCTTGACTTTATGCCACAATGAATATAAATACTTATACTTGATATTGTCCTTAATTTCTTTAGAAAACCAAGACGGATACCGATTACATCACTTGGAACAGCCCTGTGAACAAATAGATCTAATAAGTCGTAAATTCTGGAATAGAAAGAGTTTAGGATAAAATCAGCATCCTATGAAGCTCATTCATATCATCTCAGCACAAGCTGACAAGCTCAGGCTACAAGCTAAGAAAGTTGCATTTTCAAAAATCATATGATCTCTGCCCAGTGTTACCAACAGGGGAAGAGACCACTGGACCTTTGATATGAAACTCTATGATTAAGGAGAGATGATAAACATCAGGAATCACGGGTGAATAAAGAGCCTCCTTCACCAAGCAAGTGTCCGTAAACAAAACCATGCCATGAATTTTATTGTTAATATTCTCGACACGATTAAACTGTTCAAGAAGGAATTGATTACAAAAATCTTGAAAAGCAGACACAGGAGTGGAGGGGTCGTCTTGTTGACAAGAAGCATATTAGGGCATGTTAAAGTCCCCAACTAAGAATATCTCACGACCATACTTTACACACAGGAACTCGAGAGTTTCAAACAAGAGGCAGTAATCATTAATTGGAGTATCGGGAGGTGTATAAACAACAAAAACATTAATAGAGACCTGCTGATCCGAGACTCTGACTCGCACAATATCAATATAAAAAAGAGTATCCATTCCGAATATCAAGGGAACGAGTAGCAACGCGAGAATGCACAGCAAGCGGAACACCACCTCCCATAGTCTTGCAAGAGGAAGAAAAATCCCCATCTGATCTGTAGACAACATATTGATCATCAAACAATTCGCTGCTATAAATAGGTATCATTATCCATCCAAGTCTCTGTGAAAGAAAACAGTCAAGAGGGTGTGGCTGCGAGCAAACAAAAGAGTACTCATTAGTTAGTGTCTGGAGGCCCCTGATGTTTTGATACAGCATGTGACATTACTTTTTTATCGAACAGGCGAAGATTGTAATTAAATACGTTTAAAAACCAAAAACAGACACTTAATTTTCTATGCGTTCACTAATTGGCATCAATTGGCAGAAAGCTGTTCCACTATGCACAATAGGCCAAGGGCTGCAGTGATATCAGGGCGGCAAAGCCGCGGACGAGCCCGGAGAGAGGAAAAAAAGCTGTTCCATAATTAAATTAAAGTCATATTAGCGCGTTATAAGCAAAACTTTCATACAGATGATAATACAAAAGATTTGTTTGACTGCTAGACTTAGGTGCGTAAAGCAAGCAACCTGAAGTAAAATAAGTATTTACCGCTGATTTCCGGTAATGTACCGTAAAGTGGGGTGAATAGGATCAATTTCCAACTTCAAACATTCATATCGTCCCTATGAACAGATATATTTCCGTTTTCAAAATGTATAAATCCGAGTCAAGGATGGTTGTGATTACTAATGGCTTCAGATATTTTGAGAAAATTTTCCTGTTCAATGGATATTTTTTTTAATGTCGTGATCCTATCCACTTCACAAGGGGGGTGAATCGAATACTGCCTTGATATGAATGCCTTATACATTTTAGCTGGCTTGTGGGGTGAATAGTATATATCTAGCTTCATCTATTCAATAAATAAGAACAGAATATCGAGGTATATAAAAGAAAAATACTGTTTTTATGAAAAAATATGTATTAATAACGAATTTAAATATAAGAAGGAACTGAAATTAACATTCTGTGATATACAAATGGTAACAATAAGAGGAACATGAAGAAATTAAAAACTTCTAAAATCAATGAAAAATTTTAGATAGCCTTTCAAATACTTTTCAGGCTCTTTCAAATAATTTGATTAAAGGAAAACTCGCTGAGTTCTTCATCCACAGGAAATTGGTAGACATATCTGTTAAAATTTTCTGTTTCCATCTCTCTCAGAAAGTTTCCCAAAATCTCGTCATTTTCTATATTTATGATTTGACATATAAATTTTGTAACTTTTGTCACTCTGAGTTGGGAAAACTACTAAAAGCCAGCCATTTTTTTATTTGTCAGATCTTTCAACTAGAGAAACATCTGTAAACTTCCTTCCAAACTTCTGGATTGTCTGAAATGTCTTCATAGAATTAGTTGTTTCGGCTGATTCCTCAGTACTGTCAAGGTCTGCCGAAGATGCATCGAAGGAGTTGTGTTCATTGTCCCCAAATAACTCCACATCAAGGTCTTCGTCCGTTTTCGAAGTAGATTCACATTGCACACCTTTGCCTGCTGTTACAGGAATTTTTTCCTCAGGCTATTGATTTTTAATTAGTGAGCCCCCATATCTCATATCTCTCAATAGATCATAGATAGAGTTTTCCATGTTTGTATCCTGAAATTCAGTTGGTTCTTTAGGAATCATGTACTTTCTGTCTATTCAATAGTATAATCCTTGCTTTACAAAATCCAGCTCGAATATTAGCAGATGAATTGATCTTTATATCTTTGATTAAGTTTGATATAAGTCTCGGAAACACACTTTTTGGTATAGATGGCTCTTTCATACGAGGTCCACGGTTCCATTTGAGAAGAATGTTTCGCCAAGCGGCCTTTAGTGATCTAAAGAAAGCGATATCTAATGGCTGGGTCAGATGGGTAGAGTTTCCCGGTAGAAACACAAATCTAATGTTGTTTTTAGTACAAAGTGACACTACTTCTGTTGACAAGTGTGACAACAAATTATCTCCAATGAGCACTTTCACACCATCAAATTTTCGCAAATAAGGAACTGCAACGGTTTCGACCCAGTCCATGAAAGTTCTTCCATCAAACCAGCCACTACTAGTCGCATTGAATCGTGTGTTTTTGGGGGAACCTTCCACCCACGTAGCACAGACATTTTTTGCTTTATATATTACATAGCATGGCAACATATCCCCATTTCCAGTGGCTGCAAACATTATGGATACTGCTGATTTCATTTGGTTTGTCGTCCTTTCGGGATATTTGCAACCTCTTTTGGTTATTATTTTGGTTCTACCAGGATCGTTGCTAAGAATGGTTTCGTCAAAGTTAACGATGTGTGTTGGGGGAATATCATTCAAAGTTTCTGAAAGATTATCAAAATATTCATTGATTATAGCGCGTGACACTTGATCTCTTGCATGTTTAATATTTTGGTAGCGTCGTACAGCGAGTTTGTCTTTATGTCTTTTCATGAAACCCCTAGCAAAGTCTTTACCAGGTAGATTATCTTTTAAGTTTTGCCACTATTCTTCCCTGCCTGTCTAAATATACTTTTATTATCATTCTTAAATCATACAAGCCTAGTGGGTATCCCCACTCAGAGCATATTTGAAGTTTTTCCACTAGCAATAACTCTTCATTATGACTTAGAACAGTCTGGCCACCTTGTTTCTTCACATTAGGATTTTTTAGTATTCTTTTGCAACACTGTAAAAGGGATCCTACTGCATACCAGCTTGTTGTATGCTTGTGCCTCTACCAATAGCTTGTTTTGCAAGTTCGATGACTGCATCATCGTATTGACGGTATTGTTTACCATGTGGATCTGGTTTGTACACTCCTGGCATGATGCACACATGTGATCCTATTTGCCCCACTACTTTTGGCAACAGGTGCTTGTTTTGTTTCAATAGCTGTAACATAGAAAATATTGTGACTTTCTTGTTATGCTTGTAGAACTACTTCTAGTAGTGACTAACAATAGCTAAAATACCATTACTCACCTATTTCAATGATTATCAATTTCATAACACGTCAACTTTATCAAGGGTAGATTTTGCCGGCAGGTTCACTATCTTAGGTTAGGATGTCTGACATCAGACGTTGCCGGATTGTGACAATTTAAACCACACTAAAATGATTAGTCATGCTTATTACTAAACTTTGACACAAAACAACGGCTCTATATTCAATTTGACAGTCGCGTCGTAACTTTGAAATCGCAAGGTAACTTTCGACCCTATTCACCCCATCGATCCCATTCACCCCATTTTACGGTACATAGTCGCGGAAATTGACCGACTTAAAAATATATAATACATACCACTGAATTTCTGGTCCCAGTGATTTGACTAATTCCGAACTTTGGACTGACTAATATGACCCTCTCCATGGCATCCCCTCTTGGCCCAGCTGAGAAACACTTAGCACCATAACTAGGTAGCTGACTAACAATATCTAAGTAGTGTAACTTGGTCTGAAGTGCAGTGAGTTGCTTTCCTGGTCCAGCCATATTCGAATGTAGTTTTAAAAAATGAGCTATCAGCTTCCTGACTTCTTTCCTCTTCATATTCTCCAGAAGAGAAGCTGGAACGAACCTTTCCAAACCAAATTCTCTTCTAAAATTAGTAAGTTAGTATTACACTTAATTTTTTTTAGCCTACTTAAAATATGATTAGTAATTTACTTACTCTATTGTCTTAATGGTTAGCTTGGACGCAGCGATGTTGTTAGCTAAGGCATGTTGATATATGTGCAAAGCTGCCAAACGTAAGGCGATATCATATTGCAGCTCAGGTGCAAATCTCTCTTGTACCACATCGTTGCAACACTGGGTGTACAGGTAGTCCAGAGCATTGAGGTCTCTTTGGGCCAGTGCAGCAGCTGACGGCGGAACGAAGGCCACACGGAATAAACATCGCAGTTTATGAGCACCAGGGCGCGAAGCAATCTAAAATGAGAAAGTTAAATTGCATAACCACAATTCTGGCGACATTTTAAATTCCACTTCTGATATCTCAGAAGTGGAGTACGAAAATACACAGTACAATAGTTTCAGTGGATTTTCGGTTAAAAATAAGAAACTTGAATTGCATAACCACACTTCTGGCGATACTTCTGACCCCACTTTAAGGTAACTATCTCGGAAGTTGAGCATGAAAATACATAGTACAATAACTTAAGTGACTTTTGGGTTTAAAATGAAAGACTAGAATGGCATAACCACAC
Organism: Tillus elongatus; assembly: GCA_964006375.1. Taxonomy (NCBI): domain Eukaryota; kingdom Metazoa; phylum Arthropoda; class Insecta; order Coleoptera; family Cleridae; genus Tillus; species Tillus elongatus. The sequence goes on along the minus strand of OZ023262.1, from coordinate 35,676,862 downwards.
TTCTGACGATATTTCTAACTGTACTTTTGAGAAAAGATCTCAGAAGTGGAGCATGAAAATACACAATACATTAATTTCAATGAATTTTCGGTTAAAAATTTTAAAAACTTGGCTTGCGGAACCACACTTCTGATGATATTTCTGACCCCACTTTTGTAAAAAGATTTTAGAAGTGGACCATGAAAATACACAGTACAATAACTTCAGTGAATTTTACGTTAAAAATAGGAAACTCAAATTGCATAATCACACTTCTGACATTCCTGACCTCACTTCTGAATTTTTGGTTGAACGCAAGTTACGTAATTACATAAAGTATTTCTGTTACGCCCAAATATAATATATTTTTACTTACTCTTGCTAAAGTATCGTTTGGATCCAGGAGTGTCAGCTTGTTCCGTTTGAGAGATTTTATATGTTCAACTATTAAACTAAAATGTTCTGTGGCTTGAAGACATAGCTTGTTCTCCAGAGACGTCACTACGTCTTGTACTGTGGTCCAGGCATCATATTTGAATGACTTAGTCTGGCCGTTTTCGAGGAAAACTTTCAGAACGTTCGCCATTGGCGGAACACATAGGTCACCCAGAGAAAATGCTGATGGCTGGAAAAAAGCAAACGTTATTTAATTAACGATATATATATATATATATATATATATATATATATATATATATATATATATATATATATATATATATTCAGGCGTTAGTAAAACAAATCAATAAGTAATTTACGCTATATTATTAAAGTTGTACGGAAGCTGTTTTATTAACAATGCTATCTTCCAAATACATAATCGGATACTATACATGTAGCTGTTTTAAGGCTCCATCTCTCTGTAGAGCCCCATTGCTTCACTGAAGGCTAGGTTGCCTCCTAAAATCAACTAGTGAGGAGAATTGATCAAAAGACAAGCCTCCTTGGAAGAGTGTTGACTCACTGAGTAATTATCAACACTGGCGCCCGAGTTCATAATTGTAATTAATCGGAAAAATAAAAGGAAATTAATTCGAGGAGAAGACGTCGTCGCAATATTTTCTACTATTTTAGTAAAGGTAAGATCACCATACCGTTGACAAATTAGCCGACAGAAGTTGTTAGATTTTAGCTTCATCTGATACAAAAAATACAGGGCCTTCACTAATTCCCGAGTCCCACGTGACCGGATTTTGCCTCTCTCTTAGTGGAATATGATTTTATGAGTTGGCAGTCAAAAAGTAACAAAAAAACACTAGACTAGGGACCCTAAAGTTACTGAATCAATTGACAATTGACAGTTCAGTCCATTGGCGCTCAATTCCCTTTTGACGGTTATTTTGTATGTATATTTTCCAAGTTCGACCAGTGTTTACCTTCTTCAAATAATTTTCTATCTGTTGGACAATAAAAATAAACAGTTTTTATCAAAACTTAGCATTTTCATTGCGTTTTTACGTAAGTTAAATGTGTAGGTATGTTAAGGTTATGTTGTTGACGATATTCGACATCGCATGGAACGAAGCCCTACCAAATCTGTTCGTCGGTAATCTGCCAAAACAGGTACATATTTGTTACATGTTACACAATACACATTCCTAAAACCGTAAATTAGAAGTTTAAATAATCGGACCTCAATTTGTTTACGTACATTACAAAATTTTGATATCTATACAAAATAAAAGTAATATTTTATTATGTTTTTAATTTATTTTTTTAACAATCAATAACAGTAAACCATACATGAACAGATTTGCTGTTAAAAATACTAAATAATAAATACATTTAAGACATTTACTGTTTCAACTTATTATAATTTTTATATTTTTTATAAAACCCCAAAGGAAATATGAGACGACACTGGCAACTTGGGGATTTCATTTATTCAGGTTGTACAACGTGTATGCCGGGTTGCCTAACTTAAACAGTCACGTGGGACTCGGGAATTAATGACCAAAAGGATATGCCGTTGTGCTAGCTGCTGCAGTTTAAGTGTTTCATGTTAGTACATAGGTGGAATTTGTTCAAAATTTAAAGAAATATGTTAGCGTCTATAAATACGTATCATTTAACTGGTCATAACAAAGATAACGCTCAGAGCCTCGGTTGATGGTATACTTACCGGAAAAAGTGGAGCTCCGTTAACACAGACGCTTTCCGCAAACCTAACCCTGGACGGTTTACACCTCAGTCTTGCCCTTTTGCTGGCCGAAAGTAGAGTAGATTTCCGCGCTCCCCGTTGTTCTGGAGGTTGACACACTGTTAAAGTGACGGTTTTACTGCAAGCCCGTACCAACGAGATAACGTGCTCTCTCGGAGCCATCTTTACGTCTTCACTGTTTACATACAGGATCTGATCACCGGGCAATAGCTGCAACAAAAAAAAGAAACATCATTTTTTTACGCACTACTCCATGAAAGGCAATCCCATGTGTCTCTAGAACATCATGAACTTTGATTGTTGTACCGCAAGATGGATCTTTACTCGCTTCTTGAATAGTTGAAGATCATATGTCTTCGGAAATATGTCTGCTGGGAGGACATTCCAAAGCTCAGACGCTCTAGGAAAGAACGAGGATTCGCAACGAACTGTTCGACAAGTGGGTAACTTGGCACTTTTCGGCTAAAACGGGTTGGCCGATTAAAGGTCACAACAACAAAAAATTTAAAAGTTATGCGCTAATTTAAATTCTTTTATTAAGGAGAAATTTTGATTATTTATTGTACAATATTTAATGTTCTTGTCTTGGGGGAAAAGGAAACGGGATCCTAAAATAATTTTATATCTTTGAAAATAATTAGGTTATTTTCATAACATTTTTTACATTTGTTGCTTTTATGGATCACTTTCCACGCACGAAAACTTAGGTTTCTAAGTTAATACAAAATTAAGTTATTAGCATATGAAAATGTTTATCGCATTTATTGTCATATCGCACTTGCTGCATCCTAACTATTCCGCAATTTTTGCTTAAAAAATTACTAATAACTAAAACACACCTTTCGAAAAATCTTCTTTAAATGAGTGGATCCCTATGTTTGTTAAAATTCTTATATATACTTAACTATATATAAGTTCTTTCATAGATACTATAAAGACACTTCAAAATTTTAGTGTAAAAATGATGAGATACACAGCGAGGTATTATCCTTGTCGCTTGGGTTAGTACCGATAAAATGTCAGGGATTTATAAAATGCGTTGTAAAGATCGTGATCTTAGATACGCCAGACAAACAAAAAGATCTATTGAAATTAGATTTAAAGAACATTCAGCACAACTAGGATACGTTACTACAGATAGATCTTCTGTTGCCTGACATATTTGGGATAATAATCACAACGTAGATAAAGAGAGCCTAAAATTAATAAAAAAAATGGTAGACAACCAAGACAGTTACACGCTTTCGAATGTACTCATATATGTATATATATATATATATATATATATATATATATATATATATATATATATATATATATATATATATATATATATATATATATATATATATATATATATTTATTTATCTGGGGGAGCTGTATTGATATTTAGAAATATCAAACCTGGATTAAAACCAGTGGCCTCTCCTGACCAAAATGTTCGGGTGTGCGGTAACGAGTTGCTGTTAGTGGTGGTTTTAAAAATTATTAACACTAAATGTACATATATATATATATATATATATATATATATATATATATATATATATATATATATATATATATATATATATATATATATATATATATATATATATATATATATATATATATTCGACCTATATGGGAATGATACGTAGATAAATAAATTAATTTCCCACTGCAACACTAACAAATTAAAAAGTCACTTAAAACTTTAAAACACGAAAAGGACATGGAATTATTATCAAGGTCTTCTCTTCACACAAATTTGTGTTAGCGTTAGCACTGTCCGGAACGGGGTGAAAACTGTAAACATTAAAAGTAGTTCAATGTTAATATGGTACTAAATAATAAAATGTGTAAAAATCCTGGATGCAGCAAGTGCGTTATGGTAGTGAATTTTCATAGAAATGATCTGGCACAAAATATTTTATTATAACTTTTTTATCTTGCAACATAGAAATCTAAATTTTGGTGTATAGTTTACCTTTTATATCCTAAATCTACCTACAAAATTTGGTTATCTTATCTTTTTTATTTTTTGAGATACAAATTTTTTTCGAATAAAAACTCAAAATTTTCTTGGAAAAACTCGTCCGATTTTCCTGACTAACGAAATTATCCAATACATTTACAGAAGGAAGGTACATGCCAAATTTTATCAAAATCGGCCGATTATATTTTGAGTTATCGGTGTGATACCTATGTATATATATATATATATATATATATATATATATATATATATATATATATATATATATATATATATATATATATATATATATATATATATATATATAGTTTATTGTTATATAAATAGTACAAAGCATCTTACAAATAAGTCTAAACTTGTGACTGCAAATGATGCAATTTTGACTAAATTTTAATCTAAATGTCAATTGTTCTAAAGTTCTGTCATCTGATTTCTAATCTCCAAAATTACCTCACCTCATTATGTACCATTACAATTTCTAGAAATATGGATGGTACTTGAAATCAGTTTCTTCATTTTAATCAAAAATTTCTATATTTTAAAACTTGACTCAAATTAAATTCTTATATATAAAAATTGAAACTGACCCCGGATATGGGTTCTAGGGGTCCTAGTTCGCGCTCATTTGCAAACAATTTTTCAAAATTCAAAAGTCGAGATCTCCCCATTAGTGAATTTTTTCTACGGAAATTTACTAAAATGTATTATAGTCTTTGATTCTAGAATACTGTGGTCCAGGCAAGCGCAGTTGTAGTGTTTGTAAATAATGCTATCACAACGTTTGTTAAACCGGCGTTCCATTCATTTGTCTTGAGCGGTATTTTTACCGCTCACTGCAGTGTTAAAAGCAATGGTATTTCCTTACTATTTTAAACACATGGGTGGGGGACTGTATTGTATACCAATACAGCTCTGTCGAGGCAAGTTGTTCGGAAATAACAACGCACACCTAACCCGACCCGAATTCATTCCCAGTTGCTATTGACCTACTCATATTTTCTGAATGAAGACGTGGTGCCGACTTCATTCCAAGTCACTATTAACCGACTATTTATGAAATCAAATAAGTAAATTAAATCGATTGTCATAACATATGTAGTGTATTAAGACTAAGGGAAAAAGAAATAAAACATATTTAACTGTGCACATTTTAATTATATTTTAGGGTGTGCGGCGCACACCTAGCTCACTAGGAGAAATCGCCACTGATTAAAACTTAATAACTAGACATGCAAACTAAGATTAAAACTTAGCAATAAAACTTACGAAATAAGTATTTACAACTAACATTTCACTGATAAAAAACCTATATGTGCAAAACAATTTTTGACACAACCATATAATGCCACTTGTTTGAGAAAATCGCAATATCTTGAAATGTGTAAGGCATCGTACAACTAAGTGAATATTGGAACCTGTGATGAGCACTGATAAGTACACTTGGAGAACCCAAATCACCACAACACATTTAAAAAAAGACCTGATGTTCGTTTCACTAACCAAGTTAGCGTCATCAGAGGATGAAACATTCTAAATATTGAAAAAACTAACATCAACTTATATAGCGGATCTTAGGTAAAGAGATCGAACTGATGTGAGAAACTAGTCGCAGGCAAAATTCACAGTGTATTGTATTTTTATCGCCGGACAAGGTCTTTGCACTGTCCCTACTAGTTTATCTAAAAAGTGTCCATCTGTAATAGTTTTTAGAAGGTTCAACGACAGCTAAATTAACATAGACTCCTTTGGCGGCAATATCTGTATACTTATGTTATCTTTAGAACGTGCTGAAACGTGGGAATTATTTAACAAAGCAATCGATCAGGTGACTCGTAATTGGCGGTGGTGAAGCGTTCATACATCTTTTTTGTAACTATATTTCGCAATATATACGCTTTCGAACGTGTTTAGCTGTCCTGGTTTTCTAATTTTTTAAATTAATTTCAGATTATCTTTATCAACGTGATGATTATTATCCTAAAAGTGTCGGGCGACGGAAGACTTATTTACAGTATCGTAACGTAATTGGGATAAGTGTTCTTTGAATCTAATTCCAATCGATCTTTTTGTTTGTCCGACGTATTTAAGATTACAATCTTTACAACTTATTTCATAAATTCCCGACATTTTGTCCGTGCTATCCTTGTCTTTGGGTTACCTAGCAAGTTTTTTAACGTATTTGTTGTTGAAAATGACAGCTGTAAGTTGACTTTTAAAAAAATGCTGTCTAGACCCCTCGTGATTCTAGGTTCAAATGGTAAGCAAACAAACTTTTTTCCGGCTTTTCTCTTCTGAACGTCGTTGATTCCGTCAACATTTTCTTTGTTTTCTGTTTGTTGATTAATTTTTCCACTAGGCAAGTAGTGTATCCGTTATATTCAGCCACGTTCTTAATATAATTTAATTCTTTGGTGTATCTACTTTTGTTTAAAGGAAAATTAATTAACCGATTTACTAAAAAATTCAAATCAGTCATCTTTTGTGCGTACGTATGATGCGAGTCGTTCGGGATGTAGTTTAGAGTAGTGGTTTCCTTTCTATAGAATTCGATGTCTATAGAAAGGAAACCACTACTCTAAGCTACATCCCGAACGACTCGCATCATACAAAGTGTTAAAAAATAGAGACTGTGTACAACCAACTAACAATTTAGTAAATTGTCAGCCCTGGCCCATTTCTACCCTAATATAGGGAAAAAGTATGTAAGGCTAGATGTATTCTCGCCACAATTAGAACCGTAGACCGGTGTCGCTCTCATTAGAGCTCTTCAGTACGGCGTACTAATTGTAGCGAAAATACACCTATAAAGTAAAACGGCTATGGTAGCCAGCTTTGCAACACTAAGTGAGTGGTGAGACACGAAGCAACGTGCCACCACCTAGTTGCGGAACCAAGTAGTATGTTGTCACACCAGCTCCAAATAACAGAAAGTGTTAAAAATAGAGACTGTATACAACATACTACTTGGTTCCGCAACTAGGTGGCGGTACGTTGCTTCATGTCTCACCACTCACTTAGTGTAGGCTTTATATCAAATGTCAATTTCAACTTAGGATCGGTTATGCGATGAAAAAAAAGGGTAATTTTCAGAGACACAAACAGTTAAAGGGGCGCACTAACTATGTGAAAATTAATTAGAATAGTGGAATACACCCTTCTTTAGCTTGATATAAAGCGAACGACCCCCGAAAATGTATAAAACATGCCGCAAAAGTGAGTACAACTTACGTTTTTCCTACAAAAATGTGCAAATAACACCAAAAGTTGGCTTCTGCCCTCATTTTTATTGTGATTTTCGTCATCTACACCCTAAAACACGTCTATATACGAAATTTCATAAAAATCGAACACGCGCCCCGAAAGTAAACCATTACCATCAATTTTACTGTCGGTAGGATAAGAGGTTATAGTCAAATGAATTTGAGTGCTGAAAGTTAGCTGATGGCGTATATAAAATTTACACACCGAAAGGCGTTAAATCAATTGATTTTTATGGCAGAGTATTAAAATAAAGAGAAACTGGTTGGAAAATCGCCGGGACTAGTTAATCTGGAAAAATCAAACAGAATGGCCGAGTTTAACGAGTAACCAATTAATTTAAATCTAAGCCAATTATAAGGCCTCATAACTAATCATCCCTATTATGCCGACTCTTGCAATTTTTAAATCAGCGAGCAATTGTTGGGACTCCGTGTTTTAACAAATTGGGGATTAGCAATTCAATTTTTCCACCGAAAGCTTCGTTCGGAAATATCAGGGTTTACTAACAAGCAATGTTTACATTGTGACAGAAAAATTGATTTAGTCAATGTAATCAGGAATGTTTTTGTAGCAATGTTCGGAGATTAATAATGGATGGCGCTTATACACGCTTGTTACATGGAGGACCGGGATTTTCCAAGGAAAATGTTAGCGTTGAGAAGACGATGACAAACAAAAGGAAGAGTAAATACAGTTTTATTAGTTTCACAAACATTAACACGTGATCTTTCTATCGACGCAGCAAAGCGAAACAAAGGGAAAGGGCGACATGTCTTAGACACAGGGTCTTCTTGCATTCAAACGTCAGTTATGGAATTTTACATCCATAGAAGTGTCACCCTGATGATGTCACGCAGCAAGTCTGTACGCAGCAAGTGCGTTATGGTAGTGAATTTTCATAGAAATGATTTGGCACCAAATATTTTGTTATAACTTTTTTTCTTGTAACATAGAAATAAAAATTTCGGTGTATAGTTTAATTTTTATACCATATACCTACCTACCAAATTTGGTTATCATAGCTTTCATATCTCGAAATTTTCCCGGAAAATATGGTCAGATTTTGCTGGCTAACGAACTTATCCAAACCACTTATAAAAGGAACATGCTAAATTTTATAAAAATCTGCCCATTATTTTTTGAGTTATCGGTGTGATGTATACATACATACATTCATACAGATATATAGGGTGGCGCATTGAAAACGAAACAGACCGATTTGCGTCCAGATATATTTTTTTAAGAAACGCTGAAACACGTCAATTTTAATATTGAGGGGGACAGGTTTTGACATAAAACTCAACTTTGTCACATCAACCCCTTGAGGGTGGTAGTGATAACAACCCTTATATTTTAAATAGGGAATATGGGTCGAGTGTTACATCATTTGAAAGCTCTTTCTTTTCTGAATTCAGCACACTAATTTTTTTTGGAAGTTTTATCAACTCGTTTAAAACTTATTCACAGTTAAAGATGCAAAAACGCATTTCACTCATTCCGATAAGAAATGTGCGGATATTCAATGTTTTGTTGGTTTATAAAAAAAATTGACTATCAGAACATTTCTTACCGGAATAAGAGAAATGCGGTTTATTATGTCAGTTTATCGGTCGGTTTGATACTTGATAGTACTACTGAAAATCAATATCACAATGGTGTATTCTGTAGAAGAAAGAGTTGAAATAATTAGTATTTTTTTTCAAAAACGATGACTGTGCCAACCGTATCGCAAATTTGTTTAATAAACGACATCCGAACAGACATGTTAACAGAAAATACATTTTGGAGTTAGTTGCAAAGTTTCGACAAAGTGGTTCAGTAGCCAACAAAAAACGGGATTCTGAACGTGAATTTCCGGTTAGAAATGAGACTACTGAGATTGAAGTATTAGGACAAATTGCTGCAGACCCAACTTTGAGCACGAGAAAATTGGCCACTGTTTCAAACATCAAAAGAAGAACTATTCAGCGAATATTAAAGCATCATAAATTTCACCCATATAAAATTCATCTTGTACAACAACTGAATGAAATTGATTTTGATCGGCGGCTGGAGTTTTGTGAAGTTATGACTGCACGAATAGCTGATAACGGGAACTGTCTGTTTTTTAGACGAGTGTACGTTTTTATTAAACTCTACAGTCAATCGTCATAATTGTCGTTATGGGGCAGATAATAATCCAAGAAATTTTCACGAAGTCTACACTCAAACTCCACAGAAATTGAATGTCTGGACTGTCATTTTTGGAGACCGTTTAATCGGACCAATTTTTCTTGATGGCAACTTGAGTGGCGAAACGTATTTGGAGTTACTAGAAGATATCGTTTACCCTCTACTAATTGACATTGTTGAAAATGATGATCGCTATCAAGAAAATCAATTAGTGTTTCAACAAGATGGAGCTCCTCCGCATTTTCTACAACGTGTTAGGGATTTTTTGAACAGAGAGTTTCCAGAGCAATGGATTGGGCGTAGAGGTGCTATTGAGTGGCCCCCTAGATCACCGGATTTAACTCCTTTAGACTTCTTTCTATGGGGCCATTTAAAGAGAAGAATTTTCGCAACAGAACCGAAGTCTCTGGAATAATTACGACGACGCATTGTTGAAGAATGCCGTCTAATAACTCCACAAATGCTCCAGAATGTCAGAGATCGTTTTGAACAAAATTTGTACTTTTGTATGGAAGCTGGTGGTCAACAATTTGAACACTTACTTAACTGAATAAACATTTTTGAACGTTTGGTTTTGTTTTTTAGTTTTTTTTAACGAAACATCGACTAATTAGTGCATTTCTCATCACAATGAATGAAATGTGAATAATTTTTAAACGAGTTGATAAAACTTCCAAAAAAATTAGTGTGCTGAATTCAGAAAAGAAAGAGCTTTTAAATGATGTAACACTCGACCCATGTTCCCTATTTAAAATATAAAGGTTGTTATCACCACCCTTAAGGGGTTGATGTGACAAAGATGAGTTTTATGTCGAAACATGTCCCCCTCAATATTAAAATTGACGTGTTTCAGCGTTTCTTAAAAAAATATTTCTCTGGACACGAATCGGTCTGTTTCGTTTTCAATGCGCCACTCTCTATATATATATATATATATATATATATATATATATATATATATATATATATATATATATATATATATATATATATATATATATATATATATATATATATATATATAATTACGTCAATTCTTTAGGTGTTACAAAACATAAGTAATAAACATCTAGTGACATTAAAAACACATTCTGACATACCAGTAAATTAATTCAAGAAACATTGATTTCCCATCGAAAGAGGAACCATCAACAAGGAAGTGACGTGTAACCTCATTGTAAATGCCGTCTTTCAGACTTTGAGATTAATGACTGTGGGCCATTGTGGACTTCAGGCCTATAGGAATAACAAACCTCCGTTCAAGAAACAGATTTGTCTTAAAAATCCTTCTCCATCAATAGGATTTATTCTGTCTTTTGGTCATTGTTTCGGTCTCTAGTGTTTTCTCTTCCCTACATTCCATCATCTTACTTCAGTCCTTGATTGCTTTGATTACTTTCCCGATGAAGATACAATGACTGACATTTCCTTTTGTATTTTTTTATTATTTCCGTTGAGCTAATTACTTATGGATTAATTTCTTTCGGTTAAATGTGTCGTATCTACCAGAAAAACGTAGCCGGTAAATTTTGGATCTGAGTTCTAGTAAGCTAATGTAGTCGAATCAATAAAGTCAATAGGTTACTTAGCCAAGAAAACAAAATAATATTCTATTAATATGGGGTAGCCCAAAATTATTTTCACAGGTACTTAAGGTCGACATTACAAGGTTGTTCATGTATTTTGCAATTTCAAGAGATTTGGACGACAAATGTTGCTCTTAACAAGAACATTATAGCCCAGGGTCGATTTATCGTTTTATATTTTATATTGTTATCTATTGTCATATCAAGTAAAATGTCAAAATTATAGTAGTGAGAATTTTAATATTAGTTAAGAAATTTGGTGTTATATTGGAATGAGTTTTCTTATAATGGTAGTGAAATACTAGTGGCAGCTGCAGGAGTGATATTGATAGAAATGCAGAAGGAAGAAACATACGTTGAACAAAATTTTTAAAGTGACATTTTATAAACATATTTTGATAGTTTAGTTTAGAACATGAAATGAAATTGTGTTAACTGCAAGCACAAGCTTATGCTTATTTGTGGAACATACTGTAAAATTTGAATCAATAAAACATACTATACTATACTATACTATACTATATGGGCGATGCTCAACAAATTAGAGACAAGCTGAAATTTGGTGTGGTGCTTGGTTTTGAAGTGCTTGATATATCCTAAGACCCCAGCGGTGATACGTTGAGCCCGTCCCCCCAAAACAGCCCTTCAAAGGGGGTAAAAATGGCCTTTTTTCACTTTTTCCATTTTAAAATGAAAACGAAGCAATATAGGAAAAAATACTAGGAGGGAAAAGTTTAAGAGCTGAAAATTTTCCGTCAAAGGAGTCTACTCCAAACATTTTTGTATTAGCAGTGGCGGAGTTATGGATTTTTAAATTTAGTTTTTAACAGTTAAATATTTTATAGTAAGGGGTAGTTAAAGTACCAAATAATCATGGATAAATCAATATCATCAAAAAAAATACAGTGGCGCACAAAGGGGATTTGTGGGGTTGTGTCAATCTTTGTTGATGAAAATAACAAAGTTAAATAACTCCCCTTCCCCCTTCTGGCTATAATCCGTCGCGAGATCGAACGAATATTTACCGCTCCCCGAAAATAATAGTTATCTGCTCCCTTGAAGTTTGTAATGAAGATAAAACTCACGACGCCTCTGATCGACGTGACCATCGGCTGTTGCCATGACAATTAAGAACTGCCGATTGGGATTTACACCTATATTGCGCCAATTCCATGCTACCCTATTTCCATGCCGCAGGACATTTGCCTTATGCAAAAAGTTGTCATTTATATGTTCAAAATATGACATCTTGTAAAAATAGTATGGATCCGGAAGATTACAGAAAAATGAGCCAAAAAATTGTCACGTAGTGCGTAGAAACAATAAGTTTTGGTCTGGGACACCATTGGACATGATAATTGAACAAGAGCTTATGCGACGCATGAAAGCCTCTGGAGGTTTGACTCATGGAAGAGGAATTACAGACAGTACACTATCACGCTGGATAACTGGCATACCCCATTGCCTAAAAGTAACTGAGGCATTGGAAAGTTTCTCTGGTGTAATTACAGTCGCATCTGAACAACAGGTAGAGCTACGGTCTTCTCGAATAGTCGATTAATTCAGGTGTGGTGGCCAACAGTGGCGTAAATTGCGATAAAGCTGCGGAAATAGGTGAAAAAGTAATAAGTAGAATAATTAGTACCAACTACAGTAAGTTACACCTTAAACGCAATGACAGAGTAAAACCACTCTCATCAGAAGCTTCCTCGATAAAAATAAAGGGTGGAGAGATAACTGTAAACCCTGCACTTCTTTTTAGTAGAATAATCTGCTCTGCATCATCTCCTGAAGAAATCAAACTGTATTTTAAGTATAAATTAGCACCAAGCTCTCCTAGTTTATTTGATAACGAATCATTACGAAAAACTACTAAATCAGCGTTATATTAAATATTTGACAAACTATGCCCGCCGTTATTTCAAAATTCGTTTTCCATAACACATTACGTAATAGATGGAGGCTATTTACTTCATAAAGTTATCTAACAAAATCCTGCAATATTTTCAGATATATTTTCTCAGTACTACAATGACATAAAATATCATTATGGTCAAAATGTCACTGTGGTTTTTGATGAGGAACTGCAGACCAAAATTGTTGAACAAAATCGCAGGTCATCGGGCAAAAGAATAGTACCCACTGTATCTATTTCGGATTTATCTGCTGTCAGTATACCAAAAGTAGTTTTTTAAAATCAAATACCATCAACAAAACCAATTTCATACGTGCCCTAGGGAAAATGTTGCATGAAAATGGAGTCAATGTAAAATACTCAGATGGTGATGCCGATTGTAACCACAGCAGTAGCAATCAGTGAAAATTCTGAAGGTGCGGTTGCAGTAGTTAGCGATGATACAGATGTCATGGTGTTACTAATTCATTATTGTCAGAAAAGACTATTTATGATCCGCCCGGGAAAATTATCAAAGCGAAATCAAATAAGCGACAAATCGACCTTACAACAAAAATTGGGAGACCTAAAGGATATTATTCTTAGTATGCACGCAATGTCCGGTTGTGACACAACGTCTGCGTTGTTCAGTAAAAGAAAGGTGAATTTAGTAAAGATTACCCAGAATAAAAAGCTATATACACTGTTAAAAGAATTTTATAACCCTCAGGCTTCAAAGGATAAATTAGAAACAGTTACTTTACAATTTTTCATAGCAGCATATGTTAAAAAATCAACAAATTCAGATTTGGATAGTGTTAGATACATGCTTTACCAGCAGTACGTAGCTAAACAAAGCCTTAGTAGTGATTTTAACTTGGCTTCATTACCACCTACCTCAAATAGCGCAGAGTATCACGGATTTAGAGTTTTCCATCAAGCAAGTCAGATTTATCATGCAAGTAAAACTTTTTATCATATTCTTTTCAATTTTCAGGCACAAGCGTGGTTAAATAATCATTTACCACCTCAAGACTGGGGTTGGAGTCTGAGAAATCAAGAGTTGCAGCCAATTCATTCCGACCAAAGCATTGCCCCTACATGGGTTCTAGAGAAAATGTATTGCAATTGTTCATCAGGAGGGTGTAAAAAAGCATCTACGTGCAAACGAATGGACCTGAAGTGCACTATGGCATGTGGCCAATGCAACGGAATTACCTGTCTAAACCGGACTGTAAATATGCATATATGTAGATGAACAAGAAGATCTTTAGATAAGTTCACTTTTTTTAATTAGACTTCTAGTAATAAAGTATTTTGGTTTATTCAATCTTTGTTATTATATCCACTACACATTACCCCCCGAAATTTACACCCAAAAAAACCCCATAGTACTGCACTGTGTTATTACATGTTACCTTAAAATTAATTTATATGTATTTTATTGAAGTAATCTAGCCAAAAATACATTATATAGCACCTATTCGGAATATTCAGAAAAATACTCCCAATTGAAAAATTCACAGCTCCGCCACTGCTAAATTTAAAAAATTAAAGTAGATATTTTCGCTAGCAAATTTTCAGCTCTTCATTTTTTTCCCACAATGCTTCGTTTTCAAGATATAAAGAAAAAAGTGAAAAAAGAATAATTTTACCCCCTTTGGGGGGCTATTTTGGGGGGACGGGCTCAACATTTTACCGCTGGGGTTTCAGGGTATGTTTAGCACTTTAAAACAAAGTACTGTACCAAATTTCAGCTTGTCTCTAATATGTTGACCATCAACCCGGATTGGACCTGGGCTATTATTAGTAACAATAGAATTTTTAGGAGCACAGGATTCCACAGCCGGGTTAAACTAGTTTAGTTGAGTGGCCCTTGGCATTTTTACCCCACGACTGGTCAATAGCTTTAGTAGGCATTTCCAGTAATCAAACGTCTTTTTTTATGCGGTAGCTCACGAAAAGCAAAGCGTATGTATCTCAAAATGAATTTGATTGTCATGCCACAAAATGGGTGTTAATTCTTTTTTTAATAACTATACAGGGTGATTCATTAACAATGGGAAATCCAAAAGCTGGAGATACTAAACTTCAAACTGTGATAATTTGCGCAAACATGTCTTATCCGAAACTTGATAGTTCGGATATACAGGGTGTTGAAAGTAATTGTAATTTAATTGTTTTTTTGTGTCATTATTCTGAACATATCTAGGTTAGGAACTTAGAGCAATCATTTTTCAATTAATTATGTATTCCCGTTTCATTCGGCATCTCAATTTGTTTTCGTGAAAAATCGATTAAACGAACATTATTTTGATAATACGAGGAATTAACCCTATCTGATTTTGTTGCTTCTGGGCAACATAACCCTGTATAATATAGTAGCCGCGTATATTGCATGTCACTCGTTCTTCTCTATATTGTTCACCGTAAGCATATCCGTAACAATTTCTGTTCAATGAGGACGAGAATTATCATCGACCAAGATAAAATCGTTAACGAAATCTCGATACTTTTCTGCATTTATGTTTTCCCTCATCAATATTACTAAGCAGTTATCCCATTCTGATGTATACCACCACATACTGCAACATATGTGCATGTAAAATGTCAGACTTGATTGTTGCCATTGGCAACGAAATTGGTTGCCATGCAAATAATGAATCAACGTAACCCACCTCCTGGACCAATCGCGTCGGCTGGCATTGTTGCTGATTGCGAATTTCATCTATAATTCAAAATTAATGATATCAACCTAGTAGGCTACGATATCAAAAAAATCTCAGTAAACCTCCCAAAGTATTGAAGGTGTCTCAATTGCATATTCAAAATTAACCTAACCCAATCCCTGACTATTGTGATGCGCGTTTTGCGGGAAAGTTAGGAGGCAAATTCGCTGACAGCAACGTAGTCAAATCAAAATCTCAAAAATGCCACGAGGGGTAGAGATATTCTTCAGAATGGAATAACAAAAATCAACCTAAGCCTCTCCGTCGACCAATGATAAAAAAACTCGGGACGCAGCAAGTGCGTTATGGTTGTGAATTTTTATTAAATGCTTCAAATTTAAATAACTCAATTTTCTATAAACTTAGAGAGTTTAATTTAAATACGTAGTAAGGTCTTTCCTAAGGCAAGATATCCACAAAATTTCATTAAAATAACTTTGTAATTTTCGGAGAAAAAAAAGAAAATTTAAAATTTGAATAACTCAAATTTTCTCTAAACTTAGAAAGTTGAATTTTGGTACCTAGTAAGATCTCTCCTGAGGCAACATATGTAGTAAATTTCATTAAAACAGCTTTGTTACTTTCGGAGAAAAAAAATTTCTCGAAAGAAAACTTTAAAATTTTCCGGAAAACCCCGTCCGATTTTTCTGTATAACGAACTTATCCAAGCCATTAATAAAAGAAAGGCACTTGCCAAGTTTCATCGAAATCGGTAAATTATTTTTTGAGTTATCAGATGGATATATATATATATATATATATATATATATATATATATATATATATATATATATATATATATATATATATATATATATATATATATATATATATATATATATATATATATATATATATATATATATATATATATATATATATATATATACATATAAAAATTAAACCTATTTACAAATGAACTTTAATAAGATATTATGCTGTGACAATACCTCTCTCAAGCAGTGGCGATTTCTCCTAGTAAGCTAGGTGTGCGCCGCACACCCTAAAATATAATCAAAATGTGGACAGTTATATATGTTTTATTTCTTTTTCCCTTAGTCTTAATACACTACATATTTTATGACAATCGATTTAATTTACTTATTTGATTTCATAAATAGTCGGTTAATAGTTACTTGGAATGAAGTAGATACCACGTCTTCTAACATATTCAGAGAATATGAGTAGATCAATAGCAACTGGGAATGAATTCGGTCAGTCCCCCACCCACGTGTTTAAAATAGTGATTTTAACACTGCAGTGAGCTATAAAAATTTGATTAACTCAGTTTTCTATAATCTTAGAAAGTTTAATTTTGGTAGGTAGTAAGGTATTTCCTAGGACAAGATATCCACAAAATTTCATAAAAAACTTTGTAATTTTTGGAGAAAAAAATTGTTTCAAAAGAAAATTTAAAATTTGAATAACTCAATTTTCTATAAACTGAGAAAGTTGAATTTTGGTACTTAGTAAGTCCTCTCCCAAGGCAACACACATAGTAAATTTCATTAAAACAGCTTTGTTATTTTCGGAAATTTTTTGAAAGAAAACTCAATTTTCCCGGAAAAACCCGTCCGATTTTCCTGCCTAACGAACTCATCCAAGCCATTAATAAAAGAAAGGCACTTGCCGAGTTTCATTGTAATCGGTTAATTATTTTTTGAGTTATCAGACGGATACATATATATATATATATATATATATATATATATATATATATATATATATATATATATATATATATATATATATATAACATATAAAAATTGAAACTGACCCCGGATATGGGTTCTAGGGGTCCTAAATCGAGCTCATTTGAAAAAATTTTTGCAAAGTCTCACCATCGATACCTCTCTATTAGTGAATTTTAAAAAATAAAAATTCACTAAAAAAAGAACAAAATTATGATATAAACGTAGTGGGTTGCACCTCAGCTGCACGTTGTACGATTTCGTACATTTTGACAAAATCCACTTTACTCTTGCGATACGCTACGGATGTTGTGCCACAGCCTGTGAATGCATATAGGAATAACAAATGAGCATTGTCTTTCATTTTTAACTTCTGCTGCATCTGCTGTGAGGAATATACACTCGTCTTGACCCTTCATCTTCCAGGTTTTACCACCAAAAGGTCGCGATCAGTTGGAGTTTTGGCTACCACGAGAACAACCAAGTAGACGTCCTCTACAATAACAGCAACCAAGGAATTTTTAGATTTGCTGATAGCTGTCTTCACAGTATAAACGTCACCATCACCTGAAGCTCAGAGCGTATTTATGCCATTTTTTTGCAGCTGCATCATCAGCCGGTTTATCCGCTGACTCTTATTATGAAACTTGGAAAGGAAATCCCCTTGTTTGACTTTGATTTCACTTTCCAAACTGATATTGATGCCCACACATCTCCTGAGTCGATATTGTCGACTCTGTTCAGCTGCTTTTGTGCTCTCTGATGTGTCAGCGAACCCATCAAAAACCACTGTACATCTCCTATGATAATGGGTCTTTATAAACCTAACGTAACCATCACAAATGTATAATATAGTTCTCTTTTTGCCAAACAACTTTGTGGAATCCTCCCATAAACAACAAATTCAAAGGTAGTGAAATCAACGCCCTTATCAATTGGCTTCAGCAGTGTGTATACTGCTGACTTTCTGCACTTCCTCATTCCACTTTCATTGAAGAATGCCAGGGGGTAGGGTGCAAGTTCATATTGCATATAATTCTTCAAGTCCTCGTCCGATTTCCTGGTCACGGAGATTCTCTGAAAAATCAAGAATGGATCCACGATAACTTTTTCATTGTCAATCTTGATTGTCAAATTCATTGAGGATAGAGGAAGTGCGCGATCTTTTCGTGACAGTTTGATATTTGTGAATGGCAAGTTTTCCATTTTTGCCATTGCTCTTTTGCCAATTGTAACTGCATCATGGCATAAAATTGTCTCATATCCCACTACCCCTGTCGCCATTGACATGAAGATCTCGTTCCTCAGAAAAGGAGGGTGACTATCAAACCATCGTGTACGCTTGCCAATTTCACTTGCCTCTTGACTTTGGCGAACTTCTCCAAAATCCTTGTGCTGCTCACTTGATGAACACAAAACACCACAATATTCTTCTAGTGAATCACATATGTCTTGAGTCGCAGTCATACCAATTACCAATTTACTCAGAGCAGTATCTGTCATGCCTCTACCACGGGTCTTGCCACCTCGACTTGAGAATGACCGCATCAAGGTTGTCGCGACAGTCATGTCTGACCACATGCCGGACCAGAACCGGTCAATGCTTCTCACAGTGAAGTAGCCTTTGTTCACGAACTTCTTGTACTCATCTGGTATCAAGAGAGTAGAGACTGTCCATATCCTGTACATATAAGTGGCCAGACTTGGCATACTGGAAGTGTCCAGCAGCGTGAAAATAGGATATCATTCGCTTACAGCAGTTCAGGTGAGCAAGGAACTCACCAGACCTCTCTGCATGGATCTACTCTTTTATTAAATTCACCATTTTGAAGTATTGGACCCATAGCATTGCAGTGGGTTCATTGTTGCTGATCCTGTCCATCGCCTCTGCAAATTTGATAGCCACTGATTCAAGTAATTTGTTTTGGTGCAAAGAATTCAATGAGACAGGCTCCGACAGGAAATCTTATGTAAGGGTGTTGATGCATGTCTGCTCTTCCTCCGAGAGTTTGACTTCGTCTAATATAATGTTTGACAAAGTATTTTCAACAAGCCAATGACCACGCACTGCTCTGGCAAAGGCGTGCCCATTCAGCATTTTGTCCACTAATAATGGAGTAGCTATAGTGGACAAAATTTCTTTCAAAGCTCCCATCATGAGGTACCCTACACACCCCAAAAATGACATTAGAAGATAAAATTCGCAGATACGTACAACACAACTCGACAGCTCAGAGTGTGATGTATTCGTGGCAGCTGCAACAATATCTCTGGCTTTCCAATATAGGGGTTGATCAAAAGTTAAGAATACATGTTTTTGATCTGTTTCGTCACACAACCTACGTGCATAGTGCAGCGCTGTATAAACTGTGTCAAATTCTGATGGGCGAGCATTTATAAAAGGAAGGGTAATCACTCTATACTTTTCACTGGGTTCCCCTCTTGTTATATAATGCATGTACTCCTTCCATCCTGAGACGGCAACATCTTGCTTTTTGCAACAAACCATAGAATGTCATGTAATGTAGGATGTGATGGCTCTTCTGGTATATCAATGGGTGCCACAGTCACATCTTGTAGACCTCCTTTCATGAGAGAGTATGTTTCTAGCGGAATAATTCCGAGTTTTCCAGTTTCAGCAGACGTAGGCATCGTTTTGAATCTTGGTATTTCTGAACCCGTTTCAACATGTTTGGATGGAGTGACACATTTGATTCCACTCATAGCGTGAAAGGTATTAAGCCCGTCTATGGTGCAAACATTGAAATTTACGGTATCAAAAACAAATTGGTTGAATGCAGCTGGCTTGTAGGTTAGCTGCGCGTGGGCAATCTCAGATAATTCCAGTTTTTGTGCCTGCTAGTATGATGAGCTAAAACCCAGACTTGCTAGAAGATCAAACAAGTCCTTTGAGGCGTATTTCCTGTGGAGTAGAAGGGAAATGCTTGTTAGTATTGGTGACAAGAAGGTACGAGGCCTGACAACTGATGTGATGGCACGTCCAGTAGCAACACACTTCTTCCCTGATTTCTTAGCTTTCTTGTTTTTTTTTTCTCAACATAACCTCCTCAAGAAATGTTTGGAGGGATTGGGAGAGAGAATCTGCACCCTTCAAAAAGTTATCTAGCGGGTAAGTGTTATAATTGTACACTTCACTCTGAATATCTTCCCTTATTATCTCAGCAGCTTTTCGGACGACCCGGAGTCGCTCTTCTTTCTCATTATTTTCTTTTTTATCATACCAAGTGTTGATTATAAATTTGTACCCGGTGTCTTTAAAACAAATTATTGGTTCCTTAAATCTGTTAGATCCTGCGGTCACAATTGCGCGATCCCCATAGCTCTCCAACACTTCTGTTTTGACAGTTCTCCACTTAGGTTTCCTCCCAGTAATACCGCCCATAGTTTCGTTTAGAGTGAACCGACAGTCACTATTCTCCTCCAGTAAGTTGCTAACCTGTTCCACTGCGTTTAAAACATAGTCTTCATATGTGGATGTTGGAAGGTTTCTGGTATAACGGCCTCACAAAGTCCAACCGGCATTCGTCATGATACATAGCGCCCCCCCAGCCCCACCCCGCAACTGAATCATTTAAGGAGGAAAGACTACCCATCACTTCATCTCCCCATTGATCATGCCTAGTCCGGACAGCATCCATACTCGTTAATTGTATGTCAGTTTTGTAGCCCCTTTTGTGATGTGAGTAACTGAAAATATCTTCCTACGTCTCTCCTTTGGCTTCTTTTGCTCACCCTCAGCACTTTCCGCACAAAAGAAACATTTTGTTTTGAAATTGAATTTGAACTGTTTTGATCTCAAAGTTGCAGCCTCAGGAGGGTCAGAGGACGTTGAAGGTGCCTATCTCTTTAAATGAGCCTTGATGGATTGTGCTCTGGTATAATTTTTCGAACATTGAGTATGAATGAGAAGGATTACGAAACTCTCTAAAGAGGAGCTATTGCCATTTCTCCTTTTTATACTTGCTTTGGCAAGTGATATTCCTTTTTTTTTCAGTGTTGAAACACCATCACCTGGTCCATCGATTGTGTCATCACACACAAAACACAGAGTAGCCATTCTGCGAACTACACTGTCAACGTTCGCGTAAATTTTAAAAAAATACAAAAGAACCGACGCATAACACTGACACAAAAACTGTCATTACAACGCTCGAAGAACGATCGAAGGTGGCCGGCTTATTTAATTTATTAGTTATCGACAACAACAAGCGATCGCATTTTCGAGCGCCTCCGAAGTATGTTGTCGACGTAATTGTCAGTGTGTCTGTAACTTAACATTATCTGCCCGGTTTAAAAAAAAAGTTCGGGACGCAGCAAGTGCATTATGGTAGTGAATTTTCATAAAAATGTTTTTAATAGCAATTATGTGTGTTTTTTTAAGAAAGCAGGCATCAAATTTGATTACCAGTATAACATATATAGTAAAAACAATGTGCCATGTTTCATCAAAATAACTTTATTGTTTGAAAACGTACAGAAATTTCCGAAGGTAAACTCAATGTGTAACCGAAAAATACGTTTCTTGGTCAACCTTATAGGTTAATAGCAAATTGAGCTTTTCAAATATGAAGCATTTAATCAAAATTCGCTACCATAACGCACTTGCTGCGTCCAGAATTTCTTAACTTACAAACATGCATTATATTTCGATGGACAATGCAAAAACATAAGGCGTTTGCGACTAAAAAAAAATATTTGTATCACCAACGACTTATGGGCCAGCCTGTGATTGTAGCAATAATTTTTTAAGATGTAGCTCAAGACACTATATAATTAATGTATACAATATTTTTTTCATATCTTGTATAATAACGGATATATTGAGCTTTATTGATTTTTTACGAAAATTCGACAAAAATTATATACCATTAAACGATAAACTCTATAGCTAAGGCTACTGCCAAGCATCAGAGAAAGGGTCTATTTGAAATGAATTTTCTGGAAACATTTTAGTAAAATGAAGGACAATGACGGCTGAAACTAAGGCTCCAAGGTTTGTAAAACATTCTTGTTGAGACATTTGATTTCCATAGCCCGTATTAGATTCAAGTTCTTTGCCTAAATGTTGCGAATTTTGACGTTTTAAATTGTCACTTTGACGTTTTGAGGAAAACCCCAATTTATTTTTCTTTAAATGCCCATAACTTTTTTCTCTTTTGACCTACAGAGCTAAATTTTGGTAGGTAGCTCACCTATAACGATATAAACCAGCTTACCAAATTTGGTTGCCCTTACTTTGTTAATTCCGGAGATATAATTTTTTTGTTGAAAGAAAACACAAAATTTTCCGGGAAAACCTGGGCCGATTTTCCTGACCAACGAACTTATCCAAGCCATTTGCAAAAGGAAGGTATTCACCAAATTCATCAAAATCGGCCCATTATTTTTTGAGTTATCGGTGTGATACATACATATATATATATATATATATATATATATATATATATATATATATATATATATATATATATATATATATATATATATATATATATATATATATATATATATATATATATATAAACATATAAAAATTGAAACTGACCCTGGATATGTGTTCTGGGGGGCCTAAATAGCGCTCATTTGAAGAATTTTTTTCAAAATTCAAAAGTCGGCATCTCCACAGTAGTAAATTTTTTTAAAGAAAATTCACTAACAGGGCTATTGTGAATGTTAAACGCCCACGTTCTTTAACCAAAATCATGAAAAAATTATGTTTTTAATTAAAATTTGAAGTAGAGGTATGTTTAGTTTTTATAAATATTGTTGTTACTCATCATGATAACAAATTACAGCAGTTAAATGCCCATAACTTTTTTCTCTTTTGACCTACAGAGCTAAATTTTGGTAGGTAGCTCACCTATAACGATATAAACCAGCTTACCAAATTTGGTTGCCCTTACTTTGTTAATTCCTGAGATTTAATTTTTTTTTGAAAGAAAACACAAAATTTTCCGGGAAAACCTGGGCCGATTTTCCTGACCAACGAACTTATCCAAGCCATTTGCAAAAGGAAGGTATTCACCAAATTCATCAAAATCGGCCCATTATTTTTTGAGTTATCGGTGTGATACATATACATATATATATATATATATATATATATATATATATATATATATATATATATATATATATATATATATATATATATATATATATATATATATATATATATAAACATATAAAAATTGAAACTGACCCCGGATATGTGTTCTGGGGGGCCTAAATAGCGCGCATTTGAAGAATTTTTTTCAAAAGTCGGGATCTCCTCATTAGTAAATTTTTTTAAAGAAAATTCACTAACAGGGCTATTGTGAATGCTAAACGCCCACGTTCTTTAACCAAAATCACGAAAAAATTATGTTTTTAATTAAAATTTGAAGTAGAGGTATGTTTAGTTTTTATAAATATTGTTGTTACTCATCATGATAACAAATTACAGCAGTTAAACGTAACAGGCTCTTAACATACTCATTTCTAGAGGAACATCGAAATTGAGCGTGTATGTTAGAAATTCTATAACTTTTGATTGGGTAAAGATAATGTGGCAAGGGTTTAGATCAAACTGTAGAGAATTTAATTGTCTACAACTTCGTTTCTAATAATTTTTCTAAGAGACGATTGTGGGACGCACAAGAAGCAAATGTTTGATAAAAAGAGTGCGGGAAATATGGTTCTTTTTTGAAAATTATATATTTTTAATGACGTATATCTTAAAAATCGTTGGGAATTTGACAAATATATCTACAAGCAATTGTATAGAACATTTAATTATCTTTCATTTTTATTTGAAAAATATTTTTTTAGAGTGCACCGTTTCCGAGATATAAGCAAATATACTAAAAATTCGGGACGCATCAAGTGCGTTATGGTAGTGAATTTTCATAAAAATGTTTTTAATAGCAAATATGTTTTTTAAGAAAGCAGGCATCAAATTTGGTTAGCAGTATAACCTATATAGTAGAAACAATGTGCCATGTTTCATTAAAATAACTTTATTGTTTGAAAATGTACAAAAATTTCCGAAAGTAAACTCAAATTGTTCCCGAAAAAACTGGTTTCCTGGTCAACCTTATAGGTTAATAGCAAATTGAGCTATTCAAAGCATTTAATGAAAATTCGCTACCATAACGCACTTGCTGTGTCCCGAATTTCTTTTCTTACAAAGATGTATTATATTTCGATGGAAAATGCAAAAATGCAATAACATAGGGTGCGCTCGATTAAAAAAAAAAAGAAAATTTTAATCACCAACGACTTATAGGCCACCTGTAATTTTGGAAATATTTTTTTAAGATGTAGCTCAAGAGACCGTATAATTAATGTATAAATTTTTTTTCGTAACTTGTATAATAACGGATATATTGAGCTTTAATGATAATTCGACAAAAATGATATACCATTAAACGATAAACTCTATAGCTAAGGCTACTGCCAAGCATCAGAGAAAGGGTCTTTTTTAAATGAATTTTCTGGGAATATTTTAGTAAAATGAAGGACAATGAATACAGAAACTAAGAGTTCAGGCTTTGTAAAACATTCTTCTTGAGAGATTTTCTTTCCATAGCTCATATTAGTTTCTGGTTTATTGCCTAAATATTACCAATTTTGACGTTTTAAATCGCGACTTTGACGTTTGGGAGAAAAACCCATTTTTTTAAATGCCTGTAACTTTTTTGTCCTTTAACCTATAGAGCTAACTTTTGGTAGGTAGATTACCTATAATGATATAAACCGGTGCACCAACTTTGGTTGCCCTGACTTTGTTAATTTCGGAGATATAATTTTTTTTCAAATGAAAACTAAAAATTTTCCCGGAGAACCTCGTCCGATTGTCCTGACTAACGAACTCATCCGAGCCATTTACAAAAGGAAGGCACATGTCACATTTTATCAAAAGCGGCCTATTATTTTCTGAGTTACCGGTGTGATACACACAGATATATATATATATATATATATATATATATATATATATATATATATATATATATATATATATATATATATATATATATATATATATAAACATATAAAAATTGAAGCTCACCCCACGGGGGAGGGGGACTATTGTATGTTTACCTCCTATTCCTAACAAAGTCCTGAAGTCAAAAATTCTCGCATATTCCATGCACTCTCTACAATTCATTCATTGACTGGACTAATTAGGTAGTATCCAAAGGAATTAAGCTAATAAATTAAACAAAATCCTTCTATATTCCTATAAATACCATCGAAAACAAGGAGCTACTTACGTCATATATTACTCTTTATATTATTTTGCTGAAATTTCTGCAAATATCATAAATCAGAGTTAAGCGGAAAGGAGCTGCTAAATCAGTGGCACGACGGTCGAAATCAAATAAAACTAATTTAGGAAGAAAGAATTATTGCACGTCTGGCTTGAGGAACAACCGTCCTCGAGGGTTCCAAGGACCGGAAAACTAACTAGACAGCCAGTGTTAGAGTTAACCTCTGAAATAAGTTTACCACAAAAAGTAACTTACTGTGAAAATACTTTTCCTTTATATTAGTTTTAGTACGACTAATGTATTTTATGTTTTGACAGAAATAGAAGTATTTTGTTAAGGCACAGGTGCTGCCTCAGCCTTCACTAGCCCAGCGGGTGGAATTACAGTTTGCTATGCAGAGGTTCCCGGTTCGAATCTTACCGCAACACCTACTATTACAAAGATTATTAATAACACCATGTAACGAGTTTTCGAATACCGTCGTTCATACAAGGTGTCCGGTGAATAATTGATAATCCTAAAACAGGCGATAGGATAGCTTATGAGTCATCATAATAAAATTCCGGACGCAGCAAGTGCGTTATAGTAGCGAATTTTCATAAGAATTTGTACACTATTATTATCACCGCCCCTTTTGGTCGCTCAGACCACGGCATGGTCACTGCTTCCTGCGCAATGCAACCCGAGGTCACACAGTCATCACACCCACGTATCGTTTGGCACTACAACTCCGCGAACTGGGACAAAATGCGGGATTACTTTTCCTCATTTCCATGGGCGTCTCTCTGCTTCTCTCATCCTGACCCCTCTGATATCTCACATACGTCACCGAAATTATCCAAGCTTTTGTCCCTCAAAAGCCCTGGCTCTCTAAATCCTGTGACAAGGCCAGACTTGAAAAGGTCAAAGCTCACAAAACGCCTCTACACAATCCCAGTCAAGAAAACCGTCAAGCATTTAACGACGCAAGAAACCGCTATGTCCGCATTCTTTCTGAAGCAAAACAACTCGTTTAATAACCTCATCAAAAACAAAGTCCTCTTAAGGTCCAAGGGCAGCAAACCCTTCTGGACTCTTGCTAAATCTATTGGGAATAATTTCTGCAAGAGCACGTTCCCACCTCTTGTTTCAGTGGATGAAATTGTTTCTACTGCCCTGGGCAAGGCTGAACTTTTTGCCTCGTTGTTCGCCGGCAATTCTACTCTCAACCCACCTCCAAATGTTCAACCACCAACAGTCCCCAATGTCGCGCATATAATGACGGATATCATTTTCAAAACTAAAAAGCTACGAAATATGCTCTCTTCTCTTAATACCAGGAAAGACTCTGGCCTTGACGAGATCCCAGCAATTGTTCTCAAAAAACGCGCACCAGAACTTGCTCCTGTCCTGACTCGCCTGTTTCAGACATCTTACAATAGAGGCATATTCCCTAGTAACTGGAAAACTGGTCGAGTATAACCCGTCCCCAAGAAAGGATCCAGCGCTTCCTAGCAACTACATGCCTATTTCTCTCCTTTCAATCGTCTCTAAAGTGATGGAAAAGCATAAAAACACCGAATTACTAAAATTACTTGACAAACACAGTCTAATCCACGACAGGCAGTATGAATTCCGTCAGCGCAGATTAACTGCCGACCTCCTTTCCTTTGTCACTCATTCTTGGAACAAGTCTATAAAACTACACGGTGAATCCCAGATTGTCGCTTTAGACATATCCAAAGCATTCGACCAGGTCTGGCACGCAGCGCTGCGTAATCAACTTCCGGCCTGTGGCCTACCACCAAAACTCTGTACCTGGAGCATTTCTGTTATCGTGGATGGCCATTCCTCTAAACTGTATCCAATTAATGCAGGAGTTCCTCAAGGTTCAGCTTTAGCCCCTACTTTGTTTCTTCTCCATATCAATGACCTCCTCTCTAGCACATCCTACCCAGTTCACAGTTATGCGGACGACAGCACCCTCCACTTAAATATACAATATTCTAAGCCTGTCTCTTTAGCCCAATTATATGAAGATCGCAGACTCATGGAGGGTTCTGTCTCCGTGGATCTCCAAAAAATATTAGACTGGAAAAGTAGAAATCTTGTATAATTCAACCCCACCAAATCTCTCTTGCTTTCTATCTCATAAGAGATACTCTAGCCCTAGACCCATCACAATGAACAACAAAGTTATTCAAAGTAATGAGTCCTTTTCACTTGTTGGCATTTCTGTGGATCGAAATCTAAATTGGCACCAACATGTCACATCAATTGTAGAAACGGCTGCTAAGAAATTAAGTTTCCTCTTCCGGGCTCGCAAATACTTTTCACCAGCTAATCTCTATACCTTATATACTTCACAAATAAGGCCAAACCTCGAAAAGTGCTCCCACATCTGGGGTGCCGCTGCAGCTTCTACACTCGCTATCCTGGACTCAATTCAGAAGAGAGCTACCTACCCTCACCCAAAGGCTGCCATCCCTTGCCCACCGACGTGCCGTTAGTGACCTCTCACTCTCTCTCTTTTATAGATATCTGCACGGGCACTGCTCAGAGGAGCTTTCTTCCATAGTTTCTCAACCTGCTGCCCCCAACAGATCTACCAGGGAAACAGAGCGAATGCACCCTTTTACTGTCCAGGTCACTACACATAGAACATCTTGTTATGCCCGCCTTTTGTCCCGAGGACTTCCAAGTTGTGGAATTCCTTGCCGGCACATGTTTTTCCTTCTCCTCCGAACCTCCAAACCTTCAAGTCCAGAATTAACAAGTTGTCTTTTTCCTCGTTGTCGACACCCACGGTACGATAGTATTAAGCTGTAAGCCCTCGTGGTGTGTTGTTGAAATATATATATATATATATATATATATATATATATATATATATATATATATATATATATATATATATATATATATATATATATAATACGTCTGAAAAAAAAATGGAATTTTTTGTCACATCGTCAATACGTGTGGAAGTATGGCATCGGCGACAAAAATTAAATTTTTTTTACGCTTAAACGTCGTAAAAAGTGTCAAAACATATATAAAACATGATTTGGGAATGAAATTTTTTTGTCTGTCGGTCTGTATGTCTGTCTGTTAGGAGATACGATAACTTCAGAACGAATGGAGATATCGTCTTCAAATTTGGTATACAGTTAGCAGCCGACAAACAAACGGTTCGGATTGCTTTGGGTAAAATCTCCCCAGGGGGTAGGGAATCAATGGGAGGGAGGGGTGATTTGGTGAAAATCGCCTATTTTTCGTTTTGTGTTTGTTTATTAGAAAACTTTTAATTTCATCAAACATCTGGTATGCTATGCTGAAATTAAATTAGGTGAATGAGTGGGCGGTAAAATATCGGTGACAGAAATTTCACATTTTTTGTTTGTTAAAACGACGTGAAACGTCTCAAAACAGATAGAAGACTTGATTGTGGAACGAATTTTTTGTCTATCGGTCTGCATGTCTGTCTGTTAGTAGCGACGATAACTTTAGAATAAATTGAGGTATCGTCTTCACCCGACACCCGACAAATGAACGGATTGTTTTTGTGCAAAATCGCTCCAGGGAGTAGTGGATGGATAGGGGTGATTTCGTGAAAATTGGCATTTTTTTGCTAAAACTCGAGTAATATGAAGTTTTAGGGTTTGTTTATTAGAAAACTTGCAATTTCATCAAACATCTGGTACTCTGTGCTGAAATTAAATTAGGGATTGAATGTGTGGGGGGTCGAATATCGGTGACAGAAATTTCTAATTTTTGTTTGGATAAAACGGCGGAAAAAGTCTCAAAACATATAGAAAATTTAACGCTGGAACGATTTTTTTTTGTCCGTCGGTCGATCTGTCTATTAGTGGGCGCAATAACTTTCGAAAGAATTGAGAATTGAGATATCTTCAAATTTGGTATACAGCTAGCACCCGACAAAGGAACCCTTAGAATAGTTTTAACATCGCTTCAGGGGGGTGACCATCTAAATTCATTTCATGAGAAGATCTTACTTAGGAGAGTAAATTATCACAGCTATGTGGAAGTTATAATATAATTTTCAGTACTATTTAGGTAGGTGGTTTTATCTTACATTTCATGGAGCTTTTTGTAAGTTGTTAAGTAAATTAATTTCTATTATTATTTTAAGATGGATTTAAATATATACTACTTACAAAAAAATAACTGAAAATTGCCCCAGTCCTACCCACTCTCCCGTATGTTATATTTTACAAGTACATTTGTTTAGTTAAGAAAACATGTACAACACTGAAATACATTCACTATGTGAAAACTGGAACCTGTGATGATCACTGATAAGTACACTTGGAAAACCCAAATCACCACAACACATATTTTTTAAAGACCTTACGATCGTGTCACTGACCACGTCAGCATCATCATAGGATGAAAAATTCTAAACTAAATTAAAAGCTACAAGGTAATTATTACATACCTAGGTAGACGAACTAAAACGAGGTAAAAATTGTAGTCGGAGAACCATCGTTTGTCTATTGTGTCAGTACTGCACGGACGAGGTCGAAGAACTACTTTAATCTTCTGGTTGACAAATTTATGAGCTTTGATCTAATTTAAAGAATAATGGGCTTAAAATGAAAGGTGCCGCGATATTTAAGGAAGCTCACGGTCTTATGTGAATATTGGAGTCCGTGACGAACGCCGGCAAGAACGTCTGGCGAACAGAACAATAACCACCGTGCATCTTTAAAAAAACAAACAAAAACGACTGTTTCGCACACAATCTTAAAACAAAGGATGAATAAACTAAAATTCTACATAAAAACAAGTATTTATATTGATTTCTTAGGTACATAGAAAACGAAAGGGGATTTTTAAGTCGATACCTCAACGTAGAGCCTAGTATCTGTATAGACCGGCCGAGTTATTGACAATAATTTATTATTCAGCTGGACAGATTAGGAGTGTTTAGCTGGCCAAATACAAAGTGAGAATAAATGGCTTGACATTAAAGGTGCCGCACGATTCAATGACGTTTTGTTCTTAATCGACCTTGATATATAAACGCTTTCATAAGCGTCAAGCATAGTTTGATGTCTAACATTTTTGACAAGTTTCAAATGTTCCTTGACAATATGGTGATTATTATCCCGTATATGTTGTGCCACACATACATGGGATAATAATCACCACATTGACAAGGAAAATTTGAAACTGACTACATGTAAAAAGTAAGAAACTTTTATCCGAAACTTTTTCCTGATGGATTCCACAGTTAACCTTGAAAATAAATTTTAACTGCTCTTAACACAAACCAGACCTAACGACAAGGATGTGGCTGTTGTGTGTGGGGCGACTGGATGGCAGAAAATGCAAGCGTTCATAAATCTTTAAAGTGTCTGCTACCTTGATACTTAAATTCCTGGTATTCAAAAACGAAAACAAATATCTACCAAACAAATACCAGATGTAAGCATGGAAATGGCAGCAATAGACATTGGTGTCAAACATTATCAATCATCTAGTTACTGCTTCGTGAAATCATTTAAGTGTCATTTTTGATAAGGGAAAGATGCTCTCCAACGAGAAAGGTTTCGTTATGCTCATGGTGTTAGGCGAATGTCTTCAAAATCACGGACAAGCCGAACGAATGTATGCAGGGAGGTACCCTGACCGCGTTCCTCAATATTACAACATTTTTAGGTGCCAGTGGCGTCTCCTGACCAAAAAGTTCGGGTGTGCGGTAACGAGTTGTTGTTAGTGGTGGTTTTAAAAATTATTAACACTAAATGTAATATATATATATATATATATATATATATATATATATATATATATATATATATATATATATATATATATATATAGTACCTATATGGGAATAATAGGTAGATAAATAAATTAATCTCACACCGCAACACTAACAAATTAAAAAGTAACTTAAAACTTTGAAACACGAAAACAACATGTAATTATTATACAACCTCTTCTCTTCACACAAATTTGTGTTAGCGTTAGCACTGTCCGGAACGGGGTGAAAACTGAAAACATTAAAAGTAGTTCAATGTTAATATGGTACTAAATAATAAAATGTGTATAAAGCCTGGATGCAGCAAGTGCGTTATGGTAGTGAATTTTGATTGAAATGATCTGACACAAAATATTTTATTATAACTTTTTTTTCTTGTAACATATAAATTTAAATTTTGGTGTATAGTTTACTTTTTATATCGTAAACCTACCTACCAAATCATACCTTTTTTATTTTTTGAGATACAAATTTTTTTCGAATGAAAACTCAAAATTTTCCCGGAAAACCTCGTCCGATTTTCCTGACTAATGAATTTATCCAAGCCATTTATAAAAGAAAGGTACATGCCAAATTTTATAAAAATCGGCCCATTATATTTTGAGTTATCGGTGTGATCTATATATATATATATATATATATATATATATATATATATATATATATATATATATATATATATATATATATATATATACATATACAAAAATTGAAACTGACCCCGGATATGGGTTTTAGGGGTCCTAGTTCGCGCTCATTTGCAAACATTTTTTTAAAATTCAAAAGTCGAGATCTCCCCATTAGTGAATTTTTTCTACGAAAATTCACTAAAATGTATTATAGTCTTTGATTCTAGAATAGTATGGTCTCTGCAAGCGTAGTCGTAATGTTTGTAAATAATGCTATCACAACGTTGGGTAGACCGTCGTTCCTTTCATTTGTCTTGAGCTATACTTTTACAGCTCACTGCAGTATTAAAATCAACGGTATTTTCCTCACTATTTTAAACACATGGGTGGGGGACTGCATTGTATACTAATACCACTCGATCGACTGAAGTTGTTCGGAAATAATAACGCACACCTAACCTGAATTCATTCCCAGTTGCTATTGACCTACTCATATTCTCTGAATGAAGACGTGGTGCCGACTTCATTCCAAGTCACTATTAACCGACTATTTATGAAATCAAATAAGTAAATTAAATCGATTATCATAAAATATGTAGTGTATTAAGACTAAGGGAAAAAGAAATAAAACATATTTAACTGTGCACATTTTGATTACATTTTAGGGTGTGCGGCGCACACCTAGCTCACTAGGAGAAATCGCCACTGTTAGGTGCCTGGCAATTCAAATTCGAACAATTGGTCAAATTCAACCCCTACACAATAAGAATCGGCAGATTAGGCAGCCGGTAAGAGACGAAATCGCACCTGACATTTTGGCTGCTATTCCTATGAACCCCCATGTTTCAACCAGGAGGATCGCGGTTGATTTATCCCATATATGTTATGCCACACATATACGGGATAATAATCACTACATTGACAAGAACAATTTGAAACTTGTCAAAAATGTTAGACATTAAACTATGCTTGATGCTTATGGAAGCGTTTATATATCAAGGTCGATTAAGAACAAAACGTCATTGAATCGTGCGGCACCTTTAATTTCAAGCCCTTTATTTTCACTTTGCGCTTGACCAGCTAAACACTTCTAATCTGTCGAGTTGAATAATAAATTATTGTCAATAACTCGGCCGGTCTATACAGATACTAGGCTCTACGTTGAGTTCTCGACTTAAAAATCCCCTTTCGTTTTCTTTGTATCTAAGTAATCACTGTAAATACTTGTTTTTATGTAGAATGGGAAATCAATATACATTATGTAACTAAAAGTAAACTAAAGTAGTCACGTAACAGTCCTAACATATAACTAGAATACAGGCTTAATTATTAAATCTGGCGGCACGAACAAGTCTGCTTACCTTGCTTACACTAGGGCCTCCCTCTGTGACGAACCTGACAATGACAGGTTTCTCTGATCCAGCTACGAATCCGAATCCCAGTTGGGGGGAGCGTTCTAGAGTTACCGTCCTGGGTTCTGGATGTACGATAGGCTCTAGGCTCTTTATTACAGGAGTCTCGTATGTCGTGGTCTTGTTCACGTGACTGAAACAAAGAGGTCAGGGATATACAAGATATACAAGTTAATTAGGTAATCTTGTTTTTTTATGAATACATTCACATAGTCAACAATAATTTAAGCAATCTGTGTATAAAGTATGCTAAAGCTACTCGTTTGTTAAAATATCTTCTTGTTGGTGAGCGATATTTTTTGGACGGCCTAAAATATATCGTTTTGCACGAAACGAACTAGCTTCACATAGCCTGTCATAAACATTTTTAAAAAATGTTCGGCACGCAGCAAGTCCATTATAGTAGTGAATTTTCATAATAATTGTACACTATTAGTAAGGTATATTATTAAAACTAATTCTCTAAATTTAAATGGACCTGAGAGATCGGTTTTAGAGGTCCCACTTAGCGATTATTTGAAGACATTTATATTTCTTATGGAGTTAGAAAATATAATTTGTTAGAGTTATGTGTAAGTACTGCAAGTCTCTTTAAAAAAAATGTGTTAGACATTTCATTAAAGTCCAGAAATCACAAAACAAAAAGATTACTTACAAAGGGAATGTACCTGCGAAATTATAAATATGGCAGGTATTTTTCCTTTTAATCGCTTGGATGGTTTTGTTTTAGGGAACCCCATTTCGGTTGACTAGGCCATACACCCTCAGGATCCCCAGTAGGGATCAGTGGAGGGAAAATGAGGTTGCATTCCAGCCCGCAAGCCTGGTCTGTTTCACCGACGGATCGTGGCTGGAGGACCAGCAATCCTCCGGGGCAGGAATATACATCGAGGGCCTGGGGGTGCGCGAGAGCTATGCTCTTGGCGCATACACCACGGCATTCGAAACAGAGGCGTATGCTATCCTGTCTGTGGCCAATAGACAGGATGTGAAGATGAGTCCCGAGAAATGTGTGTGCATTTGCTCGGATAGCCAGGCGGTCCTCCGGGCAGTCTGCGCGGCCAGAATCAGGTCACTCCTGGTTCAGGAGTGCGCTGACGCCCTCCGAGGGCTAGCCAGGACGAAGGAGGTGCAACTGGTGTGGGTTCCGGGACACTGTGGCGTAGCGGGGAATGAGGTGGCGAATAATCTCGCAAAACTCGGTTCCCGGCGGCCGTTCTGTGGCCCGGAGCCTGCGATATGCATAAATAGGAAGACAGTCTCTGTCGCCTTAGATAGGTCGACCGAGGAAGCAATGGAGAGGCACTGGGGGTCGGTGGGTGGCTGCAGGCAGGCGAGGGACTTCGTGGAGGGGCCGGACAGAGATAAAGCTGCCTGGCTACTCGGAAGGAGTCGACCTACGCTTCGCCGCGTCCTCGGGGTGCTGACAGGCCACTGCGCCCTTAGAAGACACCTCACATTGATAGGCGTAGAGAGGGATCCCATTTGTCAGGAATGCGGCGAGGATGAAGAAACGTCCTACCACTACCTGGGTGAATGCGAGGCTTTTGGGAGTTTTCGAGCAGAATTGTTCGGATCAATGACTCTGCAGAGGAATCAGGTAAGTACCGTCCAATTGAAGACCGTCATGACCTTCACCTCGAGGTCGAGGCGGTTTGGCGACGGAACCGAGGAAGAGTAGAGCATGGTTGCTGGGGTTGGCAAAAAGGGCCCATTGTGGCCAACTTGCTTGGCGTTGGCCTCCCCACCACTGCTACTACTACTAGGGAACCCTATCGAACTGGTTTTTGCAAACAAAACAACAAAAAAGGTTTTTTGAAACCAATTTGTAGTTATCCGCAGAGCCCATTATGTAATTTTTCTTTAATTTAGTACCCACGCTGCGTTTACATAGGTGTTACTGTGGTTCAGATTGAAGATTCTAGCGAAATAGGAAATTTTGTTATCGGATTTCAAATATTTTTACTAAAAATCTCTACCATAATGGATTTGCTGCACCTAGACCTTTTTCAACACTTATTTACTGTTGCTGTATCCACACTTTCTAAAAATGATGAAATATTGCAGCTCTCTATGTAAGACTGACAAATAAGGCAACCTTAATTTCATTTTTGGATAAATATTTGAAACAAATGAAATGGGGTAACAATTTAAACATACATTGAAGATCTTGATTCGCTGCTTTGTCGCAGGGGTATCCCCTCCCCTTCTGCATACCTATAATCACCCTCAATGCATAAACAAGAAAACAACCAAGGGAACAACCCGCAAGAAAATTACGGGACCTGCGGTGAATATAGGGGTTCTGGGCGGGATAAACAGAATTTTAAGGAGGGATAGTTGCAAAATGGGATAAAGGCAGATTATAGAGGTCCAGCTAAGCTGTTTTCGCACTTTCCGCTCACATTACCTTTCTACCTTCTCAATGAAATAAACAAACATAAACAATACAACATTTTTTAATTAAAATTTTAATAATTTACACTGAACATCTATTTATAGGTATAATTTAAATTACTGTATGATATTATGTAGTTTCATTTACCTAAAATTTTTAATACACTACATGAAGAGTAAATTAGAACAAAAAGTACCTTATTCTAAGATTCTATGGTATTAGCGGAGTCGATTTCGAGGTTGTCTTCTTCTTCTTTGTTTATGATATTAATAAACAAAGAAGAAGAAAACCTCCAATTCGACTCTCCGCGTACTATCAGTTGCAAAATAACAAATGACAAATAGCCAGCTGGTGTTGTCAGATTAAACTAAATACCCTGAAGAATGGGAAGCTTAATATTTATACACAATAAAACGTAGTTCTAGATTGCTTTTGAACAAATTGAAGCACTTTCATTAAAATTTTTATTTATATTTTTCTGATATCTTTAGATTCTGATGAGGGTTTTGGCAAATGGCAACCCCGCTGATTATTTTTGTTGCCTGCTCGTTTGACGTTTGATTTGGAGCATTTGTTTGCAATAGCAGCGTAATCCTGACCCTGACCTAGTCTAAAATTATAGGCATCCATTATGAGGTAATTTCAGGTCATATCCTAAATTATTTATTATTTATTTAGTTATAACTCAAAATGTACTGGAACGATTAAGTTCAAATTTGGTAGAGGGGACCACTTATACGATATCTACGTGCGTGTAATGTTTTAGTTTCATACTTCTAGTGATTTAAAAGATATTGCGTTTTCAAACAGTTCTTCGCATATTTTTCTAAAAGTATTTGAATCTCAAAAGTGTCTAACGAACTCATCCAAGCTATTAACAAAATGAAGGAAATTGCCAAATTTGGTTTCGACTGGTGAAGTATTTTTTGAGTTATCGGTTGGATACATATATATATATATATATATATATATATATATATATATATATATATATATATATATATATATATATATATATATATATATATATATATATATAAACTTTTCAACTGACTTTAGATTTGGATTCTAGGGGCCCTAATTTGAAGAAATTTTTCAAACATCTTACTATTGATATCTCTCTATTAGGGAACTTTCTCAAAGAAAATTCACTACAGATAATTCGTGATCCAGCTGTTTTGATTTCCAGCCTTACGCCCATTAAAATTTGCTTGCACATAAAAGCAAGCCATAACTCGCATTTCTTCACTAGAACAACAATTATGTCACGGAATATTTTAGGTAATCTTGTACAAAATCTTATCAGATTAACAAACAACTAATGACATAATTTTGACAAAAAGAGGGTCATGAATTTGTTTATGACAGACGTCTAGCATAAGATAAATAAATATGATTTAAAAGAGGTGATTTACTGAATTTTCCTAAAAAAACTTAAAAAATTCACTGAGGAGATCTTGACTTTTGAATTTTGAAAACATTTCTTCACATGAGTGCTAGTTAGGCCCACCTATAACACATATCCGGGGTCAGTCTCAATTTTTAAATGTTTATATATATATATATATATATATATATATATATATATATATATATATATATATATATATATATATATATATATAAGGCACCAAAAATCTCCGAAAATTAAAAAGCTATGGTAACCAAATTTGGTACGCTGGTTTCTGTTATAAAGAGTATTCCTTGCACCAAAATTCAGATCTCTAAGCTAATAGACAAAGAAATTACAATTAAAAAAAGTTGCAATGTCAAAATTGATAATTCTGGTAGTCGTGATTTAAAAATACTGCTCGAAATCACTAACAAGCTCCTAGATCTATATCTCAGCCATCATTTTCCTTCATTTCGTTAAAATATGAAAACAAAAATCAATTTTATATGAGGTGCCAAGAGCTTCTGCTAAGAGTTTTTCAATAACTGAACCGATTTTAATTCGAAAAATTTCGATTCCTGGGTTTTCGGCCAAGCCCAATTAAACTCAAATATTGTTGCTCACGTGGCAGTTCCGGTTCTGTCGGAAGTGTCCACGAACTTCGTTATTTTAAA
Source organism: Tillus elongatus (assembly GCA_964006375.1). Taxonomy (NCBI): domain Eukaryota; kingdom Metazoa; phylum Arthropoda; class Insecta; order Coleoptera; family Cleridae; genus Tillus; species Tillus elongatus. The sequence continues at coordinate 35,638,859 of OZ023262.1, read as the reverse complement.
TAAAGTATGCCACTTTTTAATAGATTTTGTAATTCTACTCGTAATTTAAGGTAGACTTACACTAGTCTAAAATTAACAATTTTCAAAATATTTCGTTTCTTTTCGAAAATTTTCACAAAATCATAGTTGCACTTTATAACTAAAATCTGTGGTGAATGAACTACAAGTTCGTGCCATCCCGAGTGGTTGAGTGTTTACACTCACTCACTCAAACTCAACTCAACTCAACTTTATAACTGATAACTTGTAGGAAAAATAAGCTACAAGATTCATTTTTTGCACACCACACACCAGTATGTGTACGTTCACCACAAGTTGCACAGTCTTGCGTTACATCGTACAGGGTGATAGAAATTGACTTGTCAACTTGACAAAATTCAACTGATCAAAACTTGAGTTTGTCAAGTAGGGCAACTGTATTTTATTAACTACGCTAATTGGGAATTTGAATCTGTTTCTATTTGCATTATCATTCCCTATACCTAAATCTAACCGTTTTGGAGAAACATAAATTGGTATTTATTGGCATAAAATTGGCAACATTTAGAGAAAGAACGAATACGGGTTATGTAGAGAAAATGTCGAGAAAACGGGAGAAGACCCCTTATTGATCCCCCCACTCTGTGACGTCACTGTGAGTCGCTGCGCGCATGCGCAGTGGCCGGGTAGTGGCTCCAGAACCCCCCATCTATACCTACTTCCAATTATTAATTATTAGTAAATAGCATAGCAATACAGATAACGCCATCTGTCTTTGTCCAACATTGTAGATATTGCATTATAGAATCTGAAGTGATGTCGAGGATTATTTTATTATTAATTTCGAATAACTTTATTTTCCTTTGATCAAACGACTTACCACGCCTGTCTATGTTCTTTTAAATTGTAAATATTCGTTTCAATCACTTATACTATTTGAGAGAGACCATTTGTGTTATAAAAAATATTTTTTAATTTTTTATTAAGAAAAATTGGCCGTTAAGATTTTATGAACGAACTCATCCAAGCCATTAGCAAAATAAGGGTAATTCCCAAATTTGCCCCAAATCAGTGAAGTATTTTTTGAGTTATCGGTTGGATATATATATATATATATATATATATATATATATATATATATATATATATATATATATATATATATATATATATATATATAAACATTTTAACTGACAATGGACATGGGTTCCCGAGGCCCTAATTCACGCTCATTTGAAGAAATTTTCCGAAGGTCTCACCATCGATACCTCTCTAACTCTAAGATTCTACTTTTGTGTGTCATAATTATTAGAATGCCCCCTATATCAGCAGAGAACGTATGGTGTGGTTTTGAGTTTCCTTAGAGCCTCGGTGGTTTAGTGGTAAGAACGCGTGTGAGCCGAAGGGTACCGGGTTCGATCCCAGGGTTCTCCTTTCACTTTTTTCGGTACACACTGTAACATTAACATGAACCGAGGTTGTGGCATTGTATTTGAGCAGGTTCCGCCCTTCAAAGGGGACGTAAAGCCGTTGATACGGTGTCCATGCGATGTTGGGCACGCTAAGGCTCCTTACCCCCTTTATAAAAAGGTAGGGGTTCGGCAACATTTCCAGAATAGTGAGGTGAAACTGCTCCGTGGCGTCGGTTGTCGGCCATAGTAGCGAAAATAGATAGACGTGAAAGAAACAAAAAACACGACACAATAGTTTTGAGTTTCCCATAATTCGGTAGAGCAGTGTATATAATATATTACACCAAACACGTAAACGTGACGTCATCTCTAAACGTGTAAATCTCAACACGATCCGTCACCGTCTAACCGTATTTCCTTCATGTAACAAAGTTTTCCCCCCATACCAAGCCACAAAGAGCTGATGGGATGTGTCAAGTTACATGTAACGGATCCCTCCGTTGTTGATTCAAAGACTTAGTGGGTGTATTAAAGGGCTTCGTCAAAAGAGTCATTCGGTCGTGAAATAGGACTGCTCTACTAAAAAATATTACAGCCTTAAGTATAACTTCATTATTATACGGAACTCGATAGAGTAATGTGTGTTCAAGGGAATTTACGTAAAAAAATCCCATGAGCTAGTGATGTGTTGTTATTTAACAATCTGTTCTTTTTTTACTGTTGCCGAGCGGCAACAGTAACAACCTGTTATGGATATATAAAAATAACAGGTTACAGGAGAACCAGAAACTTTAGACTAGAACACGGACTCGTATCTGTTTCTGTTGCACTGCAACTTGGCTACGGCTACGATGATCCAACATCGGTTTTCATCCGCAACTGTTATAACAGGATGAATGGACATGAGACTGGGAATTGGGTATAGAGTATAGAGCGGACTTTACTTCATAACATATTACTGTTTTCATCCGCTACTGTTATAACATGATGAATGGACATGAGACTGGGAATTGGGTATAGAGCGGACTTTACTTTATAACATAATACTTAACACTTTATAACGTAGGATCGTCGCTACAATGAAACTTTTAAATTTTAACAGGTTGTTGATGGGGATACGGCATACGGACACGGACACTACTACTACTAATCGCTGAAACTTTAAAAATCTCAGGAACAGTAGCAATTTTAATGAAATTATAAAAATATTCCCTGTACCCGGTATAGTTGAAACCAGACACACTTCACCCTATAGGTAGAGAGAAAAAATTAGTTTTAATTAAAAAAATATATATTTATTTTATTTTTTGCTTACAATAATTCATGTATTTCATATAACTCTCATTTTCAAGGAAAAGATGGCTATAGAGGTTTTCAAGCTCAATGCTTAACTAATACTTAATTAGTAAAGAAAATTCGAAAGAAATTTTTCATTGTTGATTTTTTACCAAATTATTATTAGTGATAAATACCCAAAAAACCTCTTCATAATTTTTTTTATAAAAAATTTATTAATTGTTTTAAACATAAAACAAAAATACTTTTTTATTTTAAACATTATATAGTATTGCATAGTATAGTAAACAATTTAAATTATGTTTCAGAGAATTAGAGATATCTAAAGTTTTTGCTCTATCCCCATTGTTTCATAATTATTTTTGTCTTTTTATTCAAATTAATCACTTTCACACCTCGGGCCGGATGAACTGATAGTTACATCGCCCGGGGATTGAACCCGTGTAGCAGCGAATCTCTTTACCCAACTACACCACCGGACGGGTTCAGCTACTGTTACTACGTCTGCGTGGAATTCTTAATAATTCATAGTTCATACTGCTATTTTCAAGCTGTTATATGTAACTGTTATTTCTAAATAACAGTAACTGTTGCGAGCTGCTAAAGCAATATAACAGTTTTTCCCATTACTACCATGAGCTGACAGTAGGTACAAATTTATAATTATAAAAATCTCGGGACGCAGCAAGTGCGTTATGGTAGTGAATTTTCATAAAATTATTTTTTAATAGCAATAATGTGTGTATTTTTAAGAAAGCAGGCATCAATTTTGGTTACCAGTATAACCTATATAGTAAAAACAATGTGCCATGTTTCATCAAAATAACTTTATTGTTTGAAAATGTACAAAAATTTCCGAAAGTAAACTTAAAGTTTTCCCGAAAAAACTCGTTTTTTGGTCAACCTTATAGGTTAATAGCAAATTGAGCTATTCAAATATTAAGTATTTGATCAAAATTCGCTACCATAACGCACCTACTGCGTCCAGAATTTTTGTTCTTACAAACATGCATTATATTTCGATGGAAAATGCAATAACATAAGGCGTGTTTGATTAAAAAAAAAAGAAAAATTGTATCACCAACGACTTATGGGCCACTCTGTGATTGTAGAAATTATTTTTTAAGATGTAGCTCAAGACACCCTATAATTAATATATACAATTTTTTTTCATATCTGGTATAATAACAGATATATTGAGCTTTATTGATTTTTTTTACGAAAACTCTACAAAAATTATATACTCTTAACGATAAACTCTATAGCTAAGGCTACTGCCACGCATCAGAGAAAGGGTCTATTTGAAATGAATTTTCTGGGAACATTTTATTAAAATGAAGGACAATGACGGTTGAAACTAAGACTTCAGGGTTTGTAAAACATTCTTCTTGAGACATTTTATTTCCATAGCCCGTATTAGATTTAAGTTCTTTTCCTAAATGTTGCCAATTTTGACGTTTAAATCGCAACTTTGACGTTTTGTGAAAAACCCCAATTTATTTTTGTTTAAATGCCTATAACTTTTTTGTCTCTGGACCTACAGAGCTAAATTTTGGTAGGTGACTTGCCTATAATGATATAAACCCGCGTATAAAATTTGGTTGCCCTTACTTTGTTAATTTTGGAGATATAAATTTTTTTCGAAAGAAAACACAAAATTTTCCGGGAAAACCTCGTCGGATTTTCCTGGATAACGAACCTATCCAAGCCATTTGCAAAAGGAAGGTACTCACCAATTTTGACGTTTAAAATCGCGATTTTGACGTTTTGAGGAAAACCCAAATTTATTTTTCTTTGAATGCCTGTAACTTTTTTGTCCTTCAACCTACGGAGCTAAATTTGGTAGGTAACTTGCCTCTAATGATATAAACCCGCGTACGAAATTTGGTTGCCCTTACTTTGTTAATTTTGGAGTTATAAATTTTTTTCGATTTTTTTCGAAAGAAAACACAAAATTTTCCGGGAAAACCTCGGAGGATTTTCCTGGCTAACGAACTTATCCAAGCGACTTGCGAAAGGAAGGTATGTGCCAAATTTTATCAAAATCGGTCCATTATTTTTTAAGTTATAGGTGTGACACATAAATATATATATATATATATATATATATATATATATATATATATATATATATATATATATATATATATATATATATATATATATATATATATATATATATATATATATATATAAACATATAAAGTCTGAAACTGACCTCGGATTTGGGTTCCGGGGGTCCTAAATAGCGCTCATTTGAAGAAATTTTTTCAAAATTCGAAAGTTGGGATCTCCTCATTAGTGAATTTTTTTAAAGAGAATTCACTAATATGAAGACAGTCAGTAAATCAGAAGGATGTGTTCTATATATTAGAGCATATACAAAATCATGGAACAGCCAAATGGTATAAGTTCAGCATCTCATTTATTGTGCATACTTATAAAAAATCTGGACGCAGCAAGTGCGTTATGGAAGTGAATTTTCATAAAAATGTTTTTAATAGCAAATATGTCCCTTTAATGCAAGCAGGCATCAATTTTGTCACCGGGATAACCTATATAGTAGAGAAAATGTACCATATTTTATCAAAATAACTTATTGTAAAAATCACGCTGATGATGGGCTGGTCTTAGTCACCGGCAAATTCCTCGGCGTCGTCTGTGAGTGCATGCAAGCTGCCTGTAGCATAATCGAAAGGTGGTGTGGTGAGATGGGACTCTCCGTAAACCCGGCGAAGACGGAGATGATCCTATTTCCCAAGAAGAGGAAGGTAGAGGGGTTTAGGGCGCCCGTGATGTTTGAAAAACCTTTAGCTTTAGGGCGGGAGGTCAAATATCTGAGGGTGATCCTGGACCTGATAGGGAACACCTGGGAAGTTAATCCTCGGATCCTTCACTGGATCTACACTGCGATCATCAGGCCGATAATCCTCAATGGGGCGTTGGTCTGGTGGTGCGGTGTGAACTAAACTACCAGCAGGAAGCTGGTCAAACTCCACAGGCAATCCTGGGTATCACAGGCGCTATGAGGATGACACCCTCAGCCGCGCTAGAGGTCCTCTTGATGCTACCAACGCTTCCCATGTGTCAGGAGGGAGGCGATAGCGTCGCATCTTAGAATGCGAAACGCAGGAAACTGGTGCGGACAGGGAGCAGTAATAGGGCATGCAAGAGTCGCCAAGGAGGTGGAAAAGGAAATTCCGATTTCCGCCATAAAGGTGCGGGATGCCGAAGATGATATTAGGTTGACTAGGCCATACACCCTCAGGATCCGCAGTAGGGATCAGTAAAGGCAAAATGAAGTTGAATTCCAGCCCGCAAGCCTGGTCTGTTTCAACCGACGGATCGCGGCTGGAGGACCAACAATCCTCCGGGGCAGGAATATACATCGGGGGCCTGGGGGTGCGCGAGAGCTATGCTCTTGGCGCATATACCACAGCATTCGAAACAGAGGTGTACGCTATCCTGTCTGTGGCAAATAGACAGGATGTCAAGAGGAGTCCCGAGAAATGTGTGTACATCTGCTCGGATAGCCAGGCAGTCCTCCGGGCAGTCTGCCCGGCCACAATCAGGTCTACACTGGTTCAGGAGTGCGCGGACGCCCTCAGAGGACTAGCCAGGACAAAGAAGGTACAACTAGTGTGGATTCCGGGACACTGTGGCGTGGCGGGGAATGAGGTGGCGAATAATCTCGCACGGCTCGGTTCCCGGCGGCCGTTCTGTGGCCCGGAGCCGGCGATAGGTATAAGTAGGAAGACGGTCTCTGTCGCCTTAGACAGGTGGACCGAGGAAGCAATGAAGAGGCACTGGGGGTCGGTTGGTGGCTGCAGGCAGGCGAGGGACTTCGTGGAGGGGCCGGACAGAGATAAAGCTGTCTGGCTACTCGGAAGGAGTCGACCTACGCTTCGCCGCATCCTTGGGGTGCTCACAGGCCACTGCGCCCTTAGAAGACACCTCACATTGATAGGCGTAGAGAGGGATCCCATTTGCTAGGAATGCGGCGAGGATGAGGAAACGTCATTCACTACCTGTGCAAATTCGAGGCTTTTGGGAGTCTTCGAGCAGAATTGTTCGGATCGAGGACTCTGCACCGGAATCCGGTAAGTACCGTTCAATTGAAGACCGCCACGGCCTTCATCTCGAGGTCGAGGCGGTTTGGCGACGGAACCGACGAGGAGTAGAGCATGGTTGCTGGGCTTGGCAAAAAGGGCCCATGGTGACCTACTTGCTTGGCGTTGGCCTCCCCACCACCGCTTCTGCTACTACTATTGCAAAAATGCAATAAGAAATGTTCAAAAAAAAGTAGGTAACATCAACGACTTATGGGCCACGCTGTAATTGTCAAAATAATTTTATAGGATGCAGCTCAAGACACCCTATAGGTAATGTATACAATTTTTCTCGTATCTTGCATAGTAACAATTATATTGAGCTTTACCGTATAAATGCGTCACTCTGTATATATGTAAGCAGAAAGTAAACCCGGATATGAATTCTAGGGGGCCTAGTTTACGCTCATTTGAAGAAATCTTTTTAGAATTCAAAAATCGCGGTCTCCGCATTAACGCATTTTTTCTACGAAAATTAGCTAAAAATTATAGACCGTGAAACCATAAACTTGACTAAAACTACTGCCAAAGCATCAGAGAAAGGGTCTATTTGAAATGAATTTTCTGGAAATATTTTAGTAAACTGAAGGGCAACGATGGTTGAAGCTGAACCTTAAGGGTTTGCAAAATACTCTTTACATAATCCGTGTTTTTTTCAGGCTCATTGCTTAAATGTTGCCAATTTTGACGTTTCAAATTGCTACTTTGACGTTTTGAGGAAAACCCCAAGTTTTTTTAGATGCCTATAACTTTTTCGTCTTTAAACTGACAGACCTAAATATTGGTAAATGGTTCAGCCTTTATAATAAAAACACGCGTACAAAATCTGGTTGGCGTTACTTTGTTATTTCCCGAGATATAAAGTTTTCCCGAAAGAAAACACAAAATTTTCCGGGAAAACCTGAAAACCTGGGCTGGTTTTCCTGGCTAAGGAACTTATCCAAGCGACTTACAAAATGAAGGTACTGAGCAAATTTGGTCAACATGGGCACATTATTTTTAAGTTATCGCTGTGATACATAATATATATATATATATATATATATATATATATATATATATATATATATATATATATATATATATATATATATATATATATATATATATATATATATTTTATAAATTGACACTGACCCTGAATATGTGTTCTAGGGGGCCTAGTTCGCGCTCATTTGAAGAAATTTGTTATAAGTTCAAAAGTCGGGGTCTCCTCATTAGTGATTTTTTTTAAAGCAAATTCACTAAAACAAGCACTTGTGAAGTCACGGGAAAGTCTACGACTGTCTTAAATATGGAACTGTTTCAATAACTTAGGGCAAGAACAAACAACCAGATATGTTATTTAAATTGAATTAAGTTCTAAAAGTTTTCATCTCTTCTTTATTAAATTATGTTTTTACAAAAACTCGCTAAAAAATTCAGCGGAGTAACAACAATCTGATCAGATAACGGTAAAGTGAAAGGAGATTAAAAAAATCATAAGAAGTGAAGTCACTAACTAGGATTAGAACTCGTCATGCAGGACTCGACTATCGAAGATGTACATGACTTAACCGACTCGGTCACGCTCGATATGGAAGACTGGCAGATATATCCAGTAGTACGTTAATTGTATCAAAATCTTTTCTATTTTCACCAAACAATGTTTATTTACAATGGATTTTTTGCTCATATTTGATCGAACTGAAGGAAAATAACGACTTAGACACAGCTGTAGGGGCTTGTTACTCATTTCGTGTCGTATTTTTCACTCACGTTCGTACCTACATCTGCCATAATTATCAATTTTGACGTTTTAACTTTGTCTCATCAGATTTAATTAATTAAAAAATTATTTTACCTCTAACTTTTTGTCTTTCAACATAGAGAACTCAATTTTGGTACATAGGTTGCTCTTTATGACGGAAATGAGCGTACCAAATTTGGTTGCCCTTACTTTGTTATTTTAGGATATACATTTTTTTAGAAAGAAAACAAATTTTTCCGGGAAAACTTAGAGCTGATTTTTCTGGCCAACAAACTTATTCAAGCCATTCGCATAGGGAAGGTATGTACCAAATTTGATCAAAATCGGCCCATAATTTTTTGAGTTATCGGTGTGATACATACACACACACACACAAATATATATATATATATATATATATATATATATATATATATATACACAGTGTGTCCCAAACTGGATGGGAATGTATTGCTATCTCCGTTATTATTAGAGATAGGGAGACGGTTAAATTAGGAATGTTTTGTAGAATTTCATGCTCGTCCTAAACATGACTTGTATTTTGCACTGCCTCTTTTCGTTTTCGATTTATTTTGAAAAAAAACAAAATTTGTCAATTTATTTTTTCTTCAATATCTTCATGTCCAAGACTTGCACATCATCAGGACACATTTACAGAGTAATCTTTTTGTGATATTCTCAACTTTGGATTGTCATTTGTTTTTGAGCTACAGGTATCAACGTTTGTTTTTATTATGGCAGCCATATTGGATTTTTTGCTCATGTGATAGCCTGTGAAAAGAGCTTTCCAATGATGTACAACATGCTTGAGAACTCTTGTAATTGCCCGGACAATTTTGAGAAAAACCGTTTGAAGGATAGTAGGCTATAAAATCCAATAGCAGAAAACAAATGACAGAAAAAAGTGTTCAAAGAGCAGTAGGCCATGGAGTCTAACAATAGACTTTTACTTTTAACATAATCTTTCGTAACAAGAGATATTTGTTTTTTCGTAAAAAAAATGCCTAACATGCTTTAGTCAATTTTGGGGTCTTATTTGTTAGCGTAGTAGGCCATGGAAAAAGCGAATCTTAAAATATTGCATACCAGGATCTGGAGCTTTTGAAGTACTTTATTCGGCCGACCCGTCATGAAATAATGAATTGTCGCCACTTTAAGTGAAACACACACAGATATATATATATATATATATATATATATATATATATATATATATATATATATATATATATATATATATATATATATATATATATATATATATATATATATATATATATATATATATATATATACATTGAAACTGACCCTGGATGTGGGTCATTTGAAGAAATTTTTTCAAAATTCAAAAGTCGCGATCTCCTTGTTAGTGAAGTTTTTTCAAAAATTCACCAAAAGGAAAACGAACATTTGTGAAGCCAGAGAAATAGTCTCTACATCTGTTATTTAATTTCTGTAGTTTATGTAAAATAAAATAAACCTTTTTTACTACCACACTATGAATATCCCTAAATCTGGGATATATTCTCTATGCCTGGCATCCCTGGAATGGGGTAAAGTAGCTGCAAGATGTTGATCCTCTCTTGTACACCTGCTGTAATCATTGTGGATCATTCTGGATCTGCATACTCTCTGACGTTTTACAGCCGCACATGTGTACTAAAAGCGCGAATTGTTTTATGACGCATGCAGAAATAAAACTCTTCAATGATTACCATAAAATGTCGGTGTGTTACGTGAGGGTTGCTGCATCATCTTGTGACAAAATGTACTCTGGGTCAGATATAAATAAAGAGTTTATGTTCACGAAATCTATAAATGTTTCACAAACAATTTGCAAACGTATGTGTCTTCAGCAGCCAAATCTAAACAGACTGTTGCTTTAGAATCGCGTTAATAAATACTTCGTTAAACTACTACTACTACCCGTCGCGCATTCGTCATAAAGGGGCAGACACATCACAAACCTATGAGATTTCATAAGAATATTTCTCCACACACAATCATCACACCCACGTATCGTTTGGCACTACAACTCTGCGAACTGGGAAGAAATGCGGGATTACTTTTCCTCATTTCCATGGGCCTCTGTCTGCTTCTCTCATCCTGACCCCTCTGATATTTCACAAAACGTCACCGATATTATTCAAGCTGGCATGAAATTATTTATTCCACGTACACAGAAAACCTCTTCAGCCACTCAAAAGCCCTGGTTCTCTAAATCCTGTGACAAGGCCAGACTTGAAAAGGTCAAAGCTCACAAAACATTTCTACACAATCCCAGTCAAGAAAACCGTCAAGCATTTAACGACGCAAGAAACCGCTATCTCCGCATTCTTTCTGAGGCAAAAAACTCGTTTAATGACCACATCAAAAACAAAGTCCTCTCAACCTCTTACGGCAGCAAACCCTTCTAGACTTTTGCTAAATCTATTGGGAATAATTTCTGCAAGAGCACGTCCCCACCCCTTGTTTCAGGGGAAGAAATTGTTTCTACCGCCCTGGGCAAGGCTGAACTTTTTGTCTCATTGTTCGCCGGCAATTCTACTCTCAACCCACCTCCAAATGTTCAACCACCAACAATCCCCAATGTCGCGCATAAAATGACGGATATCATTTTCAAAACTAAAAAGGTACGAAAGATGCTCTCTTCTCTTAATACCAGGAAAGCCTCTGGCCTTGATAAGATCCCAGCAATTGTACTCAAAAAATGCGCACCAGAACTTGCTCCTGTCCTGACTCGCCTGTTTCAGACATCTTACAATAGAGGCATATTCCCTAGTAACTGGAAAACTGCTCGAGTACAACCCGCCCCCAAGAAAGGATCCAGCGCTTCCTAGCAACTACAAGCCTATTTATCTCCTTTCAGTCGTCTCTAAAGTGATGGAAAAGTATATAAACACCGAATTACTAAAATTTCTTGAAAAACATAGTCTAATCCACGACAGGCAGTATGCATTCCGTCAGCAAAGATCAACTGCCGACCTCCTTTCCTTTGTTACCCATTCTTGGAACAAGTCTATGGAACTACACGTGAATCCCAGATTGTCGCTCTAGACATATCCAAAGCATTCGACCAGGTCTGACACGCAGCGCTGCTTAATAAACATCCGGCCTATGGCCTACCACCAAAACTCTGTACCTGGATAGCAAATTTCCTCTCCAACCGGAGCATTTCTGTTGTCGTGGATCGCCATTCCTCTAAACTGTATTCAATTAATGCAGGAGTCCCTCAAGGTTCAGCTTTAGCCCCTACTTTGTTTCTTCTCCATATCAATGACCTCCTCTCTAGCACATCCAACCCAATTCACAGTCATGCGGACGACAGCACCCTCCACTCACATATACAATATTCTAAGCCTGTCTCTTTAGCCCAATTAGATGATGATCGCAGATTCATGGAGGGTTCTGTCTCTGTGGATCTCCAAAAAATATTGGACTGGGGAAATAGAAATCTTGTACAATTCAACTAAATCAAATCTCAGTCTTGCCTTCTATCTCATAAGAGATACATCAGCCCTAGATACATCACAATGAACAACCAAGTTATTCAAAGTAATGATTGGCATTTCTGTGGATCGAAATCTCAATTGGCACCAACATGCCACATCAATTACAGAAGCGGCTGCTAAGAAATTAGGTTTTTTTCTTCCAGGCTCGCATATACTTTTCACCAGCTAATCTCTATACCTTATATACTTCACAAATAAGGCCAAACCTCGAATACCCCACACCTGGGGTGCCGCTGCCGCTTCTACGCTCGCTATCCTGGACTCAAATCAGAAGAGAGCTATACGTCTCATCGGTGACCCTACCCTCACCCAAAGGCTGCCATCCTTTGCCCACCAACGTGCTGTTGGTGACCTCTCTCTCTCTTTTATAGATATCTGCACGGGCAGTGCTCAGAGGAGTTTTCTTCCATAGTTCCTCCACCTGCTGCTCCCAACAGATCTAATAGGGGAACAGAGCGAATGCACCCTTTTACTGTCCAGGTCACCAGACATAGAACATCTTGTTATGCCCGCTCTTTTCTCCCGAGGGCTTCCAAGTTGTGGAATTCCTTGCCGGCACATGTTTTTCCTTCTCCTCCGAGACTCCAAACCTTCAAGTCCAGAATTAACAAGTTGCCTCTTTCCTCCTTGTCGACACCCACGGTACGATAGTATTTAGGCTGTGAGGTCTCAAGATGTGTTGTTGAAATTTAAAAAAAAACGCTTCTTTCTTTATGAGGTGGTTCATGAAATGCATAGCCTTTGTGTCTCTAATACATCATAAACTTGATCGTTGTGCCACAAGATGGGTGTTTACTGATATCCTGAAGATTATTTGTCTTGAGAACGACCTCCTAAACAAGAGGTTCAAATTCGGTCTTCAGACCGAAAAAAAACTGATATAGTAGTATTGAAACAGGAATGAAAAAATTAGCTGAATCTTTAAAATGTTTTATAAGAGAAGCACGTAAAGATATAATTTCCAAAAACCTGAAAGACAATAAGTCCAATAAAGACCAAACATTTTTTTTTTTTTTTGATTAGAGTTTTGACTTTGAGAACTGGCTCATTCAGTCACTGTCAATCAAAATGAACAAGGATGCATCTGACCTTGCTTTTCATTATGGAAAAACCTGTCTTAAGACTGTTAATCTAACAAGCTCTTTAACTTTTTTCTTTTAACTTCTTTTATCTCCCTATACACTTGCTGTTTACTAAAAATATATCTTAAAATTAAAACTAACATACTTCACTCACACACATACGCGAGCGCATATACACTCATGTATACGCACTCACGTCAATAGGCTTTATACGTCCAGTACTTAACACTATGCGCAGGACAGAAAATGCACATTATCTCTTCCTGTGCACATACACACTCATACATATGCATGCACACATCTACGCTACAAGTTGTTGCAGGAGAACTTTTCACACCAATGTAGCCTGTCATGGTGACTTTTTAACATACTGGGGAGGCTGCGGTCAAAAGAGGTTAACACAAGGAAAGACACAAAAGAACATACTTTTGTCTCTCTGACTATACATTAATCTTCTAAGTTTATTTAGTATACTTTAAGACTATATAGATAGTATATTGCCACTAGTACAGTATTTATGGAACAGTCCAATTTTCAGAATATCATTTTTTTACTAAGCCCTATATATACCTAGCTAACTTAGAGTCTTTAACAAAACACATGAAAGCTACCATGACACTTTTATTACACACAGCTTCATACATAAGTGACGTCACACCAAAATTTTAATCAAATGAAATTAGTTAAGCGATTGCGAGAAAAATATTGTTTTTATGTTAAAGCAGATAAAGGTAGTAAGGTTGTGATTTTGGACAAATGATTATAAAGATCGTGTTTATAACGCAATAAATACAGGACCATATCCAAAACCAAATAAAAACCCTCTACCAAAAATGATTTCGGTTGTTAAAAAAGTCTAAAGAATTGTTACAACCTTATAACAAAAGACTTAGGAAGAAAGTTACAAGTTGCAAATCCAAAAGTCCCCAAAAAGTACTGTCTCCCAAAATCCATAAACCGGGAAAATTAATGAGACTTATTGTTTCGGCTATAGATTCTCCGACATACAATCTAGCAAAGTAGTTGACAAATGAGTTTAAAGCTTGCCTGTCAAACAAACAAGCTTTTCAGTAACAAATTCACTTGAATTTGTCAATAAAATTAAAGAGGTTAAATTGATTGAAGGCGAGGTTTTGATTCCATTTGATGTAACGTCATTGTTTCCTAGCGTTCCCACGAAGCAAACGTTAACGTACCTAGAAGAGTTGTTAAAAATGATTACCATAAATAAAAAGGTCTGCAAAGAATATTAAACTTAACTAAATCCTTGTATTAAACAATATATTTTTCAATTTAACAATGACTATTTTGGATAAACCCCAAGGCACGGCAATGGGCAACCCCTCATCGCCATTTATTGCGGACCTTTTCATGAGTAGATTTGAAACCGATCATAAAAATGAGTATTTTCGTAGAGTATGTTACGTTATGTGGATGAAATTTTCGCAATGTTTAACACAAACATTTGCAAAATCCAATACCAGAAAACAAATGACAAAAAAAGTGTTCAAAAGCAGTAGGCCATGGAGTCTAACAATAGGCTTCTACTTTTAACATCATTTTCCGTAATGACTCACGATAAAAAAAATAGGAACTTTGAGCACACCAATTCATCGGCCTATTATTACAAATGATATTTTATATTACAACATTATCCTAAAAATTGTTATAATTTAATTAACTAGGTAAAGCTAGTAAATAACTAAATTTACTAACAAAACTCAATGAAAAACTAAGATTTCTTGAAAATTGTTTGATTTTTAAACGTAAGTCAACTGAAAAACAACAATAGAAAGGTTGCTATGGATATAACACTATCGCGGGAATTAGGAATACTGCCATTCTTAATTAACTAAACAATTTGATGTGTATTTAACACGTTGCTTAAAATTTTATACTAAATAGTTTGTTTCCTGTTTATTTTAAATATTATTCAACAATATCTTTAGTAATGAAGAATATTTTGACATGTTGGAATGTTATATTCGTTCTAACCGAAATACTGAGGCAGCTGCAAATTCATATCAAAACTACCCAGAAAGGCGACAACCAAACATCAAAATAATTCGCAGGATAGCGACCAATCTATTGAACGACGGTAGCTTTAACGCAAAGTAACTACCAATGCCTAGAAATGATGAAAGAAATAATGCCGTCTTACAGGTTCAAACGAAAACCCTCTGCAATCTGTTCGGTTTTGTGGTGAACAAATCAACGTTCCAAAAAGTACCGTACAGCGTGTATTAAAACAAAGCCATTACCATTCATACAAACCTACAATCGCACAAGGCTTAAATGTTGACGATTACCCTAAGCGACTTTAATTCTGCAGATGGTATCAAGGACAATGTCAGCAAGATGAAAAATTTCATTTGAAAATAATATGGACTGATGAATACAGATTTACAAATTGTGGTGTGTATAATCGTCATAATAGGCATTATTGGACAAATGAAAATCCCCATCTAAAGGAAAAAAGACGATTGCAAGACAGATTTGGTATTAATGTTTGGTTCAGCTTATTAGGTAAAAAACTGTTATTTTTATTTGTAGATTAGACAGTTAATTTAAAAACATTTCAGGCAACTTCACTGTTGGTCCGTTCTTTTCTGAAAATAATTTAACTGGGAAAAGGTATCTTAATCTATTGAGAAATGATATCTTACCAACAAGAGTTCATGGTAATTTAGACGAGATTTAGTACCAACAAGACGGTTGTCCAGTTCACAATGCTAGGATCGTCAAAGAACTTTTGTACCAAAATTTTAATAATTGCGTCATTTGTAACAATGTTCATTGGTGTGCTCGAAGTCCTGATATAACATCCATGGATTTTTATTTTTGGGGTATTCTGAAGAATGATGTGTATAAATTCGATCAACCACAAAATATCAATGAATTACGAAACAGAATCGCGGAAGCTATAAATCATATTTACAAAAACACGCTTACCAGAGTTTGCAGGCATGTTTCAAAAAGGCGTATAAAGTGCATTGAACAAAACGGTGGTCATATTGAAGAATTTTCTATTTAGTGCATTTTTAAATTTCTATTTTATTATTTGTTGAGTTCCGTTTATAATTGTGTTGTTTTGTGGAATTTAAGTTTCTATTTGTTATTGCCGGGTTTCGTTACTAAACTGTTTCACATAATATTACCTAGCATTATTACCTAATTAAGTATTGTAAATTAAATCACAATATCGTGAATCATTACGGAAAATTATGTTAAAAGTGGAAGTCTATTGTTAAACTCTATGGCCTACTGCTTTTTGAACACTTTTTTTTGTCATTTGTTTTCTGGTATTGGATTTCATAGCCTACTATCCTCAAAACGGTTTTTCTCAAAATTGTCAGTGGAATTACAAGATTTCTCAAGCATGTTGTACATCATTGGAAAGCTCTTTTCACAGGCTATCACATGAGAAAAAAATCCAATATGGCTGCCATAATAAAAACAAACGTTGAGACCTGTAGCTCAAAAACAAATGACAATCCAAAGTTGAGAATAGCACCAAAATATTACTCTGTAAAAAGTGTCCTGATAATGTGCAAGTCTTAGACATGTCAGATCAACGCCTACTTAGATATTGAAGAAAAAAGAAATCGACAAATTTTGTTTTTTTCAAAATAACTCGAAAACGAAAAGAGGGAGGCAAAATACAAGTCATATTTGGAACGAGCGTGAAATTCTACAAAAAATTGCTAATTTAACCGTCTCCCTATCTCTAAAATAATAACGGAGATAGCAATAGATTCCCATCCAGTTTGGGACACACCGTGTGTTTATATATATATATATATATATATATATATATATATATATATATATATATATATATATATATATATATATATATATATATATATATATATATATATATATATATATATTGGTACCACCCTCCATCGTTATGGACCGACTACCTGCATAAGAGTATGAGCAAAGTTGTAGGTGTGATATATTTAGAATTATTTATCCTCTGATGAGGCTAACTTGGTTGGTGAAACGACAATCAGGTTTTTTAAAATGTGTTGTGGTGGTTTGGGTTTTTCAAGTGTACTTATATATGGATTGGGAGTTGAGGTTTTGTTCAGCAACCCCTAGGCCATGCTACCTTACTCCATTAGATTTTTTTCTTAGGTGGTTATATTAAAGGAGGGGTATATGTTACACTGCCTCTACAAGGGAAGATATGCAAAATAGGATAAGAGACGCTTGCAGAACCATTACGCCGGAGACGCTGGGAAACGTGAGACACAACATAATAAAAAGGTTTAATCTTTGCACTTAGCAGGAGTGTCTGTTCTGAAAGTTATATTATTGGAGAGATAAGATGGAGTTATATTTATGATTACCAAAATATATAACATAGCCGCCCTTATCAAAAACATCCCACTAAGCATGATACTTACAAATGCTGCTTACAATAACGTTACATAATTTACCATTAAACACGTTAGGTTGCAACATTTATAAATGTTTGCAGCCAAAAGACCAATGCAAAAAATGTAATATCTCCTTTGTCAGCTTGTTGTTTTGCTCCATTTGTAAGCTCCCGTAAAGTTGCAATTGTAATGTTTCTGGAAGTTGATTTAATTTGCAAGCATTTATTTGAATTCCCCCCGTTTTCGTGATCGTGTATGTTCGAACATATGTCATCGTCGTCCAATAGCAACATAGCAACGCCAACGCCAACCGCGAACTGTCAGCGCAGCCGCGTCATTAACGGCAGATTGTTGTTTTTATTTATGATTTCATCAGCATAAAATGTGATTTGATCTGTGTCCATTTATTTTTCTGGAAATTCTAAAGGTTGAACAATGTTATTGTAGCGTGAATTGTTTGAACTATGGGTAAATAAGTAATTCGTTGTCTGGAATGTGGATAACGAAACATGAAGTTAATGTCTGAGGCAAGGTACCTAAATTTGTAAATTATAAAGTTGGATATTTTTTAAGTAGTGTAAGTGGCAGTGAACGTTTACTTTTTGAAAACCAGGCCAGTTTCAATGAAATTTTGCATACCCGTGTTTTTCCGGTCGTAGATTATGACTATGAGAGAGAAATGTGCTTAAATGTCTGCTTCTCGAATAATTTTAATTGAACTTTTTAGTGTATTTTCTTAGAAAAAATTCACTAATGAGGAGATCTCGACTTTTGAATTTTGAAAAAATTTCTTCAAATGAGCGCGATCTAGGACCCCTAGAACCCATATCCGGGGTCAGTTTCAATTTTTATATGTTTATATATATATATATATATATATATATATATATATATATATATATATATATATATATATATATATATATATATATATATATATATATATATATATATATATATATATATATATGTATCACACCGATAACTCAAAAAATAATGGGCCGATTTTGATAAAATTTGGCATGTACTTTTCTTTTGTAAATAGCTTGGATAAGTTCGTTAGTCAGGAAAATCGGACGAGGTTTTCCGGGAAAATTTTGAGTTTTCATTCGAAAAAAATTATTATCTCAAAAAGTAATTAGCCGATTTTAATAAAATTTGGCATGTACCTTTCTTTTGTAAATAGCTTTGACAAGTTTGTTAGTCAGGAAAATGGGACGAGGTTTTCCGGGAAAATTTTGAGTTTTCATTCGAAAAAAATTTTTATCTCAAAGAATAATACGCCGATTTTGATAAAATTTGGCACGTACCTTCCTTTTGTAAAAGGCTTTGACAAGTTCGTTAATCAAAAAAATCGGGCGAGGTTTTCCGGGAAAATTTTGAGTTTTCATTTGAAAAAAATTTTTATCTTAAAAAATAAAAAATCTATGATAACCAAATTTGGTAGGTAGGTTTACGATATAAAAAGTAAACTATATACCAAAATTTAGATTTCTATGTTATTTATCTTTCGACGTGCATAGCTAAATTTTAGTAGAAAGCTTACCTATAAGGATGTAAACCCGAGTACCAAATTTGGTTGCCCTTACTTTGTTAATTTTGGAGACATACATTTTTTCGAAAGAAAACACAACATTTTCCGGGAAAACCTGAGCAGATTTTCCTGGCTAACGAACTTATCCAAGCCATTTGCAAAAGGAATTTATTCAGCAAATTTAATCAAAATCGGCCCATTATTTTTTGAGTTATCGGTGTGATACATATACATATATATATATATATATATATATATATATATATATATATATATATATATATATATATATATATATATATATATATATACATATAAAAATTGAAACTGACCCCGGATGTGTTCTGGGGGGCGTAATTAGCGCTCATTTGAAGAATTTTTTTAAATTCAAAAGTCGGAATCTCCTCATTAGTGAATTTTTTAAAGAAAATTCACAAAAGCTCTGACAACCAAATTCGGTAGGTAGGTTTACGATATAAAAAGTAAACTAAACACCAAAACTCAGATTTCTATCTTACAACAAAAAAAAGTTATAATAAAGTATTTTGTGCCAGGTAATTTCTATTAAAATTCACTACCATAACGCACTTGCTGCGTCCAGGCTTTTTTTACTTTAACATAATATATCTGAAGAAGGGTGAATGAACACTAATTTCCTGATACACAGTAAAAATATATTACACAGTCAATGCGTGAAAAATTGTTATGAATCCCTAAAGCAGCTATATACTAAATACATGTGTAAATTCAATAAAATTAGTCACTTTTCTGTAGCATAATTAAATTTTCGCATGTCAGTAATTTATTGGTGAATTATTCTAAGATGGCTGCTCCTATTTATATTTTTGTTTATTTTTTGGAAATCTACTTAACGAAAATTAAAATTTAATTGCTAAATAGGAATTTTGTTATGTCCTTGGAAGCAGTGGAGGTGTCTTACCTGATCAGACCAATCCATTTGAAAATATTAAATGGCATGATTAACCTATGGAAGCACAAGGAACATCCAAAGCAGTCTACGTTATAAGAACAGTGAAACAGTACGGTACCCATCAAGCTGCCAGGATTGCTTATTTTGCACGTTGTGACAGTACCCTATGGAACACTCATATGAGGTAACTTGTCAGCAGTGGAACACGTGTTTATCATGCAAAAAATAGCAGACAAGACATTCTGTGACCTAGGCCCAAGAATAAGCTGACCGGATGTTTTGAAGCTCACAACATCCATACCAGGTGCAGGCATTAATTTAAAAAATCAAAAATACCGCTGCACATAAAGAAGAAAACAAAGCAGAATTTTGAGTACTGGGGAATCAAATTCCTCAATTTTTTACCTAATGATATTAAGGTGCTGCCACCAACAATATTAAAGTAGACACTGGTGAGGGATATAAAACAAAAAACCAAAGTGGAGGAATTTATTGATGCTCTAAACTAATGTGTATAGAGGCCAATAAGTCTCATGTTCTTCTTGCTAAAAATAGTGGAAAAACTGCTCGACCGGCACATTAGGGGCGGTGTACTGGAAGCATATCCCCTACACTGCGGAGAATATGCATACAGAGCAGGACTCTCAACAGAAACAGCACTGCACCAACTGGTGCTGAAACTGGAGAATACGCTGGAGAAGAGGGCGCTGGGGGCCTTCCTAGACATAGAGGGGGCCTTCAGCAACACCTCGTTCGGATCGGTTCTGGCAGATGTCCGGGAGCGTAGAATAGAGGAGACCTGCTGCAGGTGGATCTGTTCCATGCTCAGGGACAGGGCGGTGTTCACCTCACTCGCGGGAGGGACTCTGCTGGCGGGGGTCGCGGCGGGGTGTCCGCAGGGGAGCGTTCTGCCTCCCTTGCTCTGGTGCCTAGTCGTGGACGGCCTGCTGGGGAGACTCACGGGAGGCTCTCGGGAGGGGAGTATGAGGTACAGGGCTATGCGGACGACATTGTCATGATAGTCCGAGGAAAGGTCACACAGACAGTGTGGGAGCGCATGCAGACTGCACTCAAAGTGGTGGAAGGGTGGACGGTTGGTCAATGCCTCGGGGTGAGCCTCGAAAAAGCAACCGTCGTGTCGTTTACGGGGAGGAGGAAGTGCGACAGCCACAGAACTCTCACTCTGTACGGTAGGAGCATTCCAATGGCCAGGGAGGTAAAATATCTTGGGGTCGTATTGGACTCTAAGCTAACCTGGAATGGTCACATTAGAAAAATACTGCATAAGGTAGTCATGACCTTAGCCGTCACTAGGCGGCTATATGGAAAAACGTGGGGACTAAGACCTAGTATGGCCCACTGGCTGTACACAAGGGTGGTCAGAACATCGTTAACATACGCAGCACTGGTCTGGTGGCCTAAGATCACACAATCCAGTGCCAAACAAAAACTAGGCAAGATCCAGGCATCACAGGAGCCACGTCTTCAACCCCAACAGCCGCCATGGAGGTGTTGCTGGATCTCTCCCCCCCCCCCCTACACTTAGTTGTTATGGGGGAGGCCAGGCTAGGACTATACAGACTAGCCTGCAATGGTAGACTGAAGATCAACCCAGGCTTCAGGGGCCACTGCAAAATTCAGGAGATCGTGAAGGAGTCCATGCTTGAAATGAGGTCAGACTTCGCGAGCCTGTGAATCTGCAGGGAAAACAACTTTACAGTGGAAATCCCCGACCGCGGGGCATGGCAGGAGGAGACGCCGGGCATATCACGGGACGCGCTCGTCTGGTTCACGGACGGATCCGGCGGGGAGCGTGGGACCAAGGCAGGTGTTTACTCGAAAGGACCGAGGGTAAGTGATAGTATTTCGCTCGGAGCCAACGCAACGGTGTTTCAGGCCGAAATGTACGCCATCCTGCACTGTGTGCGGGAGAACAAGATGAGGGGATACACCAACAAGCAGATCCTCATAGCCACAGACAGCCAGGCAGCCCTTAAGGCACTAAGTAGCCCACGGGTAAATTCCTGGCTGGTGAGTGAGTGCCGAGACTAGACGGGCGACCTGGCTGGGCAGAATGAGGTGACCCTCATCTGGGTGCCGGGTCACTCGGGGGGTCAAAGGCAATGAAGAAGCTAACACTCTCGCGAAGAGAGGGTCGGCAGAACCATTTATGGGACCAGAACCGGCTCTGGGCGTGACAAAGAGCACTGCCAGGGGAGCCATTAAGTCCTGGGTCAGAAACCAACAAACCAACATAAGGTGTACTGGGCAGACTGTCCAGGGTTCAGAAATGGGAAGTCAATAATTGACGAACCCAGTTCAAAGAGAGCTGTGGAGCTGCTAAATCTTAGCAGAGGACAGCTCAGAAACACAACAGGTCTCTTGACGGGACACATGGCCGTCAAGAAACACCTGCATAAAATGGGGCGGTTCGAAGGGGACCTCGCATGCAGACTCTGGGACAAGGGGGAGGAATCAGCTCCACTAGCAACAGATTTCTTTTTGTTTATATATAATTCTTTGTAGTCATAATTTCGATTTATCTTAAGTCAATGTTTCTGAATGTACACATACATTATCGGCAATAAGTACAAATGGTGTGTATATAACAACAAAGGACCCACAATTGAGCCATGATGATATACAGATGATAAATTGGCTAAATATAAAATATTTCCATTTGGGTTTACTCCCTGGAACCAATCATGAAGATAGGTTTATCATTATTAAATTTCCTAATAACAGGGAACTGACAAACGTATTTCTGAACGCTAGTAAAATTCCGTCTGCAAACTGCTTATAGTTTGTGAATAAAAGGGTGTATTTCAAGCATTTTATGAGTCGAAGTATGTTTTAGATATCCGCACACTTTTCGCTTAAAATTACGTGTAAAATTTGCAACGAACCAGTTTTGATGGCAGCGTTCACTTGTTTATTAATGATGGCTCTGTGCGCACTAGTAAATTAAAGTAGATGACAGCGTCTATTCTTCGGCAGCGTAATGCTGCAACTACTTGAAAATGCAATTACATGAGTAATTTAACTTCAGCACTAGAAGGATGGACGCAGTCATTTAAATAATTTAAACATCATTTTTATATCCATTACAATGTGCCCCAAAATATGTTATGGAAGCTTTTTACGTCCTATTTTATTGTAATGCTACAAATTTTAACTCACAGCTTTTCTACTTGTATGCTGTTGCATTATGAAAAAGAAGTCGGGACGCAGCAAGTGCGTTATGGTAGTGAATTTTCATAGAAATGATTTGGCACCAAATATTTTATTATAACTTTTTTCTTGCCACACAGAAATCTAAATTTTGGTGAATAGTTTATTTTTTATATCGCAAACCTACCTACCAAATTTGGTTATCATAGCTTTTTTATTTTTTGAGTTAAAATTGTTTTGAAAGGAAACTCAAAATTTTCCCGGAAAATCTCGTCGGATTTTCCTGCCTAACAAACTTATTCAAGTCACTTATAAAAGGAAGGTACATACCAAATATGATCAAAATTGGGCCATTATTTTTTGAGTTGATACCTAGTGCGCTCATTTGCAAAATTTTTTTCAAAATTGAAAAGTAGGGATCTCCCCATTAGTGAATTTTTTCTACGAAAATTCACTAAAAGATAGAACATTTTAAAATTAATTGTTCTCGTACTTCTTGACCTGTTTGCGTCAAGAGAAGTTAATATCTTTTTTGTAATATGTAATAGGTTTTGTTCCCCACAAATATTTTGGTATTGTCTTGCTTCCCTGACCGCCAACGTGACAAAATAAAAATATAAAGTTATTATTTGCTATACCTATGACGTCACTGACATTTTCAGAAGAAAAAAGATAGAACATTTTTAAATTAATTTCTTCGTAACCTTGTAGAACATCTAGGCCAAGTATAATAGGGTTTGATATGGCGGCAACAATAACTCACTGTTTGGTCTTCCAAACTCCAATTTGTAGCTTGACGTTAGTGTGGCCATATACAGGAATCTGTTTGCCACCAACCGCAGTTGCTTTGTAGCCTCATTCTGGCTCTCTTATCCGCCATCTTCGTACCATATCACGACGGATAATCATCCTTAATGCGCCGGTGTCTACAACCATATGAGCCTTCTTGTCGCTCGTTTCTTCGCTGGCATGAGGTCATCCTTTCCCGGTGCGCCCCTTCCCCTGCAGTTACCTATCCCTATCTATTTTTCTGATTCCACTTCGCCGTTTTTTTACTGCGGGTGGGCGCAGGGGCGGAACTGAAGGTGCGACGGGTTCGCTGCTTCGGCATATGTGTTTTCCCTCCTTTTCTGCACGCCTACAATCACCCTCGATGCATAGTCCACAAGAAACATTTCTTTGGAACCACCCACAAGAAAGTAACGGGACGTGGGGCGGATATGGGTGGTGTATAGGGTAAACAGGGTTTAAACGATGTATGGCTGCAAAATGTGAAACAGGCAGGTTTTTAATGTCCGACTAAGTTGGTCCCTTTTAGCATCTTCCGCTCATACCTATTTGCTCCCCGCCGAGCACCTCTATTCGTCCTGGTCCCTTAACTTTCTTGGGCGTTGTTTGCGAAAAGTCACAAGAAAAACTTGGCGCAAACAACCCCCAAGAAAGTTAAGGGACCAGGAGCGAATAGGGGTGCTCGGCGGGGAGGAAATAGGTATGAGCTGAAGATGCTAAAAAAGCCACTTAGCATGCTTCTGAAAAAAAATTCTAAAAATCCTCCGTGCAGTAAACTGCAAATTTACCGAAATTACATCCCACTTCGTCGCCTCTAATGCCTTTTTCAGATAATATAGAATACAACACTAAACTCAATGAGTTCACTTGCATTTTCACTTCTTTTTTATTTTTATATTACATATATAAGCACAAGATAAGTATAAATAGGGGGGGGGGTCTTGATTAGCATTGGGGCAACACAAACTTGAAAAGTAATTTAGAGCGCATTAACAGTCATAAACTTAATTTCATCATCATGTCACAATAGTATTCTGATAATAAAAAAATACTTTTCACTGCACACAAAAATTTGTAAAACGCATTTATAAAATCTAATAAAAAACCACAATTTCGTAATTTGTTAAGAGGTTAAGATTTGATGGAACGTCAAACTCACTGTACCGCAGCATAATATTATGTTTATACGGGGTGTCCCGCTAGCGTTTTCACAAATCCTCAACATTAGAGGCGTCATGCGCATGACAGTGCAAAAATAGGTAACCGCATTATCATATCTCTCTAGTCATTATATAATGGGGAGTAACCGCATTTGTCTCAGGCAATGAAAACGCCAGAAATGCCTTTACGCCCCTAATGTTGAGGATTTGTGAAAACGCTAGCGGGACACCCCGTATAAACATATAATGTATGAAGCTGACCACCGATATGGGTTCCAAAAGCTCCAATTCACGTTAATTTGATGCAATTTTTCGAATATTCAAAAGTCGTGGAAGCAAAATTTACCACTTTAAGCGATTTTCAACATAGGGGAGAACCGGGTAGTGCCGCCCGCCGGGTAATGCCGCTCACCTGAATATATCCATTACTACTCATTTCATGATAGCGCCATCTAGTGTAGAGCTTCCGTATCAACTTTATATCCCTTATTCTACGTTGAAGGACCGTTTAAAGAATGGGAACACATCAAAACCTCTACTTGGCCGTAAATGCACATTCAGTCCAGATGAAGAAAATGAGATTGTGCAACGTTGCATTTAGTATAGGCAATAGAGGAGCCCGTTACTTTTGTCCATAATGAACTAAACTACAGGAGTTATTTTTTTTTGATAGATATGTTCAGAATGACGTACTGAATGTAAAAACACAAAATCTTTACAAATTAGGAGGGCGGAAGTGCCGCCATTTTGAGAAAAATCGTTTCGGCCTATATCTGCGCAACCGTACACTTTAAGCCAAAAATGGTAATGACCATTATTGTAGATAATTGCATTTCTCATCTTTTTTGTTAAATATTTTTTTGTATCACTCACCGTTTACAACTAATAGGACTATTAGCATTCATTTATTGACTTTTTTACCTATATATTGGTTAATAATTGTTTAAGAAATAAAATGCTTATTACTTAACTTTTCAATCGACAAATTTCCTACAACTTTATTGAAAACTTTTTTTCTCAAATCAATATTTTCAAAGTTATAACGCGTTAAACGTTGCACTTTTCAATCGACAATTTTTTCTGGAAATATTTTAGTATGAAGGACAATGACGGACAATGAAGACTTCAGGCTTTGTAAAACATTCGTCTTGAGACCTTTTCTTTCCATAGCTTATATTAGTTTCAGGTTCTTTGCGTAAATATTGCCAATTTTGACGTTTTAAATCCCGACTTTGACGTTTTGGGGAAAATCCCAATTTATTTTTCTTTAAATGCCTATAACTTTTTCATCTTTTAACCTACAAAACTAAATTTTGGTAGGTAATATATATATATATATATATATATATATATATATATATATATATATATATATATATATATATATATATATATATATATATATATATAAACATATAAAACTTGAAACTGACCCCGGATATGTGTTCTAGGGGGCATAATTAACGCACATTTGAAAAAGGATTTTTAAAATTCAAAAGTCGGGGTCTCATCAGTGATTTTTTTAAAAAGAAAATTCACTATGATTAATTTGAGAAAAAAAAGTTTTAAATAAAAGTTCCAGAAAATTTGTCGATTAAAAAGTTACGTTATAAGCATTTTATTTCTTAAACAATTATTAACCAATATATAGGTAAAAAAAGTCAATAAATGAATGCTAATAGTCCTATAAGTTGTAAACGGTGATGATAAGTTGGTCTCTTTTAGCATCTTCCGCTCATACCTATTTCCTCCAGGCCGAGCACCCCTATAATCTCCTGGTCCCTTAACTTTCTTGGGCGTTGTTTGCGAAAAGTCAAAAGAAAAACTTGTCGCAAACAACCCCCAAGAAAGTTAAGGGACCAGGAACGAATAGGGGTGCTCGGCGGGGAGGAAATAGGTATGAGCTGAAGATGCTAAAAAAGCCACTTAATATGCTTCTGAAAAAAAATATTCTAAAAACCCTCCGTGCAGTAAACTGCAAATTTACCGAAATTACATAATATAGAATACAACACTAAACTCAAAGAGTTCACTTGCATTTTCACTTCTTTTTTATTTTTATATTACACATATAAGCATAGGATAAGTATAAATAGGGGGGGGGGTCTTGATTAGCATTGGGGCAACACAAACTTGAAAAGTAATTTAGAGCGCATTAACAGTCATAAACTTGATTTCATCATCATGTCACAATAGTATTCTGATAATAAAAAAATACTTTCAACTGTCTGCACACAAAAATTAGTAAAACGCATTTATAAAATCTAATAAAAAACCAAAATTTAAATTTAATTTGTTAAGAGGTTAAGATTTGATGGAACGTCAAACTCACTGTACCGCAGCATAATATTATGTTTATACGGGGTGTCCCGCTAGCGTTTTCACAAATCCTCAACATTAGAGGCGTCATGCGCATGACAGTGCAAAAATAGGTAACCGCATTATCATATCTCTCTAGTCATTATATAATGGGGAGTAACCGCATTTGTCTCAGGCAATGAAAACGCCAGAAATGCCTTTACGCCCCTAATGTTGAGGATTTGTGAAAACGCTAGCGGGACACCCCGTATAAACATATAATGTATGAAGCTGACCACCGATATGGGTTCCAAAAGCTCCAATTCACGTTAATTTGATGCAATTTTTCGAATATTCAAAAGTCGTGGAAGCAAAATTTACCACTTTAAGCGATTTTCAACATAGGGGAGAGCCGGGTAGTGCCGCCCGCCGGGTAATGCCGCTCACCTGAATATATCCATTACTACTCATTTCATGATTGCGCCATCTAGTGTAGAGCTTCCGTATCAACTTTATATCCCTTATTCTACGTTGAAGGACCGTTTAAAGAATGGGAACACATCAAAACCTCTACTTGGCCGTAAATGCACATTCAGTCCAGATGAAGAAAATGAGATTGTGCAACGTTGCATTTAGTATAGGCAATAGAGGAGCCCGTTACTTTTGTCCATAATGAACTAAACTACAGGAGTTATTTTTTTTTGATAGATATGTTCAGAATGACGTACTGAATGTAAAAACACAAAATCTTTACAAATTAGGAGGGCGGAAGTGCCGCCATTTTGAGAAAAATCGTTTCGGCCTATATCTGCGCAACCGTACACTTTAAGCCAAAAATGGTAATGACCATTATTGTAGATAATTGCATTTCTCATCTTTTTTGTTAAATATTTTTTTGTATCACTCACCGTTTACAACTAATAGGACTATTAGCATTCATTTATTGACTTTTTTACCTATATATTGGTTAATAATTGTTTAAGAAATAAAATGCTTATTACTTAACTTTTCAATCGACAAATTTCCTACAACTTTATTGAAAACTTTTTTTCTCAAATCAATATTTTCAAAGTTATAACGCGTTAAACGTTGCACTTTTCAATCGACAATTTTTTCTGGAAATATTTTAGTATGAAGGACAATGACGGACAATGAAGACTTCAGGCTTTGTAAAACATTCGTCTTGAGACCTTTTCTTTCCATAGCTTATATTAGTTTCAGGTTCTTTGCGTAAATATTGCCAATTTTGACGTTTTAAATCCCGACTTTGACGTTTTGGGGAAAATCCCAATTTATTTTTCTTTAAATG
Source organism: Tillus elongatus (assembly GCA_964006375.1). Taxonomy (NCBI): domain Eukaryota; kingdom Metazoa; phylum Arthropoda; class Insecta; order Coleoptera; family Cleridae; genus Tillus; species Tillus elongatus. The sequence goes on along the minus strand of OZ023262.1, from coordinate 35,610,139 downwards.
CCTATAACTTTTTCATCTTTTAACCTACAAAACTAAATTTTGGTAGGTAATATATATATATATATATATATATATATATATATATATATATATATATATATATATATATATATATATATATATAAACATATAAAACTTGAAACTGACCCCGGATATGTGTTCTAGGGGGCATAATTAACGCACATTTGAAAAAGGATTTTTAAAATTCAAAAGTCGGGGTCTCATCAGTGATTTTTTTAAAAAGAAAATTCACTATGATTAATTTGAGAAAAAAAAGTTTTAAATAAAAGTTCCAGAAAATTTGTCGATTAAAAAGTTACGTTATAAGCATTTTATTTCTTAAACAATTATTAACCAATATATAGGTAAAAAAAGTCAATAAATGAATGCTAATAGTCCTATAAGTTGTAAACGGTGATGATAAGTTGGTCTCTTTTAGCATCTTCCGCTCATACCTATTTCCTCCAGGCCGAGCACCCCTATAATCTCCTGGTCCCTTAACTTTCTTGGGCGTTGTTTGCGAAAAGTCAAAAGAAAAACTTGTCGCAAACAACCCCCAAGAAAGTTAAGGGACCAGGAACGAATAGGGGTGCTCGGCGGGGAGGAAATAGGTATGAGCTGAAGATGCTAAAAAAGCCACTTAATATGCTTCTGAAAAAAAATATTCTAAAAACCCTCCGTGCAGTAAACTGCAAATTTACCGAAATTACATAATATAGAATACAACACTAAACTCAAAGAGTTCACTTGCATTTTCACTTCTTTTTTATTTTTATATTACACATATAAGCATAGGATAAGTATAAATAGGGGGGGGGGGGGTCTTGATTAGCATTGGGGCAACACAAACTTGAAAAGTAATTTAGAGCGCATTAACAGTCATAAACTTGATTTCATCATCATGTCACAATAGTATTCTGATAATAAAAAAATACTTTCAACTGTCTGCACACAAAAATTAGTAAAACGCATTTATAAAATCTAATAAAAAACCAAAATTTAAATTTAATTTGTTAAGAGGTTAAGATTTGATGGAACGTCAAACTCACTGTACCGCAGCATAATATTATGTTTATACGGGGTGTCCCGCTAGCGTTTTCACAAATCCTCAACATTAGAGGCGTCATGCGCATGACAGTGCAAAAATAGGTAACCGCATTATCATATCTCTCTAGTCATTATATAATGGGGAGTAACCGCATTTGTTTCAAGCAATGAAAACGCCAGAAATGCCTTTACGCCGCTAATATTGAGGATTTGTGGAAACGATAGCGGGACACCCCGTATAAACATATAATGTATGAAGCTGACCACCGATATGGGTTCCAAAAGCTCTAATTCACGTTAATTTGATGAAATTTTTCGAATATTCAAAAGTCGTGGAAACAAAATTTACCACTTTAAGCGATTTTCAACATAGGGGAGAGCCGGGTAGTGCCGCCCGCCGGGTAATGCCGCTCACCTGAATATATCCATTACTACTCATTTCATGATTGCGCCATCTAGTGTAGAGCTTCCGTATCAACTTTATAATGTATGTTGTAACACGTAGAACTCTATAAATCGACTTCTCTTCGAATTATTAGAACTAGTTTTTTCGGGAGTGACTGTTAGAAGATATTGGTCATCTGAAATAAGCCGTAAGTAGAACAAATTATCATCAATGATTATCTTTTGAAAATTGAACGATAGCTAATTTTGTGCTGTTTATTATATCAGTGAGTTTTCGCAAATATCCCAATTATTTGTCTAAAAATTGATTATTCTAACCTAAGAGTCATTTGCGGGTATTGACGCCCAAGGTGGGCGACAATGCCCGCATGGGCGGTACTACCAGCAAATCTGAATCTACATTCACATTGTCTTTAACAGATGCCAAAAATAAGATTTCGCACCAATACTAAAGGTTCCTGGACACCCGAATGTGTAGAAAGAGATATTAGAGCTGTTCATAACGGCAAAGGGAAGAGAGCAAGTGCCAGGGAATATGGTATTTATAACTGTTTCGAATATTTCGAATATTTAATAGAACAGCATTTCTTTGTATATAGTTCCCTTATTCTACGTTGAAGGACCGTTGGGAATACATCAAAAGCTCTACTTGGCCGTAAATGCACATTCAGTCTAGATGAAGAAAATGAGATTGTGCAACGTTGCACTTATTTAGCGAATATGTTTTATAGCTTAACACCTCGTGACTTGAGAAAAATCATCTATGAATATGCTGAAGCAAATAGAATCGCTCATAGATTTAACAAAGACAAAAAATTGCTGGCAAAGACTGGTTTGGTGCTTTCATGAAGAGACACCCAGAAGTTAGCCTGAGAATATCAGCAGCAACCAGCATCGGACGAATATCTGGATTAAATGAAAATAATGTTGCGCTATTAAAAAAAACCCTGTCACAAGTACCAGAGAAGTATCTTTTTTTCACCACATCGTATTTACAATGTTAACGAGACGGGAATTAGCACCTCTGTGTTGGGTAATCGCGGCCAAAGTTAAGTTTTGAGTAATGGTGTGTTGTTCATAAAAAGCTCCATAATTTACTTAAAGTACCAAGATAACCACAGAATACATAGAATAGTGAACCAGTAAAAAGAGCCGTCAGCTCTTAATAGAACTCAGCACCAGTTTACCTGTCACCCAGCCAGAGGGAGTCTCATATTTCCCCTTCATGTTTTGTGGTCCAGTTTCCAACACTATAGTTAAAGCCCTCAAGAGAGACAATGTGAAGTTTTAATTCAAATCCATGAACACAGTTAGTAATATGTTCATCCATAACAAGGACAATATCTCAGACCTTAAGAAGTCAGGTGTTTATCGTTTAACATGTGGTGCCCCCGATTGCAATGCTGTTTACATCGGGAGAACAGGAAGATCATTAAGCACCAGGGTGTCAGAACACCTCAGAAGCAGAAATCAGGTCAAAAATGACACGTCAGTCTTTGGTAGTCATTTAAGAGAGAGTGGTCACTGCTTCAATAAGAAGACTGATGCCAAGATTCTACATCCCTCAAGTTTTGGAGTGGAACAATTCATCTTAGAAGAAATGGAGATTTTCAAACATGTCAAATGTTCCAACAACGAAGTTTTAAACCTGTCCAACACCGACATTTCGAATTTTCCTTCACTGTATAATCATTTAGTGAACTAATATTACCAGTAGTATATGGTTCCTCTATGGACAAAATATAACGTATACGAAGTTGGCTGTTCTATGCCCAATCCCCCCACCCCTCCCCGATTTGTCTCTGACATGTCCGCTATTCTGACCTCGTTTTTGGTTCGCCGTTTCGCCGTCTAACCAGCGCCATCTGCTATTCTTGCAGTTTTCATTAATGGCCGACGTTCACTCCCGTCTTGTGGTTTAAAATTGCCGTTTTATATTGATTTGATGACACCATGAATCGATTTTCCGGCAAATTTGGGTGCGTTGTTGTTGGACCGCTGGTACAATAGATGAAGAGTCCAACCTTGGCAACCTGTGTATAGTTTGAATCTAATTTTTCAAGGAGTAGAAAGTAAGTATTGATGCCATTTTGTTTTCTCGTATCACTTCTTAAAAAAAAAGTCAATCTCCTTATGAGTTCTCATGGGGTTTCTGCTTAAGTGTATGGCCTTCTGTTATGTTTTGCTCTGTCAGTTCACTCCACTGCTTTTTCGCTTAGTCGATTCAATTTGACTTTTTCGCTGTTGCACTAACTAGCCAGCTTTTTTAGCTTTTATTCTGTTCTGATAATGGTGGCCATTAGCCTGTGTTGACTGCATGTTTTTGACTATGGTGTGACTTACGTAACTTGTTTATTTGTAGCTTGTAGTTTGTGCTTTGTATTTGGCATGTAATGTTGCTTTTTTAACATATTTTACTGTTTGACTGTAGATTTTTAGCCTTGATGATATATGTAAAGTTTAACTTGAGATGATTGTGCTTAAACCGGCATAATTGCCTACTAGAAGACAATGTTTTCTGACAGACCTTTTTATTACAATTTTAGATTTGCCCCCGAGGATGGCTATTGGATAGCCGAAACGCGTAGGGCTCCTTATCAATAAATTTTGCTGTCTGGATGAAGCCTTTCATTAAGTACCTTAATAGTGAACTAAATTCAATATTGAAATCAACTCCATTTGCTTCAGTTTCCATGAGAAATGTAATTCTTCTTATGTGGGCGTCAATACCCGACTCTCCCCTAATTACGAAAAATGCCCCAAACACAGCTGTTTCGCTTTCAAGTTGTCGCTCTGTATATAAATCATCAAAGACTATCAGACTAAGAGTCAGATGAGCATTAGTTGAATAAATAATTGATTTCGTATCTTATCCATCCAACAGATCCAGAGTAATGTAGAAGCTACCACGTGAGCTGTAACGTACGAGATACGAATACAGTACCACTGTATATTACATTATAAATCATATTTTTCTTTTCCGTTTATCAATAAATTTAAAAGATAAATTGAAATGGAGTGCAAAATTCCCACAACACAAACAGTGTTATACGAAAGATAAGGAAAACTGGTGCAGATGTCGGGATAGGGAGAGCAGGGCGAATTATGGAAATGTATCCGCGCTGTGAAAACCCTAATAAATCAGAAAGTAATACAGAACATGCAAACAAAGGGAATATGCATCATTTTATTCATTAATTCTATATATTATAACATGTAAGCCTTCCCCACTAAATGGTAAACGGGAAATAAATTAATATTATATTGTTATTAATGTAAACCACACAAATCCAACAAATTATTGCATCAATTTGTTGAATTTTCCAATCCCTCTGATTATCTTGGGATACAAAAGTTACAACTCAACAAGTACGACGTAAGCGCCAAAATTTCCCGTCCTAACCTAAATCCATGTCATGATATAATAACTAGAGTGGTATCATAATGCGGCTATCTATTTTGGCACTGTCACGCGCATTATTTTTTCTTATTTTTTAGTGAATTTTCTTAGAAAAAATTCACTAATGAGGAGATCTCGACTTTTGAATTTTGAAAAAATTTCTTCAAATGAGCGCGATCTAGGACCGCTAGAACCCATATCCGGGGTCAGTTTCAATTTTTATATGTTTATATATATATATATATATATATATATATATATATATATATATATATATATATATATATATATATATATATATATATATATATATATATATATATATATATATATATATATATATATATATATATATATATATATAGTTATCATACCGATAACTCAAAATTTTGAGTTTTCATTCGAAAAAAAATATTATCTCAAAAAGTAATTAGCCGATTTTAATAAAATTTGGCATGTATCTTTCTTTTGTAAATAGCTTTGACAAGTTTGTTAGTCAGGAAAATCGGACGAGGTTTTCCGGGAAAATTTTGAGTTTTCATTCGAAAAAAATTTTTATCTCAAAGAATAATAAGCCGATTTTGATAAAATTTGGCACATACCTTCCTTTTGTGAAAGACTTTGACAAGTTCGTTAATCAAAAACATCGGACTAGGTTTTCCGGGAAAATTTTGAGTTTTCAGTTGAAAAAAATTTTTATCTTAAAAAATAAAAAATCTATGATAACCAAATTTGGTAGGTAGGTTTACGATATAAAAAGCAAACTATATACCAAAATTTAGATTTCTATGTTACAAGAAAAAAAAGTTATAAAATATTTTGTGCCAGATCATTTCAATGAAAATTCACTACCATAACGCACTTGCTGCGTCCAGGCTTTTTTTATATTTCAACAACACACCAAGAGGGCTTACAGCCTAAATACTATCGTACCGTGGGTGTCGACAAGGAGAAAGAGGCAACTTGTTAATTCTGGAGTTGAAGGTTTGGAGGTTCGGAGGAGAAGAAAAAACATGTGCCGGCAAGGAATTCCACAACTTGGAAGTCCTCGGAACAAAAGAGCGGGTATAACAAGATGTTCTATGTCTGGTGACCTCGATAGTAAAAGGGTGCATTCGCTCTGTTCCCCGATTAGATCTGTTGGGGGCAGCAGGTGGAGGAACTATGGAAGAAAGCTCCTCTGAGCAGTGCCCGTGCAGATATCTATAAAAGAGAGAGAAAGAGAGGTCACCAACGGCACGTCGGTGGGCAAGCGATCGCAGCCTGTGGGTGAGGGTAGGATCACCGATGAGACGTATAGGTCTCTTCTGAATGGAGTCCAGGATAGTGAGTGTAGAAGCGGTAGCGGCACCCCAGATGTGGGAGCAGTATTCGGCGTTTGGCCTTATTTGTAAAGTATGTAAGGTATAGAGATTAGCTGGTGAAAAGTATTTGCGAGCCCCGAAGAGGGAAGGAAACCACTAGTGTGAGTTATATTTAGATTGACTCACACCATAGTTTTCCACAAAAACGGCAGCAAACCCTTCTGGACTCTTGCCAAATCTATTGGGAATAATTTCTGCAAGAGCACGTTCCCACCTCTTGTGTCAGGGGATGAAATTGTTTCTACCGCCCTGGGCAAGGCTGAACTTTTTGCCTCGTTGTTCGCCGGCAATTCCACTCTCAACCCACCTCCAAATGTTCGGATATCATTTTCTAAACTAAAAAGGTACGAAATATGTTCTCTTCTCTTATTACCAGGAAATCCTCTGGCCTTGACGAGATCCCAGCAATTGTTCTAAAAAAACGCGCAGCAGAACTTGCTCCTGTCCTGACTCGTCTGTTTCAGACATCTTACAATAGAGGCATATTCCCTAGTAACTGGAAAACTGCTCGAGTACAACCCGTCCCCAAGAAAGGATCCAAAGCGCTTCCTAGCAACTACCTATTTCTCTCCTTTCAGTCGTCTCTAAAGTGATGTAAAAGTATATAAACTCCGAATTACTAAAATTTCTTGAAAAACATAGTCTAATCCACGGCAGGCAACTGCCGACTTCCTTTCCTTTGTCACCCATTCTTGGAACAAGTCTATGGAACTACACGGTGAATCCCAGATTGTCGCTCTAGACATATCCAAAGCATTCGACCAAGTCTGACACCCAGCGCTGCTTAATAAACTTCCGGCCTATGGCCTACCACCAAAACTCTGTACATGGACAGCAAATTTCATCTCCAACCAAAGCATTTCTGTTGTCGTGGATGGCCGTTCCTCTAAACTGTTCAGCTTTAGCCCCTACTTTGTTTCTTCTCCACATCAATGACCTCCTCTCTAGCACATCCAACCCAGTTCACAGTTACGCGGATGACAGCACCCTCCACTCAAATATACAATATTCTAAGCCTGTCTCTTTAGCCCAATTAGATTAGGATCGCAGACTCATGGAGGGTTTTGTCTCTGTGGATCTCCAAAAAATATTAGATTGGGGAAGTAGAAATCTTGTACAAATCTCAGTCTTGCCTTCTCTCTCATAAGAGACACACCAGCCTCAGACCCATCACAATGAACAATCAAGTTATTCAAAGTAATGAGTCCTTTTCACTTGTTGGCATTTCTGTGGATCGAAATCTCAATTGGCACCAACATGTCACATTAATTGCAGAAGCGGCTGCTAAGAAATTAGGTTTCCTCTTCCGGGATCGTAAATACTTTTCACCAGCTGATCTCTATACCTTATATACTTCACAAATAAGGCCAAACCTCGAATACTGCTCCCACATCTGGGGTGTCGCGCCGCTTTTACACTCGCTCTCCTGGACTCCATTCAGAGGAAGCTATGCGTCTTATCGGTGACCCTACCCTCATCCAAAGGCTGCCATCTCTTGCACAACGACGTGCCGTTGGTGACCTCTTTCTCTCTTTCATAGATATCTGCATGGTCATTACTTAGAGGAGCTTTCTTCCATAGTTCCTCCATCTGCTGCGCCCAACAGATCTACCAGGGGAACAGAGCGAATGCACCCTTTTACTGTCCAGGTCACCATACATAGAACATCTTGTTATGCTCGCTTTTCTGTCCCGAGGATTTCCAAGTTGTAGAATTCCTTGCCGGCACATGTTTTTCCTTCTCCTCCGAACCACCAAACCTTCAAGTCCAGAATTAATAAGTTGCCTCTTTCCTCCTTGTCGACACCCACGGTACGATAGTATTTAGGCTGTGAGCCGTCGTGGTGTGTTGTTGAAAAAACAGCTAGTTTAAATGTTCTGGTTCATATTATAAAACAGTTTCCTTTAAATAAAGAAAGATACAACAGAAAACTTGAATATATTAAAAATGTAGCTAAGTATAATAGTTACTGTGTTTGCTTAGTGGAAAAATTAGTCAATATGCATAAAACAAATAAAATTTTAGCGGAATCTAGGACTTTCAGAAAAGAGAATCCAGACAAAACCGTTGTCTATTAACCATTTTAGCCGCCAATTAGGAGAGGTTTTAATAGCATTTTTAGTCACGTTTTATACAAAAAAATACATTAAAAAATTGCTAGGTAACCCAAAGGATAAAAATAAAACAACAGATGTGTCGGGAATCCATTAAATAGGTTGCGGAGATATGAACTTAAATAAGTTGGGAGAACAGAAATAACTATTGAAACTAAATTTAAAGAATATTTAGCGCAACTAATATAGCATTTTTGATAAATCATGTGTTGCTCAGCATATTTGGGATAATCTACATGATGGTTATTATCCCATATATATATATATATATATATATATATATATATATATATATATATATATATATATATATATATATATATATATCCTTAGTAATGTGAACAAAAATATTTCGATGAAGAGAGTAGGTCCGGTTCTATGTAGTCCATTGTTCGAACTGTTATCTTAATAATCAGTGTGTCCTTCTTAAAAGGCATATTTGATAACGACACACAGTATTACAAAAGCAGGTAGGCAATTGGAATTAAAGAGATTTAATACTCAACAACAGTGGGGGTCTGTCTGTATACCTTGGTAGAAGACGCTGGTCGCAACTGCTTACTGCTAACTACCATATAAATAGTAGTTCTAGTTTTTATTCGCCTAGTTTATTCATCTCTCTGATGACGTTAACTTTGTTAGCGAAACGATCGTCAGGTATTAAAAACTGTATAGTGGTGAATTGGGTTCTCCAAATTGTGCTTATCGAATTTTCACTTAGTGGACTCTCGACTGAATCTGTAGAACGCACCTCAATATGTAAATATCAAATTTGCCTAACGTAAAGAGACGTTCCAAGGTTTTCGATTTAAATTCATCCTTTCTCAACGTATTTAAGGAGTAAGAATACTTGATGGCGTCAACGCAAATAAAGTATTTGGTAAACCGAAAACGGTATAGACTTGATGTAATAAGGTCAGGGCTGATTCAGTTGAAAGAGAGTACTCTTAAGAATTGAAGCGTGTCCATAAATAATTTATTAGACTTACAGTAAAACAGAACTGAAGTGCAGAGAACATAAAGTAAATTGGATCAGGTGCTATGAGAATTAAGGAAGGTAGACAAATCTCAGCAATCTTGTTTAGTTGGTATAGCTGCTCCTGTGGATTTAGAAAAAACGCCAACCCTTAAGCCTTAAAACATTTGCTCTCTTTAAGAATTAAAGAAGCCATTAGGAATCTGATTTACATTTTAGTGAATTAAAAAAAAACTAATGAAGAGATCGCGACTTTTGAATTTTGAAAAAATGTCTTCAAATGAGCGCAAACCAGGACCCCTGGAACTCAAATCCGGAGTCAGTTTCAGACTTTATATATACAGGATGACCCTTTGAAAACAAGTTGGCGGCCATAACTGCCAGGATGCCAAGAAAAGATTTTCAGAAGATCGCGACTTTTGAATTTTGAAAAAATGTCTTCAAATGAGCGCAAACTAGGACCCCTGGAACTCAAATCCGGAGTCAGTTCAGACTTTATATATACAGGATGGGCCATTGGACACAAGCTGGCGGCCATAACTGCCAGGATGCCAGGAAAAGAAAACGAGCTGGCAGTCATAACTGCCAGGAAAAGATTTTGTCAAGAAAAACGTGAACCACGTCAAGTTTGCTTGTGAGAGGGACAACTTTTGACGCAAGAAGTATAGCCCAACTTTACCCTCCTCAGCGGGGGTGGGTGTCATCACTCAATTTTTTTCAAAATGGAATAGGGGTCATGTAATAGCTCGTTGAAAAGAGCTTTTGATTCCCTATGAATAGCTTTTTTATTTTTGAAATTCGGTTTATTCATCTAGAAGATATGGATTTTTAAAATATCAATAATGCATTTCTCTAGAAATTCTTAATGCTGGAGTTGTTAAAGGTTTGATACTGTTGAGAACGATGAGAGATACTCGGAACAACAGTTTTTTTTTACAAAATCTTTTTCTGGCAGTTACGACTGCCAACTCCGTTTTTTCCAGAAAAAGAGCAACATAACCTAACTATTAAAACAACGCCCTCTCTCGGTGTATGTAAGATAGAGAGAAAACCTGGAATGAGTGCAAATGCTGGTCCAAGGAGAGTTCTTTTCAACGAGTCCAAAATCATCAAGTTCGGCTGAGTTAAACCGTAGTAATCACCAATTGAAAAGATAAACATTCTACGTCACCCCCCCCCACTTTATTTTTGAAAATATAAAAAAATATGCGAGGCAAAAAATAACATCCATTGCTCGGCCTCTACACTGCGTGTACAAAAGTACCACTTAATTGGCGAAAATGTGATTAAAATAGCAATTTTCCGACCAGCAGTGATTCTTACGCCATCTAGCAATGATTTTATAAAAAAATAATTTCAGATATAGATCCCTACCCTGCTTGCAGAAAGGCAGGGGTTTGGCAAAATTTCCAGGATAGTGAGCTGAAACTGCTTCCTAGCGTCGGTGATTGGCCATAGTCGCGGAAACAGACCAACGTTCAAGAAAAAATATCTTGTTCTAGTGGATATAATTCGCTTATGTTTAGGATTTCTTTTAATGTTACAGGTTAATCATCTAAAGCAGTTAAAATGTATATACTTACTTAATAAAGTATGGTCTTCCAGAATCATCGATGGCTCTTTCCCAACCGAACGGCAGGTACTCTTCGCCGCATTTCCAGGCCTCAGCAGGTGGGAGCCACCCCGCTGTTCTAGTTACGTGGCTGTAACAAATAAAGCTAATTTAGAATATCTGGTTAACACATCCTTTTAATAATTTTAAAGAAAGCGTAATATCGGCATCCTTAAATTAGGTACAAAAGATTTTAAAATTAAATTTCTGGGAAATAATAGAAATAAACAAACAAACAAAAAATACAGGAAATTTACCAAACTAAGAATAGCCCGTTATTAAACATGTTCGCACGAAATAATAATTAAGCGAGGAGCGTTTACAGAGCTGAGTATGTCATAAATGCCCCCCTAAAAACAGGTATTTCCAAGTCGATATCGCCACTATACCGGTTATCTGAGCAGACAGAAATGTTCATTCAACACGGAGTAGATATTTCTAATTTTAAAACCTTACTTTCATTCTGTATTTTGTAACGATTGCGTTTTTATTCACCACCGTTACTGACTTAAAGAGAACCCCCAAGAAGCTTAAATGATAGCAGGTGACCTTATCCCTGGAAAGCAATTCAAATTTTGGTTTTGAAATTATCTATTGAAAATTCGCTAATAACTATTACCATCGTAATGCCCGTTCTGCATTCCTTTTATGTACGTTGAAGTTGAAATATCAAGAGACTGAATATTTGCTTAAGGAAAAAAGATCATTATTGTTCCAGAACTTCTCGGTATAAAGTAGAATGATGTCATGATGATCTAAGAAACGACGGTTGGAAAAGGGCTGCGTCCATGCTGTATCATGGGGAGTTCGATGCTCTCTGCCTTCCTCACACATATGGGAAAGTGAGTGACTAGAAAAGGGCAAGTGATGGATGTTCAAAAACGTACGTTGACGAGACGCAGAAACCAGCCGTTGATCGAGGTATGTGACGCTGGCATCGGAGGAGACCGATTCCGACCGCCTTGCAATTAACATCTCAAGTAAAGCGCGGAACTTTCTGTCGGGTAAACAAGGCAACCTCAATTAAAATAACTTTTCGCAATTAATTTCGACTAATGTGGCTGTCTGTAAGTGTTACAACTAACTTTATCTCGGTTTAAGTGAAAATTAAGTTTCCGTTCGAACAAAAGAAAGAATTCAAACAGTGAGTCCTTTGTTCTATGCAGTGAAAATTGTTCAACGTAGTTTCGGATAAGTTACTTCATCTCTAAAAGCAAATTCTCGATCCCAAGTTCCGAAACAAAAATTAGCTCTCTTGTCTGAGACTTCCGTATATATTCAGGTGTATCAAGGTTTAGCCCCAGGTCTGCTGACCTCTCCATAGTTCATGATATGTAAAATTTGTCTGATCGTTACAAAATGTTTTTCACCACTTCCTGACTTTTCTCTTGGGATAAATTAAGCGCTTATGGCAGGCACTAACAGCTGATGAACTTATTCCGTCTCCGCAACCAACCAACAGGTGAATTGGGACCCTAGAGATCACGGTGAGCTCCTTGAGGTCGACAACCCCCAAGTAAGTCGTTTTCAGTTTTCTGTATGTTTTTCAAACATTCATACGTCATTTAGAATTTTCTCAGCCTACAATATAAACTTTGATTAAGATAAAACTAAGACAATTCCTCAGTGAGATTGCCGGACCATGATAAATATATCTTGTATTTTTCTCTTACCATTTTGTAAATTATGTAAAACAGTAAAATTTTGTATTTTTTAATTAAGCAACATTCTCTGTTCATATATTCTCTAATCTTCAAATATTTAAAATTGTCATCTATACAACAGTAAACACTCACTTGAACTCTGCAATATCTGAGCTTCACTCACGATTTTTGTTATTGTTTAGAAAACGAAACATTACATGGCCAGGAAAACATCTGGAAGTTATACCTAATCAGTCAAAATCAGAAAACATAAGTAGGTCTTATAGAAAACTAATTACTTTCTCATTTAACATTTACTTTCTTTCTTGTAACATTTAACATTTAATGTCTTTCCTGTAAGAAGGAATATTTATTTTCTTTCCTGTAACATGCAATATTTATTTAATTTAGCTGGAGAATTAAGTTGAATAATTCCCACGATTAATTAATGTCAATAAATTTAAGATTTTTTTTAAATATCTGTGTAATTGAATAACAATTCCTCCATAAACCTTCTCAATCGTGGTGGCATTCTAGCTGGAAATTCTTCATATCTACTATCTAGATATCTGTAAGTTAAGTAAGTATCCTAGTAACAGTGTTCTGACTTGAAGATCTCATAAATCTAGGACTTTGGGCAGAACAGCATAAAAGCCGAGTAAGTATTTGATTACCTTTCATCTTCAAACCATACAAAGTGTTTTTTATCTTGTAAATAATAAATCTGAGAGATAGGGGCATTTAGGTTAGAGTTTGGTAGGTAATAGTGACCTCACTATCGTCCGGATTTAAATCCACTTGAAGTCAATCGCGAGATATCACTCGCGAATAACAACCAAATAAATACTCTCGGTGTTTTACCATTTATAGGTCTTTTCACCTTTTAGTTCAAATTTTAGTCAAATACCTTATAAATTTAAATTCTTTCCGAACCGTTATAATTTGACAAAGTTGAGACCTTCAGCGAAACTGCAGTTATACATACGATAAGGCAGTGTAAATCAATTTGTTTATTTATCTAAGTTGACAATGGATTTACATCCAGTATCGGGCTCCACAATATCATATATAAAGGGTAATATGTACAAAAGAAGTCAGTAAGGCTAGATGTGTTCTCACCACAATTAGAACCGCAGACCGGTTTCGCTCTAATTAGAGCTCATCAGTACGGTATACTAATTGCAGCGACAACACACCTATAAAGTAATACGGCTATGGTAGCCAGCCTCACAGCACACAGTGAGATGTAAGACAGGAGTCGCCACCTCGTTGCGGAACCAAGTATTATGTTGTCACGACAGCTCCAAATAACACAAAATGTTATAAAATAGAGACTATGTACAACCAACTAACAATTTCACTTTGTGCTGTGTGTAATTGTGGTGAGAACACATTTAGCCTTACATACATTGTCCCTATATTAGCGAAGAAATGAGCCAGGGCTGGCAATTTACAAAATTGTTTGTTGGTTGTACATAGTCTCTATTTTATAACATTTTGTGTTATGTGGAGCTGTCTTGACAACAGACTACTTGGTTCCGCAACTGTCTTACATCTCACTTTGTGATAGAAGTCAGTATTTTTGACAGAGTTTATTTTATGATCAAAAATCAGTTGTTACAAAATTAAAGTTCGACGAGATTTTGCTCAGACTTAACGTTACTTATTGTTACATCCTTGTCTACTAGAGTACAGTTCATAGAGCATTATCACCTCTTTGGTCAGAGGCAGCTTGCAAATTGTGTTGGCAGCAGCGAACACTCTAGTACTATACTTCGAGAGGGAACGAGAAGTGACAGATGAAAGAATGTAGAAAGATCTGGACTACTATAAACGGTATAGATAAGCCAGCCACAAAAGGAGCAGTCAACAAGTGACTCAGTGTTTGTGCGGAGTAAGCGACAATAGAAGGTGAAAAGTGGACTATAGTGCTATAGACATTTGGTCATAGAGAAATATAATAGTTGGTGTGTTTATTGTCAAAATATAGTTAGTTATAATAAATAAGCAGTTTAAAAAGCTGTGTTTCTTTAGTCAATAAATAGGTAACCCCAAAGAACGTAACAACTGGTGCCAAAAGTGGGATTTACAAGCTGCTAGTGATATTTAATTTTTTTATATTATATTTATATTTTCAGGGACATTTGTTGAAAACTTGGAAAATTTTGGAATATCTTGAAGTTTAGTGACAGAGGTAATTTATAACTGGGTGTTTTTGAGTCAAAATAAACTGTGTACCAGCTTTGAGTGCGTTTGTGCCCTACCACACGCGTAGCGCAACATCCAATATGAACGCCCAGCTATTGGAAGTGGGTAAATAAATGAACAAAGAAGCTAGAAAAAAGCTGAAGGAGCAAAAGAGGAAATAGGAAAAATAGATAAAGAAGCTAGAAAGAGGGATGTAGAAGCAAATAAATGAGACGAAGAAGCAACAGAAGAGAGAAAAAGGGAAGAAAATGTTAGAAAAAGAGATAAATAAAAAAGAGACGAAGCAACCAACAACAAGCCAGCAGAATTTAAAACGATACTTTATATGTGGACGAACGTATGCAGCAGATAAAAGACGACATCTCAAGGTTCAGCTTTAGCTCCTACTTTGTTTCTTCTCCACAGCAATGACCTCATTTCTAGCACATCCAACCCAGTTCACAGTTACGCGGACGACAGCAGACTCTTTAGCCCAATTAGAAGAGGATCGCAGACTCATGGAAGGTTCTGTCTCTGTGGATCTCCAAAAAATATTAGACTGGGGAAGTAGAAATCTTGTACAATTCAACTCCACCAAATCTCAGTCTTGCTTTCTATCTCATAAGAGATACGCCAGCCCTAGACCCATCATAATGAACAACCAAGTTATTCAAAGTAATGAGTCCTTTTTACTTGTTGGCATTTCTGTGGATCGAAATCTCAATTGGCACCAACATGTCACATCACTTGCAGAAGCGGCTGCTAAGAAATAAGGTTTTCTCTTCCGGGCTTGCAAATACTTTTCAGCAGCTAATCTCTATACCTTATATACTTCACAAATAAGGCCAAACCTCGAATACTGCTCCCACATCTGGAGTGCTGCTGCCGCTTCTACACTCCCTATCCTGGACTCCATTCAGAAGAGAGCTATACGTCTCATCGGTGACCCAACCCTCACCCAAAGGCTGCCATCCCTTGCCAACCGACGTGCCGTTGGTGACCTCTCTCTCTTTTATAGATATCTGCACGGGCACTGCTCAGAGGAGCTTTCTTCCATAGTTCCTCCACCTGCTGCCCCCAACAGATCTACCAGGGGAACAAAGCGAATGCACCCTTTTACTGTCCAGGTCACCAGACGTAGAACATCTTGTTATGCCCGCTCTTTTGTCCCGAGCACTTTCAAGTTGTGGAATTCATTGCCGGCAAAAGTTTTTCCCCCTCCTCCGAGTCCAGAATTAATAAGTTGCCTCTTTCCTCCTTGTCGACACCCACGGTACGATAGTATTTAGGCTGTGAGCCCACGTGGTGTTGTTGAAATAAAAAAATTAAAAAAAACTGCCAAAGAAAATTCAAATATTTTATTGTAACTTTTACTCAGTTTTACACACTAACACCAATCACATAGATTTGAGTATATAATCCTTTGTACGTTTAAATACTGCCACGGATATTTTATTCGCTTTGATCAATTTAATCAGTGAATTAAATTATACAGAATTCAGGCACAAAGGCGCGATGTTTACAAAGCAATTACATCACCTTACACAGTGGCATAAATTTTTCAGGGCATATTTCGCGTTCACGTCACACTTTGTAGGGCTGTATAACATACTTGTGAGTATGTGTGTGTGTGTTCTCCGAATGGAATTGTACAAAACGTTTCCGTGATATTTCATGAAATAAAAGCCCATTTGCATAGCCACATCGCCGGTCCTCACAGCGACACTGGGAGAATGATTTAGATACCATTTGGTGCCGGCGTAAGCCCCTGTTGAGTGACACTCCAACAGTGAAATGAAATATCTGAAAGAACCGTGGGTGTGTTTCTGTTGAGATATATAGAGAAGTATAGAGTTCCCGGTTTTTATCGCTTTACATTAACATTTGATTATTTAAAAAAGTCTATACGCAGCAAGTGCCTTGTGGACGCGAATTTTCGTAAACATGTTTTTAATAGAAAATATGTCTCTCTAATGCAAGCAGGAATCAATTTGGTCACCGGTATAACCTATATAGTAGGAACAATGTACCATATTTTACCAACATAACTTGTTTGAAAATGTACCAAAAAAAATCCGAAAATAAATATAAACCGTTTCCGAGAAAACTCGTTTCCTAGCTGACGAATAATAGCAAACTGCGTTATTGAATTTTGAAGCGTTCGATGAAAATTCGCTACTAAAACGCACTTACTGCGCCTCGATTTTTTTTACAAACATGCAAATGCATCATATTTCGATGAAAAATGCAAAAATGCAATAAGGAATGTTCAAAAAATGTAGCTATCACCAACGACTTATGGGCCAGCCTGTGGTTGTCAAAATAATTTTATAAGATGCAGCTCAAAACACCCTATAAATAACTTTTATAATAATTTCCCGTATGTTGTATAATAACGGCTATATTGAGCTTTGTAGTAAAAATCCACCAACCTGTATATATCTAAACATGTAGCTCAAAACACCCTATAGGTAAGGTATACAATTTTTTCTCGTATCTTGCATAATAACAATTATATTGAGCTTTACCATAGAAATGCGTCACACTGTATACTATATGTAAACAGAAAGTAGACCCGGATATGGATTCTAGGGGGCCTAGTTTGCGCTCATTTGAAAAAGAATTCAATTTAGAAGAAGAAAATTTAGAATTCAAAAGCCGCGGTCTCTTTATTAACGAATTTGTTCTACAAAAATTAGCTAAAAATTATAGACCGTTAAACCATAAATTTAACTAAAACTACTTCCAAAGCATCAGCGAAAGTGTCTATTTAAAATGAATTTTCTGGAAATATTTTATTAAAATGAAGGGCAATGATGGTTTAAGCTGAAACTTAAGGGTTTGCAGAACACTCTTTACATAATCCGTATTTATTTCAGGTTCTTTGCCTAAATGTTGCCAATTTTGACGTTTTAAATCGCGACTTTTTACGTTTTGAGGAAAACTCCAATTTTTTTTTCTTTAAATGCCTCTAAATTTTATATATATATATATATATATATATATATATATATATATATATATATATATATATATATATATATAATATTGAAACTGACCGTGGATATGGGTTCTAGGGGGCCTAGTTGAAGAAATTTTTTATAAATTGAAAAGTCTGGATCTCCTCGTTGGTGAATATTTTTTTAAAGAAAACTTACTAAAACAAGCACTTGTATTAAATATGGAACGGTTTCACTAAGTTAGGGCAAGAATAAACAACCAGATATGCTTTTCAAATTAAATTAGGTCTTAAAACTTTCATCTCCTCTTTGTCTAATTATTTTTTATACAAAAACTCGCTAAAAAATTCATCGGAATAACAAAAATCTGATTAGATAACGGTAAAATGAAAAGAGCCAACAAAAAAAAAATTGAAAAAAGGAAAGTCACTAAATAGGATTCGAACTCGTCATGTAGGAGTCAATTGAATGTGATTATCCGATATACAGGGACTTTGGCCACTGAGCTATGCTCTACTAGCAGCTATATCGCGTAATTGATTTGTTCAATGTTTTAAAATGTACACAAAACCATTTCGATTGACAATAGATTTTTTGATCAAATTTTAACGAAATCAAGGAAAAGAACGACACATATCTTGGAGCTTGTTAGTCAATTCTTGTAGTATTTTTCACTCCCATTCGTACTCAATCAATTTTGACGTTTTAACTTTCTTGAATCAGATTTAATTAATTAAAAAATTAATTTACCTCTAACTTATTTGTAGCTTGAAAAACGGCCCCAATAAAGTTTTAGACTGAAAATGTATTATATAGTGGGAAGATCATTTTAAGGAAGGCAATAAAGAAAATTTTAAACCATTGCTTTTATAAAGTAAATATGTTTTTGCCACATTTGCAACATTTTTTTCACAGAGTTTGTTCAAAAACATTCGTCGCCTAGAATGGATATCAAATTTCCTAACTTCTAGGCCTTTTGGAGTTTAAATAAAAACGTATTAAATGTAAGATACGGAAAAGTAAAAGAAATCGGCTGCATTTCTATAAAAATGATTTTAAAATAGTTCGTTTTTTGGTGAATATCCGTAGAAAAAAATTCTGTAAGGAGATCGCAATTTTTGAATTTTGAAAACTGACTGACACGCAGTGAATATATGATGTGTCTTTTTATCGATTTGAGGGGAGCATATGATACAGTAAATTTGTCATTGTTGATTCGTGACTTAGTAGATACATATATTAGTACTGCTTTGGCAAACATATTGTTTCCTTGTATCACAGCCGGAAGATAAACATTAGAAATGATACAAACAGCATCCATGGTCCCAGAATATCAACGTGAGGTTTACCGCAAGAGGCAATTCTTAGTCCAATTTTGTTTAACATTTATTCTAGAAGTTTGCATTCTTTATGGAGCCAAGACATAGACTGCATATAATATGCAGATGACGTGTGCATATATGTTCACACAAAAAAAACCTATGAAGAATGCCTGCGTATCAATGCATATTGTCCACACTTAAACAGTGGATTGATGAAAGGGCATTTGTATTTAACGAAGACAAATCAACAGTAGTATTTTTCACAAGACACAGACTAACTCCTCCATTAACAATGCCAAGCAATATTTTCAAAATGCGAGCATCTAGCTCATTTAAATACTTAGGCATAGTGTTTGATAAGAAATTATTATGGACAAGTCACGTTGAACATGTGAGAAAAAAATGTGAGAAAGGTATCAATATATTGGGGTTGGTACACGCAAAGTGGGGAGCAGATAGAAGTATAGCACTCATGTTTTATAAACCTTATATCAGATCAGTTTTAAATTATGGCTGTATTCTGTATGGTGCTTGATCAAAAACGAACTTAAAGAAGGTGCAGGCAATACAAACTAAGTCCCCAAAAGTCTGTATAGGGGCCATGAGATCTACTCCCAACGAAATAGTACTTTCCAAATCATTAGAATTGCCGTTTCATATACGACGGCATATGTCTTACATGAGAAAATTGCAGAATTGTACTTACACATTAGAACTAACAGCTACTGGGAGAACAAAATAAACCCCCCTCTGGTTCAAGGTTGGGAAAATACAACAAAATATGAAACAATGATAGATTCAGAGAAAATGTTACCAATATATAAGCGGGATAGGCAAATATTCACCACCGAAATAAAACTAATCGTCCCACAATATGAAGAAAACCCAGAAATAAATAATATGCTTTTAACAAATTTGCTAACAGAATTTCCAGGATATTTACGTATTTACGCTGACGGCTCAAAAGGAGATATGGGAACAGGTTGTGCTTTTTATGTAGCACAGTACAACATTTTTAAGAAAATAAAATTACCAAATACTGCATCTATATATACATCAGAGCTGATAGCTATAAAAAACGCATTACAATGGATGACAAATAACCAAAAATATGAAGTGGTAATACTATCAAACTCTCCAGAAAATAAATATCTTGGTGACATATCCTGCTCGATATTTGAGCATTATTTTAATTTAACAACCAATCAGGGTAAGATCGTCTTTGTGTGGGTAAAGTGTCTATGTAACGTGCATGGTAATGAAATAGCTGACACACGGGCAAAAGAGAGTGTGATGGTGTACGATGAAACAAATAATGCAGTTCCATACACTGACCTGTAATAAAAGACTTTCATCTACAAAAGGGGATAGGCGAATGGAAAACCGATTGCTTGAACACAAATAATCCCTACAAGAACCTATTTCCAGATTTGCCTCGTCCTAAAGACCACAAGGTATACAACAATGAAAGCAGAAGTACCACCACCAAAGTCGTGAGACTAAAGTGAAGCGATGGACGATATCCCATGCATTTACACCGTATAGGAATCCTAAGTACACCAATGTGTAAATGCGACAGTCAAAGCTTAACGGATATAAATCATATAATTTTTGTATGCCTCCTAACACAAGAAGCTAGAGGTAATTTACTATCGCAAATTTGTAAATATGGGGCTAGTATAGCCATTTAGTTTACATCAAATACTTGCTGTCAACACAAAAACAATAATCACTGCTCTCTGCAAATTTTTTAGAGGAATAAAATTAGAATTATATATTATATATATATATATATATATATATATATATATATATATATATATATATATATATATACATACATACATACATACATACATACATACATACATACATACATACATACATACATACATACATACATACATACATACATACATACATACATACATACATACATACATACATACATACATACATACATACATACATACATACATACATACATACATACATACATACATACATACATACATACATACATACATACATACATACATACATACATACATACATACATACATACATACATACATACATACATACATACATACATACATACATACATACATACATACATACATACATACATACATACATACATACATACATACATACATACATACATACATACATACATACATACATACATACATACATACATACATACATACATACATACATACATACATACATACATACATACATACATACATACATACATACATACATACATACATACATACATACATACATACATACATACATACATACATACATACATACATACATACATACATACATACATACATACATACATACATACATACATACATACATACATACATACATACATACATACATACATACATACATACATACATACATACATACATACATACATACATACATACATACATACATACATACATACATACATACATACATACATACATACATACATACATACATACATACATACACATATATATATATATATATAATATATATATATATATATATATATATATATATATATATATATATATATATATATATATATATAACTTTTTTTATTGCATTTAATGTACCCCACATGTAAATATGCAAGTGAAAACCATTTGTTTGGTTAGTATAAATATAGGAAGTAATATGTAAATGTATCAGTAGTGTAACAGAAATGTGTAACTATTAGTTTTTAGGTGATCCTCTGTCCCTGCACCTTTGTAAACCTTTTGTTGTTATCCATAGTCCAGTCAGTTTGTCTGGACGCCTGGACGCAAAACTGTGCTGGTCCATCCCATATACGTGATATAAAAAAAATCTCGAGACGCAGCAAGTGCGTTATGGTAGTGAATTTTCATAGAAATGATCTGGCACAAAATATTTTATTATAACTTTTTTTTCTTGTAACATAGAAATCTAAATTTTGGTGTATAGTTTACTTTTTATATCGTAAACCTACCTACCAAATTTGGTTATCATAGATTTTTTATTTTTCAGATAAAAATTTTTTTCAAATGAAAACTGAAAATTTTCACGGAAAACCTCGTTCTATTTTTCTGATTAACGAACTTATCAAAGCCATTTACAAAAGGACGGTAAGTGGCAAATTTTATCAAAATCGGCCCATTATTCTTTGAGATAAAAATTTTTTACGAATGAAAACTCAAAATTTTCCCGGAAAACCTCGTCCTATTTTCCTGACTAACAAACTTGTCAAAGTCATTTACAAAAGGAAGGTACATGCCAAATTTTATTAAAATGGGCTTATTACTTTTTGAGATAGGAATTTTTTTCGAATGAAAACTCAAAATTTTCCCGGAAAACCTCTCCGATTTTCCTGACTAACGAACTTATCCAAGCCATTTACAAAAGAAAGGTACATGCCAAATTTTTATCATAATCGGCCCATTATTTTTTGAGTTATCGGTGTGATATATATATATATATATATATATATATATATATATATATATATATATATATATATATATATATATATATATAAACATATAAAAATTGAAACTGACCCCGGATATGGGTTCTAGGGGTCCTAGTTCGCGCTCATTTTCAAAAATTTTTTGAAAATTCAAAAGTCGGGATCTCCCCATTAGTGAATTTTTTCTACGAAAATTCACTAAAACCACAAAAAAAAGAAGAAAAAAAAAAGAAATAAGAGGAAAAAACTCTGGACGCAGCAAGTGCGTTATGGTAGTGAATTTTCATAAAAATGTTTTTAATAGCAAATATGTGTTTTTTTTTCACAAAGCAGGGATCAAATTTGATTACCAGTATAACTATATAGTAAAAACAATGTGCCATGTTTCATCAAAATAACTTTATTGTGTGAAAATGTACAAAAATTTCCAAAAGTAAACTTAAAGTGTTCCCGAAAAAACACATTTCTTGGTCAACCTTATAGGTTAATAGCAAATTGATCTGTTCAAATATGAAACATTCGATCGAAATTCGCTACCATAACGCACTTGCTGCCTCCAGAATTTCTTTTCTTACAAACATGCATTATATTTCGATGAAAAATGCAAAACCATAAGGAGTTTTCAACTAAAAAAAAATTATTTGTATCACCAACGACTTATGGGCCAACCTGTGATTGTAGAAATAATTTTTTAAGATGTAGCTCAACACACCCTATAATTAATGTATACAATATTTTTTTCATATCTTATATAATAACGGATATATTAAGCTTTAATGATTTTTTACGAAAATTTGACAAAAATTATATACCATTAAACGATAAACTCTATAGCTAAGGCTACTGCTAAGCATCAGAGAAAGGGTCTATTTTAAATTAATTCTCTGGGAACATTTTAGTAAAATGAAGGACAATGACGGTTGAAACTAAGACTTCAGGGTTTGTAAAACATTCTTCTTGAGACATTTTCTTTCCCTAGCCCGTATAAGATTCAAGTTCTTTGCCTAAATGTTGCGAATTTTGACATTTTAAATTGTCACTTTGACGTTTTGAGGAAAACCCCAATTTATTTTCTTTAAATGCCCATAACTTTTTTGTCTTTTGACCTACATAGCTAAATTTTGGAAGGTAGCTCACATATAACGACATAAACCTGCGTACCAAATTTGGTTGCCCTTACTTTGTTAATTCCGGAGATATAATTTTTTTTTGAAAGAAAACACAAAATTTTCCGGGAAAACCTGGACCGATTTTTCTGACTAACGAACTTATCCAAGCCATTTGCAAAAGGAAGGTATTCACCAAATTTAGTCAAAATCGGCCCATTATTTTTTGAGTTATCGGTGTGATACATATATATATATATATATATATATATATATATATATATATATATATATATATATATATATATATATATATATATATATATATATATTAATATATATATTAATATATATATATATATATATATATATATATATATATATATATATATATATATATATATATATATATATATAAACATATAAAAATTGAAACTGACCCCGGTTATGGGTTCTAGGGGGCCTAATTAGCGCTCATTTGAAGAAATTTTTTCAAAATTCAAAAGTCGGGATCTCCTCATTAGTGAATTTTTTTAAAGAAAATTCACTAAAAAAAGAAAAGAAAAAAGAAATCGAAAATAATAATAAGTATAAATAAGTTTAAACATTGTATATTTGTATATAGGTAACATAACTCTGTCTTCTAGATTATTAATACAAAACAATGTGTAGGTATTTGTATATATGTATGTACATTTTATGTTTATAAGTGTAAAAAAATCTGGTGGGTTATAAAACATGTATCGCGTAGGCTCTCCGGCTGGACACATTAGATGGCAATTCTGAAACAAAGGAGTTCATCAAAAAATGACTTTTGACATTTCAGATAAAGAGCTGACACACAGTGCGAAACGCATGGATCAATTTAAATATGCTCGAAGTTGTGATAAAGCGACTGCCGGAATGAATATTCATAATCCTTTGCCAGGGATTATTGATTCTTTTCAGCGGCACCATTTGCCTTCTCGACACATAAATTAAAGCAGGCCGACGGACTCTTTGATCTGTGAAAAATCCGGAAACCAGAGCGTGTGCGCTTCCGCTGTAGGCGATTGTTTCGATCTGACGTACAGGACCAGTTTATCATTATGATACTTTTGCTAACATGTTAATTTAGATCTTTGTTATCATATCCTTTTTAGAAATGAAACAAAATACATGGATTTTTAGCATTAAACGCTGTTATGAAGTTTTGACATTCAGTTTCGCTACATCGCGAAAAAAAATTCGGGACGCAGCAAGTGCGTTATGGTAGCGAATTTTCACTAAATGCTTCAATTTGTATAAACCTCGAAAGTTGAGTTTTGGTGGAGTCAGGTATTTACGAGGGCAATATACCAACCAAACTTCATCAAAATAACTTGGTTTTTGAGATACAATTTTTTTTTCGGAAAATTAATTTATTTTAGAAAAACTGGTCCGATAGGGCTGGCTAACAAACTTATCCAAGCTATTAATGAAATAAAGATCCTTGCCGAGTTTTATCAAAATCGGTTAATAACTTTTTGAGTTATCGTGTGGATACATACATACATACATACATACATACATACATACATACATATATATAAATACGTCACCATGTACCCAACTTCTATAAGTGACATTGGTACATTTCACAGTGACCCTGTTATAGAGAAAGGCATTGACCAGACATTGCTTAATTTCAATTATTAAGTTTAAAGTACAATAAACTATAAAATGTATAATAATCATTTTACTTAGTATGCATATTTTACTTGCGACTCCTAAACGATGTTGCGTTAACAGTCGGTATTTGAAACTAATATAGTTCACATCTACTTGCTTTGTTCACTTCCATTTTATATTAATATTATTAGAATAGTAACACACTGTATTGTTTCCCTAAAATAAAGTTCTATTTTTATGGAAACTTTAGTTTTGTGTTACCTAATTGACGCTGCGTGAACATGATGCCAAAACGGCATTAAATATAATAATCGCCGGTTTATTTCAATAATTTATTTGGCATTAAAGAACCGAAAAATAACAGTGTTTCAAACGCTCCAGTTTCAAACATTGTATCAACATCAAGTGATCAAAAGTAATCCAAGTTCCAGAAAAACTCCAAAAGAAGGCCTGTTTGGAGATGAACATCCTGTTAGTACCTTCCTTTATCTTTCACTGTGAATTTATGATTGCATCTCTTGTATTTTCAAGCATTTTTGCTTCGAAATACCTTGTCAATAATTAGTATTAAATCTGCTGTATTTTCAAGCATTTTTGCTTCGAAATACCTTGTCAATAATTAGTATTAAATCTACTGTATTTTTCAAACATTTTTGCTTCGAAATACCTTATCAATAATTAGTATTAGCTATCGTATTTTCAAACATTTTGTTTCAAAATATTTCAAAAATTATTTATGTTAAATCCCACGTATTTCCAAACCATTTCGGTTCGAAATACTTTAAAATATTAAAGAGTTCTTACGTTAATATTTTATTAATAAATTAAAATCAGACAAACCTATTTAGAAATAATACTTTTATATTGTGTATCAGCTTATTTGAAGATTTAAGTAGAAATAACGTTTAAAAATTAATTATACCCGATATCTGAAAAATATTAACTCGACAAAAAATAATAAACTATTTTAGTCATCATGTCACATAATAAAGGCGACATTTCCTTGTTATCTCAGGCATCTATGATGATCCCAGGATACAGTGGAGGTTGTACACATTTAAATTATTTTATTAGACAATGCGAACTGTTTATTATAAATTACAAAAAAGAGAGTACAGAACAAAATGCTGAGCATCACAATAGAATGATACTCGAATTTATTAAATCAAAAATTGTACAAGATGCTCGAGATATTTTATTATCTCTAGAAACTAGTTCATGGGAAAACATTAAAAATGGCCTTATGGCACAATATTCAGACCCACGCTCTGAAAATCTCTTGTTAACAGACCTCACTACCTGTTATATGACAAAAAATCAAACAGTTTTAGAATTTCATAGCAAAATTAAAGAAAAATTGAAAGCACTTTGTGAGAATATCGAATTACAGGATTTAGGTACCGAAATTAAAATTTACAAGAAAAATTACTTTACTGAAATGGCTGTAACATCATTTAAAGTCGGCATACTAGAACCGTATTTTAGTCATTTAAGACTAGTAAATGTAACAAGTTTAGAAACGGCTTTACTTGAGTGTCACCGCATAGATAACGAAATAAAACAAGCAGATTTCATAAATATCTTAAGAAATAAATCACATCCTTCTTCACAAAAACAACCCCTAACATTTTTAGAAAAAATTGCTTTACCAAAAAGACCGTTACCTCAACAAAATATTAATTTCGTAAATAGATTTCAACAACCACCCTTTTTACGACAAAGACCTAATTTCCCCAGTAAACCTATATCCAATTTGAGAGCTCTACCACAAAATAAAATTTCTCCGACAAATAGTCAAGTTTTCCGCTATCAGCCGCCTCAAAATTCATCTGTATTTAACAGAACAAAAAATACTTTTTCGACACCCCCACAAAGACAAAATCGACAATTTGATCAAACTACACCCATGGAAATATGTAATCTAGAATATCCGAATCAAGAAATGACAGATTATGTATCTGACGAATTACAACCCGAATATTATTTGCAATGTGTCGAAAACGAAAACCTTAATGATTATTCCGGAAATGAGCCAGAAAATCTGGATTTTCAGGAAGAAGCCTCGGAAAACCCCTTGTCACCCTAGATATAAACAATATTATGACACTACCCAAATTACCGTTTTTGGTCCTGCCATCTTTAAATTTGAAAATTCTTCTGGACACGGGAGCTTCAGACAGCATAATAAATCCGGGCCCCGCATATGAATTTTTTTTCAGAGTACATTTTCAAAAAGACCTTTTCCGTAAAATCTGTAGGAAAAATTACAAAAGGAAATGATAATGTCAGATACCCCCTGTTAAAAGAATACGGCATAAATTTTCCATTTTCATTTAGAGTAATAAAATGGCATGAGAGGTTTGATGCTCTTATAGGTTCCGAAGACTTTAAAAAATTAAAAACCAAACTAGATTATGAAAGAAGAACAGTAAAATTGAGAGAAATTGAATTACCTTTTTATTTTGAAATAAATCCCCTAAATTTTCAACCCTTTTCACAAACTTGTACTACCCATATTCAAATACCTGTAAATATTGAAGACGGAACAGTTTTAATTCCAGAAATGGAAAATGAATTAGTTCATATACCAGAATCCATAGCTGAAGCTATATCTGGGTTTTGTTCTATACCATGTACAGTAAAAAATAAGTCACAAATCGCTGAAATTAACTTTACAGAACAAATTGAAGTAGAACCCATTTAAAATTTTGAAGAAACACCTAAATTTCCCAACTCAGTTCAAGTCGACGTGAGACAACAATTTAGAACTGACCATCTCAATTCTGAGGAAAAACAAAAACTATTTAAATTATGTCATCAATATCGAAATATTTTTTATCACGAAAACTCGGATCTTACATTTACAAATGCTATTAAACCTCATATTAGAACTCGCGATAATGATCCCATACATGTAAAATCTTACAGGTATCCATATCACCTAAAAATTGAAATACAGAAGGAAATTCAAAAATTATTAGACAATAAAATTATTAGGCCCTCTACCTCTGCTTTTTGTTCGCCCGTTTGGATTGTCCCAAAAAAGTTAGATTCCTCGGGAAAGAAAAAATGGCGATTAGTCATTGACTACAGAAAACTCAACGAAAAAACGATACTCGAAAAATATCCCTTACCTAGAATAGAGGAAATCTTAGACAACTTAGGAAAGTGTACATACTTTACTACTCTCGATTTAGCTCAAGGGTTTCATCAGATTGAATTAACCCCTGAAAGCATTGAGAAAACAGCCTTTAGCGTGAACAATGGGCATTACGAGTATGTTAGAATGCCCTTTGGTCTCAGAGTTCGCCCTTAACCTTCCAACGCGTAATGGATAATGTTTTTAGAGAATTTCTGTACAAAAACTGCTTTGTTTATATGGACGACATTGTAATATTCTCCAAATCCCTTCAGGAACACCTTATCCACATTAAACAAGTATTTCAAAAATTACAAGATGTTAACTAAAGGTACAGCTAGATAAATCAGAGTTTCTTAGAAAGGAAGTTGAGTTTCTAGGCCACGTCATCACAATTAACGGCGTAAAACCAAATCCAAGCAAAATTGAATGCATAAAAAATTATCCTATTCCGAAAATACAAAAACAAATAAAAGCTTTCTTAGGACTTGTTGGCTATTACAGGCGTTTTATAAAAAACTTTGCCAAAATTGTTTATCCCCTCACAAAATGTCTAAAGAAAGATTCTACTCTTAACTTTAATGATCCAGAATACGTCAATGCATTTTCGCAGGCTAAAGAACTTATAATAAATTCACCCGTCCTAACATATCCAAATTTTGATAAAGAATTTCATCTGACAACCGACGCAAGTAATAGAGCGTTAGGAGGCGTATTGTCTCAAGACAATAAACCTATTGAATTTTACTCTAGAACGCTTAATTCAGCTGAACGAAATTATAGCACTATTGAAAAGGAATTACTATCAATAGTGGAAAACACTAAACATTTTGGACCTTATCTTTTCGGACGAAAATTTACTATAGAAACAGACCATAAACCTCTAGTTTGGCTTTTTTCGATAAAAGAACCAAATTCCCGTTTAGTTAAATGCAGGCTTAAACTAGAAGAATTCGACTATGAAATAAAGTACAAAAAAGGAAAAGATAACGTTGTAGCAGACGCCCTTTCAAGAACAGAAATCAATGCGGTAGAAGATGATATAGATCTTGTGTCCCTTTTAGGCAACGCGGACCCTTCAGAACTAAGAGTTCTGGACGACAACGACCTTATAGAATTAGGAATCGACCCTCAACCTGACCAGAATAATAGCGAATCTCAAACCCAACATACTTCTTTAGAAAATCCTGTATTTTGCTTACCTATATCGGAAGGCCCAATCAATCATTTTAAAAATCAAATTTTAATTTATCACGGATCGGAAAAATGAAATAACTACAAACCTTTTTAAAAATAAACAAATCAAAATATATTTACAAGAAGGTCATGAACTACAACAACTTAACACCTTTCTTAAAGAAAAAATCAATCCGTCTAATGTATACGGTATCTTATTCGAAACCCAAGAAATCGAGAGATTATTTATGTTAGTAGCCTCAGCTCTTTTTAACAGTTCAGTAAAAATAATAAAATGCAATAAACAAGTCGAAAATATTACATCAACTACCGTACAGAAACAAATTATGCAAAATTACCACCAAAATAACCACAATGGCATTAACGAAACTTACGAACAGCTTAAATTAAATTACTATTGGCCTAACATGAAAAAATCCATAAATGATTTTATAAACAAATGTGACATTTGTCTGCAAGCCAAATATGAGCGACGACCCTATAAATTACCCTTTTCCGGACCCTTGTTAGCGAAAAGACCTTTTGAAGTAATTCATGCAGATGTGTTCAGTTTTGAGAACCATAAATTTCTTACGATAATAGACTTGTTTAGTAAATATGCACAAGCTTATTACATTAAAGATACAACAGCTCTGACGATTTTAAGTAAACTCAGACACTATTTCTCTCATCATAATTACGTTTCAACCCTCGTATGTGACTCTGGCAAAGAATTTGATAATGCAACCCTTAAGGAATACTGCGACCTATTTAACATAAAATTACACATAACTACTCCTCAAAACCCAAACTCAAACTCCCCAGTTGAACGACTTCACTCAACTATATTAGAAAAATTAAGAACAATGAAGTTGGAGAATCCGTTATAAAAACCTATTGATCTTATGATAACCTGTATTTTAATATACAATCAATCAGTTCACTCATTAACAGGTCATAGTCCCTTTTCCCTTCTTTACGGCCCTTATGACAAACTTGAACCTATAGACCCCCATAAAACATTGTATGAAGAATATAACCATAGAAGACTTAAAGAAATATTACCCTTTTTCGATCAAATATACAAAAAATCTAAAGAAAAGTCAGAAACTATTCTTAGAAAAAGAAATGAAAATCGTAATGAGATACCGCAAATACAAACTGAACAAGTAGCTATTAAAGTACCTTATGTAAAGAAAACTAACCCTTTATATAAAATTTATCATAATCCAGTTCACGTAAATCAAAACAAATTACTTTTACCTGATTCCCAAAAGAAAACAGCCCATTTGAAAAATGTAAAAAGAGTGAAAAAAACATTTTCTTTGCAGGAACATCATCCCCCTGATGATGGCCCTCAGCCAGGTCCATCAACTAGAAGTTAAACCCATAATCACTAACGGATACTTTAAAGATTATATAGGTATAGCTAGAATAATTAATCACTATCACAATTTCTACTTTTATTTTAATGTATCGGTTTTAGAAAATAATTATCGGGTGTTGACAAACAATACTATAAAAATTAATGAAAATTATAGCACTGCTATTAACAAGGAATATGTACAGATGCTTAATGACCAAGTTTCCAAAATTAACCTAGAACTTGAGAAATTAACGCACTCCAGAACGAAACGCGGGTTAATAAACGGAGCAGGGTCGCTGATCAAAATCATAACCGGAAATCTCGATCAAGACGATCTCGATAAAATAAACAAACATTTAAACACCTTATATTTAAATCAAGGTGAAATGATGACTCAACTAGACTCTCTAAATTCATTTGCACATATAATTACAGAAAGATTTGTAGAAGAACAAAAAATAATTAACAAAAATCTTCAGATGATAGCTGACAGATTTTGTGAACTAGCGAACATGGAAAAAAGGAGTTTCATTAAATATCAAATCTCATTAGCCCAAAATTTGTTAGAAAGTGTCAAAATTATTCAAAGAACTATATCTCTTAGCTTTAATGAAATTACAAACATTGAAATATTTACCTGGAAGGATTTAACACAAATAAGACAGCATCTTGAATTAATTTATAACAAAAATGAATTAATTAACTTTGACAGAAACCACATATTTAAAATTATTGAATTTACTAAATTAATAGTTGTATCAGCAGGAGACACAATCATTTGTTTACTAAAGGTCCCGATTTTACACCCTACACCAGGCTCCTACTTTCAAATAATTTCCTTACCAGAAAATCATAAAGTCCTTATACCCCCAAGTTCATATTATTTGGAAATAGCCCAACAAAACTTATGGACATCTGAAAGATGCCCATCAATAACAGAAGCCATAGTGTGTTCAAATCCACCACAAGAAGAAAGTTGCCAACTAAACCATCCCTCGAGTTGCCCTTCTGCAAAGGCAACCAATAGCTACACGACGTCCATCAAGATACGAAACAACAACGTGCTCATCTCAACAGATGTATCAGTCGAAGTTATAGAAGAATGTCCAAATATAATCGACAGAAAAACAATACACCAAAATGCTATCGTAAGCACACTGCCTAACTGTAAAATCACAGTAAATGATGAGATATACATAGACGTATCAGGCAACATAACGTGGATTCCAGACCTGATATTACCACTCAAGGAAGAAAAATACGAAGTCCGCTTCAGTCCAGTTCACCTGAAAAATGCTGAAAAATTTAAGCAACAACTTTCAGAAGCTCCGCAACATAAGATACTACATCCAATGCTGCATACAAGTCACATAGGTGTTACCACATTTATAATAGTAGTCATCATCATCACTATATTGGTTTGGTCCAGAAAGAGATGGACACCCTTCCTAAAGAAGAAGAAATCACCTCAAGTTGAACACGAGGACGTGCTCAAGACTAACGGTGGAGGAAATACGTCACCATGTACCCAACTTCTATAAGTGACATTGGTACATTTCACAGTGACCCTGTTATAGAGAAAGGCATTGACCAGACATTGCTTAATTTCAATTATTAAGTTTAAAGTACAATAAACTATAAAATGTATAATAATCATTTTACTTAGTATGCATATTTTACTTGCGACTGCTAAACGATGTTGCGTTAACAGTCGGTATTTGAAACTAATATAGTTCACATCTACTTGCTTTGTTCACTTCCATTTTATATTAATATTATTAGAATAGTAACACACTGTATTGTTTCCCTAAAATAAAGTTCTATTTTTATGGAAACTTAAGTTTTGTGTTACCTAATATATATATATATATATATATATATATATATATATATATATATATATATATATATATATATATATATATGTAAACATATAAAAACTTAAACGGACCTTGGTTTCGGGTTCTAGAGGCCCAAATTCACGCTCATTTAAAAAAATTGCAAAGTATCACCATCGATATTAGCGAATTTAAAAAAATAAAAATCTCTGAATTTTTTTTAAATAAAAATTCGCTAATAAGAACAAAACAGAAATGTCACTACCTTAAAAAAAATGCAATAGCAGGCTGTATTCCTAGGCGGTAATCCATCCAGGCACTAAGCATGCCTTTCATTCTGTATTTGGTTGTCTGTCCCAGACCATGTGACGTTTACGAATGAGATGCCCGAGGTTGCTTAACTTCTAAACCGCGCCATTTTGCTATAAGAATGCAAATAACACAACAAACGAATTGCAATTTAATTTCTGACCACGTGACCAAGAATCGTGTCGTTGGTCTTTTCAGAATGCCAAATCTATAGATAAATCCCCGTAGACTAAATTGTAAAAATTGTAATTGTAAAAGTTTTATTCAACTTATAGGGTTTTTATTTAGTTATTGTTTGGATCACAACTTAAAATCAGGCTTAAACTCTTTAGCTGCCGATTTTACGATATAGCTTTTTGAATAGTAAATTAAATCTAGCAGTAAATATAACCGTTAAGTTTCCTAACGAGGCAACGTTCCCAAGTTTGTGTAATAACATTTTGAAACTGACAACTCTGGCTGTTTTAATTTATTAGGCAAATTTTCTAGATTTCCAACATTCAAAGAAAACAAACTAAGACATCCGTTATGTCAACCTCTCCCACGCACATTACACAACGCCTTAATAAACTTTTAGGAGCGTGCCGTAGCTTTTAAAATTATTTAATTCAGGATAACTTAAATTTGTGTGAAGAGAAACGTCCCAAAATTAATATATAAGAAAACCTCTGAATGCTCTATATATGTGAAAAATTCCATTTTACTCACTTTAATAATTTAAAAAATATAGCGTTTTCAAAAAGTTTTCCCCGATTTTCCACCAGAAAAACTTGAGCATAAAGGCTGATTAACGAACTCGACCTCGGTTTTTGTCCACACAAGATTTTTGCCAAGTTTGATTGAAATCAGTTTAGTATTTTTCGAGTTATCGCTCGGGTACATACATACATATATATATATATTCTATTAGCGAATTTTTCTTAATGAAAATTCGCTAATAAAAGCTTCACTTTCAACCTCACATAATCATGACAAATATTTACCCTGTGTGTTTTATTTGACCAATTACAAAAAAGCCTTACGGTTTTATTATTATTATTATCACTATTATTATTATTATTATTATTTTATGACTTTAGCCTGAAGGGTTTCACATTCTCTTGAAGGGGAACATTCACCCATCCCAGGTATCTCAGATACCAAACTCTAGTAGATTATTAGGAACCACACCAGTTGACGACATTTTTATCGGGATCACTCGGACACTATCTGGCCTTACTGTCTCTTTACATACATCTCTAGGTCTCTGCATCTGAGGATCTTCTCGTTGTACTGTGTCTCCAAATTAGTGGTATTTATAATGGCCACAGCGATGAGCATGAGTTTTTTGCGGGACTTATCCACTATTATCATATCTGGCCTGTTGTCGACAACTCCTTAGTCTGTAAGCACGGTCCGATCCCAGTACAACCTGTATCCAGAGTTCTCTAAACAGGCACAGTGGTGCAACTATAAGTAGGGCACCAATTTTTCATACTGATTTTTAAATATTGTGTGTGTGTTTTGTTTCTTTAACGTCGGCCCATTTCCGCGACTATGGCCAATCACCGACGCCAGGGAGCAGCTTCACCTCACTATCCTGGAAATTTTGCCGAACCCCTGTCTTTCTGTAAGGAGGGTAGGGATCTTTAACGTGCCTAACATCGCATGGACACGGGACCGACGGCTTTACGCCCTCTCCGAAGGGCGGAACGTGCAGACATTTAACTTGCTCAAATACAATGCCAGAATCTCGGTTGATGTTAATGTTACAGATTGTACTGAAAGGAGAACCCTGGGATCGCACCCAGTACCCTTCGGTTCAGAGGCACACGTTCTTACCCCTGAACCACCGAGGCTCATGATTTTTTAAAAATATTCATTTGACTTGTGATAATTCTATTACAAATGCAAATTAAACTATATTTTACCGCGTTTAATAAATGGACGCGCTTGCCAGAAGTATCAAGGTCTGATCTTACAACAGCATACATAAAGAAAGTCTCATCATATTTTCAGCTATCCTGTTACTTCGGGAGGCGCTATTAATAATGGAGAAGAACATCCTCCTACCAGTGGCCAGTTTCTAGTTGGACATTCCATAATAACAGTCTTACCAGCTCTGAATAGTTACATCATGTTAGCGTTCTCAGCAGTTCTAAATGGTCAAATCAACTCAAACTAAGCTCCAGCGTGTTGGCAGAAACACAGCATAGTTGCGGTAGAAGTTCTACGAGCTCTAAATGGTTACGTCATACCGCAGACAAGGCTCTGGCTGCACCACAACAACATCAAATCCTGTTAAGTAAAATTTGCTGAACTTGAGTGATTATCTTCATTTTTTGATCTTTAAACTAGTAAATATTAGACTCTTGCATTAATGATCATTTTATTTTAAATTCTATATTCTTTAACATTGTTAACTTTTATTCGTTGATTTTATATTAAACTTTATAAACCGAATTTCGCTCATTTTATTGTCTGATGTCAACGCACATGCAAATAACTGGAAAAACGCACGCCCTGTTTAATTTACGTTTTACTATTTAAAAAAATATTGGATTTTTTTTAAGTACATTACTTAAAGTTCTGTTGCATTCTTAAGTTATTGTAATTAAAGCCACGGCCAGACAAGTTTGTTTTGGAACAGTTGCAACTTTTATTATTCCCGCAACGTACGGTTTATCTTGCTGTAAGAGATAAATTGTGACATCAGCCCTGTCGCCTTCTGAATGATAAGAACGGAACTAAAGGGAAAAACTCCAAATGAATTGCTACATCGACTCGACTGTTACACTAATTTAAAAAAGCTCCAAAGCACATGCTAAATGTGCCAATGGCTTTTGCAGTCTCCCTTTTATGTTAGTGGAGACGTTTTTGATTTTCTCCTTCGATTTACTCGGCCTACTTGACATTCTGTTGATGTTTTTATTCAGACAGGCTGCTTCGAAATAAATATGATTCAGATTTCTTTTCCGCATTCGCTCGCTGTTTCATTATTAAATAATTCATCTTATAACAGCAATAAGCATGGCGCCGGTGAATACATATTTTTAATCTTTGAAAATCTAGAAACGGTTTGAGTAGAGCAAATTATAAAAAAGCCCAGACGCGGCAAGTTCGCTATGGTTGCCACTTTTCATTACATTTCATTAAATTTTAATAACTTAATTTATGACTAACCACATAGAAACATCATCACAGTTACGCGGACGACAGCATCCTCCACTCAAATATACAATATTCTAAGCCTGTCTCTTTAGCCCAATTAGATGAGGATCGCAGACTCATGGAGGGTTCTGTCTCCGTGGATCTCCAAAAAATATTAGACTGGGGAAGTAGAAATCTTGTACAATTCAACCCTACCAAATCACAATCTTGCTTTCTTTCTCATGAGAGATAAACCAGCCCTAGACCCATCACAATAAACAACCAAGTTATTCAAAGAAATGAGTCCTTTTTACTTGTTGGCATTTCTGTGGATCGAAATCTTAATTGGCACCAACATGTCACATCAATTGCAGAAGCGGCTACTAATAAATTAGGTTTCCTCTTCCGGGCTCGCAAATACTTTTCACCAGCTAATCTCTATACCTTATATACTTCACAAATAAGGCTAAACCTCGAATACTGCTCCCACATTTGGGGTGCCGCTGCCTCTTCTACACTTGCTATCCTGGACTCCATTCAGAAGAGGGCTATATGTCTCATCGGTGAGCCTACCCTCATCCAAAGGCTGCCATCCCTTGCCCACCGACGTGCCGTTGGTGACCTCTCTCTCTTATATATATATATATATATATATATATATATATATATATATATATATATATATATATATATATATATATATATATATATATATATATATATATATATATATATATATATATATATATATATATATATCTGCACGGGCACTGCACAGAGAAGCTTTCTTCCATAGTTCCTCCACCTGCTGTCCTTAACAGATCTACCAGGGGAACGGAGCGAATGCACCCTTTTACTGTGCAGGTCACCAGATATAGAACATCTTGTTATGCCCGCTCTTTTGTCCCGAGGACTTCCAAGTTGTGGAATTCCTTGTCTGCACATGTTTTTCCTTCTCCTCCGAACCTCCAAACCTTCAGGCCCAGAATTAACAAGTTGCTTTTCTCCTCTTTGTCAACACCCACAGTACGATAGTATTTAGGCTGTAAGCCCTCGTGGTGTGTTGTTGAAATATTTAAAAAAATAATCTCTGGTGGTATGTAATGTAGACAGGTGTCAGAATTTAAAATGCCGATAAATAAAATTGAATTTAAACTTTATGTATCTCGTCACGAAATCATACACAAAAAGTCTAGACGCAGCAAGTGCGTTATGGTAGTGAATTTTCATAAAAATTATTTTAATCAAATATGTCTTTTTAAATAAAATGTTCTGAATATGGTTTTGATATTATGGGTTTTGATATTATTCGTTTTTAGAACCCATAATATAAAACCATATTCACAACAGAACAAAAAATGCCAAATCTGATAAAAAACTCCAAAGGATACGATTTCAAACGAATACCAGTTTACGAAATTCCTTGTTCCGACTGTTCCCGAACTTATGTAGGATGAACAAATAGACGCATCTACAATAGAATTTATGAACACACCTCGCAGTTAGAAAATCCGACCCCTTATCGGCGCTGGCCATGCATCATATTCATACAGGACACAAAATAGATTTCGACAATGCCAAAACAATTGCCTCGGCTTACAACTTCAAAAGCAGAATTATCCGCGAAACGATCGAGATCGAAAAACGTTCCGATTGTTCAAATAAGAGAGATGAGAGTCTTCGCCTTCCGATTACTTGGAAACCTATTATATCTTCATTACAAACACAGAAAAAGACAATAAATTTAATAGACAATTTTATTTCCTCATTACCTGACCCAACAAATACCTACAATCATCTTAATCCTTTAAGTACCGTGACGAAAGCCCCTGACTTAATTGACCGTGACCCGACTAATTACAAAGATAACGAAGCAGGTAGACGAAACGGTATATGCAATACAAGACTTGCAACGAACTGCCAGCTCCCACTTAGGCCTAGGGTTGAACACACTGAGACCTTAGAGAAGATCTCCGGCGAGATTTGGGGAGTAGGCAGATTGACGCCCCGTAATCGAGCTACAACAATCCAACCCACCTTTGTCCACCGCTCTAAGGAGTAGGCAGATTGAGACCTTAGAGTTCGTGTCCTTGCATATTTCCTTTACCTCTTAAAAATGGCTTGTATTCTCACCTTAATTAGAAACGCATACCGTTATAATTAAAGCTCCCCAGTGCGATACACAAATTACAGCGAGTACACGCTCATAAAGTAATACAGATAAGGCAGCCAGCCGACTAGAATACTGTGAGATGTATACACGGTCGCCATCTAGGTGCGGAACAACATACTACCTGTTTTTTTTAAAATATTTTTGGTTTCTTCTGTACGTTTAGGTGTGTTTTATGTATGTGTGCGTATGTGAGCTTGTATATAACACTACAATATATATATATATATATATATATATATATATATATATATATATATATATATATATATATATATATATATATATATATATAATATAATATAATTTTCATGGAAATGGCCTACGTAATCGTTTTTACGAAATCCGTCAAGTGGCATTTTGTAAAATGGTTCTAACATTTTTCAACTAAGAGATCTGAATTTTCGTGCCTAGTAGAAACATGCGTACCAAATTTGGTTGTTATAAGCGATAACAACCAAATTTGGTACGCATGTTTCTACTACAAAATGTATCCTACGAACCAAAATCCAGATCTACATACAGACTTGGAGACTACTTCTCTGGCTTTACCGTTGGTTTTTGTAGGTGAAGGGCGTAGCCAGAGCGTGAGCTAACTGGAGCATGTGGCCCTTGGAATGCTGGATGTTCTAGGATGTTACTCAATGCTTCTGTGCCTATAGTTTCGCTGCTTGACAGCATTCTCAGACAGATTAAAATTGAATTAGTACGAAATCATGACAACTACAAATAAAGATCTGTTGCTATGTTATGATATGATGTTTTGATCAAAAATTTTTATCAAATTGAAAATAAAATGAAACACAGATGACAGATGAGGTTTTCAAAATGTCTATGTGATGTATGTAAATATTTAACATAAAAATAGAACTAGCCTACAATAACTATGATAACAGTTACAACAATAACATAACTAAACAATAACAGTATGAAAGCAGTCTCTATACAACGAAAATATCGACATACATCAACTCATTATTTTATTATAACTTTTTTGAAAGAATAGTTAAATTTATTTTCTTTGACTTATTTAATTAGAAAGAAGAATATCCAAGAAAGGGGAATTCATTAAATCAGTTTGCTCGTTTAAAACAAGGTAGTTATTGTCGTGTGTGTGCCTTTTTACTTCTAAAGCTTCAAAAAAGTCTAGTTTACGTTTGTCATTATAAAAATGTAGTGGTTGTATGCGGTTATTTACTGTAGGTCTATGTTCGGTATCAATAATATGTTTTGCAAATGTAGATTTGTCAGCGTGGTTATTTCTAAATGCAGAAATATGTTCTTTGTATCGGGTGTTAAAATTTCTAGAAGTTTGACCTATGTAGATTGCGTTACAATGCGTACAAGCCAATTTATAAACTCCAGCTTTTGTCAGGAAACAAGATTTTTCTTTCGCGTTAAATAACAAATCACGTGTCGTGTTGTAAGATTTAAAAGCTACATTTGTATTTGTACAGGTATTTAAAATTTTTGAAATGTTTTCTGAAATGGTTCCAAAATAAGTTATCGAAACGTATCTGTTGTCTTCTTTGCCTCTAATATTTGGATAAATTAAATTAATCGCTAATTTGTATTCTTTTCTCTCTATCATTTTATCTATTATTTTAACAGAGTAGCCATTATTAAATGCTGTTTGCTTAATTATTGAAATTTCTTTTTCAAAATTGTTTTGTGACATAGGTATTGAAAATTCACGATGTATCATAGAATGGTAGGCTGACAGTTTTTGTGAAAAATGGTGACATGAATCGTATGATATATATATATATATATATATATATATATATATATATATATATATATATATATATACATACATACATACATATATATATATCTTTAGGAATATTGCACTACACTGTAATCACTTTTAAATATACACTTTATTTGTTTGCTGTACGTTTGTGATTTCTTATTGGTTTGCGTGGACTGCAGTTTCGAACCGTCCCGGTTCATCATCAGCACGCTACTGGCTGCTATCGCTCCTGTCTGGTCTACGTCGGAGATTGTAGGTGGCGCACGCGCCGTGAGCTTCTAGTGGTCGGTTTCCTGTTCTCTGATTGGTTGTGCCTTCGGATTGTGTCGTGTGTATCGGTCTCCTGTCTTGATCACTGTGGTTTAATAATTTGTCTATTTGTATGGCCTTTATTAAGTTTTGTTTAAATGTTTGTACTTGGATTTGTTCTGGCATTAATTGTTTTCTATTGTTTGTTTGTTGAATGTAGTATTGTTCCCAGATTTCCATTTTTTTGTGGTCTTTAACATGTTTCATTAGTTTTAATTGGGTGATGTCTGGTTTTTGGTGTTTTGTGTCGTGAATGTGTGTAGCTACGTTTGATTTGTAACTAGGTATGTGGATTTTATCCAATGCTGTTATATGTTCTTTGAATCTTGTTTCTATTGATTTCTTTGTCATTCCTATATATTTTTTATTGCATGTGTTACATTCTATTTGATATATTCCGTTTAATTCATGTGGGTTGTGTTCTTGTTTTTTATTTATTTTGTTTATTATTTTGTTATTGGTTTTGTAGCTCATTTTTAAGTCATATTGTTTGAGTGTTTGTGTTATTTTTTTGATGTGGTGGTTATAAGTGAATGTTGTGTATTTTGTGTTTGTGTCCGGTGTTTTGTTTTCTGTTTTGTTGATTTGTTTGTTTTTGATTTGTTTTACTAGCTTTTCTATTGTTTTTTTGTTGTATCCATTTCTTTCTGCTATTTGTATTATGATGTTGTACTCCTTTTCTCGTTAGTCGTTATGAAGTGGTATATTTAGCATTCTGTTTATTAAGTATCTGTATGCGGCCATTTTGTGTGTATGTGGGTGTAGTGAGTGTTTAGGTATAGTGATGTCTGTTTGTGTGGGTTTTCTGTATATTTTGTATTCAATCTGGTTTTCTTTTCTGATTAGTGTTAAGTCTAGGAAGTTTATGGTGTTGTTTGATTCTTTTTCTATTGTAAATTTTATGTTTCTGTTAATTTGGTTTATTTTTTCGAGGATATTGTCTATGTTGGTTTTTTGATTGTCGTATATTATTATACGTCGATGATATATTAATAATATACGACAATCAAAAAACCAACATAGACAATATCCTCGAAAAAATAAACCAAATTAACAGAAACATAAAATTTACAATAGAAAAAGAATCAAACAACACCATAAACTTCCTAGACTTAACACTAATCAGAAAAGAAAACCAGATTGAATACAAAATATACAGAAAACCCACACAAACAGACATCACTATACCTAAACACTCACTACACCCACATACACACAAAATGGCCGCATACAGATACTTAATAAACAGAATGCTAAATATACCACTTCATAACGACGAACGAGAAAAGGAGTACAACATCATAATACAAATAGCAGAAAGAAATGGATACAACAAAAAAACAATAGAAAAGCTAGTAAAACAAATCAAAAACAAACAAATCAACAAAACAGAAAACAAAACACCGGACACAAACACAAAATACACAACATTCACTTATAACCACC
This sequence comes from Tillus elongatus, assembly GCA_964006375.1. Classification (NCBI taxonomy): domain Eukaryota; kingdom Metazoa; phylum Arthropoda; class Insecta; order Coleoptera; family Cleridae; genus Tillus; species Tillus elongatus. The sequence continues at coordinate 35,568,234 of OZ023262.1, read as the reverse complement.
ACATCAAAAAAATAACACAAACACTCAAACAATATGACTTAAAAATGAGCTACAAAACCAATAACAAAATAATAAACAAAATAAATAAAAAACAAGAACACAACCCACATGAATTAAACGGAATATATCAAATAGAATGTAACACATGCAATAAAAAATATATAGGAATGACAAAGAAATCAATAGAAACAAGATTCAAAGAACATATAACAGCATTGGATAAAATCCACATACCTAGTTACAAATCAAACGTAGCTACACACATTCACGACACAAAACACCAAAAACCAGACATCACCCAATTAAAACTAATGAAACATGTTAAAGACCACAAAAAAATGGAAATCTGGGAACAATACTACATTCAACAAACAAACAATAGAAAACAATTAATGCCAGAACAAATCCAAGTACAAACATTTAAACAAAACTTAATAAAGGCCATACAAATAGACAAATTATTAAACCACAGTGATCAAGACAGGAGACCGATACACACGACACAATCCGAAGGCACAACCAATCAGAGAACAGGAAACCGACCACTAGAAGCTCACGGCGCGTGCGCCACCTACAATCTCCGACGTAGACCAGACAGGAGCGATAGCAGCCAGTAGCGTGCTGATGATGAACCGGGACGGTTCGAAACTGCAGTCCACGCAAACCAATAAGAAATCACAAACGTACAGCAAACAAATAAAGTATATATATATATATATATATATATATATATATATATATATATATATATATATATATATATATATATATATATATATATATATATATATATATATAGGAAACCAACTTACACTGACACAACCATACCATACGATTCACGTCACACTTTTTCACAAAAACTGTCAGCCTACCATTCTATGATACATCGTGCATTTTCAATACCTATGTCACAAAACAATTTTGAAAAGAAAATTTCAATAATTACGCAAACAGCATTTAATAATGGCTCCTCTGTTAAAATAATAGATAAAATGATAGAGAAAAGAATACAAATTAGCGATTAATTTATTTTAACGCGAAAGAAAAATCTTGTTTTCTCACAAAAGCTGGAGTTTATAAATTGGCTTGTACACATTGTAACGCAATCTACATAGGTCAAACTTCTAAAAATTTTAACACTCGATACAAAGAACATATTTCTGCATTTAGAAATAACCACGCTGACAAATCTACATTTGCAAAACATATTATTGATACCGAACATAGATCTACAGTAAATAACCGCATAAAACCACTACATTTTTATAATGACAAACGTAAACTAGACTTTTTTGAAGCTTTAGAAGTAAAAAGGCACACACACGACAATAACTACCTTGTTTTAAACGAGCAAACTGATTTAATGAATTCCCCTTTCTTGGATATTCTTCTTTCTAATTAAATAAGTCAAAGAAAATAAATTTAACTATTCTTTCAAAAAAGTTATAATAAAATAATGAGTTGATGTATGTCGATATTTTCGTTGTATAGAGACTGCTTTTATACTGTTATTGTTTAGTTATGTTATTGTTGTAACTGTTATCATAGTTATTGTAGGCTAGTTCTATTTTTATGTTAAATATTCACATACATCACATAGACATTTTAAAAACCTCATCTGTCATCTGTGTTTCATTTTATTTTCAATTAGATAAAATTTTTTGATCAAAACATCATATCATAACATAGCAACAGATATTTATTTGTAGTTGTCATGATTTCGTATTAATTCAATTTTAATCTGTCTGAGAATGCTGTCAAGCAGCGAAACTATAGGCACAGAAGCATTGAAGAACATCCTAGAACATCCAGAATTCGAAGGGCCACTTGCTCCAGTTAGCTCACGCGCTGGCTACGTCCTTCACCTACAAAAACCAACTGTGAAGCCAGAGAAGTAGTCTCCAAGTCTGTATGTAGTATGGACAAGTTTCACCAAGTAAGGGCAACAACAATCAATGAAAATTCAGAACTCTTAGTTGAAAAATGGTAGAAGCATTTAATAAAATGCCACTTGGCGAATTTCGTAAGAAATATTACGTAGACCATTTCCATGAAAATTCACTAGCATAGCTCACTTGCTGCATCCACAGTTTTGATATTTCGTTATATATAGTGATTCTAGATAGCCACTGTTGTCCTATAGAAGAATCATATTAACCAGGTGCAATATTAAGCCAGTCTGGTACATCAGCAACTTCGGTCCATTCTGCGCTTCCTACTATTATTATCACCGTACAGAGTTTAATGATTCATGTGTGAAGTCGCTTCTGTGTCGCTAGCCGGTAGCTACTTGGGAATAACAATGTCCTGGAGTAATACCTGTAATATTACACAACACTTTAGTGTAATTGCATTTATAACTACATCGCCTTTATTTTGAATATGACTGAATTCTAGTTCGCAGCGCCGCCACATTCTAAATGAAGATAATTATGGTAATCGGGATTTATTGCATGATTGTATTACGGAATTACCTTAACGGTCCAAGAGAACAGCAGTTACATGCAGAACACATCCAAAGGCGTAATAACTCGTTAAACTTGTAATTAGAAATTAAACTGCAAACGCTGCAACGATTAATGCCCCTTAAACGTTGCAGTCATTGAGCTAATTAGGATACTGTTAAGGAAATTGCGTCAAAATTGATTAAAAACATAATACATCCGAATGAGAACGGTGTGTTGCTTACAAAATAATAGAATGCCATTTCTGTTATAATACAAACGTAAAAATATTGACGCAGGAAGTGCGTTATGGTAGCTAATTTTCATAGAAATATTTCTGTTTTTAGTGAATTTTCTTTAAAAAAATAACTAATGAGGACACCCGATTTTTTTTTTTGAAATAATTTCTTCAAAGCGCGAACTAGGCCCCCTAGAACCCATATCCATGGTCAGGTCAACTATATATATATACACAGTGTGACACACTTAAGATGAAGACACTTCTGTATTTTCTTTATTTTTAGAGATAGCGATTTCACTTTTTGTACACATGTAAAACATCATTAGAATGTTTGAATAGTCTACTGACTTCAACTGTCAGATGTTAACCCAGCCTACTATGAATTCAGAAATAGGGCCGGTTCTCTATATTTCGCGATACGATAGAGATGTCAAAAAAAGTTACTTTAAAAAGTTATTCAGAATTCAATTCTAACTGAAGATACCGAGTTTCAAGTGAAAATTCGAAATTGTATTTTTTTGAAAATTTTTAGGCAGAACCCAAATTTTCCATCAGATTTTAACAGGTAGATTGCCATGGAAACAAATTAGCACCTTGTAAAATCTTGCGATAAATGTCAAATTGACATTAACTGTGAGCCTGTCAGCAAAATGCCTGTTGAACGTCTCATTGTAAGAGAAACAATTGAACTAATAAGATTGTTTGGTGATGGTATTCGGAATAGCAGACAAGTTGCTGATGAATTCAATCGGAGACATCCACAGAGAAATCCAATTAGGCGCGGAACTGCAGCAGTTCTGAATGCACGATTTTCTCAAACGGGAAGTGTGGTGAACAATATCTCGGCTGTTAGAAATCGAAGAGGTAGTGATGATAGCATTATCTTGGCTTCAATCAAGCTAATCCCGAGATGAGTTTTCGCCAAAGGGCTGTTGCATTGGATTTAAGTAGAGAAAAAAAAACAGAAGATGCTTTGTGCGTCATAAAATAAAGCCTTTCAAGCCAAAGTTTCTGCACTCGTTGAGAGAAGGTGATGAGCTGAAACGATTAGATTATTGCCTTTCAGCCCAAGGTAACTTTTTGAATGATAGAAAATTTTTAATTAAAATTTTATTTACGGACGAGGTACCATTCACTACCAATGAAATAGTATCTGCCCAAAATTACAGATATTGGTCTGCTGAAAACTCTGACTGGGTTATCAATTGTAAAGCCCAGTATTGACAGAAAGTTAATATGTGTTGTGGAATTTTAGAGGATAGAATAATTGGTCCTTCTTTTTGACAACACCTTGAATGCATATCGATTGCTTCATTTTTTTAATAATGAATTACGAGACTGTTTCGAAGGTATGCCTATCAACGTGCGACAAGATATGTATTTTAAATTAGACGGTGCATCCATTCACAACTCTAAGTTAGTCAGGAATTGGCTAAATCTACATTTTTCATCAAGATGAATTGGCAGGAATAGTCCTTTTGAACAGTGGCCTCCTCGGTCTCCTGACATTACACCACTAGACTTCTATTTCTGGGGTTGTGTTAAGAATAAGGTGTACAAAGAATGGCTCCAAAGTCGCGAGGAGCTTTGCGAGAAAATAAGGCAGGCTTGCCGTGAAATAAATATAGCAGAACTAAGAAAAGTTGCCAGCAATAATTTTAAGCGGATCGAAAATGCATTAGGCTTGAAGGTGGGCTAGTTGAAGCAGACTGCATTTAATAATTTTATATTCAATTTAATTGTACTTTTATCAGAGTTTGTGTTTAAGTTGAGTTGAATAAATCACGTACCATTGTTTTCTTTTGATATTGACCGTGTTTGTTGTTTTCATGGCAATCTACCTGTTAAAATCTGATGAAAAATTTGGACCGTCTAAATATTAACAAAAAAGTAAAAATCCGAATTTTGACTTGAAACTCAGTATCTGCAGTAAGAATTGAATTCTGAATAACTTTCCAAAGTAACTTTTTTTGATATCTCTAACGAATCGCGAAATATAGAGAACTGGCCTTATTCCTAAAATCATAGTAGGCTGGGTTGACATCTGACATTTGAAGTGGCTAGGCTATTCAAACAGCCTAATGACGTTTTACATCTGTACAAAAAATGAAGCCGCTACCTCTAAAAATAAAGAAAATACAGGCGTGTCTTCATCTTAAGTGTGTCACACTATATATATATATATATATATATATATATATATATATATATATATATATATATATATATATATATATATATATATATATATATATAGTATTCAGTTTTTGTGACGGTAATAGTATTATTTACTTAAAAAATTGTGTGAAAGCCGTCAGTTGCAAAATAAAACTCTTTATTATATATATATATATATATATATATATATATATATATATATATATATATATATATATATATATATATCTATATATATATATATATATATATATATATATATATATATATATATATATATATATATATATATATATATATATAAATTGAAACTGACCTCGGATATGAGTTCTAGGAGTCCTAGTTCGCGTTCAAAATTTTTGCAAGTTTCACCATCGATACCTCTCTATTAGTGAATTTTTAAAAATAAAAATTCACTAAAAAGCCTGGACGCAGCAAGTGCGTTATTGTGCTGAATTTTCATAAAAATTATTTTATTAGCCAATATGTCTTTTTTTAAATGAAAGCAGGCATCAAATTTACCGGTAAAACCTATATAGTAGAAACAGTGTACCATATTTCATACAAATAACTTTGTTTAAAAGAGTATTAAAATGTTTCCAAAATAAACTTAAAATGTTCCCGAAAAAACTGGTCCGATTTTCCTGACCATGGAACCTCTTCAAGCTATTTATTCACCGGCCAAGATATAATTATTCAGAACAAAAATTTCCACGAAACATAAAAAAACATTTTTCTATGAAAATTGGCGAACAATTCTTACATGAATATCGGAAAACACTTTTTTTTACAATATGTCTATACACATTTATTACTAATTACCAAAATTTCACAAAAATCATATAAAAAATGATTTCTAGGCAAACAAAAAAAGAAAATCAGCGAAAACTGACAAAATATGTTTTACACAAAAATTTCCAAACAAATACATAAAATTTAAATTATATACCTAATTTGCTGTCACTTTGAAGTTCGATTTGACATTTGTCAAAACAATTTATCAACTACTTATACAATATGAAACATAGATAATCTTATCTAATAATTATTTCTTACCTTTATTGATACGAAGTTAATTTAAATATTTTAATATTTTTCTGCTAGAATTCACTAAATAATTACATAATCTGATCGGTTATTAGAATTAAATAAAGAAATGAAAAAAATAAAACTAATCATGAATCATGGTATGCGAGTATAAATGTAAATGTTCCTAAAACTAGAGCCTTTAGGTATAAGGGGGTCATACAACAGTTGAAGCAGGGGCATCTTTACTTCTGAAACACAAAATACAGATAGTTCCATTTGGAAAAAATTAAGTAACGGCAGTTCGATTTTTTCGACGGATAATATAAACGAAAACCTCTCTGAATGCGTCGTTTTCATGCGACCCCGCTATCTATGGTGTAAGCTTGTGCATATGAACTACCTTCATCTTGCTCTTTGGGCTCTTCTGCATGCAATATACGTCATTGGTCCTTTTGACCATCTTATACGGACCTTCCCATAATTTTTGTAGTTTCGGCGAGCGACCCTTGCGTCATACTGGATTGTAGAATCACACCCGGTTTTCTTCTTTAAAAGCAGCTGAATTAGCTTGCACGTCATAACAAGTTTCATGCCTTCGCTTTTTACTATTATGTGCATCCGAACAATAGAATGGATGACTTCTCTTCTCGTCACTATGTCGGAACTCTTTTCAAGTGGAGTTCTTACGTTGCACAGGTTTTTTCGCACAATAGCTCTTGTCTTGGTGTTTCTACTTGGATAAAAATCCCTGCCGGCTCTCTTCTTCTTGTCGACATCAGTTCTGTCTCTGCAGATGTATTCACTGGCCTTTTTATGGGTTTGCTTTTATCCCATAATTTCTTTTCTACCTACTTCTGGCTGAAAACCTGCGTCGGATTTCCTTTTCTCAGCTCTCTTCACTGGAATGAGACTTTCATTGCAGACGTTAATATTGCTATTTTTTTTTCACGGTGATTTTCCGCACCACCAGGTTACTGCCAGACGACATTCTTTCTTCACCGCCGATAGCCAGGATGTTAGTGCCAAGATCAAGTTTAACGCACTGACCTTGCAAAATATCCAATCTAATTGTAATTGGATCTGATATGCCGGCGACTATTGCTCTCTGCTTTGCCTTCCATGTCCCAATTTGCAGCTCGACGTCAGTTTCGCCAAATACCTGGATCCGGTCACCACTAGCTGCATTGCACTGTACACTCTATCTGGCTCTCTTATTCGCCATATTGGTTCCATGCCGCGTCGAATAATCGTCCTAGGTACACCAGTGTCGACGACCATCTGGGTCTTATTGCCGCTTACGTATCCGTCTACGACGAGGGCGCTGACGTAATTGCTAACCTGAGACACAGTTACCGGCCTTAGCTTCACTGCCTCCAATGCGCCGGATAGCGGTTATCTTAGAGCCCGACATTCGCCTGTCCCACCCTGTCGCAGTTCCAGCAACGCAAGGCATTTCCACGGTGAGTTCTTATTGGGTTCACACGAAATGTATCCTTCGTCTGTTGTACGATTTTCTGTAGTAGCTGCACCACTTTGCGATAGATCTGTTTTAATTTCTTCTCGTATTCGGAGACTGTGAACTCTCACGTGACTTTCTGATGCTTGCTTTGCCGCTTCAAACTCCAAAGAATGGGCCAAAGCATCATTTAAGTTTTTGTGCCTCGCCGTCCTCAAGGCCTGATACCGTCAATGAAGGTTTGCAGTGACAGCTAGTTCAAAAACTCCATCGGAGCTATGAGGTAGGCTATTCGCGGCAGTCTGACGACGTTGGCGGGGAGATGTTAGAAACTTTCGCCAAAATTCTGACAACAATTTTTCAACTGGAATCGATACAGCTGTTGTAAATGCTGGTCCCCAAACCTCGTTTCTAATTGATGTCTAATGCTGTCAAAATTAAACAGTTCTTCCCTTGAAATACCTTGGCGCACATCTAGAGCATCTCCTCTGAGAGCTACAATCAACGAAGTTGATTTATCTCTCTCGCCCCAACCATTTGATGTAGCAGCGGCTTAGAACTGGCGCAGATAAATTCCCCATGGGCCATCAAATGTGTGAACCTTAATTCTTACGACCGGACCTGATGTTTCCTTTGGTTAGGGTATCACACTTATTTTCCACTGATTGCATTTCATTTTCTGCTGTATTCTTATTGTACACTCGTCAGCTTGTGATGCTGATATCCCCTTTTTTCCTCCCTCACGGCTCGTCCGCGACTTCGCCGCCCCGAAAGCACTGCAGCCGTTGGCTTATTGTACATGCCCTTAGTCTTTTTACTCCATCCATTCCAAAATCACTGTGCCTTTAATTGGCTGACCGTATATCAGTTGTCTTTTGCAGTCCAGAGCTTTATACTCGCACAAGATGCGCTAAGCTGATTCCTCCCCATCGCCACAGAGTCTGCATGCGAGATCCCCCTCGAACTGCCCCATTTTATGCAGGTGTTTCTCGACGGCCACGTCTTAGGTCTCAGGTCTTAGTCCCCACGTTTTTCCATATAGCCGCCTACTGACGGCTAGGGTCATGATTGCCTTACGCAGTATTTTTTCAACGTGACCATTCCAAGTTAGCTTAGGGTCCAATACGACTCCAAGATATTTTATCTCCCTGCCCATTGGAATAGTTTTACCGTATAGAGTGAGAGTACTGTGGCTCTCACACTTCCTTCTCCTCGTAAGCGGTATGACGGTTGCTTTCTAGGGGCTCACTCCGAGCCCTTGACCAACCGTCCACCCTTCCACCACTGTCAGTGCTGTCTACATGCGCTCCCACACTGATGGTGTAACCTTTCCTCGGACTATGATGACAATGTCGTCCGCATCGCCCTGTACCTCATACCCCAAAAGTACAATGCTCTACCGACAGAGCTACCCGGGCTGATACCCCTTTTTTTCCTCCCTCAGGGCTCGTCCACGTCCTCGCCGCCCCGACAGCACCGCAACCTTTGGTTTATTGTGCATGCCCTTAGTCTTTTAACTCCACCCACTCCAAAATCACTGTGCCTTGAACTAGTCTGCACAGCGATTGGTAGGGTGAAGTTTTCTTTTGCTGTCTCCGGTCTAGACTGACCGTAGATCAGTTGTCTTTCGCGGTCCAAATCCCCTCTGATAGGCGCAACCTCTCCTATATCTGTCTGGGAGTTAGTACCACAGTTTTTGTCTCAATGATTTTTGCTTTTGCTTTTTCTGTCGATACAATAATCAGTACTGCTCCTCAATCTTTAATGGACAAACTCATTTGAGTCAAAAAGCGCACCCTTTTGGGGACAAATGATCCACTAGTTCAATATAGTTTGAAACATGCAGAATATACAGGATTAGTGCTGAAAATAATATGCTCACACTATTTAAAAAAAAATTGTCAACTCTCCTAATTAGTTGAACATACTGTATAAATTTCGTTTCGTTCGCAATAGTTATTACGATACGTTGAAAAAATTGGTTATGCGCGTTTACAGATACAAGAAAGAAGTATATGTTCATTAAAATTGACGGATGGGGCCAGGCCCCCAACAAAAGCACGGGTAAAAGTTAGTGTCTTATTAGAAGCTGAATACCTTAATAAATTACTCGTAGTTTGACTTTCAGCAAAACAATGATGTGATATACGACCACACCTGCAACAAATTGCGTTAAAATTACTACACTGATTTACCGCCAAATGTACCTGCTAAAATAATATCCGAAAAAGCTGAAACAGTTAACAAAACTTTACTACAATATACTTCTCCACAAGGCTGTTTTATTTCCTCGTGACCCTTACTCAATAGAGTTCTCAGTGTTACCCTCTCTTGATTCCGATCTCAACAGCTTTCACGCTGCTTTAAATTAATACCAAATGGGGTCTGTGAATCAAATTCTGAAAGGAATTTATGTTATAATCGTCTATATATAGGAAATGTGTTCCAAAGTTCGACTGTCGTTAACCATAGCCCGTAGCTTTGGGGGCGTTCGTTGTACATTAATAACTCCCGTCCATTTTGTGGCCATTATTACTCCAAGTTTAAATACGGAGTTCGCCCAAATGTGACCCCTGTAATGGTTCCATAGATTATGGGAGAAAAATGTTTTGTTGCATACAAACATGAATAATTAATCATGTTGAAATTATACAGGGTTGGCCACTGCTGTCATATTTTCAGTAATACCTTTATTTTTAATTTTACAATAAAAGTCATGATACCTACACTTTTGTTCATACGTTCTTCGTTTATAACTTAAAAATATTTCAAGTCTTGTTTCCCTACTCTACAGTGTATCCCAAACTGGATGGGAATGTATTGCTATCTCCGTTATTATTAGAAATAGGGAGACGGTTAAATTAGCAATGTTTTGTAGAATTTCATGCTCGTTCCAAATATGACTTGTATTTTGCCCTGCCTCTTTTCGTTTTCGAGTTATTTTGAAAAAAAAATTGTCGATTTATTTTTTCTTCAATATCTAAGTAGGCGTTGATCTGACATGTCTAAGACTTGCACATTATCGGGACATCTTTTTATGCTATTCTCAACTTTGGATTGTCATTGGTTTTTGAGCTACAAGTATCAACGCTTGGCGTTTGTTTTTATTATGGCAGCCATATTGGAATTTTTGCTCATGTGATAGCCTGTAAAAAGAGCTTTCCAATGATGTACAACATGCTTGAGAAATATTGTGATTGCACTGACAATTTTGAGAAAAACCGTTTTGAGAATAGTAGGCTATGAAATCCAATAACTGAAAACAAATGACAAAAAAAGTGTTCAAAAAGCAGTAGGTCATGGAGTTTAACAATAGACTTCTACTTTTAACATAATTTTTCGTAACGAATCACGATAAAAAAATAGGAAATTTGAGCACACCAATGAATCGACCCATTATTACATATGATATTTTAAATTACAACATTCCCCTAAAAAATTGTTATAATTTAATTAAATAGGTAAACCTAGTAAATAATTAAATTTAGTAACATAACTAATAAAAAGCAGATTAATGATTTACGATAACGCCTTTGAAAATTATTTGATTTTCAAACGTAAGTCAACTGAAAAACAACAGAAGAAAGGTTGCTATGAATATAACACTATCGCGACAATTAAGAATACTGCCATTATTAATTATCTGAACAATTTGAGGTGTATTTAACACGTTGCTTAAAATTTTGTATTAAATAGTTTGTTTCCTGTTTATTTTAAATATATATTTTTTTTAATATGTTCAGTAATGAAGAATATTTTGACATGTTGGAATGTTATATTCGTTCTAACCGAAATACTGAGGCAGCTGCAAATTCATATCAAAACAACTACCCAGAAAGACGACAACCAAACACAAAAATATTTCGCAGGATAGTGACCAATCTATTGAACAACGGTAGCTTCCACGCAAAGAAACTACCAATGCCTAGAAATGAAGAAAGAAATAATGCCGTCTTACAGGTTTCAAACGAAAACTCTCCGCAATCTGTGCGGTTTTATGGTGAACAAATTGACGTTCCAAAAAGTACGTTACACCGTGTATTAAAACAAAGTCATACCATCCATACAAACCTACAATCGTGTAAGGCTTAAATGTTGACGATTACCCCAAGCGACTTCAATTCTGCAGATGGTATCAAGGACAATGTCAGCAAGATGAAAAGTTTCATTTGAAAATAATATGGCCTGAGAATCCAGATTTACAAATTGTGGTGTGTAAAATCCCCATAATAGGCATTATTGGGCAAATGAAAATCCCCATATAAAGGAAGAAAGACGATTGCAAGACAGATTTGGTATTAATGTTTGGTGCGGCTTCTTGGGTAAAAAACTGTTGTTTTATTTGTAGATTAGACAGTTAATTTTAAAAAATTTCACGTAACTTCATTGTGATACGTTCTTTTTCGAAAATAATTTAACTGGGGAAAGGTATCTTAATCTATTGAGAAATGATATCTTACCAATAATTAGAAGAGCTCATGATAATTTAGACGAAATTTGGTCCCAACAAGATGGTTGTCCAGCTCACAATGCTAGGATAATCAACGAATTTTTGTGTCAAAATTTTAATAATAGTGTCATTTATAACAACAGGCCGGTTCACTGCTGTGCTCGAAGTCCTGATATAACACCCATGGGATTTTATTTCTGGGGTACTCTGAAGAATGTGTATAAATTCGATCCACCACAAAATATCAATGAAGCTATAAATCATATTAACCGAAACACCCTCACCAGAGTTTGCAGGTATGTTTCAAAAAAGTGTATAAAGTACATTTAACAATTTTCTATTTAGTGTATTTTTAAGTTTCTATTTTATTATTTGTTGAGTTTCGTTTCTAATTGTGTTGTTTTGTGGAGTTTAAGTTTCTATTTGTTATTGCCGGGTTTCGTTATTAAACTGTTTCACATAATATTACCTAGCATTATTAGGTAAGTATTGTAAATTAAATCACAATATTTTTTTATCGTGAATCATTACGGAAAATTATGTTAGAAGTAGAAGTCTATTGTTAGACTCCATGGCCTAGTGCTTTTTGAACACTTGCTTTCTGATATTGCATTTCATAGCCTACTATCCTCAAAACGGTTTTTCTCAAAATTGTCAGTGCAATTACAAGATTTCTTAAACATGTTGTACATCATTGAAAAGCTCTTTTCAAAGACTATCACATGAGCAAAAAGTCCAACATGGCTGCCATAATAAAAACAAACGTTGATACCTGTAGCTCAAAAGCAAATGGCAATCTAAAGTTGAAAATAGCACAAAAAGATTACTCTGTAAAAAGTTTTCTGATAATGTGTAAGTCTTAGACATGTCAGATCAACGCCTCCTTAGATATTGAAGAAACAAGAAATCGTCTAATTTTGTTTTTTTCAAAATAACTCGAAAAGGAAAAGAGGCAGGGCAAAATACAAGTCATATTTGGAACGATCATGAAATTCTACAACCCATTGCTAATTTAATCGTCACGCCATTTCTAATAATAACGGAGATAGCAATACATTCCCATCCAGTTTGCGACACTGTGTATATAGATGTGTTTGTACATATTTAAGAGACATTTCATATTCTCATTAAAGTTGTTACATCTTTAATATGTCCATCCAGACCAAATAATTTCAGTGTTCCCCCATTCCCCTCATTTATCCTCCCATCCTTAAATACCCATGTGGTTCTGCCTGGCTTTGAGCCCCATATTTACTCTTAATAACATGAATAATGGTTATAGTGGCATTAAATGACCAAAAAGTTGGTCACGGGTAACAGTTTAGCAGTTATATTTTTTTCCATTGCTAAAGAAACCTCTGTATAATAATATGTTATGCTATTTTTACAATCCTGTTTATCCCTTCAAATTTTAAAGTGGTGTCCCTAAACAAATGAGATTAACTCCATAAATTTTTATGCGACACAACAACCTTCAGACCGCCCCATAAACTTTTCTACATTAGTCTGGATCCTGTGTGTAAAGTTTGTCAGAGCGGCCATGTTCATTATACGTAACGGCATTCCTGGAGCGATGTAAACTGAGATCCAGACCTCAAATCTTAGTTTGATGGCCGCATTAACAGTCCAGCTTGTAATTCCCGCCCTACGGTCGTAACACTGCTGGTTGGTAACACTGTTGGATCAGCGATGTTATCTCTGCCTCCGCAATTGCCGCTTTGTTCAGCCTGTGTACACTAACTTACCACACACACACACACACACACGCACACACATACTCCCATAAATACACCTATACAAACATAGAATGCATACACCCACATAAACTGCTATTATTTTTATTTATGGGTTTCTCTTCAAATAATTTGGGTTCTCCGAGTGTACTTATCAGTGCTCATCACAGTCTCTAATTTTCATTTAGTGAATTATGGCTCCCAGATCCACGGAACTGAGTCTTTACCGAGAGGTAAGTTGTAAAATTAGATTAATAGGTACAGATATCGCTTTTATAAAATCTTGCAAACGAAAATCATTTTTTCATATTTTATTGATATCAATATACAAATTTCTAGCAACAAAAAAGTAGGTTAAAGGGTTCTAAATTTTGCTAAGCAAAAATGGATGGATTTAGAAATGCAATATCTGTACTCAGCGTAGTATGTTAGAAATACAGGCATATAGTTTGCTTGAAAAATTAGCCTTTAATTTAGATACTGAAAAGAATATGAAGAATGGTACAATTTACTGAGGAAGCTGTTTGTAGTTACTAACATGAAGTTACCCAACAAAATTAATATTCAGAATAAAAAATTAAAACAACTGGTAAAATGTCAAATTAAAAACGAAAAATAGTTCCCCAGAAAACTGACCTCGTAGAAAATCTTGAACAAAAATAAGATCGACCTCTTGAGCAAGTGGCTGAAATTCGGTTTACAGTCACAATAAGACAATATAGTACAAGTCATTGAAACATGACTTAAAAATTACCCGAACCTTCAAAAAACTTTGAGAGACATGTAAATATAAAATTTCACAAAACTTCCATTAGAAACAAGAATTTTAATCAAATGAAAACACTTAAACTGTGAGAGACACATCATTTGTTGCAACTTTGGACAAAAACGATTATAAAGATGGAGTTAATAATGGAATAGAGACTAAATAAAAACCTCCTACCAAAAATTACTTTTGATGTTAAAAATAGGTTACAAAGTTGTCACAACTTTATAAAACAAGAGTTAGGAAGAAGGTTACAAGTTGCAAACCTAAAAGTCCCAAAAAAGTATTGTCTACCAAAAATCTATATACCGGGAAAATCGGTGAGTCCTATTTTTTAGTGAATTTTTATTTTAAAAGAGGAATCGATGGTGAGACTGCAAAAATTTTTTCAAATGAGCGCGAATTTGGGCCCCTAGAACCCATATCCGGGGTCGGTTTCGATTTTTATATGTTTATATATAAATATATATATATATATATATATATATATATATATATATATATATATATATATATATATATATATATATATATATATATATATATATATATATATATATATATATATATATATATATATATATATATACAAAGGGTGTATATATGTATATGTATGTTTCCAACCGATAACTCAAAAAATAATTAACCGATTTTGATGAAACTCGGCAAGTGCCTTTCTTTTATTATTAGCTTGGATGACGTTAGCCAGAAAAATCGGACAAGGTTTTCCGGGAAAATTTTGAGTTTTCTTACGAAAAAAATTACACAGCTATTTCAATGAAATTTGGTGCGTGTTGCTTTGGTAAAGACCTAACTATGTACCAAAACTCAGCATTCTAGGTTTACAGAAAATTGAGCTATTAAAATTTGAAGCATTTATTTTTAATATCACCGCGTTTCATTGACAATGGCAAACCTGGCTTGGTATATGAGATCTAGTATTTCTGAGTCGTTGCCTGGTAACGGATCATTTGATATTATTGCGCAGGTCTATTACACGCTGTAACTGACGTTTATCGTATGATATTAGATTGTTTATCACAAATTAATTGTGTTATTTGGGAATTTTTATATACAAGTGCAAATTATTCCTTTACGATTTTATTAATGTTAGTGGGTGGACTAAATAGTGTTTGTTATGTTTTGTCAACACATATAAAGGATCGAAGTTTTACAAAAGGGCTGCTATGCAACAGGTTAGTTATTTTCTCTCTGATGCTTTGGCGGTAGTTTTAGTTAAGTGTGTGGTTTAACGGTCCAAAATTTTTAGCTAATTTTCGTACAAAAAATTCGTCAATGAGGAGACCGCGACTTTAGAATTTTTAAAAGATTTCTTCAAATGAGCGCAAACTAGGCTCACTAGAATCCATATCCGGGTTTACGTTCAGTTTTTATCTGTTTACATATATACAGGGTGACGCATTTCTACGGTAAAGCTCAATATAATTATTATTATTATACAAGAGACGAGAAAACATTGTATAGTAAAGTTAATTATAGGGTGTCTTGAACTGCATCTTAAAATAAAATTATTTTCACAATCACAGGCTGGCCCATAAGTCGTTGGTGATCCCTACAATTTTTTTCGAACACCCTTATTTTATTGCATTTTTTATCGAAATATGTTTGTAGCAAATTTTCATTAAATGCTTCAAATTTCAGTAACTCAATTTGCTATTAACCTAAGGTTTGTTGGATAGGAAACCAACATTTAAAGTTTATTGCCGGAAATTTTTTGTACATTTTCAAACAATAAGTTATTGTGATAAAATATGGCACATTGTTTCTACTATATAGGTTATACCGGTAACTAAATTGATGACTGTTTGCATTAAGAAGACATATTTGCTATTCAAAGCATTTTTATAAAAATTCACTTCCATAACGCACTTGCTGCGTCCAGACTTTTCGGCTATAGACTCCCCAACATACAATTTGGCGAAGTGGTTGACAAATGACTTTGAAGCCTTGCCTGTCAAACCAAAAAGTTTTTCAGTATCAAATTCACTTGAATTTATTAATAAATATAAAGATGTTCAATTGGTTGAAGACGAGGTTTTGATTTCGTTTGACGTAACCTCTTTGTTTCCTAGCGTCCCCACGAAACAAACGCTAATGTTTTTAGAACAATTGTCTTTTCTTTTAACGAAAGCAGGCATGAAATTTGGTTGTCAGTATAATCTATACATGGTGTGGCGCCAAAACCTTTAGTTAGCCGTTTATCAATATTTACTCCGATTTGAAATTTGAAAATTTACACACATACGACCGAGACGAATTCCAGTTCAGTGAAATTAGTTTACTTTATGTCAAACTTCCGGTTTAACCGGAAGTGACCATCAACTTGCTTATTTTAAATACAACATGGTAATTTTCATTATATTTTCGAAATCTACATTGATTTTGAGATAAATTATTGCTTATATACCATATGTCAAAAATCAACCGTTTTCGAAAATTTTCGATTTTTTTGAAAATTCTCGCGAAAACCAAGGTGAATGTTGCACGCTCTCTCTCTCTGTGGAAATACAACTGAGAAGACTCATTTTTTGTACAGATTACCCTCAGATTGGCACCTAAACGACACGTTTGATAGCGTTTCTTTTAAGTATACAGCGTGATGAGAATTAGCCGTGCCATTTGATAAAATTGAAGTCACAATTACTCGCTCATTTCAAATGGAACACCCTATATATTATGAGCTATTTCCGTTCGCATCCGGTTTCCCTTTCAACGTGTATTAGCATTCGCTATACCTAAATTCCACCGTTTTCCGCATATTTCCATTTTATTGGATTCACCTAAATCAAATTGCCACATTAGATTTAAGGCAGGCTTTGGAACTTGATAATATGCTTGTTGACGTCTACACGTCAAAAGAGCGTCAAGCGAAGCTTATAGTAATAAAAATCGAGATACTAACAGTCAACGCGGTGCAAAACTGGCAAATTTGCAGTACAAAAACGACGATTTTTTGGAGCTTCTAATTATTTATGGTGAGTGTCAACGAATTGTGGGCCGAACATGTCGTGCATTTGTAGAAAAGTACCCGAGTAAACCGAAACCCAGTCAGGGCACGATAAAGAGGTTTTCGCCCAAAAGTACATAAGCGTAAGCCACTCGTCGATAACGAGGTAAACGAAGTGAACGTATTGGCATCTTTTGTTGCTGATCCCAAGGCATCTATCAGGGATTGCGAAAAAGAATTACGCTTCTCAGCGAGAACGATTCACAGAATTTTGAAAAAGCATCAAACGAGATCCTTCTCTTACCACCCGATACATGGTTTGCAACCAAACGATCTTACTAGACGTGTTGAGTTCTGTGAATGGTTCCTATTGAAAACACAAGAAGATGAGAATTTCTGCAAGATAATTATTTGGTGCGATGAGGCGAAGTTCTCCAAAAATGGCATGCACAATCGCCACAATAGTCACTTCTGGTCAGATGAGAATCCCGATGTTACCAGGATCAACTATTTCCAAGACAGGTGGTCATTCAATGTGTTTTGTGCAATTAAGAACGATACGATTTTTGGGATTAAAGTATACGATGAAAATCTCACTGGTATGAGTTATAATGATATTTTGCACGAAGTGATTCTAGTTTCTCTCAACACATTAAGTTTAGAAGAAGCTAGAACAAGCTGGTAGCAGCAAGACCGAGCACCGCCCCACAGTTTCCATTTAGCTCATGATTTTTTGCAACAACATTTTGAAGACAGGTGGATTGCCAATAACGGCCCACATAGATGGCCACCACCGTCCCCTGACTTAACACCTCTGGATGCAAGCATCTGGGGCTACATCAAAAATAAAGTTTACCACGAACCTGCCACCACAAAAGAAGACATGGTAGGTAGAGTTTTACGTGGCTTCAATTCACTGAATTCGAGACAAATCAGAAAGGCTACGAACCAAAACATTATAAGACGAATAACAAAATGCCTCCATGTCAGTGGGAGTAATTTTGAGCATTTGTTATAAGTTCCACATTTTTTTTAATTTGTTTTTATGTTTTAGTTTTCCACTAGCTATTTGTTAAGTTCTGTACTCATTTATAATAAATAACTACCTATATTGTTGAGTTGAATTTTGGTTTTACAAGTTAGTTAACAACACATTGATTTTACAGAATTAAAACAGGGGAATGCAGCGATTTGGATGCAAATACAAAGTGTTCTCTTTTTTTACGCGAGAAGGCCCAACAAATGTTATGTTCTCATTTGTAAGAGGTGGGACTCGACATGTAGACGTCAACAAGCTTATTATCAAGTTCCAAAGCCTGCTTTAAATCTATTGTGGCAATTTGAATTAAGTGATTCCAATAAAATTGAAATATTCGGGAAACGGTGGAATTTAGGTATATGGAATGCTAATACACGTTGAAAGGGAAACCGGATGCTAACCGAAATAGCTCATAAAATATAGGGTGTTCCATTTGAAATAAGCGAGTAATTGTGATTTTAAATTTACCAAATGGCACGGCTAATTTTCATCACCCTGTATACTTAAAAGAAACGCTATTAAACGTGTCGTTTAGGTGCCAATCTGAGGGTAATCTGTACAAAAACTGAGTCTTCTTAGTTGTATTCCCATAGAGAGAGAGAGAGCGTGCAACGATCACCTTGGTTTTCGCGAGAATGTTCAAAAAAATCGAAAATTTTCGAAAACGGTTGATTTTTGACATATGGTATATAAGCAATAATTTATCCCAAATTAAATGTAGAATTCGAAAATATAATGAAAATTACCATGTTGTATTTAAAATAAGCAAGTTGATGGTCACTTCCGGTTAAACCGGAAGTTTGACATAAAGTAAACTAATTTCACTGAACTGGAATTTGTCTCGATCGTATGTGTGTCAATTTTCAAATTTCAAATCGGAGTAGTTATTGAGAAACGGCTAACTAAATGTCTTGGCGCCACACCCTGTATATATATCACACCGATACTTCAGAAAGTAATAGGCCGACTTTGATCATATTTGGTGAATACCTTCCTTTTACAAGTGGCTTGGTTAAGTTCGTTGGTCAGGAAAATCGGGCTTGTTTTTCCTGGAAAATTTTAGCTTTTCTTCCGGAAATTTTTTATACCTCTAGAAATAACAAAGCTATGGCAAACAAATTTGGTACGTGGACTTATATTATAGAATGTGAATGACACACGAAAATTTAGATACATATTAGGTACATAGGAAATTTGAATATTATGAATTTTTTAGCAAATTTTCGTATAGAAAATGTTATGTATAATAAATGTATAAGTTATTCTAAAAAAATATTATTTTAGATTTTCATGAAATATAATTGTTTAGCAAATTTTAGTAACTGGAAAACTGCTCGAGTACAACCCGTCCCCAAGGAATGATCCAAAGCGCTTCCTATCAACTACAGACCTATTTCTCTCCTTTTAGTCGTCTCTAAAGTGATGGAAAAGTATATAAACACCGAATTACTAAAATTTCTTTGAAAAACACAGTCTAATCCACGACAGGCAGCATGGATTCCGTCAGCGCAGATCAATTGCCGACTTCCTTTACTTTGTCACGCATTCTTGGAACAAGTCTATCGAACTACACGGTGAATCCCAGATTGTCGCTCTAGACAAAGCATTCAACCAGGTCTGGCACGCAGCGCTGCTTAATAAACTTCAGGCCTATGGCCTACCACCAAAACTCTGTATCTGGACAGCAAATCTCCTCTCCAACCGAAGCATATCTGTTGTCGTGGATGGCCTTTCCTCTAAACTGTATCCAATTAATGCAGGAGTCCCTCAAGGTTCAGCTTTGGTCCCTACTTTGTTTCTTCTCCACATCAATGACCTCCTCTATAGCACATCCAACCCAGTTCACAGCTACGCGAACGACAGCACCCTCAAATATACAATATTCTAAGCCTGCCTCTTTAGCCCTATTAGATGAGGATCGCAGACTCATGGAGGGTTCTGTCTCTGTGGATCTCCAAAAAATATTAGACTGGGGAAGTAGAAATCTTGTACAATTCAACTCCAAATCTCAGTCTTGCTTCCTATAAGAGATACACCAGCCCCAGACCTACCACAATGAACAACCAAGTTATTCAAAGTAATGAGTCCTTTTCACTTGTGGGCATTTCTGTGGATCGAAATCTCAATTTGCACCAACATGTCACATCAATTGCAGAAGCGGCTGCTAAGAAATTAGGTTTCCTCTTCCGGGCTCGCAAATACTTTTCACCAGCTAATCTCTATAACTTATATACTTGACAAATAAGGCCAAACCTCGAATACTGCTCCCACATCTGGGGTGCCGCTGCCGGTTCTACACTCGCTATCCTGGACTCCATTCAGAAGACAGCCATACGTCTAATCGGTGACCCTACCCTCACCCAAAGGCTGCCATCCCTTGCCCACCGACGTGCCGTTGGTGACCTCTCTCTCTCTATCTTTTACAGATATCTGCACGGGCAATGTCCAGAGGATCTTTCTTCCATAGTTACTCCACCTGCTGCCCCCAACAGATCTACCAGGGGAACAGAGTGAATGCACCCTTTTACTGTCCAGGTCACCAGGCATAGAACATCTTGTTATGCCCGCTCTATTGTCCCGAGGACTTCCAAGTTGTGGAATTCCTTGCCGGCACATGTTTTTCCTTCTCCTCCGAACCTCCAAACCTTCAAGTACAGAATTAACAAGTTGCCTCTTTCCTCCTTGTCGACACCCACGGTACGATAGTATTTAGGCTGTGAGCCCTCGTGGTGTGTTGTTGAAAAAAAAATATGTGTGTATATGAGAGTATATATGTAAATACAGGCGAGTATGTATGTGTGAGTACGTGCGTGTGTGTAGATGTGCGTTTGCATGACTGGATAAATGGCTACTACATACTCACACAGTCACAAGGCAGTGTGATTTTACATTAAAAAAAGTTTAGGTTAAAGTATAGGATAATGTACATTACCTTTTGACAATCATTGTCCACATGTATTTTTAAGCCTCATCAAGTATCTAAAACAGGTATTCTCGTATGACTGACGTTTTTCCTGCAAATACTACCAAATTCTTTAACACATTCAAATCGATTTCTAACAGATCAACTGTTTCAAATATTTTAGGAAATAAAAATACAGCTTGTGAAAATAAATCTAGTAGATAGGAGTTTCATAGTCACTATATTATGTCTGCATACATTTAATATTCTCCAATATAATATGTAAATGTTAATAAATTTACTAAATTGTAAATAAAGTTTTGTTGAGTTGAGCTCGTGTGACACGCGGGCGGCTCTGGTTCTATTCCCGCCTGATGCTTGTAACATTTCGATTTGCTTCAGGAACTTTAATATTTGGTAGAAAAAATAGTGTCCAGCTTTCGTGCGTTTGAACCAAGATCTAATTTTTCTTTAAAACGCCTGGATAAAACTATCTTTAGTTCTAAAATTACAAATTTCAGCAGACCTTTTTTTATTGTAAATATTAGTGAATGTTCATTAGAGAATTTGTATTTAAAAAACTTTGTTGTTGTTGTAAAAACCGGTTTCATAAGGTAGCTAAAACGAAATCATCCAGGCGATTAATAAGGAAAAATACCTGCAACGTTTATCATTTGGCAGATACTTTCCTTTCTAAATATGAATTTAGCTTTGTTCTGGAAAACTTCTGTTTGAATGAAATTTGTAATAAAATTTTCTTCTAACACGTCAGCTGCCCAAATAAGAAAAAAACTGACCCTCCGGGCCACAACCAGTTTTTTATGAATTAATATAATAAATAGCATTCCTTATTAGGTGACAGTGTTTTTGAGAAAAAAATTGATGTCTATATATATTTTTGCGTAAGAAGCCACTTTGGTTTCAGGGGGCCACCAGCTATAAAAATGTCCTTAGCAGTCACGTGAAGCCAAGGGGGCTTCTCAATAAAGAACAGCTCTTTACAGGCTTTGGACATTACTTACAACAGTATCAACATGTTTGATTGTTTTATTCAACAATATCTATGTTAGTGTTGTTCTAAACAAATAATAATACCGACTCCCATGCTCATCAGCTGATCAGCCCCGCCTCAGCTGTTTTGCGCATGGCAGGTATATTTGTTTTTGTACATAACCCTAGATATTTTATAGTGTTATTGTTTGATTCTCTGTACTGAGTGAGTATTGGTGCAGCTACTAAGACGTGATAAAACAAAAATATCGCCATTGTTAGAAATGCTTATTGAAAGTTTCCAATTGCACGTCAAACCACGATAAACACTTTCTATTGATGAGACCATAGTTCCTTTCGGGGCCGATCGACCTTCAAACAATTTATAATTTTAGTGTTGTTGTTTGATTCTCTGTACTAAGGGAGTATTGGTGCAGCTACTAAGACGTGATAAAACAAAAATATCGCCATTGTTAGAAATGCTTATTGAAAGTTTCCAATTGCACGTCAAACCACGAGAAGCACTTTGTATTGATGAGACCATAGTTCCTTTCGGGGCCGATCGACCTTCAAACAATTTATAATTTTATAGTGTTGTCGTTTGATTCTCTGTACTGAGGGAGTATTGGTGCAGCTACTAAGACGTGATAAAACAAAAATATCGCCATTGTTAGAAATGCTTATTGAAAGTTTCCAATTGCACGTCAAACCACGAGAAGCACTTTGTATTGATGAGACAGACCATAGTTCCTTTCGGGGCCGATCGACCTTCAAACAATTTATAATTTTATAGTGTTGTTGTTTGATTCTCTGTACTGAGCGAGTATTGGTGCAGCTACTAAGACGTGATAAAACAAAAATATCGCCATTGTTAGAAATGCTTATTGAAACTTTCCAATTGCACGTCAAACCACGAGAAGCACTTTGTATTGATGAGACCATAGTTCCTTTCGGGGCCGATCGACCTTCAAACAATTTATAATTTTATAGTGTTGTTGTTTGATTCTCTGTACTGAGGGAGTATTGGTGCAGCTACTAAGACGTGATAAAACAAAAATATCGCCATTGTTAGAAATGCTTATTGAAAGTTTCCAATTGCACATCAAACCACGAGAAGCACTTTGTATTGATGAGACAGACCATAGTTCCTTTCAGGGCCGATCGACCTTCAAACAATTTATAATTTTATAGTGTTGTTGTTTGATTCTCTGTACTGAGGGAGTATTGGTGCAGCTACTAAGACGTGATAAAACAAAAATATCGCCATTGTTAGAAATGCTTATTGAAAGTTTCCAATTGCACATCAAACCACGAGAAGCACTTTGTATTGATGAGACAGACCATAGTTCCTTTCAGGGCCGATCGACCTTCAAACAATTTATAATTTTATAGTGTTGTTGTTTGATTCTCTGTACTGAGCGACTATTGGTGTAGCTACTAAGACGTGATAAAACAAAAATATCGCCATTGTTAGAAATGCTTATTGAAACTTTCCAATTGCACGTCAAACCACGAGAAGCACTTTGTATTGATGAGACCATAGTTCCCTTCGGGGCCGATCGACCTTCAAACAATTTATAATTTTATAGTGTTGTTGTTTGATTCTCTGTACTGAGGGAGTATTGGTGCAGCTACTAAGACGTGATAAAACAAAAATATCGCCATTGTTAGAAATGCTTATTGAAAGTTTCCAATTGCACATCAAACCACGAGAAGCACTTTGTATTGATGAGACAGACCATAGTTCCTTTCGGGGCCGATTGACCTTCAAACAATTTATAATTTTATAGTGTTGTTTGATTCTCTGTTTGTTTTTTTTGTTTTTTTTTTGTTCCCTCAGGGCTCGTCCGCGGCCTTGCCGCCCCGATAGCACCGCAACCCTTGGTTGATTGTGCATACCCCTAGTCTTACTCCACCCATTCCAAAATCACTGTGCCTTGAACTAGTCTGCACAGCGATTGGTAGGGTGAAGTTTTATATTGCTCTGTCTCCGGTCTAGAGTGACCGTAGATCAGTTGTCTTTTCCGGTCCAGAGCTATACACTCGCACAAGATGTGCTGGGCTGATTCCTCCCCCTCGCCGCAGAGTCTGCATGGGAGGTCCCCTTCGAACTGCCCCATTTTATGTAGGTGTTTATTGACGGCCATGTGTCCCGTCAAGAGACCTGTTGTGTTTCTGAGCTGTCCTCTGCTAAGGTTTAGCAGCTCCACAGCTCTCTTTGAACTGGGTCCGTCAATTATTGACTTCCCATGTCTGAGCCCTGGACAGTCCGCCCAGTACACCTTGTGTTGGTTTCTGACCCAGGACTTAATGGCTCCCCTGGCAGTGCTCTTTGACACGCCCAGAGCCGGTTCTGGTCCCATAAATGGTTCTGCTGACCCTCTCTTCGCGAGACTGTCAGCTTCTTCATTGCCTTTGACCCCCGAGTGACCCGGCACCCAGATGAGGGTCACCTCATTCTGCCCAGCCAGGTCGCTCGTCTCGTCTCGGCACTTACTCACCAGCCAGGAATTTACCCGTGGGCTACTTAGTGCCTTAAGGGCTGCCTGGCTGTCTGTGGCTATGAGGATCCGCTTGTTGGTGTAGCCCCTCCTCTTGTTCTCCCGCACACAGTGCAGGATGGCGTACATCTCGGCCTGAAACACCGTTGCATGGGCTCCGAGGGAAATACTGTGACTTACCCTCGGTCCTTCCGAGTAAACACCTGCCCCCGTCCCACGCTCCCCGCCAGATCCGTCCGTGAACCAGACGAGCGCGTCCCGTGGTATGCCCGGCGTCTCCTCCCGCCATGCCCCGCGATCAGGGATTTCCACTGTGAAGTTGTTTTCCCTGCACATTCGCGGGCTCGCGAAGTCTCACCTCATTTCAAGCATGGGTTCCTTCACGATCTCCTAAATTTTGCAGTGGCCCCTGAAGCCTGGGTTGATCTTCAGTCTACCATTGCAGGCTAGTCTGTATAATCCTAGCCTGGCCTCTCCCATAATAACTAAGTGTAGGGGGGGTAGATCCAGCAACACCTCCATGGCGGCTGTTGGGGTTGAAGACATGGCCCCTGTGATGCCTAGGCAAGCCATCCTTTGGATCTTGCCTAGTTTTTGTTTGGCACTGGATTGTGTCACCTTAGGCCACCAGACCAGTGCCGCATATGTTAACGATGGTCTGACCACCCTTGTGTACAGCCAGTGGGCCATACTAGGTCTTAGTCCCCACGTTTTTTCATATAGCCGCCTAGTGACGGCTAAGGTCATGACTGCCTTACGCAGTATTTTTCCAATGTGACCATTCCAGGTTAGCTTAGAGTCCAATACGACCCCAAGATATTTTACCTCCCTGGCCATTGGAACGCTCCTACCGTATAGAGTGAGAGTTCTGTGGCTTTCACACTTCCTCCTCCTCGTAAACGGCACGACGGTTGCTTTCTCGGGGCTCACCCCGAGCCCTTGATCAACCGTCCACCCTTCCACCACTTTCAGTGCAGTCTGCATACGCTCCCACACTGCCTGTGTGACCTTTCCTCGGACTATGATGACAATGTCGTCCGCATAGCCCTGTACCTCATACCCCCCTCCCGAGAGCCCCCCCAGCAGGCCGTCCACGACTAGACACCAGAGCAAGGGAGACAGAACGCTCCCCTGCGGACACCCCGCCGCGACCCCCGCCAGCAGAGTCCCTCCCGCGAGTGAGGTGGACACCGCCCTGTCCCTGAGCATGGAACCGATCCACCTGCAGCAGGTCTCCTCTATTCCACGCTCCCGGGCAGCTGCCAGAACCGATCCGAACGAGGTGTTGCTAAAGGCCCCCTCTATGTCTAGGAAGGCCCCCAGCGCCACCTCCTTGTTCTCCAGCGTATTCTCCAGTTTCAGCACCAGTTGGTGCAGTGCTGTTTCTGTTGAGAATCCTGCTCTGTATGCATATTGTCCGCAGTGTAGAGGATATGCTTCCAGTACACCGCCCCTAATGTGCCGGTCGAGCAGTTTTTCCACTGTTTTCAGCAAGAAGGACATGAGACTTATTGGCGTCAGGGACTTTGCCTGGTCTGTTGGACGCCCAGGTTTAGGAATAAATACAACCCTGGCCAGTCTCCATGCCCTCGGAATGTACCCCAGAGCCAGGCTGGCCCTTACAATGAGGGTAAGCACCGGCGCCAGTATATCTATCCCCTGTTGGAGCATGATGGGCATTATTCCATCAAATCCCGGCGATTTGTATGGCTTAAAGCTGTTAATGGCCCATCTGATTTTGCTCCAGGTAACCACCTCTTTAGCGACTGTCCAGTCTACTCTAGATGCCCGCCTATAAGGCGCCTCTATTTCTGAGTGTTCCCAGTCCGGAGGTGATTGGTTTATTATGTTACAGCCGGGGAAGTGCGTCTGGAGTAAAATTTCCATAGTTTCCTCCCCCGAGCTTGTAAAGCCTCCCGTGGGTGTTCTAAGGGAGCCTATGTTAGTCTGAGGGCCCTTAGACAGGATCTTGTGTAGTCGAGCACTCTCGGACGTGTTTTCCACTTCTTCGCAGTGCCTCCTCCACGACTCCTTCTTGGCGTCCCTCAGTCTTTTGTTATAGGTCGATAGGGCCTGTCTATATTCATCCCATGCTCCCGACCTTTTGGCCGCGTTAAACAGCTTACGAACCTGCGTCCTCCTTTGCCTGAGGTCCTCGTTCCACCATGGGACGTTCCTGGTGGACACCCTCATTTTCAGGGGGCAGTTTGATTCTCTGTACTGAGGGAGTATTGGTGCAGCTACTAAGACGTGATAAAACAAAAATATCGCCATGGTTAGAAATGCTTATTGAAAGTTTCCAATTGCACGTCAAACCACGAGAAGCACTTTGTATTTATGAGACCATAGTTCCTTTCAGGGCCGATCGACCTTCAAACAATTTATAATTTTATAGTGTTGTTGTTTGATTCTCTGTACTGAGGGAGTATTGGTGCAGCTACTAAGACGTGATAAAACAAAAATATCGCCATTGTTAGAAATGCTTATTGAAAGTTTCCAATTGCACATCAAACCACGAGAAGCACTTTGTATTGATGAGACAGACCATAGTTCCTTTCGGGGCCGATTGACCTTCAAACAATTTATAATTTTATAGTGTTGTTGTTTGATTCTCTGTACTGAGGGAGTATTGGTGCAGCTACTAAGACGTGATAAAACAAAAATATCGCCATTGTTAGAAATGCTTATTGAAAGTTTCCAATTGCACGTCAAACCACGAGAAGCACTTTGTATTTATGAGACCATAGTTCCTTTCAGGGCCGATCGACCTTCAAACAATTTATAATTGTATAGTGTTTTTGTTTGATTCTCTGTACTGAGGGAGTATTGGTGCAGCTACTAAGACGTGATAAAACAGAAATATCTCCATTGTTAGAAATGCTTATTGAAAGTTTCCAATTGCAAACCACGAGAAGCACTTTGTATTGATGAGACCATAGTTCCTTTCGGGGCCGATCGACCTTCAAACAATTTATAATTTTAGTGTTGTTGTTTGATTCTCTGTACTAAGGGAGTATTGGTGCAGCTACTAAGACGTGATAAAACAAAAATATCGCCATTGTTAGAAATGCTTATTGAAAGTTTCCAATTGCACGTCAAACCACGAGAAGCACTTTGTATTGATGAGACCATAGTTCCTTTCGGGGCCGATCGACCTTCAAACAATTTATAATTTTATAGTGTTATTGTTTGACTCTCTGTACTGAGGGAGTATTGTTGCAGCTACTAAGACGTGATAAAACAACAATATCGCCATTGTTAGAAATGCTTATTGAAAGTTTCCAATTGCACGTCAAACCACGAGAAGCACTTTGTATTGATGAGACCATAGTTCCTTTCGGGGCCGATCGACCTTCAAACAATTTATAATTTTATAGTGTTATTGTTTGACTCTCTGTACTAAGGGAGTATTGGTGCAGCTACTAAGACGTGATAAAACAAAAAATATCGCCATTGTTAGAAATGCTTTTTGAAAGTTTCCAATTGCATGTCAAACCACGAGAAACACTTTGTATTGATGAGACCATAGTTCCTTTCGGGGCCGATTGACCTTCAAACAATTTATAATTTTAGTGTTGTTGTTTGATTCTCTGTACTAAGGGAGTATTGGTGCAGCTACTAAGACGTGATAAAACAAAAATATCGCCATTGTTAGAAATGCTTATTGAAAGTTTCCAATTGCACGTCAAACCACGAGAAGCACTTTGTATTGATGAGACCATAGTTCCTTTCGGGGCCGATCGACCTTCAAACAATTTATAATTTTATAGTGTTATTGTTTGACTCTCTGTACTGAGGGAGTATTGTTGCAGCTACTAAGACGTGATAAAACAACAATATCGCCATTGTTAGAAATGCTTATTGAAAGTTTCCAATTGCACGTCAAACCACGAGAAGCACTTTGTATTGATGAGACCATAGTTCCTTTCGGGGCCGATCGACCTTCAAACAATTTATAATTTTATAGTGTTATTGTTTGACTCTCTGTACTGAGGGAGTATTGTTGCAGCTACTAAGACGTGATAAAACAACAATATCGCCATTGTTAGAAATGCTTATTGAAAGTTTCCAATTGCACGTCAAACCACGAGAAGCACTTTGTATTGATGAGACCATAGTTCCTTTCGGGGCCGATCGACCTTCAAACAATTTATAATTTTATAGTGTTATTGTTTGACTCTCTGTACTGAGGGAGTATTGGTGCAGCTACTAAGACGTGATAAAACAAAAAATATCGCCATTGTTAGAAATGCTTTTTGAAAGTTTCCAATTGCATGTCAAACCACGAGAAACACTTTGTATTGATGAGACCATAGTTCCTTTCGGGGCCGATTGACCTTCAAACAATTTATAAAAAATAAGCGACACAAGTTTGGTATCAAACTCTATAAACTTTGTATAGAAAAAGGCTACACATACAATCTAACTGTTTATTGCGGACAAGACAAAATTGAAGGGCAGTCGTCATTTCAGAACGTAGTGCTTGTCTTAGCAAATAATTTGCTAAATATGGGTCGTACGGTATACACCGACAATTATTATACAAGTGTGTCACTTGGCCTTGCTTTGTTAGATAGGAAGACTCATTTAGTGGGCACATTACGTTCCAGTAGAAAATGTAATCCTAGAGAAGTAGTTGAAAAGAAATTGAAAAAGGCGAGACAATAGCTAGAGCAAGTATTTCAGGGATAGTCGTGCAAAAGTGGAAAGATAAGAGAGGTGTGCTTACTCTTAGCACAAAACATACAGATGAATTGGTACCACTTACATATGCTCGCAAGGAAGTAAATAAACCATTAGCTGTGGTTGACTATAATAACCACAAAGCCTACATAGATCTTTCTGATCAAATGAAAGCATATTCCACCTCTCTACCATGGGGAGTAAAATGGCATAGGAAATTGGTCATCGAGCTACTTGTAGGCACTGCACTAATAAATGCGCATATTATGCACCAAGAAGTAACCAATGAGAAAATGAGTATTACGAAATTCAAAGAACTAGTGGCATTAAGCCTTTTGCGAAATGATGCTAACCAAGTTGTTGGTGCAAACATAAATGATTCTCAGCATGTTTTACTGGACCTTGGTCGTGCTGGTAGGAGACGATGTGTTGCTTGTTATACCAAAATGAAGAACGAACATGGACGGGATTATTCCCAAAGAAAATAACCAGAAACAACACTAAATTGCAATGTATGCGATAAGCATTATTATTTACAATGTTTTTTCTTAACACATAAATGTGGAATACAAGCTTCATTTCAATAAAATATCACAAAAATAAATTATAAACAATCTTATTGTGTTTTCATCTTAGCCTGACTTTACACCCATGAGAAGCCACCCACGATTCACAATGTTACAGGCCAAGCATGGTTTCCTATCCTTACAGCCCTAATATATAACCTTGATAAGAATGACATTGCTTCGAGAGACCCATCCGGAATCACGGGGCCGTATAAGCGATAATCGCATGAGAGACCATAGTGATCTCACGGTGCTATAAGGTAATATCGACTGAGAGACCACGCATGACTCCCATGGCAGCCAAGGTGTTAAAGAGACTTACAGTATTTATAGATATACCAAATTTTGCTTGCATAGGTCCATAAAAATTCAATTTTTGGCATTTGAATTTTTTTTTCTCAAAAGGAGCTTTCGAAAAAAGTCTTCAAATGAGCGCTAATTGGGACCTGTGAAACCGATCTTCAGGGCCTGCTTAAATTTAAAGTATTATTTTAGTAATATGCCGTAGACTAGTGTACAATTTTTATGAAAATTCACTACTATAACGCACTTGCTGCGTGCGTAATTTTGAATATTTGTGCATCTACGAAAATTTAGATTATTCTGTAGGGTAGCGTATAAAAGAAGAAAATAAACAAATATAAAAAATACACAAAATACACAAATAACTAATTATAACAATAATGATTTACTATAAGCGGAAAAAAATAGAGTCTAAAGTTCTCTTTTATTGTTACTAAAACTTGTAATTGTTCTATTCGCCCATTGGCAGAAAGAAACTGAATGAAAGCTATTAAACACACAAACCAAGTCACACACACACACTTAAATCTCTTATCAGTGGTGGGCGCTAAAGCGAACGCATCTAATCCATAAATTTAAGCGAATGGCTTCTGCGGACAAGGAGAACACACAAAGGATAAAGGCCACAAATTCAAAGACTCACCGCAAAACCGAAAATTAAATATCATACCTGACCTGTTGCTCTGCGATCCTGAACTCTGGCCTGCAGTAATAAATATCAAATTATATTATGGTAATTGGCTTAGAATTTAACTATATACATCCATACATACATACATACATACATACATAGATACATACATGCATACAGTCATATATATATATATATATATATATATATATATATATATATATATATATATATATATATATATATATATATATATATATATAAGGTTTAATTGTCAAATCAAAATGTCAAAATTTTTGTGTGGTAATTGATATCCGTATTTTGGAAGAATTTTCTGGTTTAAGAGGAGAAGGTATTAAAAATGAGAGCTGAACATTTAGAGTGGTAGTGCAACTGTTAGTGGCAGAAAGGAAGTTGAAAGTTATTGAATATTGAACAAAATTTAAAATGTGACAGCAGCAAAATTTGGCAGTTCCCTTTAGACAAGTCAGAAATCCAAATTGTGTTTATTGCAAGCACAAGCATTAAGCTTATTTGTGAAACACATTGTAAAATTATGTACTAATAAATATACTAATACTAATATATATATATATATATATATATATATATATATATATATATATATATATATATATATATATATATATATATATATATATATACATACATACATACATACAGGGTGGCGCATTGAAAACGAAACAGACCGATTTGCGTCCAGAGAAATGTTTTTTAAGAAACGCTGAAACATGTCATTTTTAATATTGAGGGGGACATGTTTTGACATAAAAGTCAACTTTGTCACATCAACCCCTTAAGGGTGGTGATAACAAAATTATTCACAGTTGGAGTTGCAGGAACGCATTTCATTCATTGTGATAAGAAATGCACTAATTGGTCAATTTTTCGTTAAAAAAAAACAAACTAAAAAACAAAACCAAACGTTAAAAAATGTTTATTTAGTTAAGTAAGTGTCTCCAAAAATGCCAGTCCAGACATTCAATTTCTTTGGAGTTTGAGTGTGGACTTCGTGAAAATTTCTTGGATTATTATCTGCCCAATAACGACAATTATGACGATTGACTGTAGAATTTAATAAAAACGTACGCTCGTCTGAGAAACAGATATTGAACCGAAAGTTCCCGTTATCAGCTATTCGTGCAGTCATAACTTCACAAAACTCCAGCCGCCATTCAAAATCATCTTCATTCAGTTGTTGTACAAGATGAATTTTATACGGGTGAAATTTATGATGCTTCAATATTCGCTGAATAGTTCTTCTTTTGATGTTTGAAACAGTGGCCAATTTTATCGTGCTCAAAGTTGGGTCTGCAGCAATTTGTCCTAAAACTTCAATCTCAGTAGTCTCATTTCTAACCGGAAATTCACGTTCACGATTCCGTTTTTTGTTGGCTACTGAACCACTTTGTCGAAACTTTGCAACTAACTCCAAAATGTATTTTCTGTTAACATGTCTGTTCGGATGTCGTTCATTAAACAATTTTGCGGTACGGTTGGCACAGTCATCGTTTTTGAAAAAAAGAGTAATTATTTCAACTCTTTCTTCTACAGAATACACCATTGTGCAATTAATTTTCGGTAGTACTATCAAGCCGACCGATAAACTGAAATAATAAACCGCATTTCTCTCATTCCGATAAGAAATGTTCTGATAGTCAATTTTTTGTTTACAAACCAACAAAACATTGACTATCAGCACATTTCTTATCGGAATGAGTGAAATGCGTTTTTGCATCTTCAACTGTGAATATTTTTTAAACGAGTTGATAAAACTTCCAAAAAATTTATGTGCTGAATTCAGAAGAGAAAGAGCTATCAAATGATGTAACACTCGACCCATGTTCCCTATTTAAAATATAAGGGTTGTTATCACCACCCTTAAGGGGTTGATGTGAGAAAGTTGAGTTTTATGTCAAAACATGTCCCCCCTCAATATTAAAATTGACGTGTTTCAGCGTTTCTTAAAAAAAAAATCTCTGGACGCAAGTCGGTCTGTTTCGTTTTCAATGCGCCACCTATATATATATATATATATATATATATATATATATATATATATATATATATATATATATATATATATATATATATATAAATGTTATCTTATAATAAACACAAGATAAATTGACACGATGTTACATGTAAAATAAATAGTTCGGTACACAGGAGACAATATAATAATTTTATTTGTAAACGTCGATAGATCTGGCGTCGACATACTTCAAGAAAAAATTGAAGGCCTTTTTGAAACCTTTTTTATTTTAAAAACCCTACGCATTTCGGCTCTCTAGAACCATCTTCAGGGGTTAATACATAGAACTAAGTGAGTTGTAAGACCCGCTTTTACACGTGTCGCCATCTCGTTGCGAAACCAAGTAGTATGTTGTCACGGCAACTCCAAATAACACAGATTGTTAAAAAATAGAGACTGTATACAATCAACTGACAATTTAATAAATTGTCAGCCCTGGCCTATTTTTTCCCCAATATAGAACAAAGTATGTAAGGCTAGACGTATTCTCACCATAATTAGAACCGTAGACCGGTTTTGCTCTAATTAGAGCTCGTCAGTACCGCATACTAATTGCAGCGAAAATACACCTATAAAGTAATACGGCTGGTAGCCAGCCTCGCAAAACTAAGTGAGATGTAAAGCCCGCTTTTACAGGTGTCGTCATCTCGTTGCGGAACTAAGTAAAATGTTGTCACGGCAGCTCCAAATAACACAGAATGTTAAAAAATAGAGACTGTATACAACCAACTAACAATTTAGTAAATTGTCAGCCCTGTCCCATTTCTTCCTCAATATAGGGACAAAGTATGTAAGGCTAGATGTATTCTCACAACAATTAGAACATTCTGTGTTATTTGGAGCGGCCGTGACAACATACTACTTGGTTCCGCAACGAGATGGTGACACGTGTAAAAGCTGGTCTTACATCTCACTTAGTTTTGGGAGGCTGGCTCCCAAAGCCGTATTACTTTATAGGTGTATTTTCACTGTAATTAGTATGCCGTACTGACGAGCTCTAATTAGAGCGAAACCGGTCTACGGTTCTAATTGTGGTGAGAATAAATCTAGCCTTACATTAATATACATAGAATACAAAAGTTGGTCGTGTCAGAAACTAGGTTTCCGGTAGGTCTATCATGCAAGTGCGAGCGCCCGCGCGCGGGCGTGTGTGTGTGTTTTTTATATTTCAACAACACACCACGAGGGCTTAAAGCCTAAATACTATCGTACCGTGGGTGTCGACAAGGAGGAAAAAGGCAACTTGTTAATTCTGGACTTGAAGGTTTTGAGGTTCGGAGGAGAAGGAAAAACATGTGCTGGCAAGGAATTCCACAACTTGGAAGTCCTCGGGACAAAAGAGCGGGCATAACAAAATTTTCTATGTCTGGTGACCTGGACAGAGTTTTGGTGATAGGCCATAGGTCGGAAGTTTATTAAGCAGCGCTGCGTGCCAGACCTGGTCGAATGCTTTGGATATGTCTAAAGCGACAATTTGGGATTCACCGTGTAGTTCCATAGACTTGTTCCAAGAATGGGTGACAAAGGAAAGGAGGTCGGCAGTTGATCTGCGCTGACGGAATCCATGTTGCCTGTCGTGGATTAGACTATGTTTTTCAAGAAATTTTAGTAATTCGGTGTTTATATACTTTTCCAACACTTTAGAGACCACTGAAAGGAGAGAAATAGGCCAATAGTTGCTAGGAAGCGCTTTTTCAACAGGTTTGTCTTCACTGGTTGATTTGTAATCCACTAATTTTATGTGTGAGTAGTTCAAGTTTGGCACCACAGCTTCCTCGATTATAATATGATTATCTTAATTCAAATGTCGATTTTGACCATGATCTGTAACATCTATAGATTTAATTGCTGATAAATCCTCGTCAACATGAATTTCTCAAGTACTTTTCAAATAAGAATCAATATCGTCGCTGCACAATAATAACTGTGTATCTATAATACTCATACAGTCATTATCTGGATTTAAAAGAGGTAAAGCCATAGCTAAACTCAGAATTTTGAAGGTACAGAGGCATTCTATCGAATTTCTTTTCAGTAAACAACGTTACATTTTCTCTGTTAATAGATTTTGCTTTTTCCATAATCATTTCCGTTCTACTTTTAACACCTTTCACTTTCGCTCGAAACATAATGGATATTTTTTCTACGAACATAAAATCAGAATAAAAAATTGGCCTCATATTGGAACAAAATTGAATGATCGCCATGTTAGGTACTACATAATGTGTGAAAATAAGAAATGTTGGATTGTGTTGTGATAAACTGCATTTCAAATCAAATTGTTTTATTTTTGACATTTTGAGGCTAACTACCGACAATTAACCTACGCAGAGAAATACAATACCTAAGCCACCGATCTTTTGTATACGTTATGAGAAATGTTCTATGTTGCCTAAAAACACAAGGCTCTGATTGATTATGTCTCAAAATGAAATAAAACAGAAATTCTACTTACAGAATATCACAAATCACTATAAACTCTTCGTAGGACACTACCGTAAGCTACACCAGCTCCCCCTGCATTAACAGTGTAATGGTACTTACAGTACTCTGGCGGGAAGTGGTCTCTTAAAGTACGCTATTTACGATATTCATCCAATCTGTCAATTGTCCTACTGTTGCTTACGATAAAATATTATTTCATTTTTAACCGCTGATTGTTGGAATACACTTACGATACTTGTCCATAATTTGCATGTTTCACCCATAACCTCATTTTTGTGGAAAATGTCCCTTACGATATTTTGGCAAAAACGTATCGATATGGAACATTGTTTCTACTATATAGGTTTGACTGGTAACCAAATTGGATGCCTGCTTTCATTCAAAAAAGACATCTTTACTATTAAAAATATTTTATAAACATTCACTACCATAGCAGTAGTAGTAGTAGTCGCAATGGTGGGGAGGCCAACGCCAAGAAAGTAGGCCACCATGGGCCCTTTTTGCCAAACCCAGCAACCATGTTCTACTCCTCCTCGGTTCCGTCGCCAAACCGCTTCGACCTCGAGATGAAGGCCCTGACGGTCTTCAATTGCACGGTACTTACCTGATTCCTCTGCAGAGTCCTTGATTCGAACAATTATGCTCGAAGACTCCCAAAAGCCTCGCATTCGCACAGGTAGTGATAGGACGTTTCATCATCCTCGCCGCATTCCAGGCAAATGGGATCCCTCTCTACGCCTATCAATGTGAGGAGTCTTCTAAGAGCGTAGTGGCCTGTGAGCACCCCAAGGATGCGGCGAAGCGTAGGTCAACTCTTTCCGAGTAACCAGACAGCTTTATACCTACCCCCCCCCCACGAAGTCCCTCGCCTGCCTGCAGCCACCAACCGACCCCCAGTGCCTCTTCATTGCTTCCTCGGTCCACCTGTCTAAGGCGACAGAGACTGTCTTCCTACTTATACCTATCGACGGCTCCGGGCCACAGAACGGCCGCCGGGAACCGAGCCTTGCGAGATTATTCGCCACCTCATTCCCTGCCACGCCACAGTGTCCCGGAACCCACACTAGTCGTACGTTTTTTGTCCTGGCTAGTCCTCTAAGGGCATCAGCGCACTCCTGAACCAGTGTAGACCTGATTCTGGCCCCGCAGACCGCCCGGAGGACTGCCTGGCTATCCGAGCAGATATAAACACATTTCTTGGGACTCCTCTTCACATCCTGTCTATTGGCCACAGACAGGATAGCGTACACCTCTGTTTCGAATGCCGTGGTGTATGCGCCAACAGCATAGCTCTCGCGCACCCCCAGGCCCTCGATGTATATTCCTGCCCCTGAGGATTGTTGCTCCTCCAGTCGCGATCCGTCGGTGAAACAGACCAGGCTTGCGGGCTGGAATTCAACCTCATTTTCCCTCCACTGATCCCTACTGGGGATCCTGAGGGTGTATGGCCTAGTCAACCTAATATCATCCTCTGCATCCCGTACCTTTATAGCGGAAATCGGAGTTTCCTTTTCCACCTCCTTGGCGACTCTTGCATGCCCTATTACTGCTCCCTCTCCGCACCAGTTTCCTGCGTCTCGCATTCTGAGATGCGACGCCATCGCCTCCCTCCTGACACAGATGGGAAGCGGTGGAAGCATCAACAGGACATTTAGCGCGGCTGAGGGTGTCGTCCTCATAGCGCCTGTGATACCCAGGATTGCCAGCCTTTGGAGTTTGGCCAGCTTCCTGCTGGTAGTTTGGTTCACACCGCACCACCAGACCAACGCCCCATAGAGGATTCTCGGCCTACCATCACGCACTTGCTGCGTCCAGACTTTTCGTTTCTCTAACGTCGGTCTATTTTCGCGACTATGGCCAGCAGTTTCACCTCACTATCCTTGAAATATTTACAAACGCCGGCCTTTCTATAAGGAGGGTAAGGCTGTTTAACGTTCCCAACATCGCATGGACACGATACCGATGGCTTTACGCCCCCTTCGAAGGGTGGCACGTACAGACTTTCAACTTGCTCAAATACAATGCCACAACCTCGGTTGATGTTAGTTTTACAATATGTACCGTAAAGTGGAACGGGAACCCTGGGTATCGAACCCAGTGCCCTTCGGTTCAGAGTCACACGTTTTTACCACTGAAACACCGAGGCTCTTGTCCCATTTAAAATAAAATAGCTTCTATAAATGTTTCTAAAGCCCGTTTTTTTTTCTGCAATTTATTTTATATTGGATATTTTAAATCAATTTGTACACAATGTAACAATCAGCTGTGAACGACGAAACAATGTAACAACGGAATGCTCTAACATTATGGGCCTAGAACTTCTGGAGGTTGTCTGTAATGGCTTTCTGTGCCTGACCATAAATTACACTCGAGAATGGTCGCTAGGATAGAAATTAAATCGCTCTACATAGTTTTTCTAATGGCCAACGCGAATGTGGTAAAACAAATAATCATTACATTTGTAGGACGTCTACAGTTCTTTTCATCCACGATCTACAGTTTCAGATAGAACTCGAAACTTTAAAATTACTTCCTTTTTCCTCCCGTGGAAAAAAGAAAGAACACTTTGCAATTTTAATCTCAGCAGCGTGCTTGGTTGAGTATTTATTTCCGTTATTCCCATTTCAGAATAAAAACTAAAGAATTCCCCCGTCTTGTTCTGGATAATGGAAGATGTGAGAAAAAGTAAAAATAAACGAGCTGGTTCGAAATGAACTATTCGATGATTGATTGCGTTTCTTACAAAACCTTGTTTCCGTTAAATAATTGATTTGAGATGTCGATTTTACTTCCAATTTTTACGATCAAACGCTTTTTGTAAAGGCTGTTTATTGGTTCCTTAGGTAAAAGATCGAGGTTGGATACTGTGGATAAAAACTGAAACAAACGGTAGAATCAGCTGGAAAAAAAAAGATAATTATGCGCTAGTTACGTATTTCGACAACGAAGTTACCTTCATCAGCAGCTGTACCCAAACTAACCATTTCAGCAATATTATAACTTAGATAAACAAACAAATCGATTTACACTATTTTATTTTATGTATAACTGCAGTTTCGCTGAAGTTGTGAGTTTTGTCAAATACAGAATGAAAGTATGATTTTAAAATTCAAAATATCTACTCCGTGTTGAATCAACACTTCTGTCTCCTTAAATAAACGGTATAGTGGCGTAAAAATGAACATTTTTAAGGATTGACACGTTTCTGTCTTCCCTAGCTAAATGGTATAGTGGCGAAATCCACTCGGAACTACCTGCTTTTATGAGGGCATTTATGACATAGTCAGGTCTGTAAACTCTCCTCGCTTAATTATTATTTCGTGCAAACATGGTTAATAATGGGCTGTGGTTAATTTGAGCGTTTAGTAAATTTCCTGTTTATTTTTACCGTCTCACACAAATTTAATTTAAAGCCTTTGGTACCTAATTTGAGATGTCTAAATAATCGATAAATTGATGGTTCTCATTTAATAAATGACTTGCATAATTTGAACCAAATAGATCATGTTCAAAGCTTCTTTTATGTCCGCGAATGCGTGTTTTAAAACTTCTAAATGTTCTACCTATATATATATATATATATATATATATATATATATATATATATATATATATATATATATATATATATATATATATATATATATTGTCACAGGAACCAGATGAGGGTTACACATAATGAAATTATTATATACTTCATAAATAAGGCCAATCCTCACCCAAAGGCTGCCATCCCTTGCCCACCGACGTGTCGTTGGTGACCTCTCTCTCTCTCTCTCTCTTTTATAGATATCTGCACGGGC
Organism: Tillus elongatus; assembly: GCA_964006375.1. Lineage (NCBI taxonomy): Eukaryota > Metazoa > Arthropoda > Insecta > Coleoptera > Cleridae > Tillus > Tillus elongatus. Next base: position 35,529,050 of record OZ023262.1, on the reverse strand, counting down.
ACTGTTCAGAGGAGCTTTCTTACATATTTCCCCCACCTGCTGCCCCCAACAGATCTACCAGGGGAACAGAGCGAATGCACCCTTTTACTGTCCAGGTCACCCGACATAGAACATCTTGTTATGCCCGCTCTTTTGTCCTGAGTACTTCCAAGTTGTGGAATTCCTTGCCGGCACATGTTTTTCCTTCTCCTCCGAACCAAACCTTCAAGTCCAGAATTAACAAGTTACCTCTTTCCTCCTTGTCGACACCCACGGTACAATAGTATTTAGGCTGTAAGCCCTCGTGGTGTGTTGTTGAAATATATAAAAAGTAAAAAAAAAAACTTTTGTGGGAGGATTTGTTTATTGGATTGTTCATTCCTTTATTGCATGTGCATTATTTGTAATTTGTTTTGATATTGTTCAATAAACTGTTATTATTATCATAATAATTATTATTATAATAATTATTATTATACATACATGAGAAAGGCCGGTATTAGATTAAGATCGGTAGGTGAGTATTCGAATTTGGCCGGTATCGGCGAGAATCAGGGTGTGGATGTTATAATTGTATGGAAAAGGTTCGCCGGTATCGCAGAAAATCGGGTCGTGGGTGTTTTAATTCTACGGTAAAGTTTGGTCGATGTCGCAGAAAATCGGGTGGTGGGTATTCCCTGAGTTAATAAAAAAAGAATAGTTATTAAAAACAGCTAGATGGTGATTTTTTAAAATATATTTCAACAGCACACCACGAGCCTAAATACTACCGTACCGTGGGTGTCGACAAGGAGGAAAGAGGCAACTTGTTAGTGAATTTTCTTTAAAAAAATTCACTAATGAGGAGATCCCGACTTTTGAATTTTGAAAATTTTTTTTCAAATGAGCGCTAATTAGGCCCTCCAGAACACATATCCGGGGTCAGTTTCAATTTTTATATGTTTATATATATATATATATATATATATATATATATATATATATATATATATATATATATATATATATATATATATATATATATATATACATATATATATATATATATATATATATATATATATATATATATATATATATATATATATATATATATATATATATATATATCTATATGTATCACACCGATAACTCAAAAAATTATGGGCCGATTTTGATTAAATTTGGTGAGTACCTTCCTTTTACAAATGGCTTGGATAAGTTCGTTAGCCAGGAAAATCGGTCCAGGTTTTCCCGGAAAAATTTGAGTTTACTTTCGAAAAAAAAATGTAAAAAATTTATATCTCCAAAATTAACAAAGTAAGGGCAACCAAATTTGGTTCGCGGGTTTATATAATTATACGTAAGCTATCTACCAAAATTTAGCTCTGTAGATCAAAAGACAAAAAAGTTATAGGCATTTAAATAAAAATTTATTGAGATTTTCCTCAAAATGTCAAAGTTGCGATTTAAAACGTCAAAAATTGGCAACATTTAGGCTAAGAACTTGAATCTAGTACGAGCTATGGAAAGAAGAATGTTTTACAAACCCTAAAGTCTTAGTTTTAACCGTCATTGTCCTTCATTTTACTAAAATATTTTCAGAAAATTCATTTAAAATAGACCCTTTCTCTGATGCTTGGCAGTAGCCTTAGCTATAGAGTTTATCGTTTAATGGTATATAATTTTTGTCGAATTTTCGTAAAAGATCAATAAAGCTCAATATATCCGTTATTATACAAGATAGGAAACTTTTTTAAATATATTAATTATAGGGTGTCTTGAGCTACATCTTAAAAAAATATTTCTACAATCATAGGTGGCCCATAAGTCGTTGGTGATACAAATTTTCTTATTTTTTTAATCAAACACGTCTTATGTTATTGCATTTTTGCATTTTCCATCGAAATACAATGCATGTTTGTCAGAAAAGAAAACCTGGATGCAGCAAGTGCGTTATGGTAGCGAATTTTGATCAAATGCTTCATATTTGAATAGCCCAATTTGCTATTAACATATAAGGTTGACCAAGAAACGAGTTTTTGTGGGAACACTTTAAGTTTCCTTTTGGAAATTTTTGTACATTTTCACACAATAAAGTTATTATGAAACATGGCACATTGTTTTTACTATATAGGTTATACTGGTAACCAAATTTGATGCCTGCTTTCTTAAATAAAAAGAAAAAAACATATTTAAGAAAATTCACTACCATACGCACTTGCTGCGTCCCGAGTTTTAATTCTGGACTTGAAAGTTTGGAGGTTCATGGGAGAAGGAAAAACATGTGCTATTTTGAATGGATTTCAAAGAAGCTATTTTTGAATGGATTTCAAAGAAGCGGTTTTTTAGGTCAAATAAAAAAAAAATTCCCCCGGCTTTATAACTACGTCGTTATTAATGACTAATACCATGTTACAGCAGCGTAGAGAATATTAAACTAAACCACATTAAATTAATTATTGAGCTTTTTTTATTTTTTTATAATTTTAACTAAAACGAGAGCGGTACAAATCAAAATATGTTATATGCATATACACACAATTTAAGATAGTTAGTTTAATGACCAGTTTCACAAAGCTTGATTAATTATTTAACGGCCGGTTAGTTAATCAAGGCTTAATACAACCAATCACAGCTCCAAAATATTTGGTTGTCATGGCAAAAATCTGAATCATAGTCTGTGATTGGTCGTCTAATTCTTTGATTAACTAACCGGCCGTTAAATATTAGATCGAGCTTTGTGAAACTGGACAAAAGTTAATCAAATATGGATAATATATTTAGCATGGTGTCCAACAGAAATTGTTTTTGGACCTTTAATTTTCTTTTGGTATTTATTAATCTACCACCTGTTGCCTCTGATTTTATAATTCTTTTTGCCGATAATAATATTGATTTCACTATTGGTAATCGTATAGTAACAAGAATGTACAATAGGGAAACCTAGAAATCAATTTCTTGACTTGGCACACTGATTTCATGCTCCTTGCAATCAAATCGAAGATCATACACATGGTTTTTAAAACATAAAATGCACAAAACGGAAACCAAAGCAAAACATCCAAAGAACTTTTATTAAATGATAATTCGTCAAACACGAAAAATAGAAAATTGTTGGAGAAACATAGTTGGTACGCCCCTGTCTCTTTACTTTCATTCGGTTACACTATCATTTAAGTTTCTACCTGGAATTATTTAACCCTGGATTTCACAATCCTTCCAATTTGCTGGTAATCTTTATCCCCTAGACGTCTGTATCGCATTAGGTTTACGCATCAACAATGCCATATAAAGAATACTTATATACCGTTAAGTCCTTTATTGTAAATAGCTTTAGCTGTCTTTGACGCATTCTTAAGATGCACCCAGTGAATTTTCTTCACTAGGAATAATGCTTATACCTAGTTGGCCATTCTGTATTAATGACATTATGTTATGTCAACTACGTCACCTAGCGTTACGCGAAAGCTCGATAAAAGCAAGTATTTCGCAAGGTACAAGTCAGTTCTACGCCAGATGTCATCTTCTTCGCTTCGTGGAACCTCGAGTTCCTAATTTTCTACTTAAACACCGCTCGCGTGTTTAAGCCAGTTCAGTGCTACAGTTCTAATCCAGATCTCATCTTCTTCGCTTCGTGGAACGTCGAGTTCCTAATTTTCTACTTAAACACCGCTCGTGTGTTTAAGCCAGTTCAGTGCTACAGTTCTACGCCAGATCTCATCTTCGCTCCTTCTTCACTCCTTGGAACCCTGAGTTCCAAATCTTCCACTGAAACATCGCTCGTGTGTTTAAGCCAGTTCAATTCTACAGTGCCGTTCTACAACGAATCTCATCTTCATCGCTTTTTGGGACTTCTAAGATCCCAATCTTCTACCTAAACATCGCTAGTGTGATTAGGCCACTTCAGTTCAAGCTCCAATCTTCCTACAGAAATTCCGTTCGTACAGTATTACAGTGAAAAGTCAGTGTTTTCTTCGAAATTAGAAAGTATACGCGCAGTTAAATGCAATAGCAAGTAGCTAATAAGATTGTAAAATCTCCTGAATAACCCATTAAATCAAATGTAAAACCGCAAATGGTAAATAAATGTTAAGTTCAAAGTGTATATAGTAACAATACAACATATATAAATATAAAAAAGTGTATTATTGAAATCTTCTGGAATCCAGTGTACCTAGAGTTATAAATACAGTCCACATCTTCAACATATTCTGCTTCCAACGCTAATTAGCAAAGCCGACTAGTTAGCGAGAGTCCACCTGCAAAAGATTGGGGAAAGAAAACAAGCTCTTTCTCCCCTAAAAATATGTCGTTTTTCAACCTCGACGACAGTTCATATGCACCAATCTAACAATTAAAATAAACATTTTTCGTGGAAATTTTTTTTTAAAGAATTTTTGCGTAGAAAATGTCTTATAGCATATTTTCGTTGAAAGATCGCGTAAATCATTTATATGAAAATTCTATACCACAACCCACTTGCTGCCTGCGTTCAGACTCTATTTCAGTAAATTAGACTAACCTTTAAACAGTAACAATTTGCAATACCATTAAAAAACCCATAAATCATATATTTGCAGAATTAAAAACTTGATTCGTTTAGCAATTGAATGGTAAATGGAACGTTTATTTTCCTGCACTGAATTTATGTGTTTAATGCATCGTGCTAGGTTTACGCGGATTGTAATATTTCATGGCAGACTATATTGTAAATTGCTCGTTTCACTCCAACTTTGCCTTATTTCTGTACGTGCATGATGGATAGGGCATTAGATGATTAATGCTTGCGCTTTTTTTTAACCGTACTGATCAATATGCTTGCATATTTATTTGCTTCAGTTTTTTTTTACAAAACAGTTCAGTTACCAAAAGGTGAAGCCTATGTCCCTCGAAGACTTAAATGCAGTGTCACGCCATGGGTGTTTACTCGTTTTAGTGAATTTTCTTTTAACAAAATTCACTATGAGGAGATCGCGACTTTTGATTTTTGAAAAAAAAATTTCAAAAGGGCGCGAACTAGGGCCCCCAGAACACATACCCGAGGTCAGTTTCAATTTTTAGATGTTTATATATATATATATATATATATATATATATATATATATATATATATATATATATATATATATATATAGGGTGTTATAAAATAGTGGGCCACCCCGCTAACAACAGATTCCCGAGGCGAAAATTGTATGACTTTTCTTATAACATTTTTCTTCTGGGGGCCCCGTTTTCGAAATACAGAGTGTTGAAATTGAACTTAATTTTTTTTTTCATTTCTAATTTTTAAGTTTTCGAAGTTATCTCCATGAAATTTTGCACGTAGTCCTATTTCAGAACTAGACGCCATCTGTGTAGATGAGGAGAGAAAAATCAAATCCCAAGGGCGATACAGGAGGGTGGAACAAGTATTGACCCTCTAAACTTTTTTGTGCACACGCCAATGGCTTCAAAACAAATGACTTTTGTTAGACAAAATAATTTTATAACTTTTGTTTCTCTAGTTGAATTTTGATAAAACGACTAGTTTATGAGTTATTGTAAGTTGTATGGTCGGACCCAAACAGGTGAGAAAGAACCTACGAAACGTTATCTCCATTGAATATAACATGTAGATCTGTTGGGGGCAGCAGGTGGAGGAACTATGGAAGAAAGCTCCTCTGAGCACTGCCCGTGCAGATATCTATAAAAGAGAGAAAGAGGTCACCAACGGCACGTCGTGGGGCAAGGGATGGCAGCCTTTGGGTGAGGGTAGGGTCACCGATGAGACGTATAGCTCTCTTCTGAATGGAGTCCAGGATAGCGAGTGTAGAAGCGGCAGCAGCACCCCAGATGTGGGAGAAATATTCGAGCTTTTCTGGTATTAAGAGAAAAGAGCATCTTCCGTACCTTTTTAGTTTTGAAAATGATATCCGTCATTTTATGCGCGACATTGGGGACTGTTGGTGGTTGAACATAGGGATGTGGGTTGAGAGTAGAATTTCCAGCGAATATCGAGGCAAAAAGTTCAGCCTTGCCCAGGGCTGTAGAAACAATTTCATCCCCTGAGACAAGAGGTGGGTACGTGCTCTTGCAGAAATTATTCCCAATAGATTTAGCAAGAGTCCAGAAGGGTTTGCTGCCGTTGGAGCTTGAGAGGACTTTGTTTTTGATGTGGTTATTAAGTGTTTGTTTTTTGCCTCAGAAAGAAGGCGGACATACCGGTTTCTTGCGTCGTTAAATGCTTGACTGTTTTCTTGACTAGGATTGTGTAGAAGCGTTTTGCGAGCTTTGACCTTTTCAAGTCTGGCCTTGTCACAGGATTTAGAGAACCAGGGCTTTTGAGTGACTGAAGAGGTTTTCTGTGTACGTGGAATAAATAATTCCATGCCAGCTTGGATAATTTCGGTGACGTTTTGTGAGATATCAGAGGGTTCAGGATGAGAGAAGCAGACAGACGCCCATGGAAATGAGGAAAAGTAATCTCGCATTTCGTCCCAGTTCGAGAAGGTGTAGTGCCAAACTATACGTGGGTGTGATGACTGTGTGACCTCGGGTTGCATTGCGCAGAAAGCAGTGACCATGCCGTGGTCTGAGCGACCAAGGGGGGTGGTGACTGATATCTTATAGCAGTCAGGATTTGTAGTAAGAAGGAGATCCAAGGGATTTGAGCTGTGTGTTGGGATGCGACGAAAATAAGGAGGTTGTTGTACCATATTGGCTAAAGAATTGCTGACTGCAAAGGCCTCCGCTGCTCTTGCTTGTGGGTCGGTTTTTGAGGATCCTAGCCATTCCTTATTATGGGACATTGAAGTCACCAAGAATAGTGACCTCGGAGGAAGGATATTTAGAAATCAGATGGTCGGTTTTTTTCAGAAAGGTAGTCAAAGAGTTGGACAAAGTTGTTGTCAGAAGGTGACCGGTAAATGCAACAGATGAATTTAGTTGCAGCCCTGAGAGAGAGAGAGTTTTATCCATAGTATGTCTTTTCTTCCAGCTTCTAAATTGGGGAGTCTGTTGCAGGGTAGATTGCTACGGACGTACGCGCACACGCCTCCATGCAATCTAAAGGAAGTAAGGAGCTCATACCCCGGGAAATTATGGTGATTAGTGGCTGTTTTGGCACTGATGTGAGTTTCGGTGAGGAAGAGGAGTTGGGGCCTATCAGCTTGGAGGAAATGGTGGACGGAGTTCAGGTTAGAATTTAGGCCACATATATTGGAGAAGGATATGTTAAATCTTGATGTTGGCGCCCCCTGTACACCCCTCTCCCGGAGATCCGAATGGAGGAGTATTTTACCTCCGGAAGCTTTTGTACAAGGAGGAGCCATCATTATTTTTGCTTATAAGGGAATCCGACTCATACACCAGAACCGGGAACGTCCGTTGGGACTTCACCGGCCCCTTGACGTACGGGGTGGTACTGCCTCGGGCGTGAAAAAATCCTTTAATATCACGTAAAGGAAAAGTCCACTACCACCTACCATATTGCAAGTATACTACACCAGTCAGCCATTAAAGAGCTGACCAGCTCTAGAACTTGCTGAAATAACTTGCTGTAAATAACGTCTACCTGTCCACCCGCATCAAGACATACAGAGACGTAGTGTGTAAATTCAGCCAGGTTTGTTGAAACAGATTGTTTTGGCACAAAACCGTGCTGCTTATCAGATATTAAGTTCCTAACAAGATAATAAACCCTACTGTGCAATCTTATTTCGAAAACCTTTACAAAGTTCGATAAGATAGTTACGGGCCGATAATTATATAATTATTTATGAGTGTCTTGTCACCCTGCTTAAAAATAGGAACGATTTTACTTTCCTTCCAAAAATAAAAGGAAACATGGGACTTTTTTTTAAACACAAATTAGACAGGAACGTCAGTGGCTGACAAAATGCAATAGCGCAGTCTTTCACCCGAAAACTGGGAACATTATCTGAACCATGCCTTTTTTCCCCTCAGGGCTCGTCTGCGACCTTGCTGCCCCGATAGCACTGCAACCTTTCGGGGCGGCAAGGCCTTAGTTTGGGTTTTAGTTTTCACAGATAGTCTAGAACCTCTTGTTTATCGATTGCTGGTATACCAGAAAGATGTGGACCAAAAGCATCATTTGCGTAGTCAAAATTCTGGAAAATGTTCTCTTTCCATTTATAAAAGACCAAAATCGTAATGGATCCATTTCAACCCCCTGCTGACAACGGTGCAAATATGATTCATACGAATCTTTTAACAAGTAATTTGATTTCAGAACGCAAATCTCGAAAACGATCCAGCCATAAAACTTCAATCCGCACAAAGATCGTTTCTCTCAGTCATAACAAAAGCATACATAACGACCTCCAATGCTGACACCTGTCCTTTTTGTGGTTGGTAGCCCAAGAACGGCACCAAAGATGGGAACACTCGAAGATGGCAAACTTCGAGTGTTGCACCCGCACCCGGCGGATCAAACAAAGACGTAGGCAAAAATAAAACGAGGAGAAAACACGTCGATAGGACAGAGTGTCTATACAGACCCGCTCAGAGATGGAGACTCAGTCGAAAAAGGATTGGTTGCCTGTGAAGAAACGTAGATGTCAGGAGCATAGGGCTGAATCTCTAGGGCGGGTTCCCGGTGTACATGCTAAAATTATGCGCCCTGTGTCTGGTAGTCAAGTCGCCTATGACAAAAGAGTCTCCCTGGATATGCTGACCAAGGGGAAAGGAGCAAGCATATACAGGAGCATGAAGCAGTTGGAGCCTGTGGGAACACAAATAAATCTGTGGTGAGGTACCGACCAGACCAAAGGTATCTCAGACGCTGATGTAAATGTCGAAAC